>VDFB02000015.1:502992476-503199894 GCA_007258455.2 Sequoia sempervirens
CCAAAATGAAATTTTTTGGCATGGGGTCATTTTTTTCAAATTTTCCTTTCTCACTCCAATTGTAAACCACTTTTGTGGGTTCACCCCTTTATGAATTCTACACTCCCTTCCTATTCATATTTATGAGCTAACTTCACATACGTTTTGTTGCACATGTTGTTGTGTATAGATATTTGAAGACATTTAATGAATCATTCATGATTTCAATTTTGTTGTTTATGGATTTAGATTTTGTGTGAGATTTTTGCTTCAATATTTTAGATCATACTCTATGATCCTTCATCAAATGATAGAGAGGTCAAGGAAATGTATAATGGTTAGTTGCAAACCCAATTTTCTAAAAAGGACGAAAGGTGAGAGGATATGGTTAGAGAGAGGGACAAGGAATTGTATAATGGTTAGTTGCGAACCCAATTTTCTAAAAAGGAAGAAAGGTGAGAGGATGTGGTTAGAGAGGGGAAATAGATAAAAAAAATTGAGAAAGAAAGAGATAACTAAAAATTTAATTAATTTTTTAAAAATTTAATTACATAATGAGAAGGGATAAATAAGAATGGAAAGAAATTAACGAGTGAGATTAATATTTTAAAATAAATTTGATTGAGAATTTGAGAATTAAAGGGTAATATCTAAATAAAAATGAAAATAAGTAAATAAAAAAATATATATTTAAGAAATAACAAAGAATAAACTTATATCTATCATAGAGATAAACTTGTGGTATTTATATGTGTTAAGTTAACCAATATTTCTAGTTATAAGCTTATATCATTTATATTTATTTATGCCATATTTCTTAAGAATTAAAGTATACATAAGAAATGTTTACGATTTATATTTGAATATGTAACATCAAATAACACAAACATACATTAAGAAATTAAGACATACATACATTATGTATATAACTATCATATATTTCTTAAGAAACAAATTATAAATAAAGTACAATTTAAATTATCTATGAATATGCATAATCAATTGAGACATACACAGATATATACATATATAACCATATATAATAATCTTTTAACTATACATTGTTTTGTGGAATGTTCAGTAGAATTGTCTTTTCCATCTTTCAAATCTAGAAGTTAGAATAACCTAGACTATAATTTGTCTTCTATATCTAGATAGTAATGTGTGAATTGCAAGTTAAAAATTATCAAGTTCACAAGAAATAAATGATGAATCTCGTATACTAAATATCAATCCCATTTACTAAATAATAAGGTGGTGTAAGGTAAAATTTCACAAAGTATGTCATTCCTCAGGGATGGTATAAAATTTAAATTACTATAAGAGAAAATTTAAAACTATTTACTATATGATATGTGAGCTCAGATACACTACTAATTATATAATAGGAATTATGATTTATTTTTTCAAAACTAATTATATAGAATTACTATATATACTCTAACACTATTGATTAGAAATACTATATATTATCTATATATATTTATTTCAGTTTCATATAGTCTTTGAGGAGAGTATGGAACCATTTTAAATGTTAGAAAATGTATATAAATTTTCATGGTTAGAAATATATAAAATGTCTATAACAAACTTAGATTAAGAAAGAAATAATGCCTTGTTACAATACATTAACAACATCTTGTTTTTGATAAAAGGGGGATAAACGGGTTTTACAGGGACCCAAAACCACTGAGTATCATTACAAACAAAGACCACAAAAGAGGCCCAAAAGACAAAAAGGCTGCCAGAAAGAAATAAACCAGCTAAAACAGATAGCCACGAAAAACCACAAAAAAACCATTAAACGGCCAGCAACTAGACAAAGCAGGGCCCAGCCACAGCTAATCCATGGACTTCGAAAGCTTGTCCGCAACCTCTTCCAAGTCCACCATATCCTGGACCCCCTCCATAAAGATCTGAGTCATATTAGGGGTGGTCAGGGCTTTTCTTTTTCGTGCTCGATCTAGTGCGCTTAGAAATCCCAGCTTCCTCATCCTAGTCTTTCTCCTGGTCAAGGTCGACAATCAGAGCTCTCTTCTGGGTTTTCTCCAATCTTTCAGACATAGCTTTAATGATAACAGAGTTGTGTCTGGAAATTCTACAATTTTGATTAGCAAGTTTTTTCATTGTAACTTTCATTTTTCCCATTTCATTTTCAATGGTACTGTCCTTATATGTATTATCCTGCACAGTGGTATTCTTCTCTGCATCGTTCTGAATTAACTCCGCAACTTTGGCTTCAATTTCCTCCAGCTTACAGTGAAGAGACAATTTTTTTGTTTTCAACTCGCTAATTTCATGAAATAACCAATTGGCAGCATTAAACTGGTCCAAAGAACACTTCTTGGCATTTCCAATGAAGTCAAAAGGGGGGTCACATTCAGCATTGGCCCAAAAAATAACTGACTCCACCCTTCTAGGGGGGCTATAGTTCTCCTGTTGAAAATTCTGAGGGAAGTGGGGGTTCTTAGGACAAGCCTCGGCCACTTTAGCAGAAACAATAGGGGAGTCATCAGGGTAGGAAACTAACTTATTAACCGGTGAGCTAGAGCCCGTCCCCTTAGAGTTAGGGTTAGTTCGGCCAGAGGTGGGAACAGAGTAGGCACTAGAAGGCTGGGGGAACGACTTGAAGTAGAAGGGGGAGGAAGAGGAGGCAAGGAGCTCTTGACACGGTGAGGGGAAGCTTTAGAATAAGAAACGCTAGGCTCAGTATCATCCTCATCAAGCTCCAGAGGGGCAACAGGGTTTGCAAGGGCAGGCAAAATCTGAAAGTGTTCATAAATGAGCCTTAAAAGACCCGTGTGAAGAATCAGGTATCTTTTAGGGCTTCTACTATGATCAGAAAAGCTATTTCTCAGGGAACATAGCAGGAAGAAGGGGATAGAGACACACACCTTATGCCAGAAGTGATTGAGCAACATGAAGTGGTATCCATAAACCCTAGTGAAGCGGTCGTCGAGAGTGATGTACTCCATGATAACCCTTAGCACTTTTCTCCATAAAGCTTTTATAGTGTCCACTTCATAGTAACTGTTCATCATCTTGACAAGTTTTTGCCTCTCAGTTTCAGACTTAGGGAACCTCAACACAGCTTCATCAGAGAATTTCTTGTCTCTAAAAAATTTATGCTCTTCCATCGGAATGCCAGTCACTTTCGCAATCAAAGCTTCATCAATTTGAACTTTCCTCCCAAATAGGAGAACCTCCCCATTGTTCCAATTTTTCTCGAAGAAATCCGTAATCTCCTCTTTAGGGCCATGGAGTTTCTCAATGAACGGAAGTAAGCCACCCCTTCTAATTTTACTCCACGCTTTGGTGTTCTTGGTGTGAGATTCAAAGCTGGTAGGTTCAACCCTCTTCCGTTCACCACCCATTTTAGAGATCTTAGTTCAGATACTGTTGCAGACAGAAGACCTATTCTAGATAGTTCCTTTCCTTCGCAGGATCCACAAAGCGTGCCAAAGAAGGTAATTTATTTGCCAGATCCTCTCGGTCCCATTATATCTTCTATTATTGTTATTCATGGCTCGTACCTTCCTCATTAATATAATAAGTTGCCGCTTTACCATTCACAACATCGAGCTCCAATAAAGCTTGAGCTTCGAAGTGGAGGTCAAACTTTTTGTTCCACGTAAGGATATAGTCGCTATTGACTCCCTCGTTGGCAAAAAAATCCGCAACCGCATTTGCCTCACGGTAGGCATGAGTTATTTTTATTCTGTCAAACTTATTAAGTAAAGCTTTAGCCTCTTCAATCCAATTTTTGATCGACCATGCGGGCTGGGACCTACCACAAAGATTATCAATTATATTTTTTGAGTCCCCTTCAAGCCATAAATTTTTGCATTTAATACCCACAGCAAGGTTGATTATGTAATAAGCACTCACTGCTTCCGCTATGTGATTAGTTTGGATTCCCAAGGGAGTGGCAACAGCTCCCATAAAGTTACCTGTCGAGTCCCTTAGAACCCCACCACACCTGGCCTTCCCTAGGTTTCCTTTGGCCGTGCCATCAAAGTTGGCTTTGGCCCATCCTTCCATAGGAAAACTCCAGCACACTCCATCCCTGGATTTTTTGGTTGTATTAGGCACATTGGAAATATCCCATTTAATTCTCCATTCCCTAGCAATCAGGTTGTCAAAAGGAGAGCAAACAACAGTCTCAACCTTGTCCTCCCTGAAGGGGACAATAGAGAAGTTTTCTTTAATCCTCCTTAAAATTCTTTCAAACACTATTTCCTTTGACGATTCCTTATCCCTGAAGATCTGATTATTTCTCTCTTTCCAAATTCCCCAGGACACATGGGGGAACAAGAAAGCCCACAATTTTTTAATAAAGGGATTGTAAGAAGGGGCTTGCCATTGAACAAAAAAATCCGCGACCGACTTTGGTGGGACCCAAGAAAAATGCCATTTTAAATGTTAGAAAAATTTATATAAATTTTCATGGTTAGAAATATATAAAATGTCTATAACAAACTTAGATTAAGAAAGAAATAATGCCTTGTTACAATACATTAACAACATCTTGTTAATTTATAAATGATACATAGATTTTAAATACTACAAAAAAGATATCAAATAATTAAATTACTAGACCAAATATGTCTTTTAAGTTATCTCTTTCTTTCTCTTTAAGTTGTATATCTATTATCTCTCTCTTTCATCAAAACCTTTCACCTTTCTTTATTTTAAGCAAACTGAGTTTACAACTAACAATTATACATCTCATTAAGCTCTCTATCATCTTTATAATGGATCATTGAGTGTGATCCAAAATATTGATGAAAAAAATTCACACATGGAAACAACAAAATTGAAAATATTATAGATAGAGGAAGCCTCATAATATTCATTTATGATTGTTTGAAAATCCTAATATCTTGCTGAACAATCATTTAAAAGAAAAAATAATAACAAATATGCATTAGAATAATATGATTTTCTCAAAGTTTTAAACTTCCTCTCTTACCTTTTAGGCTTCTTTAGATAATGGATGCATACCCTTTCCCATGTTTCATCACTATAAAAAATAAACAAGAACAAAAGCTTTGATAGGAAACATATAATAGTTATTTTAATATGCCTTTGCAATAGTAAAAATAATTCAATATAGTCCATGAAAATAATTGAAGTACTTTTAGATTTATCGGACTGTATCTAATTTTAGTTGTCCACTATAAAATAACTTGGCTTGTTCTAGCTTATTTTGTTGACTTCCATTATACTTTTTGGTATCCTTCATCTGAAAATAATTTAAATATTTAGGGGAGAGGGGACCATAGTCATGTGGGGTCCAATAGTCATGCACTCAATTGTGATTATAATATCTAATCTTTTATACTATATATTGTAAATAAATAATCTAAATGTAAATGATAAAATAACTAAATGTTGATCAAAAGTGGATCCATAGTTGAACACATGAAAACCTCTCAATGTTATATTAAAAAAACATAAATTCATTCATGAAGAAGTGAAATAAGTATTTTTTTGTCTCAAATAAAATATCACAATTATCCACTATAAGTGTGTCATTTAAAAAATAAAATCCTCATTTAATAAAATAAGACACTCATTTAAACAATTATTGTTATCATAGTGAAAAAAAATTGTTCTTATGTGTAGGACTATTGGGGTAGCAATGTACAAGCATTGGAGTATTTTATATTAATAGTTTGTCCTATCATAAATATAAAAGGTGAGTACAATAAATACCATGTATTTTTCCATTAAATGTGAAGGATTTTCAAAAAGTTTTAGTGTTCAACTATTGGTCCATTTTTGTTTGATATAAGTTGTATTTTAAATAATCATGTGTTGTTTTTATAACAACAAATAGTTTTTTTGTGTTGAACTATTGGTCCATATGTGTTGAATATAAAAGCTAGAGATATGAAAGATTTATGATTACCAATAAGTATTTGGTCCATTTAAGTTGCATATTAATTTAGTTTAAATAAAAATATGATATTTTACAAGCAATAAATGGTATTTTTTTGTTCGACTAATGGGGTTCTCATGATTAAGTTTTGGTCGAATCTTTAAAAAGTCAAAATTTGGACACTTCTCAATAGATGTGCTAATGTGACGAGTTGCATAATCAGTCAAACCTCCAAACCTTAGTTATAGATAAATAAGAGGCCAATCAATATTTCAAAAAAAAAAGAAGGTTCTATGATATTCCAGCCAATAGCTACATGTTGACAAAGTTAGCCCGCACAACTACTGGCCCCTCTCCCATAAGGAGACTTGTAAAATTATTTGAAGACAATAAATAGTATGTTGTAATCCAAAACATGGTTGTGCTTCACCTATTACACAAGATATGCTTGGCTCTTCGAAGGTGCATTTGATTTGTGATTTGTAAATCTTATTTTATTTGAGAATTGGTATTTGATTGTGATTTGTAAATCTTCTTTTATTTGAGAATTGGTATTTGATTATTTGAGAAGGGAGATTCATTTTGTTAGAGATACCATAAAACCTATTTAGTGTTAACTACATTCAAGATAAATTTAATTATATTACAACTCAACTTATCTAGCTTGTGTTTAGATTCAACATCTAAACTCTAGCTCAAACCTTATTTTTATGTTATTTTTTATCTAGTTTTTGAAGTATTTTGATGGAAAGCTTTAATAATTATTAGTAATTCTTTTTAGAGTATGTTTGAATTTTATATATTTTTTATACATTTATTTTTATGTTAGTATAGATTGATCATGATTCAATTTTAAGGTCTGGAAAATTTATTTACAATTCAGAAGTTTAAGTTTAAATTTTAATTTTAATTTGATATTTTCAACCTTTAGCTTCTTATTAATCATTATGAGCTAAAGTAACAAATGTTTTGTACCATAGATTATTATGTCTTTGTATTTAAAGACATTTAATGAACCATGTATAATTTTTTGAAAATTAAACCAATCATCAATTGCTAGAGGGCTAAAGGTAAGTCCCTTGTCTCAGAGGACCACACCCCTACTTCTAAGAAAAGTGTGTTTTTCTTTAACGCCTCGTAAATTTCCATTTCAAATAATTTTGATGATTCATGGTACCCCACCCCAAGAATTCCCATAATGGATCTCCTTCCTAAGAAGAATCTTGTTGTTTCTCCTTTTAAGTCTATCATTTCCACCAACCCTACCAAGCTAGGCTCAGATTCCCCTACCCTTTATGTGAACCAGGAACAAGTGTGTGAAGACTCTCAAATGCAAGATAAAATCTCTACTAGTTGTGCCCCTCTGACATTGAAAGTGAAGGAATTGAGTGAAGCAATGAACATCCAAAATGACATATTGAAATGGCTATTTTTTAAATTAATTATTGTAAAAATAAGATGATCCATAAATTAGAGATGAAGGTGCTCAACCAAAAGGATGACTGGTTGGCTGAAATTGAGGATGAGGGTTGTTGGAACCTATTGTCTACAATTGAGAAGTGGGCCAATTAGGACACAAATATTGAGGAGCTCAAATCCATGATTGGGACTTCAGAGGAGAGGGAAAATTTGCAAGTAGAGGTGGCCCCATGCACAACAACTAGGAAAAACCCTATATTGCTTATGATGAGTCAAAATATTAGTTAGTTTTTATATCTTTCATGAATTCTTATAGACATTACGAAGACATTTATCCTATACATGTTCATTATTTATGTTACCTTTTATGATTAATATGCAAACCCTAAACTTTGTTTAAGTGTATGTAAATATGATTATGATGTGATGGTTAATGCATGATTTATGTGTGCATATGTATGAATTATGATTGGATATTTGTGCTTAGTCATTGTTGTTAGTATTGTGTACATGTTTTGAAAACTAACCCCTTGCAACCAAAGGAGGCACTGTAGCCCACAAAAATTGGAAGACATATCCCACAACCAAAGGAGTTCCTAGACAATTCCCTAGAATAAACTAAGCGCAGTGACTACATCATGGAACTACTCAATGAAGGAGATAGTACATTATTATGTAATTCAATAAAGACACTGGAGAAGGAAGAATCCTATTACAATTAAGATTCTAACATAATTGATTTTGAGCATTCCATGTTCTAGCTTTGTTACAGTAGAGTCACAATCCAACTTGGACTCTTCTTCTCTTCTAGTTACAATTTAAGACTTAACTAAATCTTTGTCTCACTCTAAAATCCAAGGAGTGGTAATTAATGGTTTAAGTTTAGAATCATGTTTTGAATAAGCTTCCATGTGCCTAAATGTATAACTTGGTGGTTGAGTCTTAAGTTAGTGAGTTAATCAGTTTGTAGCCAGTCACTTAATTTATCATTTGATAATGAATATAGTTACTAGATAAAACAAAGAAAAAAAAATATTGGGAGTGGGTTTGATCCAAAATGGGTTAATCAAATGGATGCAACCTATTTTTCTCTCTATTTCATTCAATTATGAGGGTAATAATGCATAAATGAGAATTAGGAAACAAACCTAACTGATATTCCAATCAAAAGGCAGGTTTTAAGAGAGTCAAATGCTATGTACCTATTGTAAAAAGTGTTTTTTGAGCCTCATTGAGGAATCATTTTCCCTATGGAAAATGGGTCCTAGCTAGGGTTCTAGAAAATCATTTTCTAGGTTAATGCCTACACTTCTAGATCCTACTCGAACACAATTGGAAAGATGAAAACAATTTCTACAGCTTTGTTTCCATGATCTTGCAAGAAAGGTAACAACTTTGACAACTTTTGCAATTTTCCTCTCAATAGATCTTGAATCTAAAACCTGCAATCACACATCAAAGGAAAAGAAAAATGTTTTTTTTTAGGGAATAGGGGTTTTCCTTGGTCAAACATCATTTTGGTAATTAAACCTTGAAATGAAATTGAAGCACCCTTCAAAATCTGCATACGCCCTTAAACTTCATGACAAAGGTTAGAGCATACAAACTTGCTAAGTACCCCTATGAAATAACATATAAATGCTTAAGAAAATGTAACCAATAACAAGGATTAAATGACATCTAAAAGCTGCCGGTATTGGCATGGTGTAATGGTTTATCGGTGGCATTGTTGTTCTTGCCACCAAGGTTCAAAACCCGTTGGGGTGAAATTGTTGAATGGTTGTATCTGGTTCATAGCTCCAGTCAAAAGCATTTACCCCTTGAATAAAAAAAAAAATGACATCTAAAAGCATAACATGTACCTATTCCATATTGGATTGGTGTCAATTGTGGAAATAACCCTTTCCCAATCCTTGCTAAAACTCAAATGATGCAAATGCAATGGTGATGGGAAAAATTAGTTCTCAATTGAAGAGAGTAACTTTGCATGAGGGTTGTGGATGGGTTGATGAAGAATGAAGCTTTCATTTATAAATTTTCAAATTGGAAGAGAGCTCAAAATAGAGCAATGTGGGATAATGATTTGACCAATGAGATGAAGCCACTTGTCACGTTGTGATAGGTTGAGGAATGTTCAAGTTTTGGTCAATGTGCCAAAGAGGAGGAAATTCAAATTTGAATTTGAGAGTTAAATGCTAAGTGGGGGACATGTAAGAGAGAAGTTATTTCCATATTGGAAGGGACAAGTCAACTTTCCTTCATATTCAAACTTGGAGAATATTCCCAAAAGATGCTTTGTTGAGGGAAAATGATGAATTTATAAATGAATTAAAATTCTTTATTAGTGCAAGTGGGAAAAACTAGAGGATGTGATGGGTGGTTAGATTAGTTTAATCAGGATTAGATTAGCTTAGATGATGTTTAGGTGATTTTGACCTATTTGATTTAAATACTTTGATTTATTTAAATCAAAAGGGATGGAAAATGCATTTGGGATTTAATTAAATAAATTTTGGTTTATTTAATTAAAAGGGGGATGTAAGATGAAGGTTAATTAATTTGAAAGAGATGAATCTAGGAGATGATTTATGAAAGATGAAATGTTAGGATTTGATTGATTTATTTAAATGAGGTAATGATGAAGTGAATTTATTTAATTGAAGGATAAAATGTTAGATTTGATTAAATGAAAGTTATTTAATTAAACTATTGGATTTAAATGTATGCATATTTTGCGTGTCTACATTTTGCCCCTCTTTGAAGCAATGTACTTGCTGCATTGGTTCAAAGAATAAATTTTATGCGAACAAAATTTAGAAAAAAGTTTTTTTTTTCGGATGCCCCAGTGGAAAAAAGTACACTAGTACATTGCCCCCTTGAGAGATCGAGCAAAAATATTCGATTTGAGGGTTGATCTCATGATAAAGAGGTTCAAAATGGATGGTTATGATTATCATTCAAATGAGATGGTTTTAAGATGCTTAGAAGAACCAATCTATATTATCCTAAACAACTTAAATGATGATAGTGCAATTCATGTGAGATGGATGATGTGGTATGTTATGATTATTTTTATGCAAATATATGATTTATGATATGCTTAGACTAACAAATCTATATTATGATAATGAACATGCATGTGGGATGATATGTAGAATACTGATGGTTCGTGGATGCAATATGGATGCACTGGTGATGATGATTAACTGATCATGACATGATGTTAGTGCGGAAAAAACAAAATTAGATGATGAAAAGAGGATCCAACAAGCCAACTTTATGAGAGATGATGATGAGAAATGGATGGTTTGCTTATCAAGGATTGGAATTTTAAAAGGATCGCTTACCTTATGTTTGATAACACACATAAGCACGATGCATCAAGGTATAATGGAATAGGATGGCATTGTACTTAGTGTGATGGAATTTTGCTTGACAAATAGATAGGAGTATTCTTGTTCACACCTAACATACATAAACCTTGCTAGGATGCAGTTTAGAAGTTTCAAACACCTCGACCAAAAAAATGGAAAGGTATAACCTATCAATGCAATAGTCAAAAAGTTTCCCAAAACACCCTCCATACATATCTAACAAAGCAAGTATTCACCAATTTATTTTACAAGAACGTCCAACAAGCACAACAGACACAAGATAATGAGCATTTTCCCCATTCCTACCTCTCTAAATCCCTTTGTTTGGACATCATCGAGAGGTTATTGGAATGAGCACAAAGAGATAAGTGAAAAAAACAAAGATAAAGTAAACAAACAAGTTGATGTTCTTCAATACTGCTAACGAAAAGAAAATGTGTTTTTAAGGATAAGAACAGAAACTATTGCCAAAAGATAATTCCCATTGTAGGAAGTATACATCCTAGGACATGTTAGTGGATGGTGACATGTCATTTCGTTTATCCAAAGTGTTCTTTCTGATAAATAATGCCCCTTGAAGGATACATCCTAGGACATGATGTTATCAAATGATTAATATGGGACTGTTTGGATGATGGACTATCGACACAAAGAATTGACCAGCTTGTTTACATATTGACTTAAACCTGAGACTTGATGTTTTTGAGTTTTATTTTTAACCTGCTAGATTTGTTTCTAACTGTTTCACCAAAGGTTGAGGATGACAATCAATTTATTATGAGTGGTGTTAATTGCGGCTACAAGTGAGATGAGATGGATGGATTTTTTCAAATATTTGGATGTTTTTGATCTTTTTGAGATGTTTTGAGGTTGTTTTTGGTATTTTTTAATTTTACATATGTTTTGACTTTTTATTTTTTTGATGTTTTTGGGGTTTTCTGAGATTTTGATCAAGAGACTAACCTAAAGACATATCCTAGGGGCCTCAGGGGCTAATCAATAGATTAGCCTTGCCTACATTATACACGCAGAGACCACGTAGTTTGACTGACGACTTGACTGATTTACAAATGACGATATACATGATGTGATGTCAGTTTATTATGACAAACTCCTAAAGGACTGAACTAAGTGTCTCAGGGGATGATCAAAGATCAACCTTTCCTACATTCAAGGCTCAGAGACTCGTAGTTTGATAGGATGACTTCATTTTTGACCTTTTGACTGACTTTTTGACCTGTTTTGGGATTTTGATATGTTTTGATGTTTTTGGATTTTTTGATTTTTTGATGGTTTTTGGAGTTTTTGATTTTTTGATGTTTTTTTTGATTTTTTGATTTTATGACTTTAAGAATATACACAAATCTGATCCGATGAGAACATGCCCCTAGCATGATGCAATATACTACTCTGATAAAGGCAGGACAAGCTGACCTTGAGGATGGGTCGACTAGTACTAGGAGAGATCATGATACGAACAAAGGACCAAGCTATGATGTAGATGTGGGTGGATGAGTGATGGATGGAGATATGGATGAGATGGATGATGGATGGATGATGTAGAACAAGCTGTAAAGATCCTGGTGGATGGAAAGTGCTCATTTACATAAGAGGCCTATTTTCTAGGTTCTCACCAAGGTACTTGTCCAAAGTGCCACATAAGTGGTTTTCACTAGAGGATGATTTTTATTTTTATTTTTTTTGTTTTCAATCCTTTTTCTGATTTTTTCTAATTTTTTGCTTTTTTGATTTTGTTGTTGTTACCAAGATGCCTATTTGCTAGGTTTTCGCCAAGGTAACCATTTTTTTAGGACATTTTCTTTTTTTTTTTGGATTTTTGGTTCTGTACCTTGAAAGATTTAGGCATAAAACTTTCTGAGATAATAGCTATTCATGGGCTCTTGCAAAGGTTCCCCTTTAGGTGTTGATAATTGATATGCCCCTGACTTGTAACTTGTTGTGATAAGGAATGGTCCCAACCAATTAGGTTCAAATTTTCCTTTGCTGCTTAGATTTGGGACATTCTTATGATTCTCTTTTAACACTAGTTCTCCAAGTTGGAAAGTCTTGTTTTTCATTTTCTTATTGTAGGTCATTTTGAGTCTATTTTGATAGACTTGCAAATGATTCAAAGCACCTATATGTTGCTCGTCCAGTAGCTCCAACTCATTCAATCTTGATACTTGATACTCTTCATCTATGATGAGGTTTTGTAGTGATATCCTGAGTGATGGGATCTTGATCTCGATGGGGAGTACTGCTTCTAATCCATAGACCAGGGAGAAAGCCTGGGTGGCATTGGTGGGTGTGCGAATGCTGGTTTGATAGGCCCATACGGCAGGATTAAGATGCAAATTCCAGTGACGACCTGCGTCATTGACTGTTTTCATGAGGATTTTCAGAATGGTTTTGATTGTAGCTTCTACTTGGCCATTTCCTTGGGGATAGTATGGGGTGGAGAAGCGATGTTGGATTTTGAAATTTTTGCATAAGTCACGAACCTCCTGATTCTTAAATGGTGTTCCATTATCTGAGATAATGGCTTGTGAAACACCGTATCGACAAATGAGATAGTTCAGGATGAACTTTGAAATTTGCTTCCCAATTATATAAATCATGGGTATAACTTCCACCAACTTATTAAAGTACTTTGTTGCGGTTATGATGAATTTATGGCCGTTAGATTAAGTGGGCATGATTTTTCCAATGAGATCAAGTCCCCACTGCAAAAAGGACCATGGTGTGATGATAGGATGAAGCTCTTGAGCTAGAGCATGGATTAGGTCCTTGTGTTGCTGACATTTTAAACACTTTCTGGCATAATCATGTGCCTCTCTTTCCATTGGGGGCCAATAATACCCCATCCTTAGCAGTTTCTTGGCTATGGTCATTTCACTCGAGTGCGAACCATAGATACTATTATGTACTTCAGTTAGAGCAATCAATGCCTCCTCAGCGTTTAAGCAACATAGTAGGGTTCCTTCTATGCTCCTACGATATAGGGTATCTCCTAGGATAACGAATCAGTATGCCTTTTTTACAAAGGTTCATTTTAGGCTTGAAGGCAATTCGGTGGGTATGACTCCTATTCAAAGGTATGTATAAATGTCATGGTACCAAGGATCATTGGGGCCAATGATTTCACACATGAATTCTAAATCTAGTACCTCAAATGTGGGCATGAGAAGCTACTCTATCAGGAATTCATAT
Source organism: Sequoia sempervirens (assembly GCA_007258455.2). Taxonomy (NCBI): domain Eukaryota; kingdom Viridiplantae; phylum Streptophyta; class Pinopsida; order Cupressales; family Cupressaceae; genus Sequoia; species Sequoia sempervirens. The sequence continues at coordinate 503,006,343 of VDFB02000015.1, forward strand.
TTTGTAACATTGTTTGGGATGTCTAGTAGGGACCCAATCGTTGCCATGGTGTCTACTGCTCTATTGTTGGCTCTAGGTATCTGCTCAATTGTAATATTGATGAAGGATTCTTTGAGATTTCTCTACCAATTTCTTGTATGGAGTGAGCTTGTTGTCCTTGGTCCGGTATTCATTGTTCACTTGATTTATTATCAATTGGGAGTCTTCGTATACTCTGAGAGCTATAAGGTTCCACTACACTGCTATTCTGAGACCTATGGTTAAAGCATCGTATTCTGCAATGTTATTGGTGTAGGAAAATTCCAATTTGTAGGACCTTGGTATGCAATACCCTTGTGGGGTGATGAAAAAGATGTCGGCTCCTAATCCATGCTATGTATATGAGCCATTAAAGTATAGTTTCTAGTGGTCAACTACATTGAGATTGAAAATAGATTCACCTGGAAACTTTGAGATGAGAGGATTCTCTAAATAGATTGGTGCTTTTGCAAGTTGATGTGCGATGACTTGGCCTTTTACTGCTTTCCGCTCCACATATTCGATGTCATATTCTGATAGTATCATTACCCATTTGGTCATTCTCCCAGTAAGCATTTCCTTTGATAGTAAGTACCTGAGAGGGTTGATTTTGGCGATGAATTTTATTTTATGTGCCAACATGTAATGTCTGAATTTCTATGATGCAAACACTACTACTAGGAATGCTTTCTCGATGAATTAATATTTTAGCTCATGCCCAAACATTATTTTGCTGATGTAATAGATAGCCCTTTTTGTTCCATTTTCATCATGCTAAGCTAGGAGAGCTCCAAGGGCTGTTGTTGTTGCTGATACATAGAGAATCAGTGGTTTTCTTGGGATTGGTGGCATTAATACTGGTGGTTTCAGTAGATATTCTTTGATTTTATTGAATGCCTCTTCATACTCGGTATCCCATTTGTATGTTACTCCCTTATGGAGTAGGTGAGAATATGGGTTTTGCTTGTCGGCCAACTGTGCTATGAATCTTCGAATGGATTGGAACCTTCCTTAGAGACCTCTCAATTGCTTTAATGTTTTTGGTGCCTCCATTTCAAGGATTGCTTTTACCTTTGCTGGATCTACCTCAATACCTCTCAGTGACACTATATATCCTAGGAGCTTTCCTGATTGTATGCCGAAGACACACTTCTTTGGGTTTAATCTTACCTTGTACTCCTCCAACCTGTCAAAAATGGCACTTAAGGTTGCTATGTGATCCTTTCTCCTTTTGGATTTGGCTAGAATGTCATCAACATAATCTTCGACCGTATTATGGATCATGTCATGGAAGATCAATGTCATGGCCCTTTCAAATGTTGCTCTTGCATTCCTTAAGCCGAATGGCATCATTTTCCAATAGTAAGTCCCCCATGGACAAGTGAAAGTTATTTTTATGTTGGTCCTCTTTAGCTATCATAATCTGATTATACCCAAAAAATATGTCCATTAGTGACAACATTTCATGTCCAGCTATCATATCGGCAATCATATCAATGTTTGGAAGTGGGAAGTCATCTTTTGGACATGCCTTATTCAAGTCGCTGAAGTCTGTGCAGATTCTGATGCTTCCATCTGGTTTTGAAATAGGCATCAAGTTTGACATCCATTCTGGATAGTCTATTCGTCGAATGAATCCTGCATCTAATAGCTTTTTTAATTCCATTTTTACTAGTAGGGTGATCTGAGGGTGCATTTTCCCAAGCTTTTGTTTGACAGGCTTTTCTTCTAGGTATATTGCTAAGTGGTGAACCACGAACTCTGGATCAAGTCTAGGCATGTCAGCATAGCTCCATGTGAAGTTTATTTGTCTCTCTCTTAGGAAAGATGCTAGGAGCTCTTGCTCTTTTGACAATAATGATTCTGCATAGAATGTGATATGGGGAGTTTCCTCTATTCCTAGATTATACAGATTGCATTTTTCAGCCAAGACTGCTGATTTTTCTTGGTGAAGAGCTCTGAAAGGAAGATTGAATCCCCCATTCATGGAACCTTGAAGAGGTTTTCACTATTGGATGTGTTCTTTCTTTTTACTTTTTTCTGGTCGGAGAGTGCCATAGTGTGGTTTTCACTCAAGGACTTAGATATTATTCTTAATTTTTCACTTTTGTGACTGAGGGATTCAATCATTGCCGCATAATAAGAATGTATATCTAGCTCAATTACAAACCTTGCTTGATGATCCCCACCTAGAATGTTATCCCACAGTCCCATGAATTCCAAGAGTGCCTCATTTATTTCAAATGTATCAAGAACTGGTGGTCCTCGTTGGTCGTAGTCGATGATTTGGGGATATACTAGGTGGATTTCATGATTTTGGTGGTCTGATTCAAAAGATAGGGTGATAACCATGCAAAGAGTGGTATCCTCAAAATGCCTAGGTAAGTTGGTCATGGTATCCTCATCATCACTACTACTACTACTACAAACTTCAATTATATCAAATGTAAAGTTATCTATGACTCTACCTGTAGATACGAGTAAGCATACTTTTGCTAGGGTTGGCTAAGGAGGATTATTAACCATTCTAACTAGAGGACCTCGGCCACGTATGGTTATGCTTAGAGGGGTACATCCAAGGCCAATATTTTTTATTGATCGCGTCTCCGGAATGATAGGTGTTATAAGCCCATTTTTGTTTTGTCCAAGTCTTTGATTTTTTTCATAGCCCATTGCGAGCATCATTTGTAGACCCTTTCTTTTTTCATCCATTGGTAAGTTAGCTACTGGTCTTTCATCTTGATACAGCATATGAGATGGATATGCCTCAATAACTTCTCGTCCATGATCTCCCCAACTTGTGAAGTTGGGATAGTCTTTAGGAGACATTTGGGATGTGGAGGCTTCATTTATTTGTGGAAATCCCTGTGATCTAGGAGATTGTGGTAACTCTCCTACCACAAAAGCATTATTAGGGAGCTTGTAGTTTCCACAACCATTATCTTGGATGATGACCTTAATGTTAGAGATGGTGGGGATGGTGGGAGTTGTGGGTGTCTCTGTCACAAAAGTGGATGAAAGAGTGGCAGGATTGATGTATGGTGTAGATGGGCCCTCATCATTTTTTGGTACTTGGGGGATTTTATAGTACTTTTCTTCAAGGCCTTTGCAATAGGAGAAGGGTTAGGGATCTCCATGGATGGTAACTTCGTGTCCCTCATGTGTGAATTTCACACATTGATGGAAATTTGACACTACTACCTTCATTGCATGAATCCATGGGCGTCCTAGGAGGATGTTATACGACAAGTCGAGGTCCAAGACTTGATAAGTGGTTTTCATGATGGCAGACCCTACTTGAATAGGGAGTTTGATTGTGCCCTAAGACACTCTTTCTTGATCTTCATATGCTCTTATTGTGATACCCTTTCCTTTGTCGATAAAATCCTCTGATATTTTCAATTATTTTATGAGGTTGAGAGAACATATATTCAAGTCCGCACCTCCATCCACCAAGACCATTTTGACATTTCTCTTGTGTATAATGGTTTCCAAGTGGAGTGCACGATTGTGAGATGGTTGAGGGGGGAAATCCTGGTTAGAGAATGTGAGGAGATTTTACATAATGATATTTTCGACCATAGCTTTGAATTGTTCTGCATCAAGGTCTACGGGGACAGTGGATGAGGCTAGTGCTTCTTCAAGGATTTTCCTATGGGCACATGAGATTTTTAGCAACTCCATGATGGATATTTGCACTGGCGTTCTTTTGAGCTGATCTAGGACATTGTATCCATTAGGGACAAATCTAGATGCAAGGACTTTGTTTGGCTGGGATGATCCTACGATAGTAACTTTGCCGCCTCTTGTGATGACCCCACAATCGACATGGGTGCCTTTGATGGTGATGACCATACAATTTTCATCTAGTGAGGCAACAAATATTTCATACACATGATTTACGTTTGTGTGAGTGCCTTTCCCCTTATCATTGTTATTATTATTCCCTTTATTGCCATGATTAGGCATCAGATTCATGTATATCTTAATATCTTGGTTTCTTGTTGGTTGTTCCACATTTATAATTCTTTTATCGATGAGATCTTGAATTATGTTTTTTAATCTCATGCAATTGTTCATGATATGGCCTTTGATTTTATGGAATTCACAGAGTTGATTCTCGTTATACCAAGGAGGTTTCACATCCGGTTCTTGGTAATTCTGAAAGGTAGGAGCCTGAATGAGTTTTTAGTTTATCAACTTCTTCATGATGACTTCTAGTGATTCCCCCAAAGCAATGTATTTTTGCTTTGGATAGCTCTTATTTCGTTGGAGTGGTCCACTTTGATCATTGAGATTATTGATTGTCGGATTGTTGTTTGGCTATTGTATTGTGTGATGATTGTTTTGGTGTTGGATTTGGATTTGTGGTGTGGGTGTATTTTGGTGAGGGGCACTAATGACCACCTTGGCATTGATGACACAATCATTAGTAATGTTTTTGTTCCTTGCCCACGTGTGAGGTTTATCATTGTAATTGGAGGGTGGGCAATTTTTTTGTTGTTGGAGGTATGAAGTTGATCCCATGGGTTGTGTCATGAGGGCTCGTTTGATACTAAGTGCCTTAGAGATCAACTGATCATATGTGGTGATCCCTTGCACCTTGAGATGAAATTCCAAGAGGCCATCAAGGTTGGATATAATGGTGCAAACTTGTTGATTCCTTAGGCATGGTCCATTTGCTCTGATTGGCCTTGGATTGCCATTGTTGTAGGAATGAAGAAAATGATTCACGCTTTCCTTGTTTTAGAGCTGAGAGTTGTTCTAGACTAAAATCCATGGCAATGTTGCATGCATAATTTTTAATGAATTCATCTATAATTTCTTGGAATTTCCTAATGCCTATAGGTAGGCGAGAGAACCATTCCATAGCATGGCCAACCAAACTCTTAGGAAATAGCCACATCATATAGGTATCATCGTATGTGACTTCCATGCAATGAACCTGAAATTCCCTGATGTGATCTTCAGGGTTTCCCGTCCCATGATATTTGTCAAACATGGGAATCTCAAATCCCTTGGGGAATGGCTTCATCACTAGGCTCTTATCAAATGGGTAGGGACACAAGTTGCTTGGTGTCTTTGTGGTTTTCCCTGATTGAAGATCGAGCACTTGTTGCAAGAGCAACTTGATTTGTGTCATTATGTCATTTTGTGGATCAAGGGGTAGGATGAAGGTGTTCTGGGGTTTTTCAATTGTGGGTTGGATGGGTGGGTTGGTTGGTGTGTTGTTTGATGGGATTTTCTCATTGTGCTGAGCTAGGTATGCTTGCACTTGCTGCTATATAAAAACACTTGTTGTTGTTGTTGTTGTTTCTGTGTTAGGATTGCTTGTTGTTGTGCATGTTGTTGTGCTTGTTGTTTTTCCAACAACGCTTGTTGTTGTTCCAACAATGCTTGTTGTTGGGCTGCTAGGATTGCTTGTTGTTGTGCTTATTGTTGTTCCAACAACGCTTGTTTTTGGGCTGCTAGTTCAACTACTTCTTGTTGCTTTTGATATTGTTTTATTGCTTGCTGATATTCTTGCAATTGTGCTGCTTGTTTTTGTGCAAGAAGTTGTGCTTGTGCTTGCACTTGTTGTGTTTGATATTGGGGTGCGCCTAAGCTTGAGCTTGTGTTACTTGTGCTGTTTGAGTAGCTTGTGCAGCTTGCACAACTTGAGCGACTTGGTGTTGTTGTTGTTGCAATAACGCTTGGGCTTGTGCAACTTGTTGCACTTGTAATGGGGCTTTTTGTTTTTGCACTTGTTGTAATCCCCTTTGAAAGGCAGCTTGTTGAGCCATTTGCAGTGCCATGTGGTTTTGGTTTGATATGCTAGAAGTTGGTGGTGGTGGGGGTGGTCGTGGTGAGAGTTGTCGTCATGTTAGTGATTGGGGTTTGAGTGGTAGATGGCGTGATTAACGTGATTGGTCCTTGAGAGACCATGTTTTGGAATATTATGGGGGTGGTGGTCGATGATGTCATGATTGTTTATGTAGTTGTCATTTGTTGTTGCAATATCAATGAGAAGTTTTGTGTGATGTTAGTTTGATTGATACTTGGTAAAGGGGGAAGCCCTAAACTAAGTAGAGGTATGGATAATGGTGGTTATGGTGGAAGAGGTGAAAATGTGAGGGGGGTGATTCCTTGAGAAAATGACATGGTGCCAAAAATGCCCCCAGGTTTGAACATGTCTCCTTCCTCTTGCAAATTTGTGAGGAGAGAAGTTTCAGGTGTTGCGCGGAAGGTTGATGATGATGGGTCATGATGGAAAGTGAGAGGAACATACTTGTGTAATGTATTTTGGGGTACATGTTTTGTTCCAAGTTGGTATTTGCATCCAAATCTTGATTGCTAACAAGGGGGTATGATTGAATAGCATTAAGAAATGCATTTCCTTTATTAACAGTGGGTTGGGTTGGAGCAAAAGATGTTGTGATTTGTGGAATGTTTTGGGTGATGCTTTGGGATGGTAGTGTAGATGAGATGGGGATAGTGGATGAAATTTGAGGTAAATATGTCTCCACTATTGAACTCGTGTTGAAACCATAAGGTAGTTTGGTCCCTTGTTTTGCTAGTTCAAGCATGTATAGTGAAGGGTTGAGTCTCATCATGATATTGGCAATTTTATGGTTTTTCGGATTTTGAAGCATTTCAGTGATTTTATCATGGGACATTCCAAAGGGGTTATTCATAAGATCTTTCATTTGGACACCTTCCTCTTGATGGCCTTGCGAAGATGTAGGAAGGTTAACTGTGAGATTGGCAAACCCAATGGGATTCATTTCAGAGTGGTTTGACTTAAGTCACTTATAGTAGATGTTTCTTTGTTGGCTTCCAACATTCCTCTTGTGTTGCGATCTAGTTTGCACCATAAAATAGGGATCATTCTTCAAGAATACATAAGGTGAATTCTTTAATTCTTTTGGATTGATCTAACTTTAGGTATAAAAGAGAAATTTTAGGGTAATTTAAGGATCAAAGGGTGATAATGATATGGATGTAATATGGATGTTTGATGGATGAGTGGAACTCTTGCAAGAATCTTGAAGGGAAATGTTAAACTTTAGGACTTGATTTAGGATTGATTTGTTTCACATTCAAATTTTTCCGGACTTGTAAACTCTAAGAGGTTGGATGTTGTCCTAGAGTTAAATCGTTCACAAGATGATAATTTGTCTATGTGTGAGAATAAGGATTCATCTAAACACTCCTATTCAAACAAGATGATATTGATAATGAACTCTTAAATACCTAGATGTTGGATGTTATCAAGGGATGAATTTGTTCACAAGTTTTGATAATTTGATCAAATATGTCTAGAAGGATGCATCAACACACATTCAATCAAACAAGGTGATTTTGGATTGATTTCAAATGCTTTGCCCAAAGTTTAACATAAATAATTTTTTCAAGATTTTTGAAGAATTTTTAATGAGATGATTTTGGGTTTTGATGTTCAAGGATGGATGAAGTTTTGATTTTTATCCTAGAATGTACCAAAAAAACACACTTGTTTACTAGACCTCGGTATTGAAGAACAAGATTTTCTCTAAACAAGGTGTTCAAACTCTCTAAAAAGATTTGGGTTTTGGCACTAATAGAATGAGTACAAACCAGGATTATTTCTTGAATCCTTTCTGTAAAAGTTAAAAAGCAATTCATCTGAATTCATATAGCATTGAGAGATGCTTTTGATGGGCTTTCAAACTAAGGAATTTTTCCTTTGGTTTCTTGATCTTGATCTTGCATGAAATCATTGGAAACACATGTGTGGGGTCCAATTGTTTTTAATCTTTTCTTAATGACTTTGTTTTACCACAAACACTTCTTGATTAGGTTTTCAAACTAGATGTCCAATGTCTCAACTTCTTCTCATTTCACAAGGTATATTATGTGAAACTTTGATGAACTTAAGGCAAGGGTTACCTATTGTTCAACTCTAGTGGGAAAATTGAGATGTAAATTCTAGTGTTTAGAAACCTCTAAGGATGTAATCCCAAAGGAAAGAAATAACATGAGAATTTGGTCAATGGTATTTATGTCCTAAAGGGTTTGAAATTTTGATGATGATGTTAAATGTTTGTTTCCAAATGTTTTCGAACAAGCAAAGCATTTTGACCCACAAGCAATATAACATCCTAGCTCAATTGGTACATTTTTCTTAGTGGGCTTGCCTCATGCCCTTCGTAGAAGAAGAGATGATTTTACATGCAACTAAGGAAAGAGTATAAAGGTATCTTAAGAATGAAGTCTTAACCTCTATACTTTAACCAAGATTGGACATGGCAAGTAACTTCTTGGAATCTAAGTTCCAATGCACCACTTTGATAAACTTGTTGAATGGATCAGTTGGTCACTATAAACAAAGGTTTTAGTTCAAACTTTTTATTCATGGAGATTGACCCATATGGCAACAGTTCCTTTTCAGATCAATCTTGTCGGAGCCAACTGTGTGATATTGGAATTTATTCCAATACCCACATTTATATCCCGGCTGGAAATACTCTTGGGTTCAGAGTATTACAGATTGAGTCGTTCCCTTGGGTGAGTACTTTTTCCCCAAGGCAGGCCCTCTAAGATAAACAAAAGTGAGTAAAGACAATATACATAACTCAATCAATCTTTGTTTGCCACACAAAGAGAGAATGTATGCAATAATTCTCTACTCACACTCGCACAATGTTTTGTTCAATTTTAAGCCCAAAATGAAGTGTGGAGGTGATCACTTTATCTCAACCTAAGATCACAAAAAAGGCCTTTTGATTCTCAAGATCGCTATAAAGCACGAGAGAAGTCCATACATCCTTTTCAATGATGTTAGTTTAAGTACTTGAAATCACAAAAAAAAAGTTGCACATGTTCTTTTTAAATCCACAAAGAAATGATTTTGATTCCTTTTAAAGCACCAAAATGAGATATGAGAGTTCCCTTGTTCAATCTGTTAACCTCGAACAAAATCTAGTCAATGTTGCCTAAAGTTCATTTTAACACTTTTGCAATGAAAATTGAAAGCCTAGGTAAGGTTCATTTTAAATCCCAAAACCAAAGATCAGTTAGCCTAAAATAGAAAATTAAGGTGTATGACAAAATCTCAAAGCATTATTTTTTTTTTTTGAATTTCAATTTTGATGTTCAATTTATCGCCAAGTTCCTTCAAAATCCCTTGCAAGCTCGAAATGCTCCTCGCTTTTCTTTCCTTTGCACCTTCCTCATTTTACTTCGTTTTCCTATTAGACAAAAGGAAATCATGTGAGGATCAAAGTATTGAACTCATTTGGATCATTAACTTCAAACAATAAATGAAAGAACAAAGATTTGGATGATCATGATAATAACCAAAGTATTTATAAGTGGACCAGGCTTTGATATTGATTTTATTGAAAAATATCGCATTTGCTAGACCCCTTCCTTCACACTTGATATTGACTAAAGTTATTAAGCCCATCAAACAACCATAAAGAATAAACCTTTCAAAAGCACCCATCTAATCACAAACGTTGACTATTTCAAAATAATCATAACAAACATGATAATATAAAATTATGACATTTATTATAGGATTAATAAGTATAATGATATAGTATGAGAGAACTATGAGTGAATAAAATGCTTCCAATCAAATCCATTACTAAAATCATTCATCAAAGCCATATATTGCTAAAAGATCGTTGACACATGCTGCTTTACTTTCAATGTTGCTAGTTGATTTTCCATACTAGATGTCACTGTATTTTTGATTTGTACCTTATTTCCCATGAAAACATATGACAAAAAATTTAAACATATAATGAGGATTTTCAAAAACAATGGTTTTCAAAATCAATAAGCCAACAACTTAGATATGTTTATAAGTCAAATAGATGATATTAAGTACAAAAAGAAAGACTGGCTGATAAGATTTCTTAAAAATTTTCAAACTAATTGTAATATAAAAGACAACCAATAAGTACATTCAAAACAAACTAATGACATAAATCTTTGTAAGTACTGTGGCACAAAAGTCAAATAGATCAATCAAGGCATTTAAAAAAAAAATTCACATAAATCATAGCACAAATCATGATAGGAAAAGCTCTGATGTGTACAAAATGTATTTTAAAGACCACGCCATTAATGCACCCAACAAGCAAGCTGCACCATGAATATTTTTTTTTAGACTCTTAAATGGAATAAGCGGAGTACAGATTGAAAGACACTAGAAGCTTTTACCTACTTTGCAGATTCATAAAAATTCTTCCACTATTCAAATCAGTTTGGAAAATGGACTATGGGGTGCACTCAATACTGGGAGTTAGTCTTTCAAAGACCATCATAAATAATTAGTAAGATACCTGTAAAAAGCTATCAAAGTCAATAAAATGAAGCCATCAAATGTGAAGTCTCTTCAAAAAATGAAATCATTAAATGGATGGGAGGAAAACGAGTAGATAGCTTTCTTCAAGCACTTTGAAAATATCTTAAGATAATTGTACTAGACAACGTTAATGGAAAACAAGAAGGTGATGATGAAAAAAGAGTATAATAGTGTTCAATGCGAATTTCTTGGCCTCGTACTAGAAGTAGATCGTAGACACCAAACACATAGAAAGTAGGCGAGCATACATATCCATCCCATTTAATCCACCATTGAAATTTCCCTTAAGTCGTTTGACATGTTGTTCTGTATCTTGTCACCAAACTTCATCTTAATCATGTCGATGCTTATCGCCTTATACCCATTCAAGAATTTGAATCCTCCTTTTAAGTATGTTCACATATGAGTTATTGGCCATTGATGGCTTCAGGCCTGTCTGAGAAAAGGCGAACAGATTTGAGAGAGGGCGACATCTAGAGTTGTTCAGGCCTCCATACAGAAGTGAAGGGCTAGTGAAATATTGAAGGATCAGGTGTATCTTAATATTGACTACCTAAATGGAGCAATTATGAGGTTGCACATCATATAGTTCAAGTTCAAACAATAACTAATAGTTGCAAAGAGGACTTTGCTTGTGCCCTAATTCGGCCAGGCTACTTGGGACAGGGTACAAATGACAACCCAATAGGAAAAATAACATGTTTGTCAGATGTTGCAAATGCAGCTACACTGGTAAATACATAGAGAGGAAAAAAAGAATGTGGATGCCTAGACAAGGCACGTTTTTTGTTTGATCAAAAGATTTTAACTCCAAAATCAATGACTCCAAGACATGAACATAATGAATCTATTACAAAGACAAATATTTTTAATTAAATGTGCTAATCTGATGCAGAGCCTGACCCATGGCCTTTGCCAGCAGATAGTGAAGGCACGCGATATAAACCAATAGTCTTAGCTGAAAGCTTTAGGATGATCAAAGCAAGAATAAAGACAATAGAATATAAATGTGGTGTGTCCCTTGGATCTACAAAAACAAAACCAATGCCAAGAATGCTTGAAGAAGAATAGAGGCCAAATAATGAAGATGCAATTACTATTTTATCTAAAAAATAGTCCTACACATGATTATGGTACCCCAAATAGTAGAAGCTCACAATACTTAGTTAGCTTCTTTTCCACATGTGATTATGGTACTCAAAATAAAAGCAGAAGTGAAAGTGAACTCATATTATAGGATTCCTAATAATTCTTATTATATTTATTGCAAGAATAAGATAATGATAAAAAATAGTGTTCATAGGAAAATTTTACGTTATTTAGCATTCAAAAACATGGTGATTCAAATAAAATAGACATTCAAAACAAAAATCATTTGAAATATTTAGTTGTCAATATGGTGATTACATCAACAATTGAAGGTTCAAGCCCTCCTTCTAGCTCCATAATGAAGCACCCTTCAAAATTTGCATACACCCTTAAACTTCATGACAAAGGTTAGTGCATACAAACTTGCTAAGTACACCCTTATGAAATAACATGTAAATGCTTAAGAAAATGTAACCAATAACAAGGATTAAAAGACATATAAAAGCATAACATGTACCGATTCCATATTAGATTGGTGTCAATTGTGCAAATGAACCTTTCCCAATCCTTGCTAAAACTCAAATGATGCAAATGCAATGGTGATGGGAAAAATTAGTTCTCAATTGAAGAGAGTAACTTTGCATGAGGGTTGTGGATGGGTTGATGAAGAATGAAGCTTTCATTTATAGATTTTCAAATTGGAAGAGAGCTCAAAATAGAGCAATGTGGGATAATGATTTGACCAATGAGATGAAGCCACTTGTCACATTGTGATAGGTTGAGGAATGTGCAAGTTTTGGTCAATGTGTCGGGGAGATTCAAATTTGAATTTGAGAGTTAAATACTAAGTGGGGGACATGTAAGAGAGAAGTTATTACCATGTTGGAAGGGACAAGTCAACTTTCCTTCATATTCAAGTTTGGAGAATATTCCCAAAAGATGCTTTATTGAGGGAAAATGATGAATTTATAAATGAATTAAAATTCTTTATTGGTGCAAGTGGGAAAAGCTAGAGGATGTGATGGGTGGTTAGATTAGTTTAATCAGGATTAGATTAGCTTATATGATGTTTAGGTGATTTTGACCTATTTGATTTAAATAATTTGATTTATTTAAATCAAAAGGGACGGAAAATGAATTTGGGATTTAATTAAATAAATTTTTATTTATTTAATTAAAAGGGGGATGTAAGATAAAGGTTGATTAATTTGAAAGAGATGAATCTAGGAGATGATTTATGAAAGATGAAATTTTAGGATTTGATTGATTTATTTAAATGAGGTAATGATGAAGTGAATTTATTTAATTGAAGGATGAAATGTTAGATTTGATTAATTGAAATGTATTTAATTAAACTATTGGATTGAAATGTATGCATATTTTGCATGTCTATAGAAATAATGTATAAAGGAATGATGCATGAACAGGGTAAAAGCACAAAGTTGTCTCACATTTTATAAAGGAAACGGCCAACGTTGATCCAACTTTTAAACTTGAATCACTAAAAAGTGGCATATATGTTTTGAATTTTGAAATGATGTAAACTAGTAAAATATGTATTTTTTAGTATATTTTATGTTTGTAGTTTTTGAAAAAAATTGAAAAATTATTTTAAACTAGTTTTTAATAAATTAACACTATAATTTAGTTGTTGATAAAATGCTAAAAAATGAAGTTGCATGGGACATCAAACTTTTTATAGTAAATTTTATTATTTTTCTTTCAATTTTTTTGTGTGTATTTATAACTTGAAACTTTAGTGCATGGATATATTTTTTTCTAATTTTGATAAGTATATAATATTAAATAAATATGAAAATGTGCATGAATCAAAAAAAAGTTGTTTCCATCAGACGTCAACTTTCATATTAAATATTTATCTAAAATGGAAAAAAAACTATACCATCTTGAAATAGATTCTTTTATCTAGTGCATCATATTTTTTTCATTTTTTTAAAATAAGTTTTAGTATTTTTCCTTGGCATGGTAATCAACCTAATATTTTGAGCTAATAACCTACTTTTAGTAAAAATAAAAAATAAATAATAAATAATAATTAAACTATTGAAATAAATATATTTTTGAAAACTATATTTATGGATCTACAAAAGGGTATTTTTTATATTTTTAAAAAAATGTTATTTACATTAGCAAGAGTTATTGAAACCTCAAGCTTTTGAAATTTTTTTTTTTTTGGTAAATTAGACTCAAAATGGTGCTCCATGTATTTTTAGCCAACAATTTTAGTTGAAAAAGTTGTGGAAGTATCTAACTTAGCTAGAATGAATCTTACTACATCATATGTTTGACCAAAATCAATTTTTAGATATAAATACTTAAATTCAGTTGTGCTGATAAGTTGGCTGAAAATGTGACACAACTTTGTGCTTTTACCCAACAACAATATGTAACAAATCACCAAACCTTATTGAAACCTTGGAGTACAAATCTAAAAATTTGCATGAAATGGCCTGAATGAGTTTAGATCTTGATCATGAACTTGACATAAGATAATGGATTTGAACATTTGAACTTGATCACCAATGCTACATTATCACATTAGCTCAACAACATACATGACTTTGATGACATTATGAATAAGTCTTGATTGCTGAAATAAACTTCAATAATCTACTCTTGAATGACTTCTTGAATGCTCTTTAATGCTGTATAATGCTCTTGTGAAATTACTCTTGATTTATTGTGAAGATCTAGTTATGAAACATAATGAAATAACCTTATATTTATACAATTCTTATCATTAAATATTAAAATTCAAATAACACAAGCCAAAATAAAATTTAGGATTTGAAACCATTACAATACCACCAAAAACATATCCCAAGGGCGTGTCCTAGGGTTAAGTGAGGACCCATTCACCATGTGGCGAATGGGTCCTAGCATACTTAACTAGGACACACTTTGAGGGACGTTAAATTTTATGTAAAATTATGGTCATAGGACCTAGTGAGGACCCATTCACCAAGTGGCGAATGGGTCCTAGGTCACTAAAATAGGACACACACCTTGTAAAATTAAGTGTTGTGTACTATCATTTATGAATGTCAGACTTTATCCCTCAGGATCTGTAATTAATCAGGCTTTGATTTGAATTAAAGGGGAAAATTAAGCTTAGTTAACCTCAACTAGTTAATAAATCCCTACTTAAGTGTGAAAGTGTAAAGATGCAATTTACAACACCCTAAATAAGGCACCATTAATTCTATTTTATTAAGAAGGGCCCTAAACTTAATGTGAATGTGTAAAACACATTACAACACTAAATCAAGGAAACATTAGGTTCATTTTATTATTAATTATTCCCAAATTAAGTGTGAAAAAAGGATACTCTTTTTGATGCTACAATTAGCCCACACTTTGTTGAGAGTATGACCTCATGTCAAACTTAGACTAAAGTAGACATTCAAGACACTTACGTATGCAACAATGACAAAAATACACAATCATACACTATCAAAGACCAATAAGATCAAGCCTAGATGGTCAAATGTGATGTGGAACACATGTAGAATATTGATTTTGCACTCACTCTAGGGTATTGGAACCTTAGGCCATCCACTAGGTGAGTATCCCTCTAGGAAGGTGGCTTAGTGAGAAATTCATGCTTGTGTTTCTTCTCTCACAATACTTACCATACCAAAGCTATCCTCTGATAACTTCGATAGGGTGCCAATCGCATTCCTACTTCTTTCTTAACAAGGTATGTTATGCTAAGAACCCATGCACATGGCATGGATCCATAGGAAAGCAAGGTGTGTTATGCTAGATGGCCTTGAATTAGAGTTTCAAGCTTCACAAGGTCAGCAAGTTGTGTTATGCCAAACACTTATGAACAACAATGCTAGTAAAGGTTTCTATTTGAGGGGATTATGCTTCATTCATGCAAGGTTTTCTTCTTAGGGATAATCATTCCTAATGTCTCCAAGAGAGGATAAATCAAGAGTAAAGATTGCAACTTAGGGTATGCTTCGCATCGCATCAAGCCAGTAAGAGAAATTTGTACAATAAGAAATATCACACTCTTAGAGGACATCAAACCCAATGACACCACAAAGAAAAGGATGCATCACAAGAAAAAATAAAATCACACCATGAAACATGAAAAATGTCAAAAGATATCAATGATGTATGCCCCCACTTTAAAGTAGTTGCTAACACCATTTCTATAAGAAATTGCTTTAAAGTAGCCAATGGTTACTCCTAAGACATGAGAGCTTTCCTCGAAAAACCCTATACCAAGTCCTATATTTTTGAAATAAAGTTACATCATGAAAAATGAGGGGTTGTCCCCAAAAAAATACATAAGGGATCTATGGATTTAGGGTCTGTATATTTGTGCTACAATGTTATCATAGAGTGTGGAAATATCATCATTCCCTAAATACTCATAGAATTGGAGGAAAACCATGCATAGAGAGTGAAAACTAAGAAAAAACATTTCAAGTCAACATGGAAGAGACCTAAATGTCTCAATTCCTTGCATCATCCCAAAAAGGAAAACACAAGACAAGCGAAAAAGGTAAAATATTTATGAAATATAGAAGAATGCAAATACACAGAGGAACACACAAAGAGAGAGAGAGATACATCAAATGAAATAGCATGGGGTGATCATATTACACATATGCAATCACATAAACAAACATGCAAAGGAAAATAAAGCAAGATACTAGTAAGGAACATGTGATTCAACCTATAGCAGGTCATTTGCATCCCAATCTCATTTAGTATATGTGGAAGGTGGGCAACTAGCCAAAGGGACAACAAAAAATTCCAAAATTAGGACAATGCTAACTAACTCCTTTCCCCCACTAAGTGTAGGACAAGCATGAGTCAAGATAGTAGATGAGAATGAGGTCCTTGCAATAAAGAGAATGATTTACAATGAATGTATAACATGTAATAGTGAGAGTGTTAGGATCTTGCAACTATTACATTGCAAGAAGCAAGATGTGTTCTTTTTTATTCAAGTTTAATTCTTAGAGGGTGCAAACTTCTTCAACACTTCCTTTAAAGGAAAACAATTATTGGTGTGATGGCCAAATAATCTATGATAATCACAATATGGATCATTCTTATTAGTTTGTGTTTTGGTCAAGTTTGCATGTTTAGGTGGTAATTTGATCAATTGCCAACGTAAAAGATTATAGAAGATTGTATCAATTTTGACATTTGGTTGCAATGAATTATAGAGAGATTTAGGAGGTTCATACAAATATTGTAACTTAATCCTTTGTTGTTCTTGCACTCATGGTTTCTTCTTATTTGGTTTGATTACTGTGTTGCCACCACTTTCTTCTTCTAACTACAAACCTTTTCCTTTTTCAGAAAATGATGTGTTAAGATTGGTAAAGAGGTCAAAATTTGTTGGTTCTTTTCTCTTATGCATGGGAGATGTGTAATAAGGTGGTTGAGGAGGAGGAAAATTCCATTAAATGATATGGACTAAGGAACACATGAATTCTATCCCTTTGTTATGTTCAAGCTTCATTCTTAAGTTCCCTATGAGATGAATGCCATTATTAGCAATAGGTTTGGTTCTCATAAAGTTTTGTGAAATCTCTAATTCTTCATCTATCCTCCTTATGTTGTCTTGTGGTATATTAGCAATATAATGCACATTGTTTGTAGGAAGGGAAGTCATGGAAATGGGGTATGCATGCTACAATATCTCTCTCTCCAACAACACAAAATTAATTTTATTATAAGAGTTCATTTTGAGCATATCATAGCGTTCATGGTCATTCTACTAATGAATGTAAAGATTTAAGTGATAAAATTCAACATCTTAAGGATTGTGGTGCTCTTTCTTGTGTTGCAGCACCTAGTTCCTCTAATTGATATTGATTTTCTTGTTTCTCATCAATCATCTTGGCTCATCCCTGTTTTGCACTAAGTGGGGGGTAAGGGGTTAGGAAGCCTTTTCTTCGTATGAAACTTGACATTGTCTCTTTTGGCTAGTTGAATTCCTTCCATAAATATATAGGAGCAATCTTGGGATGTGGACAACATGCCTTAAGTTGAATCGTATGTGACGTACTAAGTTATCTTTAGCTGTTGCATTTTGGGGGGCAACTCCTTATCCATGATATAGATTCATTCAAGAAAATGTGACTTTGCATAAGGATTTCCAAATAACCTCTCATGTCTTCTTATTCTTTAAATAAATTTCTCACAATAATGGTGTTAGCAACCGCTTTAAAGTGGGGGCATACATCGACACTCATGTTTCACTGTGTGGTTTTCTTTATTATTACAATGCGTACTTTTCTTGGTGGTGAAATTCGGTTTGATTTCCTTTGGGAACATGATATTTTTTTTACTTGTCCTCTCTTGGAGACATTAGGCACGATACTCCCTAAGAAGAGACCTTACATGAACTAATAAAAATCCCTTTGAATGCACCTTACACTATTCGACATTTACAATATATGTTATATGGCCACCTTGCATAACACAGTTTGCTTGCCTATGGAGCCATCCTATTTGTTCATGAGTGTCAAGCATACTAAGTTTTTCTTGCCTCATGAATCTTGTTGTTCATGTTTTGTGGTTCCCTATTGAAGTTATTAGAGGGAGAGCTTTGGTATAGTTAGTATGATGAGAACCCTAAACGTGGGCATTACTTTCTCATTGTATAGTGAGAAGCTTGTACAAAGGCATGCCTTTCTCACTAAGCCACCCTTTTTGGATACTCACCCAGTGGAAAACTTGAAGTTCTATTGCCTCAGAGCGAGCATGATTTTTTGGAAAAACAACTTAGATCTGATCCACATTGCGTTGGACAAATGGTTGAGGCTTGATCCACCTATTTTTATTTTTTCTTGTTTTTCTAATTCTTTCTTTTTATCCCTTGAAATTGTATGTTTGTGTATCTTGATGTTGCATATCATACACCTTGTGTGTGTCCCTTTATGCTTATGTTCGTTTGACGTAGGATCTTGGATCCTGGGGGCTTGACCACCCCCTTGATCTTTTCCATCCTAGACCATCCACATTGGTACACTTGGACCCATCTTGAATGTCTACTTTAGTGTGAGGGTGAGTGTAGGACCATGGGGGTCCAGAAAGTGGAGATATGACATAAAAAATGCTAACAAATTTTTTTATCTAAATTTGATGAAATGAAAAGAGTTTATTGAGAAAATTTTCATCTTTCCAAAAATATAAGATATTCCTTATTTGGAATTAAATAGATAATGATTATTGACTTTTTACATACATTTTGAAGAAAGTCTTGACTGGTAGGCTAATTGAAAAATATCTATAATTCTTACGCAATTTTATATTTTTTGAATCCAAAAAGTGTGGCACATTCTATGCTTCCCATAGTATAGGATAAAAAAAAAGAAAAATTGAATTTCATAAATTTTTGATCAAGTTATCGTGGTTAGACAAACAAGTTTTAATGTTTTTAAAAAAAATTAATAAAAAAAATAAGTAATTATTTACTTGGAAAAAAATGCAACACATCCATGCATGTGTCCTATACTTATATTAAAAGTTTCAAAAAAATAAAAAAATTGCTTGTACTTAGGTTGGTCAGACATACACTTGCTTTTTATTTTTTCCTGAAAAATTTAGTACTACTATATTGAAATTTCTAAGGTTTCACGAAATAGATTTACCTTTTTCCAAGAAAGGAATAGTATATTAGAAGCTAAATTCAATTTACTACAAATTTTGTTTTCACATATTTTTCAAATTATGTTAAAAAATTATTCAAACTTTTATGTCAAGTTTCCTAACTCTATTTTTCTGAATTTTATTGCCACTTAAGGGCCTAGTTTGGACCCCCATGATGTTGCACTAACCCATGAGTTTGAAGAAAGTTCCTCCTATCACTAAAGTTGGGGCTAAATTTAGTGTAGGAAAAAGTATCCCTTTTTCACACTTACTTAATTTGGGAATAATTAATATTAAACTAAGCCTAATGTTGCCTTGATTTGGTGTTGTAATGTGTTTTACACATTCACATTAAGTCTAGGGATCTTTTCAACTAGATGGACCTAATTGTACCTTATTTAGGGTGTTGTAAAGTGTATCCTAACACTTTCACACTAATCTAGGGCTCTATTAATTAATTGGTCTTATTTATGCTTTAATTGATCCTATTTTAAATCTACAAGCTTTATTAATTGTAGATCTTTTCGTGGATAATCTCAAAACTTATCAAATAACCAATCATAATTCAATGATTTGGGTCATGTGTTCTAGATCTGGTGATTTGGGACTCATACGCAACATTGGGAATATGATTCTCACCTAGGTCTTGGGACTTGATTTCAAGTTGCACATTAAACAAGACACTCCTAGAAATTTGTCTCAGGTTTTGGCTACTAGGACTCATATGCCACAACTAGAATTTGAGTCCCACTTTAACTAGGACCTAATTTAAATCAAGTTCTTGGTGGTATTCTATTATCCTAGACCTGATGTCAGCTTTTAGTGTTGTAATTTCAGGGAATTTGGCATAAACAAGTATAAATACAAGGTTATTTCACATAGTTTCATCCTGTAAATTCATAAGGAATCAAGAGCATTCAAGAACATTCAAGAGCATTTCAAGAGAATTCAAAGGAATATTTGAAGAATATTCCTCTAACAATTCAAGATCCATCATCATGTCCAAGGTATAAAGCATCAAGCATGTTGTTGAACTAGTGTTGTGATGTAGCATTCAAGATCCAAGTTAAGAATTGTTTTAAATATAATTCAAGATCAAGATGTACATTCTTCATGGCGACTTCATGTTAGATTTCATATTTACATTTGAAGACATCATTTAAGGTATCATTGTTCATGTTTCATGTTCATGTTTGGAACCTCTTAAAAATGGGGAGGAAGTTATTAAGTGCAATCGTATGGTTTAAAACATAAAGCACACCCACTTTAAATATATTCTACTCAATGATAACCTTAGAGATATCAATGGAAAAGAGAAAGGGATCTTGCAATAGGGCTATCCTAGGGGCTGAAAGTAGACTAAAAAGGGGTTCATCACCATGTTTAGACTTGGAAAAGATAAAAAATGAAAGATGCAACTCTAAACCCTAATTGAATGCAAAGTAATGCTAAATGACCTAGAAAAGTGAATGAAATGAAACAAAAAAATGTAGAAAGGAAGGTGTGCACCTGAAAATTTGGAAATGGTTGGATGGAGGTTTGGAACATTGGAAAATATAACTTTAATATTGACTATGACTCATTGGCCAAGCTGGGTGAATCAGTCCAAAATATGGAACACTATGCAGAAACATGAATCTACCAAATGGGTATCCAAATCTACAAAAGCTTGAACTTGAACTAGGACTCATTTGCCAAAAGTGGAGAATCAGTCCAATTGGGTTTTTTCTAAAACTTCAAAGGCCAATCCTTCTCTTCTCCATCTACTATGTCCTTGATTGATTTTCAGATCTGAAACCCTAATTTACAACCTGTAGGTTTTCTCCAATGTTCTCCAAGGCTTGATGACAACTTTAACAACTTTGATCTCTTGACAACCTTTTTCCAATCTTGCTCCTTAGGAAACCTTCAACCTAGAAAAAACCCTTGCAATAAAGTGTTGTAAATATGCTTGAGACAGATGCAATGGATATAGCTCTTGATTCTTGCTTGAATGATGTTGATTTTGATTGAAACACTTGCTTTAATCATAAACCCTACATCACAATTGTTAGCAAAATAACAAACGTGATGCATGAAGTCCTTGACATGATGATTGATGCTTGAAGAATGCTCTAAAATGCTTGATAATCTACCCTTGAATGCTCTTGTGAATGCTTGTGAACAATTCATAGATTGTTAGATTTCTAGGTCCAAAATATGAGTGAAAGAACCTTGTATTTATTCTTAATCATGCAATAATTCCCGAAATTACAACACTACAAGCTGACATTAGATCTAGTAGAATAAAATCCTGTCAAAAATTTGAATTAATTTTAACATTGTGCCACACGGGACTCATTCGCCCAAGGTGGAGAATGAGTCCCAACAGGCTTAAATTTTGGGACCATTTAAAAAAATTCTTTGAAATGTGTAAAACCATGTTTAGGACCAAAAGATCTAGGTGGTGGGCCATTCAAGCATGGAACACCTAAATTAATATTGGCTAATGATTGGTTTTAGGATTATCCTTGAAAATATGCAATAAATGAGGCTTGTGGATGCAAAATAGGTCCAATTAAAGCATGAGGAAGCCCAATTATTAATGAGAACCCTAGAAAATCATGAAAGTGTGTTACAACACTTCACAACACTTTGAACATTGGTACATTTTGACTCAAAATCTGACAAAAATTTTGTCACTATTTCGACGAACTTTCGTCAAAATTATTTTGTCGATTTTCCAATGAAATTTGAAACGTCAAAATTTTGACCCAGTCGACGATCATGGGTCAGAATTTCAACATTTCAAAGTTCATTAAAAAATTGACGAAATAATTCCGATGAAATTTTATCATATTTTGAGTCAAAATTTATCAGTGAAATAAGACAAGATTAAATTTAAAAAGAGGTTTTATAGGTATAATTAACTAATAAAACCTTTGAAAAGTGTGAAAGTGGTTTACACCACTTCACAACACTTTAGCAATGTACCATTCATGTTCATTATTAGTTTAGAAGGGCCTAAGACCTAATGTGAATGTGTTACACATTACAACACTAAATCAAGGCACAATTAAGCCTAGTGCACAAGGAGGGACCAAATGAGCAAGGGAAAAGTAGAAGGGAAACTTTTTCCTTGACTACATTCAGCCCCAACTTTAGTGAGAGGATGAACTTGCTTCAAACTCACACTAAAGTAGAAAAACATGCATCAAGAGGGTTCTAAGTGTACCAATTCTAGTAAGATGAGATGAAAATGATCAAGAGGGGTGATCAAGCCCTTAGGATCAAGATCTCATTGAAAACCAACATAGGCACAAAAGAACAAAAAAGAGAATGATATAAAGAGAAACAACAAGGCACAAAAATTCACTATCAAAGACGAAAGAGAGAAAAAGTAAAAATAAAAGAGTCGGATCAAGCTTTGACCATTTGTCGATCATGATGTGGATTAGATCTAGGTTGTTTGTCTGAAAAATGCATACTAACTCTATGGCAATGAAACTCCTAGTTGTTTGTTGGGTGAGAAGTCCAAAAAGGCGAGAAACATACACTCATGGATGGTATACACTCACACACACACACATTAGTGGCTATGGGGAAAGTCATGCCTCAGTTGGTCTTCCCACTCAAACCATACCAAAGTTATACCTCTTGATAACTTTAATAAGGCACCACATAAAAATAGTTTTCAAGCTTCATGAGGTAAGCAAAACTTTGTATGCTTAGAGCTCATGAACAAACAAGATGGATCCATAGGTATGCAAAGTGTGTTATGCAAGGTGGCCATATATTAGTTGTTGTATATGCAAAATAGTGTAAGGAATGTTCAAAGCGATTTTTCTTAATTCATGTAAGGTCTCTTCTTAGGGAACATCATTCCTAATGACTCCAAGAGAGGACAATTCAAATAAATACCACACTCTTGGATGGAATCATGCCCAATGATACTACCAAGAAAAGGACACATCACAAGAAGAAAGAAAATCATGCAGTGAAACATGAGTGTTGTAATTAGGTAAATATTTCAGATTAGGTTGCAAGCAACATAAAACTAAATTCCCAATCAACAATAGAGCACAATGAAAACAAGAAGAAAAATAAGATGAAACAACATCACCTAGTCTTCAAGCCTCCATTGATTCACCTCCATTGGCCTTCTCCATTTTGCTGAAAATGATATAATTGCCCTCAAATTTGAAGTGCAACCATAACCTATGACAAAGCCAAGCAAAATATTGAAGTAATGTGTGCTCAAGTACTCAAAAGCTCTCAAGCATATTGTGTATAACTCTTGTATGTGTTCAAAATGACTTGAAAGAGGGCCTTTTAAAGAATTCCAAGTTGAGAATGGATGGCCAGGATGAAAAGTTTGTGAAGCCCTAAGATCAAAGGCCAATAATCAATGTCATAAGGAGGATTAGGGTTAGGGAAACATTAGGTCAAAGTTAGGGAAAGCCTTGAAATGAAGGGTTGGGATTTAATTGGAGATAATCAAATCAATGGTGGAGAAAAATAGGTAGTTGGAATAATAGAAATTATTTAACTTATGGAGGAATGTTGACTTATGAATTAAATAATGGTTTAATTCATAAATGGGAATGAGAGAAAAGACAATATTTATAATTTTCTTAATTATTTATTTGGTGGGATGGAGAGTGGGATAAATAAATAAGTTTATTTGATTCAAGGATAAATGATAATGTTATGGAGGAAATAAGGATTGATCAGTGACACATTTAAATAAATAAACATAATTTATTTATTTAAATAATCATGGAGGAATGATAGATAACTAAATTATGTGAGGGAGAAGTGTGGTCATCCTAGAAAAATATGGTTTGCAAGTTGAGGCCATTTTTATGTGTCTACATTTTTCCCCTCTTTGACTTAATGTAGTTTATTGCATTGTGTCAAAGAAAACAAGTCAAAAATATGCCCATGTTTGAAAGTGGGGAGAGGAAGGATGACAAGGAGGTAGTGGTATGCCCACTCGAGAGGACACGCAAGTTGAAAGAATGTGAGTGTGCTCTCGAAATGGATGAGAGGACTAGACGATGAAGGAATATAAGAAATGTTAGCATGGAAATCATGGATGTGAGGATGAAAAAGGAATACTTCAATATTTTGCCAAATAACATCATAGGCGTTGCATAATCATCATTGGGCGGTAAAATGTGACAAATGGACAAAAAACACCATGATATGACATAGACCAAGGTGTGCAAGGTCATCCACTTGTGAAAAATAGACAGCCATAGACAAGGAATGTCCTAACTCATACTAAAGGCCAAGTTGCCCCAGTCTTTTTGTCAAGACACACCAAAGACAACAATCAAGGAAAATTAGCCCATGAGACATCATTGCTCCTCTAAATCCTTCATGGGACATCCTTGAGGTAGCTAGTAACATGACCAAGAGATAAAACAATAAAAAGATAAGAAAAAATAGACCAGCAAAATCACAGCCATTCAATATGTTTGCCAAGATTTGTGTGTCAAGGTTGATTGCGGGATAGTTTGATGATTCAATAGTCTAACAGTATTGATGATTTGATGATGCCTATTGTCAGGAAGGACACATCCTAAAAAGGCCAATGACTATCTGACGAAGCCTGTCGTTAGGAAGGACACATCCTAAAAAGGCCAATGACGTTTTGACGGGGTCCAATTCCAAGAAGGACACATCTTGAAGGGGACCATAAAGTGACTAGGTTGACATTGTGTTGGCCATTTGATAGATGTTTGGCCTGATGACTGACTAGGCTATA
The DNA here is from genome assembly GCA_007258455.2 of Sequoia sempervirens. NCBI lineage: Eukaryota > Viridiplantae > Streptophyta > Pinopsida > Cupressales > Cupressaceae > Sequoia > Sequoia sempervirens. Next base: position 503,031,185 of record VDFB02000015.1, read on the forward strand.
TTGTCTATTGGTTCACAATTTGAATGTTGACATTCAAATGATTGTCTTGTTTCTGAGTGTGACTATGTCTGACTCATTTGTCTAAAATGATAAACCCTAAAGAACTAACCTAGGTGGCCTCGAGAGCTCATCGATAGATGGCCTTGCCTACATCGTGCACTCAGAGACCTCGTAGTTTGACCAGGACAAATGAACATATTCAATAAAAATTGACATGTTTTGACTTGACTTGACAAAACCCTAAGGGACTGAACCTAGGGGGACTCGGGGGCACATCGACTGATGGCCTTGCCTACGTAGCAAATGCGTAGAGACCATGTAGTTCGACTATGATAAAAGATTAACTAGTATGACTGACTTGACCATCACTGACTCTGTTTTTGGAATTTTTGATGTTATTTGGATTTTTTTTGTGTTTTCTTTAAGACATTTTTCAATTTTTAGGTCTTTTTTTCAAGACTTTTTATGACTTTTAGAAGTTCTTTTCAGGACTTTTTATATTTTAATGATTTTTTTAGGACTTTTTATGATTTTTAAAAAATAATTCAGGACTTTTTATGATTTTTATGATTTTTTTAGGACTTTTTATGATTTTTATGATTTTTTCAGGACTTTTTCGATTGTCAAGACCATGTACAATACCCACTGCAGTCTCATGATAAAATATTTCCCCTAGTCAAGTTGATGGAAAGGACATGATTGGTATGGATGATAGGCGGTGCCTAAGACTTCGATGTCAACCACTGTTGGCCATGGAAAGAAACGTCATAATGTCCAGGTGAAACATTGTGACGAATGTCAAAAACAAATGGATTTTTATTATGGACTAAGGTAGATAGAGTGACAGTAGATGTCAAAGCAATGACCAACTACACATGGCGCTTGTTTGCTAGGTTTTCACCATGGTACTTATCCAAAGCACCTGTTTACCAAGTTTTCACTATTGGATGAATTATTTCTCTTTATTTTTTTCAATCAATTTTTCATTTTTTTGGTCTCACCAGGATGCCTGTTTGCCAAGTTTTCATCCAAGTGACGACATTTTATATTTTTCAATTTTTTTTGTATTTTTAATGGTTGTCGGCCAAACTTTCTAATGCTATGTATAGAACTTGCATAAATTCAAACTATTGATTGGCTCTGTCAATTGTTCACCATCTGGAGTAGCCAAGTGATATGCACCAGAACCAAATGACGCAGTGATGATGTATGGACCCAACCAATTGGGCTCAAACTTGCCTATTTTTTCTCTGTTATACTGATTCTTAGGATTCTACATGAGAACCAAGTCACCAATGTCAAATTTTCAAGTCATCACTCTTTTGTTGTAGCTTCTGCAAAGACGATTTCAATATGCCTGCGTTCATCTAGCATTTCTAATTCATGTAATCATGACTGTCGATATTCTTCATCAGTGATTAGACCTTTCATAGAGACTCATAGGGATGGAATTTCAACCTCTATGGGCAAGATGGATTTGGCTCCAAAGACAAGGGCGAATGGAGTGGCTCTAATGGGAGTATGGATGCTAGTGCGATATGCCCACAAAGCAAGATTGAGTTGTATGTGCCAGTCACGACTAGCGTCATTGACGGTCTTCTTAAGAAGTTTGATTATTGTTTTATTAGATGCCTCAGCTTGACCATTTCCTTGTGGGTAGTAAGGGTTTGAGAAGTGGTGTTGGATATGGAAGCATTCACAAAGTTCAAAAACATCCTAATTTTTGAAGGGACGACCGTTATCTGTGATTATGGATTTTGGAATACCATATCGACAGATGATATAGTTGAGGATAAACTTCAAAATTTCCTTGCCAGTAATGTAAGTGAGTGGGATAGCTTTGATCCACTTAGTAAAGTACTTAGTGGCGGTAATGATGAATTTGTGGCCATTGGATGATGTAGGATGGATCTTGCCCATGAGGTCAAGGCCCCATTGTGCGAAGGGCCAAGGAGAAGTAATTGGCCGAAGTTCCTATGCTGGTGCATGAATCAAGTCACTGTGTATTTGACATTGGCGACACATTCTGACAAGTTCAAGTGCATATTTCTCAATGGTTGGCCAGTAATACCCAACTCTCGTTATCATTTTGGCTAAAGTAGGACCACTTGAATGGGATCTGCATATACCCTCATGTACCTCTCACAAGGTCGTTTGTGCTTCATCAATGTCAAGACATTGAAGAAGGGAGTTATCAAAGCTACGACGGTAAAGGGTATTACTGAGGATGGTGTATTTGGCAGCTTATCGGATAAAGGACTTTCATTGGTTATTCGATAGGTCGGGGGGAAGGGTTTGGGACTTGAGGTAGTCATAAATGTCTTGATACCATGGAGAATTGGGACCAACAAGCTCGCAAACCATCTCTAATTTTGGTATGTCATATGCAAGAACCAAAAGTTGTTCTACCAAAAATTCAAATTGAGGCACATTACTAGGAATGTCCAGGAGAGAGCCAAATGTGGCCATTGCGTCTGCTACCTTATTTTTTGTTCTTGGAACTTTCTCAAAAGTCACCATGTGAAAATGTGTTTGAAAGTTGTCAACCATTCGTTTGTAAGGCATTAATTTCTCATCCTTAGTGTCATAGTCATCATTGACTTGGTTAATGACCAATTGAGAATCGCCATAGACATGAAGTGTTCTAATTTTCCATTTGATGGCCATTTTGAGTCTTGTGACAAGTGCCTCATATTCTACCACATTATTTGTACACGGAAAAGCAATGTAGAAGGACTTAGGAATGGAGTCTCCTTGAGGGGTGATAAACAATATTCATTCCCCCGAGCCATGATTAGTATGAGATCCATCAAAATATAGCCTCCAAGGTGACTTAGGTTCTGTATGAAATATTGACTCATCTGGAAAGTCTACTAATAGTGGATGATCACCCTATATAGGTGCGTCTGCCAATTGGTCTACTATCACTTATCCCTTTATCGCCTTTCTTTCAACATACTGAATATCATACTCACTCAAGATCATTACCCATTTTGCCAGGCGACCTGTCAATGCTGCGCGACTTAGGAGATATTTCAGGGGATCAATCTTTGCCACTAAGTGTGTTTGGCGATTCAACATGTAGTGTCTTAATTTCTGAGCAGCGAAGACAACTGCTAGGCAAGCATGTTCAATGGTTGCGTAATTTAGCTCATATCTGACTAGTGTCCTACTGATGTAGTATATGGCCCTTTCCTTTTCTTCATGGTCGTTTTGTGCCAATAATGCCCCTAGTGCTGAAGTTGTTACAGAAATGTATAGAATCAAAGGTTTCCCTTTGATTGGTGGCACTAAAATAGGTGGTGACAGTAGATAATATTTTATTTGTTGGAAGGCCCCCTGACATTTATCTGTCCACACAAATGGGATACTTTTGCGTAGAAGATACTGAAATGGATGACACTTGTCTTCCAATTGTGCTATGAAGCATTGGATAGATTGTAACCTGTCTTGCAATGTCCTAAGTTCACTTATCCCTTTTGGAGGAGGCATGTCTAATATGGCTTTTACCTTGGCAGGATCGACTTCAATGCCTCTACAAGAAATAATGTACCCCAAAATTTTTCTTGATGTCATGCCAAAAACACATTTCTTTGGATTCAAGCAAACCTTGTATTTTTCTAGTCTCTTGAAAATTTTGTCTAACACCCTCAAGTGGTCTTTTTGTGTCAAATATTTTTCCAAAAGGTCATCTACATAATCTTTAGTTATATTGTACATCATGTCATGGAATATGGTTGTCATGGCTCTCTGGTACGTGGCACCTGCATTCTTAAGACCAAAAGGCATGACGTTCCAACAATATGTGCCCCAAGGACATATGAAGGTTGTTTTGTGTTGATCTTCAGGGGCAATATGAATTTGATTATAACCAAAAAAATCGTCCATGAGGGACAACATCTCATATCCTGCCATAAGGTCCACTATGATATCAATGTTTGGCAAGGGAAAGTCATCCTTTGGACAAGCTTTATTCAGGTCCCAAAAATCTGTGTAGATGCGGATTTGACCATTTGGCTTTATGACTAGTACAAGATTTGATATCCATTCGGCATAGTCTATGGACCGTATGAATCCCACATCTAACAATTTCTTAAGTTCTATTTTCACTAACAAGGCGATCTGTGGGTGCATCTTTCACAACTTTTGTTTCACTGGATTGGCATCTAGAAATAATGGCAAATGATGCAAGACCAGTTCTACATCCAATCCAGGCATATCAACATAAGACCACACAAAGTTGACCTTACGCTTTGAAAAGAATTTGTGGAACTCAGCTTTCTCTTCCTCTGTCAAAGATGTCACGAAGAGGACCATCTTAGTATCTTCTGTTGTAGATATGTTTACTTCCATAGTGTCCTCTATGAGCATGGCCAATTTTTCTTGAGTTATGGGGAGAAAGTCCAATTCTCCATCCTTAGGCACATCCTTTATTTTTACTTCTTTATCATCAGAAGGTTCCTTGCAGTTTTCACCTAAAGATGTGTCATTTTTTGCTTTATTTTTGTTTTTCATTTTGCGACTAGAAGATGGAGCAGTCTACCCAAAGTAAGCGGCACAATCTAGGTCAATGGAAAACCTAGCCTTGTGGTCTCCACTTGGTATACCTTCACGCAATCCCATGAATTCTGCAATGGCCTCATCATTTTGAAATATGTACATAACTGGTGGGCCTTGTTGATCCCAATTGATTAGTTGCGGGTAGACTAAGGAAATTCCATCATCAGTATTGGTGAATGGTGGGTAGGATGCAGAAAGCATGTCGACAGATTCAGAGAGGTTAAAGATAAAATTTTCATCATCGAGCTCTATATTAGATTCTATCCAGTACTCTGTCTCGCTTGATTCATTCTCATCAACAAAGTAAGAAAAAAATCAAGTGGAGGCAGGGTCAGTAGTGTGAAAAAAATCAAGTGGAGGCAGGGTCAGTAGTGTCATGTGGCAATTCAAATGAATCTGAATGATGGTCATTAGGTTCAGCAGGGTAGACAAGTATGTCAGGATTATGGTCAATGGGAGTAGAAGAGGATCTGGACTTGGTGTTGTGTGGTGTTGTGTCAATTTTGAACATTTTCCAAAATCTCTCTTCAAATGTAGGCTCTTCAAGTTCAAGAAACAAGTCATCAAGGCAACAGTCACTTAGGGATCGTTGAGAGCCAAATTCCCATTCGTGGGAGTCAGTTTCAGAAAGGGGATCTTCAATTGTCTCAACATAATCTGAAGCAGTTACTCTCTCGCTAGAAAGCACATTGGTACTATGATCACCAGATTCTTGTGGTCCTAACCCTAACCCAAGACATTTAGGTCTTCCTTTAGGTGCTAGAGGTTCTCGCCTTCCTGTTTTGTGCTTACCGAGGCCACTAATACCATCGTAGCCTTTTGCCTTTATCATGTCATATCCTTTACCATACATTTTTACTGGCAAGGGAGTTGGATCCTCTGGTTCTCTATAAATCCAAGATAGCATGTTGTCAGTGTCTTCTTGAATCATTTCACCCCACTTTATGAATATTGTTTTTGGAGGGACTCTAAAAATTTCTTTTGACTCTAACATGAAGCAAGGCTTGCCGTAGACTTGGGGAGACTCGGGCATCCTTGTTATGCAATAGGCCGTATCAACTTATACTCTCCAGACCCTTGGTCCTCGATCTTAATACTTTTGTTAATGCTTGGGGTGATGGATGAAGTGGTAGATGTCATGGAGGTGGTCATAGTTGCCATAGAAGCAAAAGTGGATGTGGATGTGGGAGGCTTTGCAAGTGTTGATGGGTCAACGAATTTAGAGGATGAAGATGTTGAAGCTTCACTATTGATAGGCACTTGGTGCTCCGAGATACCTCTCAAATTGATACAATATTGAAATGGGTTAGGGTCTCCATATATGGTAATCTTAGTGCCTTCAAAGGGAAACTTCAAACACTGGTGATAGGTGGAAGGGACAACTTTTAAGGCATGAATCCAAGGTCGACCAAGTAAAATATTGTATGGAAGTTCTAGATCTAGGACTTGACAAGTGGTCTCCATAATGACTGGTCCAATGCGAATTGGAAGTGTAATTACATCCCAAGAGGAACATTCTTCATCATCATATGCCTTGATAACAATGCTCTTTGTAGCATCTACACAAGCATTAGAAAAGCCTAGGGCCTTAACCAATTTTAAGGAGCATATGTTTAGTCCTGATCCGCCATCTAGTAACACTCATTTGACCTTATGCTTATGGATAAAGACTTCAATGTGAAGGGCATCATTATGATTGGATTTGGATGATGAGTAGTCTTGGTCTGAAAATGTTATATGGTGGGGAGCAGTAAGATATCCCACCATGGCCTCAAATTGATTGACATCAATGTCTTGGGGAATGGAAGACTCTTGTAATGTTTTGTCAAGTATAGCCTTATGCGTTTGGGGAATACGTAGCAACTCAAGTATAGAAATATGTGCAGGTGTCTTCCTAAGTTGGTCAATGAGGTTAAAATTTCCTTTAGGTTGGGATTGTTTGGGTAATGGATTGGATTGCGATTGTTGGGTGGATGGGCCAGCGATTGTTATCTTTGGTTGTCTGGGAGGAGGGTCGGCTATGGTAACTTTCCCCCCACGGGTAGTGACATTGCATTCAGGGGAATTTCTCATAGTAACTGTGTTGACATGTTCAGCAGTTGTTCTAATATGATTTATGATAGGTCCCCTAGAATAGTCATATGCAATACGGGCATGGTTGGCTCGATTATTGTTATTGGCTTTTGACGTGGAAGGGTTACTAGAACCATGGTCCTGTAGTGGGTTCTTGTGTATGGTATGGTCTTAATTAGATGTAAATTGTGGTCCACCTATCTCAATGGTACGATTCTCGATAAGGTCTTGTACCAAATTTTTCAGTTGTCGACAAGAGGAGGTTTTATGTCCTTTTGCCCGATGATAATCACAAAATGCATTGTCGTCCCACCAAAATGGTTTAAACTAACCTGGGTCATATGGTTTTGGGTCCTCAAGTGTTATGACACCATTTTGAAGGAGTTTCTTGAGGACTTCTTCAATGGGCTCACCCAAGGGGGTGTATGTGTGACTCCTAGAGAACTGTTTGGGTTGTCGAGGGTGCCTTTGATTTTGGTCATTTTGATTACCTTGGTTATTTTGATTTGTCTGTACAACATTGGCAGCATGGGTCTATGTGGTCATCTCTATATTTTGCGATTGAGCCCCTTTAAGGGTAAGCAAAAGACCCATTGCATTGACAACCTTAGCGTCTACAATGCCATCATTGGTGACATGTTTATTCGTAACCTAGTATTTGTTCTTGTCAGTGGGTGGACTTGCAATTATGTTTTTAGGACCGTATTTTAATCTTCCCTCAGTAATGAGAACTTTCTCAAGTTGGACACCTCATTCGACTAGTTCTGCAAAGGTTGTAAAACAATGAACTCGTAAGCCATTTTTCAATGGGCCTAGGAGTGTTTGTACAAACATGTCAACCTTCTATTTTTTAGGTATGTCTATGTGGCAGCGACTTGCTAGGCCTCTCCATCATTGGAAAAATGGGATAAGCATTTCACCAACATCTTCTTGTGTAAGTGTGCATAAGCTAGTGATGGAGGTGTCTGTGTCAATGTTATAAGCATAATTTTTCACAAATTTGTCTACAAGTTTATTCCATGTTTTTATCCCCTTCAAAGTGGAGAACCATTCAAGTGTGGGTCCTGTTAGACTCTTGGAGAAGAGTCTCATCAAGTAAGTGTGTTCATATGCAATGTCCATACAGTTGGTCATGAATTGTCGAATGTGTTCAATAGGATTTGTCTTGCTCTTGTATTTGGTGAAGTTTGGGGCCACATATCTAGGAGGAAATGGTGGCATGTATAAAGTTGTGTCAAAAGGATATGGACATAGGTCATATGACATTGGTGGAATTTTGTTGGATGTTTTCATGTTTTCCATCTGTTTTTGGAGGTCTGCCACTCTGGCTGTCAAGGCATCTATTATGGGATTATTGGTCGCATCACACATGGGAGTGATGGGTATCCCCTCAGTCCCTAATGATTGTGATAGCATGTTCAAGTTTGAATGTGACATGTGTTGTTGTGGAATGTATGATATGTTTTGGTTTGGCAATTGTTGGTATTGCCAATTTTGATGAGGAATGTGTTGTTGCATGTGAATTTGTGATGAATATGTTGGGATGTGTGATCCAGCCATATTTGTCGATATTTGGGGGATCTAGTAACCTGGAATATTTTGGTGCCCAAAGGTATTCATTTGTTGTGTCATTTGAGTGCCTTGTCCATATTGGAAGAATTTTCCATGCGGGATGTTGGTATTTTGTCCTTGGAATTGTCCATGCGGGATGTTGGTATTTTGTCCTTGTGAGGCATTGATGTTTAATTGTGACGATGTGTTAACGTTTGGTTGGGGACCTCTAATAAGAATACGTATTTTATTTCCTCCAAAGGGATTGAATGAGATTCCAACATAAGGATTTGATGATGATGTCCCTATGGTCCTAGATGAAGTTACAAATATGGGGTTTGAGGAACTTGCCCCCATTAATGTAGATCCAAGGGTAGTTCCAACTATTTGTGAAGATGTCATTGACATTGCGGGCATGGATTGTGATATTGCTTGTGGCATGGTGGGTGTTCCTCCAATAGATGTTTCATTGATTGAGTTGGAGGTGTTTTGACTTATGGTTCCACTAGATGTAACATTGATGGTGCTTGTAGCAATTTGTGAGGTGACAACAGTGTTATTGTTGGAGGCATTGTTCATGTTTTGTTGAGGTGTCGAGTTTTGTGTCATGTTGTCTAGAGATGAAGGTCTTATGGTATTGATGTCAAATCCTCTTGGTAGTTTTTCCCCTTGGTCTAAAAGCATAGCAAGGTATCTTTCAGCATCGTTTAAGACCAATTCCTCTACAAATGAAGCTATGTCAGGATTTTGGGCTACAGCCTCTAGATCTTCAGCTAATACTTGTCCATTGTGGTCTCTCTATATGAATGGTTCGAATGGATTTCGAGAGGATGTTGGCAGGTTCATGTTGGTGAATGGATTGTTAAAATTCATGTCTTGGTTCATGTCATAAGTGTTGGTGTGGATATTGGTGTTGAAGTCTTGTCCAATGTTTGTCATTCTTCTTTTCTTTCTTTGAAGCCTAGTTTCGACCATAAAAGAGAATTGCTCAAATGAGGATGATGATTATGACAACTATTCTATATTTTTGGTTTTTTTTTTGTGATAAAGCATGACAATGCAAGGTGATTATTATGTTTTCCTAAGGAAATGATTGATGCAAGGTGACAAACTTTCCAAAGAAAGATGTCAAATTTCAAGGCAACAATGATGGCTAGGATGACAATGTTGATTAATGCAAGGTGATAGAATTGACTAGCTGAAAAATGAGGACTAAGATGATAATGTTGACTAAAAAGGTGACTAATGCAATGTCAAGGTGCAAAATGAGGACTAGGGTGAACACTATTTTTGGATTTTTAGGAATAAAATATGCAAAGTATGGACTAAGATGAATGCAAGTTGGAGAAAGGTTTGCCTAACCACTCTAAGCTTAATCTATGTCTTAATTTTGGTTATCAAAGGACTTGTTAAAAGGACTAAGTGACAAGGTAAAAATGACTAGTGAGTTTTCCTAACTAGACTGTTGAGTTGGAAATTCTCACAAAAAGAAAAATTACTGCAAAGGAGATTATTGACTAAAGTCCCAAGATAACCTACTCTTGAAGGCAATGATTTTGCAAAGTGTGATGAGGTGGCATAATCCAAAGTTTGCAAAGATGAAAACCTAATGAAAAGTCTATGATGATTATGAAGCCTAGGGAATGCAACTAAAATTAACAAGATTGAACCTAAGGTAAAAATGCAAGCTAATGGTTGAATGATGAAATCTTTGAGCAATTTTAGTGTTGGTTTCTAATAGAGACTTCAAGAAAAGATGTTTGACAACAGGAAAAATTGTTGGACTTAAATTCAATTTTGTGATGTTGTGATGAAAAGTTTGAATTGTCTAAAGTTGATTGTTTCATTTCCATATTTGTGAGCGTTGTGTATACTATTTGAGAATCCAAAAAAACACTTAGCAAACATGATGTTTTGAATGTGTAATCAGTCACAAAGAAGACAAGCACAATCCTATTGTTAGGCCAGGACAATATTTGCTAGATTCCACTTGGGTTTCCCCAGCCACATATCCTTAGCGTGTGAATCTAGAAGCTTGGCTGCATGGGCTCCCCCTTATAGTGCACTCTCTTCTCAGGCCAACCAAGCTTCCAACACCCATAAAACTCCCATGGCACGCTAATCACCTCTACTAAAGACTATGAAGATGTGGATGCCTTCACAATGACCATTGTTGCACTAGAAGATAGAAGGTTTTTGGCTACTACACAAGAGTATTTAGTTCAGGACCCCCGTTCGAGTGGCCATACATGGGGCAAGAGATTAATCACCAACTACGTGGCACTCCAGCCTGAAGAGGTTACGCTCAATAGGATTTATGGGAGTACTACTCTATCTGTATGACACATCCGCACTCGTAATCCTACGCTTTCCATTAGGATTCACATTTGTATACCAGTCGGGGATAGCTCGGGCAAAGAGCTTCGTTGCCGGTTTGAGTCCCCTTGGGGTGAGTACTTTTTCCCACCAAGGAAGGCCCAATTTCCTAGAGTCAATAACATTTTCTCTTGCACCCAGGATCGTACAAGTGTGCAAGGGGAGATGATACTCCTATTATTGAATCAAAGGTTGCACAAGTTGAAAGCATTTGTTCATTTTAATAACCAAATTGAAGTGTGAGGCAAACTCATCAAACACTTTGTTTATTTTAATCCAAACTAATGATGTCAAATTAAGCATGCAAGTTCTTTTTAGGCCCCCTAATCATTCAATGTGAAAAATACACTCAAAATAAAGCGAAATTGAAGCACAAGCCTTGCAAAACATAATTAGTAGTTTTGAGTCTCCAATATTTGACAAGCGAAAGTGGACATTGCAAGTCTCAAATCATGGATATTTGAACCTAGTCTTCAAGCCTCCATTGATTGACCTCCATTGGCCTTCTCCATCTTGCTGAAAATATAATTAGGAAAATATTTTAGATTAGGTTGCAAGCAACATAAAACTAAATTTCCAATCAACAATAGAGCACAATGAAAACAAGAAGCAAAATAAGATGAAATAACATCACCTAGTCTTCAAGCCTCCATTGATTCACCTCCATTTGCCTTCTCCATCTTGCTAAAAATGATATAATTGCCCTCAAATTTGAAGTGAAACCATAACCTATGACAAATCAAAGCAAAATATTGAAGTAATGTGTGCTCAAGTACTCAAAAGCTCTCAAGCATATTGTGTATAACTCTTGTGTGTGTTCAAAATGACTTGAAATAGGGCCTTTTAAAGAATTCCAAGTTGAGAATGGATGGCCAGGATGAAAAGTTGGTGAAGCCCTAAGATCAAAGGCCAAGAATCAATGTCATAAGGAGGATTAGGGTTAGGGAAACATTAGGTCAAAGTTAGGGCAAGCCTTGAAATGAAGGGTTGGGATTTAATTGGAGATAATCAAATCAATGGTGGAGAAAAATAGGTAGTTGGAATAATAGAAATTATTTAACTTATGGAGGAATGTTGACTTATGAATTAAATGATGGTTTAATTCATAAATGGGAATGAGACAAAAGATAATATTTATAATTGTCTTAATTATTTATTTGGTGGGATGGAAAGTGGGATAAATAAATAAGTTTATTTGATTCAAGGATAAATGATAATGTTATGGAGGAAATAAGGATTGATCAGTGACACATTTAAATAAATAAATGTAATTTATTTATTTAAAAAATCATGGAGGAATGATAGATAACTAAATTATGTGAGGGAGAAGTGTGGTCATCCTAGAAAAATATGGTTTGCAAGTTGAGGCCATTTTTATGTGTCTACAAGTGTCAATGTATGCCCTCACTTTAAAGCGGTTGCTAACATCATTAGTGTGAGAAATTTCTTTAAAGTAGAAGAATACATGAAAGGTTATTTGGAAATCCCTATGCCAAGTCATATCTTTACGAATCAAACTACATCATGGATGAGTATGTCAAATGTGAGTCAACTTAAGGCATTTCTTCCACATCTCAAGGTTGCTCTTATATGTACATGAAAGGTGATAAACTAGCCAAAAAAGACAATGAGAAGTGACATATGAGGACAAGGATAATTAACCCCTTGCCCCCCACTTAGTGTAGGACAAAGATGAGCCAAGATGAAAAAAGGAACATGCTAGAATGAAAATTAGTATCAATTAGAGGAATTAGGTGCTACCACAAAAGGGATAGCACCAAAATCCTTAAGATGTTGGATTCTACTACTCAAATCCTTGCATTCATTAGTATAATGACGAAGAACTCTATGATACACACAAATTGAATGTTTGTAGTAAAATTTCTTTCATCTTCATGGAGGTCTGAGAGGGATATAAAAAAATCTTGAAGGAGTCTCAAGAAGATACCTTCTTGATAAATAGTAGAGGATTTTATGTTATTTTGTGGCAAAGATATCTCTTGCTTAGTACAACATGTCATACCTACACAAGACTCTTTAGATTGCAAGATTTTGTTCTCTCCTTGAAAGGAGGATGTAAAATTTGTCAAATTCAAATCATCAGTGTTTTGATTGATATGGTCTTACCACCCTCATGCACATATGCTGATAGCGACGAGGCTTTGAAATGAATGTTAGGTTCTTATGATAATGTTTCCTTGCTTACTTCCATGAAAAACATCCTTGTGCCATGAATGTTACCAAGAAAATAGCAAGTGATATCACTTAAGAGATCTATGAATCTGAAGGTCCTAAATACAATGCACTTGCTTTAGGAGATACAATTGATGTTCCAATGGACATTAATGATAATGATAAAGTTATTCAAATTGGGAAGTGCCTTGATGATTAAGAAGAAGAAGACACTACAACTCTACTTCATGATTTTCCTAAAAAAATTGCTTGGAAATATTCTAATGTGCTAGGAATTGACCCAAAAATTGTGACACATACCATTGTCCTTGTTGAAAATGATAAACCCATTCATCAAAAGATAAGAAAAATTCACCCTAACATAGCCTTGCATGTTAAAGAGGAGCTCAAAAACCTCCTTGATGCAGGATTTATTAGACCTATTGAGTATTCTCATTGGATCTCAAACATTGTCATAGTTGTAAAACCCGATAATCATATAAGGATATGCACATATTTTTGAGATTTGGGTGGGTACATGGAGAAGGGTAGCCAATTTGTGGCCACTTTCAAATAAAAGTTTTGAAAATTCATTACGCGAGCAGGTTATAACACATTGAGTGACTTTCACTTCTTTTTTTTCTTTTAACATGTCATAATGTGAGCGTGTTATGACATGCTAAAAGCAAAAAAAAGAAATGAAATTCATTCATTTTTCATTTTGACTATTTTTTTGTTGTGCTTGCGGCCAAAACCCACCTTTTCACACTCACATTCTAGGAGGAGGCATTGTGCAAAAATCTTCACCAAGGGTTGCTATTTCTTCGCAAGGATGGTGCAACGATGATGGGGAGGTGTGAAAAGTAAGGATTGTTTTCTTTTTCTTTTGAATTTGTTAGTTTTAGGTTGAATTTTTTTGTTTTAGGTTGTATTTGATTTTTTTTTTTGAATTTGTAGAAGATGTAAATCAACCTACAAAACCTCAAAATCCTCAACAAGATCAACCAAGTCCTCAAGAAAAAAATCCTTAAGAACAAAATCAACCACAAAAACAACCTCCTCCACCAATCACTCAACACCCTCCTGACACTCAACAAAATTTGATGAGTGAAATTGAGAAAAAAAAATCAAATCAAGGATTTAATTAGTAGGTTGACTGATCAAAATGGTTCAATCATAGAAAGAATGACCCTAGAAAGTTCATTGAAAGATATGTTAAAAAATGTAGATTCAATTAGCAAACAAATAACTAGATGGCAAGATAGGAGGCAAGTGGCTAGGGCTTATTATGCAGATAAACTATCATATAAAGATGTAAAGGATTTAAAAATTACAAAAGTTGATTTGTGCTCATTATTCACTGACCCATGCACAAATCAAAATCATTATTCACTGACCCATGCACAAATCAAAATCTTACCCTTAATGTGAAGATGTTTCCTATTCATTGGTGCCACCACCAATAGATTAGGAACTATTTTTATGATAGGTGGTACATGGTCTTTGATTACCCACCATGCAACAATTGTCAAGTACCATAGTATTTCCTTAGAAACTATATAGTGAGTTCATATTGAAACAAATCACAAATTATTTTGATATGAGGGACTTCTAGGGGAGAGGTGGGGGGTCGGCTCAAGATAGACCCAGTGCACAGTTGGATCCTACGAGACTAGGGAGACGAGCTCTCACTAGGCCGCCTTGTGAGCATGTTACTATTCCTTCCATTGTGAAGGAGAGTGCCAGTGTAGAGACATTCCAGATGATCAACACTTTGACCCAGAGTATCATCCATCATACTATCCCTATTCTATAGTGCCATCCAGGGAATTCTTCGAGTGGTGGCCTTTGAACCGATGTGTGTCAATCTTGCAGGGTGACATGTTCATATGACCCCACCCACACTCAGGAGGCTGCTACACATGATCCATCTGCAGCTATGGAGATGGAGAGGGTAGTTGGCATTTTGCATGAGGCGTATAACATTGATAGTTAGGTAAAAGTTAGCATGTTCATTGAATTTAATTTATTAAATTTCAATTTTGAAATGCAAGATTAACTAATTTAGTTTTAAGATTTTAATAAAATTGTAGGGTCACAGTGTTGAGATTGGATACACTGGCCCTCCACCTACTTATTTCTACAGTAAACCTATCGGTGGGGTATGTAACTAGTAAACAATTATAAATTTATTACATGTTAATAATATTTTTTAATGAATGGTAATTTAATATGTGGTTTTGGATTTTGAATAGGCTAATATTGGAGGTTTCTAGGGAACACCTCCTAGTGCTAGTGGATTTCTCAAGCCTACACACAGGTAATAGAATAAAGAATTTAACTAATGAATTGTACTTAATAGATTAGTGTAGTTTATATTCATATCGTTGATTACATTGCATTTCACATCATTCAAACTCAAAGAATTACTTCACATTCCATAGCTAATAACTAGATGTTGATAGATGAAAAATTTCAACTACAATATAGTTTTTTTGAAAGTCAACATAAGCAGTGATGCAATTACTTCACCATGAGAACACATTTCTTTAAGGAATTTCTTCAAGCAGCTCACCACCTTTTCTATGATACTGCATTTTCCATACATGTGTACCAAAGCTTTTTATCAAACTACTCTTCGATGTAGCTATAGCTAAAAGCCTAAAATAGGTGCTTTCCAACAAGCTATGGATGCTTGGAAAAATATTTATCAAAGCATAATAGTAAGAAATAATACCATAGAGAAGGAAATGAACTTTTTGAAAAAATTCCTGAAAGAAATGCGGTCTTATGGTGATGGAATGTCATGATGTGTATTTTTTTGTAATGGAATTCCATCACCATGAGACCCCATTTCTTTGGGGCATTTTTTAAAATAGATCACTACCTTCTCTATGCCACCACAGTTAACGTACATGTCTATGAAAGCATTTGAGCAAACAGTTCACCAACTTGTTGCTATGGGTAAAAGCCTGAAAACACGTCCTTTTGAACAAGATATGGATAGGCCAAATAGTAAGCATGAGAATCATAAATATATAGTTTAATAAGTACTCCAAATTTTGTTCATTATCTCATACATTATAATTCATGACGTGGATTGATATTGTAGTTTTTGTGATTGAATAATTTGTTGTTTTATTTTCAGTTGTTACAAGTTGAAACCCCTCTCAATGTGACAAGGGAAATGGAGATCATTGTTTCATCTACCATACAATCCTCGATGACTCTAATAGGGGAGGTATGAGGAAAATTAGTAAATTTCAATTTAAATTCAAATTATTATAGATGTTAGTTTGTGAAAAGTCAAACTATTATTGATTCGTAGTTTAATTTCTATTTAGATGGTTTATACAGGGCTTGAGCATGCCTGAGCATGGGAATGTGAATATTTCCCTTGTGGAGAGAGATCATGAGATGGCATTAAGTGATTATTTGGTTAAATATATCATTTTTTGTAATGTAATTTCTATATATTAATGTCTTTACTTCTTATTGTATCAGTTAAAACTTCACTTTGAACTAAACACTAGGAGTAGCAGCAGGAGAACTCCTTGAGCTTAGCACAAATGAGTGACATACCTATTGCCATCCAATCAACAAGAAAACATAAAGAAATTATTTCCAGAGCATGGAGAGCAATGACTTTTGATTCCAGAGCCCTTTGTTGTATGCCTTCATGGTAGTTTTGTACATAATTTGTACTGGATATATTTGACATTGTATGCCTATATAGCATTCTCCTAATCCTATATGGCTATTTTATACCTATATTTCATACTTATATCGACATATATTGATGTATGCCTACATGTCTATTTGGTTAATACAAATCTTTTTTATCAATGGTGTCCATATTTGCATTCTAAATTGATGGTTCAATAGATATGAGTTACATGTATTCAAGTGTATACTTCACAACTTATGTGTGTTCCAATGTATACTTTGTGACTTACATGTTTTCATGAATATACCTTGTATTCGTGCATATACTTTTTATTAATTTGTGTATACTATGTATTCACATGTATGCTTTAATAATTACACATTTTTGAGTACTTGTGCTTCCCTTATTCACATGTACATGCTTGACTTATTCATGTGTATACTTATTAATTAGTTATCCCTAGCATTGATCATTATTTTCCTTCATGGTTTGTCTTGAATATTAATTGATTGATGCTAAGAAACTTTATCTAAAAGAAAAAAACACATTTTAAATTGGTATTCCATGAAATGATTAATAAAAATATTCCAATATATTTAATCCTTTGATTGGAACAACTCAATTAAACAAAGGACAATCTTCACAACACTTGCAAAACATAATATTCAGAGTATATGAAGTAGTTAACTTCTTGTCACATCATCATACAAACATTTATCTTCAATAGTATTTAAACATTTTCACGACATAATCCTCATAGTGCAAAATGAATTGTTTTTGAAAGAGGAAAAACATGTTTTATAGGGACGCGAAACCACAAGTTTACAAAATAAAGAAAGAGTCAAAAGAGACATCACAGTTGGAAAGGCTGTAAAAATAAGAACAGTAAACATCCACAACCATCAAAATGGTTAGCAAAGGCCATAGAACCAAAAAAAAGACAAAAAGCCAAAAATAGCTAAATTTGAGTTTTTAAAAGATCAGTAGTCTTAGCTTTCAGCTCGTTCATATACTGAACTCCCCTCTTTAAGATTTCAACCATCTGTGTAGTGGGAGGAGCTTTACTTTTAAGATTGGCCTGGGTCCTTTTAGAAATACCTTGGTCCTCATTCTTTCCTTCCTTGTTCTCTTCCAAATCTACAACTAGCAAACCTTCTTGTGTTTTTTCCAGCTTTTCAGACATAGCATTGATAATAATATCATTCTGCCTAGCCATTTTATGGTTTTGTTCCATGATTGTTTTCAATTTATTTTTAATTTTAACCATTTCCTCTTCTAGAGACTTGTATTATTTCTCAATGTAATCTCCTTTCTTTCCAATACTGTTCTTATTATGTTTCCTTTCTTCATTACTGAGAGTGGCCAGCTTCAGCTCTAGCTCCTCTGACTTACTATGCAGAGCCCTATTTCTTTGATTGAGCTCATTAATTTCTTGATAGGACCACTATAAGACCCTAAAAATGTCACTGATCCCATTTCTAGCAGAGGTAGAATGTCTCCAAACTAAACCTGATCTATTATGAGATTAACATCACCCAGGTTTGGGGAGCTAGGAAATCTAGTGCTTTCAAATCTGAAAGAGGTAGGAGGGGAGGGCACAAAATTTCTACTAGCTTTAGGGTTCTCAAATTTGTCTTCCATGGAGTCCACAGAAGAGGAAACTAGCTTGTTGGCAGGGGAGCCCTTATGAACAAGATTCCTGAAGGGGGCAGAGTAGTCAGGTAAGGAATCAGGGTTTGCTCTAGCAAGCTGGGGTTTTTTAGATTGGGTTTTCTTACTAGACATTTCAGAGGACAGGTGGGTTTCAACAATTCTCTCCTAGTTTGGTTGAATCTTTGAACCCCCACTATCAGTATCATAGTTCTTAGACTCTAAAGAGGCCACATATTTAGATAAAGCCGACATGCTTTGATAGTGTTCAAAAATTAACCTAATAAGACCAGGATGAAGAATAGGGTATCTCCTGGGATTTTTCCTATGGTCCACAAGGCTATTACTCAATGAATATAATAAGTAGTGAGGTAAATAAATCTGTACCTTATCATAGAAGTGGTTAAGAATGGTGAAATGATGCCCATACACTTTGGTAAATCTCTCATCCAAGGTGATATACTCCATAATAACACGAAGAACCTTTTTCCACAACGCCTTGATGGTATAAATTTCAAAATAGTTGTTAGAGATTCTAACCAGTTTTAATTTCTCCTTGTCCTTCTTAGGAAATCTGATGAATTCCTCATCAGAGAACCTTCTATCATGATAAAACTTCACGCCCTTAGTGGAAATTCCAATAATCTCTCCTATACTCTACTCATCCAACTTCACCTTCCTTCCAAAGAGAATAATTTTACCGTTGTTCTAGTTCTTCTTGAAGTATTCCGTAGCCATAGAATCGGGCCCATGAAGTTTTTCTAGATATGGAACCAGCCCACCTCTTCCAATCTACTCCCAAACCTTGTTGTTCCTAGTGTGCACCTCATATATTTTACGCTCAACTCTTTTCCTAGTCCCCCCATTTTTGTTTGCTCCTTGTTGTAGACTCTACCAGCACCGAGAACATGTTGCTAAATTATGTAGCTATTCCAATGCACCCACAAAGCATGCCACTTTTTCTTCCCTTCTAATTAACATGACGTGGCCTCATAAAATCTCTTGATTTTGATGTACTTGGCCCCTTTCTCTTTAATCATTAATTGTATTTTCCTCTTTCCCATGCGTAACATCATAATCTAGTAATTCCCTGACTCGAGTTCTAAAGTCCCTACAATTTTGCCACATGTTCAATCCTTTCTTCCTAACCCCTTTATTTGAAAAGTAATTTGCCATGCTATCAGCTTCCCTGTAGATGTGTGAAACTTGCACTTTTTCAAATTTTTCTAGAATAGACTTTGCTTCATCTATCCAATTCTTTATCATCCATGAGGGTGGGGTCCATCCTAAAAGACAATCAATAATATTTTTAGAATCTCCTTCAAGCCATAAGTTTGTTATATTCAGATTATAAGATAACTTTAAAACTTGAAAAGCTCCTATAGCCTCCACCACATGGTTGGTTTGGTGGCTAAGGGATATAGCCACAATTGCCTAAAAGTATCCATTTCAATCCCTGAGCACACCTCCACTTCGTGCTATACCCTGGTTTCCCTTCACAACTCCACCAAAGTTTTCCTTATACCAGTCATTTGGGGGAAAGGTCCAACGAACACCCTCCCTAATTCTTGTAGCTAGCTTGGAAGCAAATGAAACATCCACTTTAATATTCCAATGTTTTGCAATCCTTAAATCATAGGGAGTGCACACCACAACTTCTAAGTTAAGAGATTTTTGAGGAATCACATTAAAGTTTTCCTTTATAAGCCTAAAAGTTTTCTCAAAGACATTATTCTCCAACATCTCCTTGTCCCTAAAAAGTCTATTATCGTGTTCCTTCCACACTCTCCAAGAAAAAAAAAGGAATAAAAAATCTCATAACCTTCGAATATAGGGATTTTGAGAAGGGACTTTCATTGTAAAAAGAAATCTTCAATGGTTTGGGGGAACACCCAGGAAATATTCTAGATAGCTAATAATTTTTCCCAGATTAAGGAAACAAACAAATAGTGGAGAAACAAGTGGTTGGCTGACTCTGCCTCACTCTTACAGACGTAGCATCTATTGGGGATTTGAAATCCCTATTTACAAATATTTTCCACCATGAGAATGTTATTCTGAAGCATTATCTAGAAGAAGATATTGAATTTTGGAGTTAGGTGTTTAATCGAAGCTTTAGACTAGAAGGAAGGGAGGGCTTGAGAAAGGGACAACAAAGTGATAGTCGAAGAGAAAAAATGGTTACCTAAAGGGTTATCCATCTAGACAAGAGTGTCATCCTACTGATTCTGACCCAAACTGACAACCTTTAAGGAGGATTGAAGCTGAGCCAACTCCTGACTGATCACACATAAGTTCACCCAATCTCCTTCATGCCATTAATCTTTGACCAGTTCCCTGAAACTAGCTTTACATTGCTCTGCCCATCTGTTGAATCTTTCAATATTAATAACTTGGGATTCCTTAAAGAGCCATTTATCCTCCCAAAATCAAGCTTGATTTCCACTCCTGATGTGCCATCATATCCCTAATTCCAAAAAATTTCTACTAGCAAGCTAAACCACATGGGAGGGTAGGAGAATCTAGCAGAGCTTTGAGGGTCATATAGTTAGCCATGTATTTACTTATTAAAATGTCTTTCCATTCTCCGCTAGACGAGAAAGATCTCCATATCTGTTTGGCTAGCAGAGTATTATTATTAATTCTTATTTTTTTGAGACCTAAACCCCCCAAAGTTTTCAGTCTACAAATCAAATCCCACCCTATAAGAGACATTCTCTTTCTTTCCTCCACTCTAGACCAAATGAATCTTTTCTAGATCTTTTCAATGGCTTCTGCATATTTAGCAAGGATTTTGAAGAGGCTTAAAGCATAAATTGGGAGATTCTTAAGAGAAGCTTTAAGAAGCTAGATTTTTCTAACTTGACTCAAAAGAGCTCCTTTCCAACCTACCTTCTTTCTGAACCTATCAACCAAAGAGCACCAAAAGGAATCTAGAGGTTTGAGGCATAACGAAAGTCCTAGATTGGAAGAAGGTAAGGATTCCAAAATGAAATCAAGGATTCTAGCAAACTTGACCTGACTATGCTCAAGGGTATTGAAGAAAAAGATGGAACTCTTCTGTCTGTTGATCTTCTTCCTAGTTGCCTTCTCATACACAACCAATGTTTTTTTCAAAGTCTTATCCTTGTTCACTGTGGACCTATGCATCAGCATAGTGTCATCAACAAACTATTGGTGAGAACATATCAAATTCATGGAAGAAGGACTAAGACCAACAATGAACCTCTATTTGATCAATCTCTTAAGATTCCTTCCCAAACTTTTAGCCATTATAGTAAAAGGAATAGGTGAGATAGGTTCAACCTGCTTTAGACCTCTTGAGTTTTGAAAAAATATAGAGGGAGATCCATTAACAATAATAGTTGTGGAGACTGTGGTAACCAACTAATTCACCAGCTGAATGACTCTGCTACTGAAGCCAAACCCCCTTAGGATTTTGAATAAGAACTCATAGTCCACATGGTGGTACGCTTTGGAGATGTCCAACTTGAGAAGAAACCCTTCAGTTTTAGATTCCACAATTGAATGAATATTCTCATTAACTATGACTATTGAGTCTAAAATTTTCCTTCCAGGAACAAAACCATTCTACTGAGGGGAAATCAGGGAAGGAAGGATAGAAAGGATCCTTGAAGTCAACACCTTATAAATGATTTTATAGAGAGTTTCAAAGACTGATGGGTCTGAATGCCTCAAACTCCATTGCCCTTGGTTTCTTAGGAATAAGGACCATGAAAGTAGTGTTCAATTCCTTAAGGAGCCTTCTAGAACCAAAGATTTCCTTAACAACATTCACTACATCATTTTCCACGATATCCCAAAACCATTGAAAAAAGAACATAGGAAATCCATCAGGCCCAGGGGCCTTGTTTCCTTCAAAAGAAAAGATAGCTTTCCTGATTTCCTCCATAGAGGGGATGGCCACAAGCTTTTCATTGTCTTCCCTAACAAAAACATTGGGGATGGCCTCTAATAAAAAGTATTGATCATTTTGGTTGATTTTCCCATTCATCAATAATAGGTTATTATAGAAGAGGACAACTTGATTTTTGATGTCTTCCTCTTCCTCAAATCTAGTACCATTAACTTCTATGGAAGCAATTCTATTGGAGGCCCTGTGTTTTGAAGTAGATAATTGCAAATACCTTGTATTTTGATCTCCAACAGAGAGCCATAAAACCCTCAATCTCTGCCTCAAAAACTCCTCCTCTTTTGCTAATATGTCGTGCAACTTCACCAGCAACTCATTTTCTCTATCCTTAATATCTTTAATGTATCCTCCCTTTTGGACTTTGTCCTAGATCTTTGCAAGCTTCAATTGAAGTTCAGATTTTATGCCAAAAATGTTTCCAAATGATTCTTTCTTCCATCTTTTTAAATTATGTTTGACTTCTCTTAGCTTTTTAGCAATTTTGAACATAGCAATTCCTAGAACATCAATATTCCACCATTTCCTAATTTCTTCTAAGATTGGGGGATGGGACAACCACATTCTTTCAAATCTAAAGGGAAATTTTTTCTTCACCTTTATAGTGTCTGCCACAAAAATTATGGGAAAGTGATCCGACCCAACTCTGGAGAGAGCTTTAAGAGAGGCAAAATAGCTTAAAATCCACTAATGAGAAATTAAAGTTCTATCTAACCTATCTTGAATTATTTCCTTACCAGTTCTTCTATTCAACCATGTATACTGAGCCCCTTACAAGTCCATATCAATCAACTCCTTGTTGTTGATGAAGTAAAAATTATTAGACTTACTCTCCTGGTTCACCTGAGAACCTCCAAATTTCTCCTCATTCAAAAGGGAAGTATTAAAGTATCCCATAACTATCCAATGTTTATTATCAAAAATCATGCAGAAAGCAAAAAGCTCATTCCACAAAGATTTTCTAGCTCCTTTCCCATTAAGAGCATAGATGTTTGACTGAATCCAGCTAAAATTATCTCTGATATGTGTAAATTGAGTGGCCACATGATTGTTTTTTTCCAAAAAAGGTTCCCCTTTAATGAGGTTCTGGTTCCAAAAGGTAGCAATTCCCCCTGATGCACCACTTGAACTGTTTCCTTGAATCCCACAATTCTGAAACATTTTGATCTTCTCCACCTTTTCTTTGGGAATTTTAGTTTCTTAGAGGAGGAGAATATCAGGTTTATGATCCCTCTTGTGAAGGCTATTTAGCCCTCTTATATTCCAGGACATAATCTTCATATCTTACCAGGGGATTGGAGGATCTCTAGAATGGTCTTTTGAACACTATCTGCTATATCCTGAAAGCTTTCATGCTCTTTTTTCCTTTTGCCTAATCTTCTACCCTGGCCAAGCTTAGTGGCTCCACAATCCACCTTTGCTCTTTTTATGGTAACAACTCCACTCGGAGTATTCTAATGTTTTATTTTCTCCTTCTTTTTCTTAGAATGAGAGAGGACTTCTTCCCAGTCAGTATCTTCTTGGCTCTCCATCTCTCTACCAAATTCCCATTCCTCATCACACATTCTTCTTTGTTCCCAAGGGAGGGTGTCCATTAGGCCATTCCTAAACTGATTCAAAATTTCACTTGAAAGTTCAGTATTCTGGCTCAGATCCTCCAAGGTGTCCTTTACAAAATATGGTGTTATTTTTTACCAGAGATTAAAGGGTAACTCAGAGGGGAGCATTTAAGAAAGGTCTCGTTTAGGATTGGAATGCAAATATCCAAAGATAGACCTTGGATAGGAATGTCCTCCAATCTAGGAAACCTATTTTCTTTATCTTCTAGTAAAATCTTAAGAGTAGAGGAGACAAAGTCCTCATCCCTTTTCCCTTCCTCCATATTTTCCAAATTTCTCTCCCCATCTTCCCTAGGGCCATCATTATTTTTTTCTCTTGCTTGGTGATTAGTCTATGCATTAGGGCCCTTAGATTCTATTTCATCAATATTGTTAGAGGTATTCCTTTGAGTTTCATTTTTCCTACCCACCTCCTCACTGGTGTTGCTTGCTTGTCCTTACCCATCAATTTTATTTCTCTAGACAATATTAGGGTTGGATAGGTAATTTTCTTTTACTTTAGTGACATTTAATGGGCATTTCTTAGTTGTTGAAAGATTTAAATGTCAAATTTTTGCAATATTATTTCTTGTATATGAAATGGAATTAGGAGAAAGCAAGTTATAATTTATAATATAAATAAGAAATGAATTCAGTGCTCTCCTAGAGCTTTGAATAGGTCTATTTAACAAAGCAACACACTCTCAATCACTCCTCCAATTGGGAAAAACCACTGGGCAACATTTACCAAATTATGTTTCCCCTTGACTTTACCCACTTTTACTCCCTCAAACCTCTCTTTTTCATTCAAAACCCCTCTATTCCCAATTAGGGCATCATGCTATAACATACTTTTGACATCCCTTGTCCTTGTAGACCATTTGAACGCATCAAAATCCACAATCTCATCCTATTTCCAACCTATTCTAACTTATTCTCAAGCAATTTATTCTTTTCACATCATCTAGCCTTGCTTTTAAGGCCTAAATTCTAAATTTTGAGTAGGGGAAATGTTAATAATCTCTTCCAATGCCTTTCCTAATGCTATTTTCTTATTCATACTTACATAATTGACTCAAATGACCCCACACTAACTCAAAACTAAAAGGAAGATTACAAAATAGCATATCATGGCCTTATTTGACATTATAATGACTAAAACCACTGAAGTAGACCTTCTTCATCAAATGGAGGAACAAAGTGCTCTACACCAATGATCATACAATTTTGTGTGGAATACTCATACTTCTCAACTATCATGTGTATGTTTCTCTTTTCCATTGTTTTACATGCCATCATAAGGGATCAAGCCAGTTGAACATAGCTCAAATCAATTCTGTATGTTTGGGTGTGAAAAAGGACCATGCCTAGCATAAACCTACCTATTAGGATGCATTGGAGCAGTTAGTTTGGTCACACAAATTGAAAAACAAAATTTACACCACTTTGCAACTTTATGTTGCTTCGATTTGACACTTTTTCCACCAAGTGCAAACTCGACACCACAGGAAAAGGACTCTAAGATAACAAAAACTAAGAGAGGTTATTATAGAGGGGCCTGACGTGATCTCGTAGGCTTAGACAAAGAGTTCATAAGCATCATGGTTTCTAAGTAATAGCCTGTCAAATTTTGCTTCCCTTTTGCAGTTTAGACCCTTAAGGGATTAGTCTAGTTGAACATAGCTCAAAGTGATTATGCGTGTTTAAGTGCAAAAGAGAACCATTCCTAGCATAAAAATACCTATTCAGATGTGTTGGAATAGATTTTTTGGTGACATGAGTTGTAGAAGAAATTTTGCACCACTTTGCAACTTTGCACTACTTGCATTTGACACTTTTTCCATCAAGTGAAAATTTTCCACCATGGGAAAACCACTCTAAGATAGCCAAAACTGAGAGAGGTTTTTGTAGAGGAGCCCAACGTGATCTTGTAGGATTAGATGAAAATTTTCTAAGCATCATGGTATTCGAGTAATCAAATGTTGAAGTTTGCTTTCTTTTTGCACTTTGGACCCTTAAGGGATCGGTCTGGTTGAACGTAGCTTGGAGTGATTCCGCATGTTTTGGTGTGAAAGAGGACCATTCCTAGTGCAAAAATACATATTTGAACACGTTGGAAGAGTCTGTTTGGTCGAACAAGTTGCAGAAAAAAAGTTACAACACTTTGCAACATTGCACTGCTTGCATTTGACATTTTTTCCATCAAGTAAAAATCCGCTTCCATGGGAAAACCACTCTGAAATAGCCAAAAATGAGAGAGGTTTTTGTAGAGTGGCCCAATGCAATCCTGTAGGATCAATTGAGAATTTTTTAAGCATCACAGTATCTAAGTAACAACATGCTGAAGTTTGCAGTCATTTTGCACTTTGGACCCTTAAGGGATTGATTCAGTTGAACATAGCTTGGAGCGATTCCGCATGTTTGGATGCCAAAGAGGACCATACCTAGCGTAAACATATCTATTTGGATGCGTTGGAAAATTATGTTTTGTCACACGAGTTGCATAATGAAAATTGCACCACTTCAAAACTTTGCACAACTTACGTTTGACACTTTTTCCATCAAGTAAAAATCCACTGCCATAGGAAAACCACTCTGAGATAGCAAAAACTGAGAGAGGTTTTTTTAGAGGGTCCCAATGCAATCCTGTAGGATTAGATGAGATTTTTTTAAGCATCACAGTATCTGAGTAACAACAAGCTAAAGTTTTTAGCAATTTTACACTTTGGACTCTCAAGGAATCTATCTAGTTGAGCATATCTTAGAGCGATTCCACATGTTTGGGTATAAAAGAGGGCCATTTCTAACATTAAAATATCTATTTAAATGTGTTGGAATATTTTGTTTGGTCACATGAGTTGCAGAATGAAAGTTACAATATGTTGCAACTTTTCACTACTTGCATTTGACACTTTTCCCATCAAGTGAAAATCCACCACCATGGGAAAACCACTTTGAGATAGTAAAAAACAATAGATAGTTTTATAGAAGGACCCAACACAATCCTATAGGATTAGATGAGAAGTTTCTAAACATCAAGGTATCTGAGTAACCACATGTTGAAGTTTGCAACCATTTTGCACTTTGGACTCTTAAGGGATCGATCTGGTTGAACATAGCTTGAAGTGATTCCTCATGTTTGTGTGTGAAAGAAGACCATTCCTAGTGTAAACATACCTATTTAGACATGTTAGAATGGTCCGTTTGGTTACACGAGTCATAGAATGAAAAATGCACCACTTTGCAACTTTGCACTGTTTGCATTTGACATTTTTTCCATCAAGTGAAAATCTGCTGCCATGGGAAAACCACTCTGACATAGCCAAAACCAAGAGAGGCTTTTGTAGAGGGGCCCAACATGATTTTTTAGGATCAAATGAGAAGTTTCTAAGCATCATGGTATTTTACTAACAACATGCTGAAGTTTGCAACCATTTTGCACTTTTGACTCTTAAGGAATCGATCCGGTTGAAGGTAACTCAGAGAGATTTTGCATGTTTAGGTGAAACAGAGGAACATTCCTAGTGTAAAAATTCATATTTGGATGCATTGGAATAGTCTGTTTGGCCACACAAGTTGTAGAACGAAAGTTGCACCACTTTGCAACTTTGCACTGCTTGCATTTAACATTTTTTCCATCAAGTTAAAATCCACCGCCATTGGAAAACCACTCTGAGATAGAAAAAATCGAGAGAGGTTTTTCTAGAGGGACCCAACACAATCCTCTAATATTAAACACTAATATTCTAAGCATCATGATATCTGAGTAACAACATGATGAAGTTTGCAGCCATTTTGCACTTTGGACTCTTAAGGAGTCGATTTGGTTGAACATAGCTTGGAGCGATTCACCATGTTTGGGTGCGAAAGAGGACCATGTCTAGAATAAACATACCTATTCAGATGCATTGAATTCTTTAGTTTTAATAAATATAAATTTCTTCCCACATGTGTTTGAAGGTTTTGGTCAAATTTCAAGATAAGTTTCTTTGCTAAAGTGTCCTAATTTGAGGCCTAGTTGGTGTAGAAAGCCTAATTTGAGAATATTTTTACAAAGTAACCAATAGTTGTTGTTGTCTTTATTTTTCTTTAGTTGTGTTGCAAGACCTCCCCTAGTTGCATCACAATTCAAATTCTTTTTCCATGCTTCCATTTTGAGCCATGATTGTAAGATAGGCTATACCTTTCCCCATGTTGCTAACTTAGCCTTCAATAAAAGGCCTTCTAACAATGGAGAGAAGGGTTAGAATCCCTTGTAGGTAGACTAATCAAGGAAAAATTTGAAATATATCACAAATAAAAGTGATGAGGTAGGTTTAGTTATGAGGTAAATTTAGAAATAGAGATGAAAACCAAATAGTTTCTAAGATCTATTAATGTGGGAGGAGTATATTCCAATTTTTTAGAGAGATGTATGTAAAATTTGGTAGCATACACAAGGAAATGAGCTGCTTGGTATAATTTTTTGAAAAAATACCTCAATGAAAGCTTCAGAGAGTGTTATGCACTTCCATATTAAAGGATTGATAAATGATGTTTTATTTTACTT
Organism: Sequoia sempervirens; assembly: GCA_007258455.2. Taxonomy (NCBI): domain Eukaryota; kingdom Viridiplantae; phylum Streptophyta; class Pinopsida; order Cupressales; family Cupressaceae; genus Sequoia; species Sequoia sempervirens. Next base: position 503,059,312 of record VDFB02000015.1, read on the forward strand.
CCTTAAAACGTATGTCATATATATGTGCATACAAAATGTGGAAGCACACACAAGGTAATTCAATTGTTAAATAAAAAGATACCTCAAAAAGATGTGGTTTAAAAATATAATTGGCAAGTGTATAGGATTCTCTAATTTAAAATTTGCATTGACAACCTAAGTTTATAATGACAAACAAATAATGATCAACATGGAATATGCAAAATAACAAAAATGAAAGGAAGCCATAATAGAATGAAAGAAAATGTGTAAAGACTTCACATACCTAAAAAAACAAAGTTCCAAATGGAGGAGTTCAACCCAATTATGTAGCCTTAGCTTCTTCTTTCTTCAGACTCCTCAACAATTTGAATTTTTCAAAAGCTTGTTCCCCTCCAAACTTTAATTGTATATTAGTTTTCAATGGAATTCAAACTTGAATTGATATTATATGTCTTTCAATGTGAAAAATTTTCTATTTCATGCAAAGGTGGTAGAAAGATCATGAAAAAGGTGGCCCAATGTGAAAAACATGCATGCACACTTCACAACATCATCAAAAAGCTACTTTTTGTTGGAGCACACCCTAGAAAACCAAGAGAATATGCAAAATATGGGCCTTGAGATCATAGGTATATTGAGTTTTTTTACCGTTTTTAGTGCAACAAAAAATGTGCTCACGTTATAATGCGAGTGTGTTATTTCTTCCTAAAATGGTCATATCTCCACTTCTTCAAAACACACTCACATTATGAGAAAGTTGGTTTTTTAATAGATTTATTTTCTTTGTCTATACCCTATATACCATGATTCTATCTCTCTTCCCTCTACCCTTATACCCTAATTCCATCTCTCTCTATCAAGTATCTCCCTTGTCTCTCAACCCCTACCCCCTCTCCCTCTCTAACTCACTCACTCTCTCTTTCTCACTCACTCACTCACTCACTCACTCCATATCTATCCCTCTCTCTCACTCACTCACTCTCTCCAACTCCCTCCCTCAATCTCTCTAGTATCTCCCTCATCTCTCAACCCCTATACCCTCCTCCTATCTCAACTCCCACTCTCTCACTCAATCACTCCTTCGATCTCTCTCCCCTCTACCCTAAACCCTTAACCCCTATACCCTCAACCCTTAAGCCCTAATTATATCTCTCTCCCCATCTAACCTCTACCCTTAACCCTCTATCCTCTACCCCCCCTCTCTCTCTCTCTCATCTCTCCCTTGTCCCTCAACCCCTATGCCCTCTCCATCTCTCAACTCCATATCTCTCACTCACTCACTCATTTGATCTCTCTCACCTTTACCCTCTACCCTTAACCATAAAACCTAAACCCTTAACCCTAAACCATTAAACCTTAAACCCTAATCCCTTAAACCTAAAACCCTTAAACTCAAAACACTCTACTCTTAACCCTCTATCCTCTATCTCTCTGAATTCTCTCCCTCCTACCCCCTCTCCCTCACTCAAGTCTCTCTCTCACTCACTCACTCCCATCTCTCTCCCCTCTACCCTTAACCCTTAACCCTCTACCCTTAACCCTTAAACCCTCTACCCTAAACCCTTAAACCCTCTACCCTATAAACCCTTAAACACTGAACCCTAAACCTTAAAACCTTAACATCTCAATCCTAAACCCTTAAACCCTCTACCCTCTATCCTAAATCTTCTACCCTCTACCCTCAACCATTAAACCCACTTATTAAACTCTCTAACCTAATCCCTCAACCCTCTACCCTATACATAGGACCCTCGACCCTAATCCCCAAACCTTATACAGTCAATCCTCTACCCTCAACCTTACACCCTCTACCCTATAAACCCTTAAACACTCAATCCTAAATTCTAAACCCTCAACCCTTAAAACCTAAACCGCCAAACCCTCTACCCTCTACCCTCAACCCTAACCCCTCAACCCTTAAACCCCCTACCCACTACCCTCTACCCTATAAACCCTTAAACACTCAACCCTAAACTCTAAACCCTCAACCCTTAAACCATAAACACTTAAACCCTCTACCCTCTACCCTCAATCCTCTACCCTCTACCCTCAACCCTAATCCATCAACCCTTAAACCCTCTACACACTACCCTCTATCCTATAAACCCTTAAACACTCAACCCTAAACCCTAAACCATCAACCCTTAAACCCTCTACCTTCTCCCTCAATCATGTACCCTATACCCTCCTCTACCCTAATCCCCCAACCCTAAACCCTTAAACCTTCTACTCTCTACACACTACCCCCTACCCTCTACCATCAACCCAATACCATATACCCTAAACCCTAATCCCTAAACACTAATCCCTCAACCCTTACACCCTTAAATCCAAGAAAACTCCCTACCCTAATCCATAAACCCTTAAACCTTAAACCCTCAACCCTCAACCCTTAAACCTTAAATTTTAATCCCTCAACCACTATACCATTCACCCTATACATTGGACCCTCAACCCTAATCCCTCGACCCTATACCATCAATCCTCTACCATCAACCCTTGACCCTCAACCCTTAAACCCTAGACCCTTAAACCCTCTATCCTCAACCCAATACCCTCTACCCTAAACCCTAATCCCTCAACACTAATACCTCAACCCTTACACCCTTAAATCCAAGAAAACTACCTACCCTAATCCCTAAACCCTCAACCCTTAAACTCTCAACCCTCTAGCCTCAACCCTTAAACCCTAATCCCTCAACCCCTATACCCTCAACCCTCTGCCCTCTACCCTCAACCCAATACCATCTACCCTAAGCCATAATCCCTAAACACTAATCCCTCAACCCTTACACCTTTAAATCCAATAAAACTCCCTACCCTAATTCGTAAACCCTTAAACCTTAAATTCTCAACCCTCAACCCTTAACCCTTAAACCCTAATCCCTCAACCACTATACCCTTCAGCCTATACATTGGACCCTCAACCCTAATCCCTTGATCCTATACCATCAATCCTCTACCCTCAACCCTTGACCGTCAACCCTTAAACCCTAGACCCTTAAACCCTCTACCCTCAACCCAATACCCTCTACCCTAAACCCTAATCCCTCAACACTAATACCTCAACCCTTACACCCTTAAATCCAAGAAAACTACCTATCCTAATCCCTAAACCCTCAACCCTTAAACTCTCAACCCTCTACCATCAACCCTTAAACCCTAATCCCTCAACCCCTATAACCTAAACCCTCTACCCTCAACCCTCTACCCTCAACCCTTAAACCCTAGTCCCTCAACCCCTATACCCTCAACCCTAGTCATTGGACCCTCAACCCTAATGACTCGACCCTATACTCTATACCCTCAATCCTCTACCCTCAACCCTCGATCCTCAACCATCAACCCTCACCCTTAAACCCTCTACTCTATACCCTCTACCTTATACATTAAACCCTCAACCCTCAATTATCAACCCTCAATCCTTAATCTATCAATCTTGAACCCTTAAACCCTCTACCCTATAAACCCTTAAACACTCAACTCTAAACCCTAAAACGTCAACCCTTAAACCCTAAACAGTTAAACCCTCTACCCTCTATCCTCAACCCTTAAAACCTTAAACTCACTTAGTAAACTCTCTATCCTAATCCCTCAACCCTCTTGAACCTTAATCCCTCAAACCCTATACCCTCTACCCTATACATTGGACCCTCAATACTAATCCCCCAACCCTATACCCTCAATCCTCTACCCTCAACCTTAAACCCTTAACCCTTAAACCCTCTACCCACTACCCTCTACCATATAAACCATTAAACACTCAACCCTAAACCCTAAAGCCCCAACCCTTAAACCCTTAAACCCACTTATTAAACTCTCTACCCTAATACCTCAACCCTTAAACCATAATCCCTTAGCCCTTATACCCTCTACCCTATATATTGGACCCTCAACCCTAATCCCCCAATCCTATACCCTCAATCCTCTACCCTCATCCTTAAACCCTCAACCCTCAACCCTTAAACCCTCAACCCTCTAACCTCTACCCTCTACCCTATGCATTAAACACCCAACCCTCAAATCTCAACCCTCAACCCTTAATCTCTCAACCCTCAACCCTCAACATCAATACCCTCTACCCTAGACATTGGAGTCTTAAACCCAATCCTTCAACCATATGTACCATCAACCCTATACCATCAAATCAATACCCTAATCCCTCAACCCTACAGGTCGTCAACCCTATACCCTCTATTCTCAACCCTCTACCCTATACATTGGATCTTCAACCCTCATATCTCGATGTCCCTCCCTCCTCTTCTCTCCTTCTCTCTATCCATCCATCCCTCAACCCTAAACCCTAAACCGTTAAACCCTTAAACAATCAACCCTAACCCCCAACCCAATACCCTCTACGCTAAACCCTAATCCCTCAACACTAATCCATCAAACCTTACACCCTTAAATCCAAGAAAACTCCCTACCCTAATCCCTAAACCCTCAACCCCTAAATCCTCTACCCTCAACCCTTAAAGCCTAATCCCTCAACCCCTATACCCTCCACCTTATACATTGGAGCCTCAACCCTAATCACTCAAACCTATACCATATACCCTCAATCCTTCAACCCTAAACCCTTAAACCCTCTAACCTCTATCCTCTACCCTATACATTAAACCATGAACCCCCAATTCTCAACCCTCAACCCCTATACCCTCTACCCTTTACATTGGATCCTCAATCTAATCCTTCAGCCATATATCGTCAAACCTATACCCTAAACCCTTCAAAATTCTACCCTATACACTCAGCCCTTAAACCCTAATACCCTAGAAACCATCAACCCTATAGGTCCTCCTGCCTAATACCTAAACCCTAAACCTTCAACCCCTATCACTTTCTATCTATCTATACATATCACCTCTCCGTCCACCCCTCTCCTACCCTCTCTAATTGTCTCTATCTACCCTCTCCCTCTTTCTACATACCTCTCGTTCAATCAATCCCTACCACCCTATATCACTCCCTCTATCTATCTCTCTATCTCCCTCCCACTCCCTCTCTCTCCCTCTATCTCATGTCTCTCCCTTTGATCCCCTCTCTCTCAGGTGTCTCTCACTCTCACTCTCTCTCTCTCTCCCCTCTCTCTCTCTATCCCTCCCGCCCTACCTAGATAATTTCCTCTCACTCCACCCCCTCTTTCTATCCCTTTATTAGGTAACTCCCTCCCACAACCTCTCCCTCTCTCAAGTATCTCACTCACACTCCTTCTCTCTCCCACTCTTTCACTCTCACACTCCCTCTCACTACCTGTCTCTCAAGTCTCTCCCTCTCACCCCCTCATACTCTTAAATATCTCCCTTTGGAACCCTACCTACATAGCTCTCTCTTTCTATCCATCTCTCTCTCCCCCCTGTCTCTCCCTCTCTCTCAATTATCTCTCTCCCACCCCCTGTCTCTCTTTCACTCCCTTTATCCCTCCCACCCTACCTAGCTAAGTCCCTCTCACTCCAACCCCTTCTCTCCCACTCCCTCTCTCTTAAACTCTCACTTTATCCCTTTATCCCTCTCACCTCCCCTCATGCACTCTCAAGTCTCTCCCTTTGGTACCCTACCTATATAACTTCTTCTCTCTGTCTATCTCTCTCCCCCCCTCTCTCTCTCTCTCACTCCCTTTATCCCTCCCACCCTACCTAGCTAAGTCCCTCTCATTCCAACCCCTTCTCTCCCACTCCTCTCTTAAAATATCACTTCCACCCCCTCTCCCTCTCTCTCTCTCTCCTCCCCCATCCACTTCCCCTTCCCTCTCCCTCTCCCACCCTACCTAAACAACTATATATATATATATATATCTCTCTCTCTCTTAAAATTCTCCCTCCCTCTACATAAATGCATACATACAAGCATAATACATATGTACATACAATCCTACATACATACAAGCATACATGTACATTCACATATATACAATCTTACATACAAGTAGACATACACACAATATGCATGCATTGATAAATACAAGAATACATAGATACATACATACATACATACATGACATACAAGCATACATGTGCATACATACATACAAATATATAAACATACATTCAATATGGATTTAACATAAAGCAAGAAATAATGCAAGCATGTTATGTTGTTCTCATGTTATGTCTTGCTAGACATGCTCCCCACAAATAGAAAATCATGTCAAAACTGACATATAAAATGAGCATGTTATAACATGCTTGCGTTATATCTTGCTTTGGGAATCCGCAAGCCTTAGGATTGGTATTTTCCTTGGAATACCATACCAAAGTCTTGGAGGGAATTCCCAATGACCAGAGATGTGTTTTTGCACGTTCTACAATATTTCACATAATTAGGTTCCTCCTCACCATTAGGATTGCACGTGGTTCAATATCAAACAAATTGAACATCTGGTTAATGTTAGGTTCTCTCTTAGCTATCCAACAATGTAATTTTTTTCACTTTCTAACAATGTTAAGCCATTCATCCATAATTTCTTTTATTTGTGTGTCTATTTTTTGGCAAAAAGTAGTGTTTGGTTTTTTTTTCGTTATAAATTAAATTTTTAGCAACTAGACTCCATTCTATAATTTTATTTTTATATTTTTAAAATTTAAATTAGTTTCCAAAATTTGTAGGGGTGGCATGGCCAAAATTCTATTTTTCAGGAAGTGTCCACTTCAAAAATTAGTAAAAAATAAAATATTCATAAAAAAATTATCATAAAAATCATGCATCAACTACATAATGTTACCTAACTTCTGACCATAGCAATTTTAAAAATACTAAAAAAGAGGTCACCATATGAGGGTCGTACAAGAGTTTCTCTGTTATTTTTTTCTAACGAAAACAACAACAATTTGTGTACATCCCTCATTTGAACCCCTTAATCTCAACCATTTTCAAAATAAATTAGTAGTTTAGAAAGTAGACTCAAAGTAGTTGAATCCTTTGTATTGTTCCATATCAAAATTTTGAGTGTAAGTATCCTCAATTTCACATCCAAGGTCAGTATTTTCTTATTTCAGAAAAAAAGTGGCCATGTAAGCCCCCTTTTTGGGAACCATCTTGGTGCACTTACCCATTTGAATAAAGCCTCTTTAAAAGATGATTTTCCTCTTCCTAATATATACATGATCGTGGATTCAACTGTTGGACATGCTTTGTTGTCATTCATAGGTGAATTTTTTGGTTATAATCAAATCCTTATCAACCTTGAAAATCAATACAAAATTGCTTTTACAATTGTTTGGGGAACATTTTGCTGGGTTGTGATGCCCTTCAGTCTAAAGAATGTTGGTACAACTTATCATCGTGCAATGACATTAATATTTCATGATTTCATTCACAAAATTTTAGGAGATTATGTCGATGATATCCTAGCTAAATCATTAACACAACAAGATAATGTAAATGTCCTTCACAAAATCTTCGAACAAATACAAAAATACAATATGCAATTGAATCCAAAAAAGTGTGTCTTTGACATATATACTGGCAAACTTTTGGGGGTTTTCATATCTCACAAACGCATTGAGGTGGACACAAAGAAAATTGATGCAATCATTAACAAGCCACCTCCTAGGAATATTTCTCAATTACACACGTTACAAGGTCGAATTCAAGTTATCCGTCATTTTATTGTTTGTTTAGTCGATTGCACATTAAATTTCACACATCTCCTTAAAAAGGGTGTACCTTTTGATTGGGATGATGATTTTAAACAAAATTTTGAGAGTCTAAAAGAATATCTAGCCACTCCACTTGTTTTACAACCCACTATGCCAAATAGACCATTTCTTTTGTACATCGCTACATCTACCCATGCTCTTGCAACATTGTTGGCTCAACAGAATGATCATGGTAAAGAACAACCTGTTTATTACATTAGTTGAACCTTAATTGATTATGATACATGATATTCACCAATTGAAAAACAATGTTTGGCTCTTGTATTTGCTGCTAGTAAGTTACAACAATATTTACTAAATGTTGAAATACAAGTCATCACAAAATTTGATCCTCTTAAACATCTTTTCAACAAAATAGATCTCTTAGGATGCTTAGCTAAGTGGGTGACGTTAACTGAGTTTCACCTTACATTTTTTTCACAAAAATCAATCAAAGGCCAAGCCTTAACTGATCACTTAGTCGATGCTCCTTCTCCTTTTGCTTTACCTACTCATGATTCCTTTCTTGATGATCATGTCTTAACTACTAACATTAAACCATGGGAGTTATTTTATGATGGATCTAAGTGTAGAACAAGTTTCGGTGCTGGAGTGGTACTAATTCCACTTAATGCCAAACCTATTCCCTTATCCTATCGATTAAATTTCCTATGCACAAATAATATAGCTAAGTATGAGGCATTGATTGCAGGTTTGCAAGCTACTTTATCAGTAAATGCTAAACATATCAAGATATTTGGTGATTCACAATTGGTCATCAAACAAATCAATCCTACATATCAAACTAAACATGATAAATTATCAAAATACAAGAATCTTATAATGAGACTATTAGAAAAGTTTGAGTCATTCACCATTGATAACATCCCACACAAAGATAATCGACATGCAAATATAATGGTGAGTGTAGCTTCTCTTATATCCCCACACAATCCTTCCACAGACTTCACCTTTGTTATCCATCCCATCATGAAACCTTCAATCAATACTCTGTTAGCAGACATTTTGGCGATAACTCAAGATGCTTCATGCGAATGGTATGATACAATATACAACTACTTGAAAGATGGTACCATTCCCAAACCTACCACAATGAATAATCAAAAAAATTTACGTAAACTCGCAGCTAAATATGTGATCCTTGAAAATGCAATATATAGATCTTTTAATGGTCTCCTATTGCAGTGTCTTAAAGAATCTGAAATCCCTTTAGCACTCAAATAGGCCCATGCTGGTGCCTGTGGAGGTCATTTTGGATGTCATTCATTAGTGCAAAAACTGATTCATATGGGTTATTATTGGGGACATATGGAGAAGGATTGCTTCACCTATGTTAAACGATGTCAAAATTCCAAGAACGTAGCAATTTGATCCACTCTCTTGATGCTATCTTCGTGCAAATGTTCCCATTTGGCCATTTCAGTATGGGAATTGGATCTTATTGGGAAAATTTCACTACCTTCTTCTACTGGACATTCGTTTATCATAACCGCAATAGACTATTTCATGAAATGGGTGGAAGCTATTCCCTTCTGTTCTACAACTGCTGAAGCAATTTGTTGTTTCATCTTGGAACAAATAATTTCTCGACTTGGGCTCCCTTTCGTAATCATTTCGGACAATGAAACTCCATTTGAGAATAATGAAGTTCAGAAATTTCTTGAAACATTCAATAGTCAACATCGCTTTTCTATACTGTATTATCTACAATCCAATGGACAAGTTGAAAATACTAATAAGATTCTCAAACAAATCCTTAAGAAAGTTTTCACCAAGCATCATAAAGACTAGCATACATAACTATCTTATGCACTTTGGGATTAAAGAACTAATGTTCAATCATCCACAGGAATTACCTCTTGTAACCTTATTTATGATACTGATGTGATTATGCCCTTGGAGTTAGAAATTCCTACTTTGCAGGTTACTGTCCAAAATATTATTGATGATGACACTTACAAAGATCAACAATTACATCAACTTGAGATGCTTGACAAACAACACATTAATGCTCTCAAACATATCCAAGCTCACATCAAACAATAACAACACAAACATAATATTCATGTCATCCCTCAGTCATTTTGCAAGGCAGATTTTGTTCTTATTGAGAATCAACACAATAAAAGTGTTGATAATGAGGATAAAGGTAAGTTCAGCCCTAATTGGTTAGGACCTTACATACTTGATACCAATTATTGGTCTGGTGCTTATCTATTAATGCAGCTTGATGGAACACCCCTTAAGGAACCTATTAATGCCACACATTTGCATCGATATTATCTATGACCCCCTAAATAGTATGATTGATACAACAATATTGTTTAAAGTTATTTAATATTCTTCTAAATAGCTTTTACATTGCTTCATTCTTGAAAAATAATTTTGTGTTTGTCTTGAACACTAAGGTAATTATTTAAGTTCATTTTATAATTGCTTTAGGCTTCATACTATTCACCTTCTTGTTATGTTGAGTTAGATCCTTATCAGTGTATTTAATTTAACATATTCTCTTCTAATTAATAATATTGTATCTACACTAAAACTAAAATATGTTTTACATTAGATCACATTAATCCTATTAAATCATGTTGACATTAATTAAATAATTTTACCATAAGTGATTTAATTAATCACATTGTAGTTAAACATCCACATAAAGAAACACATCATAATGACATCAAATGTACATGTCTATATATATATCAAAGTTTTATATACATCTCAATATCATATATAATGTCATAGTGGTTTATGAGAGCTAGACACCTTAGGATCTGGCACTCATGATCTAGTCCCTAGTCATCATGAGATGGTTGTGTTTGATCATGATCATGAACTATCGAGTCAAAGTGCATACTCCAAACCATGTACCTGACCAATAGCTACAAGCCGCTCCTCTCCCATCTGATCCCTCTCTTCTTGTGTCTATTCCAGCTCTGCATGCAGTCTCTCTACCTCTGCTGAGGACTGTGCTAACTGTAGTGCACTCTTAGCGCAATGGAGTCACCTCCTCACACTCTTGTATGCTACCTGTAACCTCACAAAAGGTCTAAGTGGCTTTGGATCTTCCTCCATGATAGGTAGGGGTACATAGTTAGGATCCCTCTCCTACTTGTCGATGGATGCAAACACTATCTCTATGGTAGCTTGACGATAGAATTCTCCCCAATCTCTCATTTCTCCTAGAAGATAGACAATGTACACAATCAGTAACACACCATCATGATATATATATATATAACATAAATCACTAAAGGACATGCATAATATAAAATATCATCACTTATGTCTCTAGATGCATGAGGAATGTCAACCTCATCCTCTCTAGGGGCCATTGAGGATGTGCTAACCTCTCTCTGACTCTGGGTGTTGATGTCTATTGTAGCTATTGCCTGTGATCTGGTCCTCTAAGTATGTGAGGACTCTACATGCTAGTATCGATCTTTAATAGCTACCTCATCACCCTCACTTAAGGGTGGCTCCTCCTTGTAGTAATCATCATCCTCATAATCCTGCTACTCCTCATCATCCTCTCCTTCATCCTGGTCCTCATAGTCAGGATCGACATCATACTGGTACTGCTCATCAATAACATATGTAAAAATATTTGCTACCCTATATTTTACCTCCTTTGCTCTCTCCTCTGGCTCATCACCCTCATCTAGTGTTGGTCCCGCTTCACCTATAGGGATGTCCATGGGGAACATAGGAGTTGGTAATGCATATGACCACCACTCCTCATTTGTTCTATCAAAATCATCAACATCAGATGCTGGTGGTTGGTCATGATCTAAATCATTAGAATCACTCTCATGAACATGATCTATAATCAACCAAACAATATCACCTAGCCTCCTGACACTACACACTAATAGTTTAATGAAGGGGCACACCCTCGGTGGTGTCTGCACTTGTCCAAAATATTGCATGACTCACCTATAATAGAAAGGTCATACAACATAGTCATGCCTCCTAGCTAGATATCTTTCAATTTGCATCCTCTGTAATTGTCCTATGGGATCTGGCCACTGTAAAGTGAGTAGATATGGTCTCCATAAGATCTCATCCTCCTCCTCCATTCAGTCAAATCTCACCTTACAAAATTTTAAATCCCCATACTTCCACAGGTGTCGCAAAGGGATAGCCAAATGCTCGTGGATATCCTACAACTATAGCACAAGGGAATTTGACAGGCTTGGTGCATGTGATATGCTCAAGGCACCACACCTGCAGAAGTGTACAATGGACCATACTATCGATCTCTTGAAAAAAAAACCAACCAAGATCACAATACAATTGTAGTGGCCCCAAGTATAAACTATCCTTTGTTCATACATCCCTTGTATCAAGTGTACTAGTCCTCCATCCAAGTGTGTCACTTGTCTATCTAGATTGCAAACTAGTGCCACTATGTGCACCATAATCCATCTGACCACATGATCTCATGAATATAGTAGCATGGGAAGCTTGATCCATGCCCTAACCCTCTCATCATGTACAAGTCCACCTAAAAAATACTGCATATATCTCTCTTCTTCTCTTGGAATGACGGATCCCCCCAGAAATATACTCACTCTCCCAAAATAGGAACTCAAAGAATGCATTGTACATCCTTGAGAGTGATGGCCATTTCAACAGTGGGAAGATGAAAGGTACAAGTATCAACATCCCAATGCTCGCACAAAGCCATAAGCATGACATCATGGTATCTCATAAGTGGCATAAGATATTCCCAATAGATACCCTCTAGTTGTAAATACTCTACCTCTACCACTGATAGTGCTGGCACATGATCTCTTAAAAATGTGAGTTGTCTTTCCCCTAGCCGCTATCCTGACCAAGCAGGGACCTATCAAAATCATCACAAAATGCTCTAAATTTCATCTAAATTCTTCAATTTTCACATATTTCATCATGCAAGTGTGCTAAAGTCAATCTAGTGTGCCTTTCTAATGGCCTTAGAAACTTTAGAACCCTTTTTGGAATTTTTCACAAAGAAACGGGACACTTCGTGAAGAAACGAGACACTTTGCAAACATTTTTTCCAAGAACCCTAAATTAACCTATCCATTCCTTACAAGCATTAAATTATTACAAAATCACAAGATGAAAGTTGTAGAATTGACTTACCTCATGATACAACTCACTCTGTGCCACCTGCTCACAAAGGTCATCCAGCCATGAAGGTGTGTGATCCTATCTGCTCAACATGTTCTTCTCTCACAAGTCACTCTCAAGATACACGAAGGTAAAATGAATAGTAAGTGACAAGTTACTTTCTTTTCCTTATTTTAATCCTTTTTCATCTCTTTTTACTTTTATGCACTGACATAAGGTTATTACCTTTTCAAGAACTCATAATGTAGATATTCTTCAAATCACCATAACAAGAGCTAGGGTAATCCATTTTTTATACCATTTGATCCATTGGAATCATGATTCCTCACAAAACATCATCATATATCTATCATTATGTTGCATGTTACTTGGAAATTCCCTATGATACAATGTTTCTTATTTGATGTGGCTAGATTGCTACCTTAATTCCACCTCCGTAAAGCAAGCAAAATCAAGGGGGGGCATACTTCTACCCTCAAATTGGATTCCTAAGAGTTGGATAAAAGGATTTATGGAAAATTAATGAATGTGTGTTGTAGGATGTGGTTCATAATGTTGTGGTTGTGTAGATAACTACATTGGGGGCTTTGTTCTCCCATCTGTTGAATGAGTATCCTTTTATGTAATAAAGTGCATCGTTTAGAGTCCTTTATCTTACATATGCACATAGAGACATATTGGCGCTACAGTGGCGGCTAAATGTCTCATAGAAAATTGAACCATCTTGAGAAAAGAGACAATTTCACACATAATTGGACCCACTTTTGAGTTCCTTCACACCATTTACCCTTTGAAACAACATTTATAGGCCCCTAAGACCCATTATTTTTTATTTTCCCTGAGAAATCACATAAAACCTGACAAACAACATTTAATTATCTCATACCCCAAAAACCCACCTTCAAAAATAAGTAGTGGCACCCATTCGCCAAGGGTGGCAAATGAGTCCCCTTTGAGGGAAAATTCAATTTTGAGCGGGAATTTGATTAATTTCACTTGAATTTCTAGTGAATGTTGGCCTCTTAGGTCTAAATAATGGAAAAATTAGGTGTTGCTGCTTATAAATACTCATCTTAAGTCATTTTACACATCTTTTAACCATTTTTCAAAAGAAATTTCTAAAATCAAGTCTTCTACTACAAGTCTCATTAGCAAAAATTGAAGTTTTATGGCAGCAAATTAGGGTTTTAGCAGGTCTTGAAGCTCACTCTTCTTGTCAAGATCCAACATTTAAAATGGTTTACAATGAATTCTTATGGTGAATCATGAAGAAATCTAGGGCACGAGGAAGTGCAACTAGCCACTAAATCATACCTAAGGACTTGGTTTCATATTGATTTCATCTTCCATTTTCACTCTATCTTCTGATTAAGGTTTGAATTTTGTTTATTTATCACTTGCATGTCATTTCATTCCCATTTTTCATGTGCTATAAGGTTTCTAGGGTTTAGATATTGCATCATATAAATCATCCTTGCATTTCTTATTCTAGATCAATAGAATAGGACTTTTGTCATATTTCAGCTTTTCCTAGTCTTTAACACATCTAAGACTAGGGTTTATGCAGTTTTTTCTCTACTCAAGGTTTAATTACCCAACTAGAGGTGTGACCAATGAAAACCACCCATTAGAAAAACAATTTTATGCTATTTTATAGGAATTTTCTGAGATCCTGAGTCAGGTTTCTGTCATAAATTGTTGTGCAAGTGTCAAGGTATAGAACAAAATTTTGAAGTTGCAAAAATTTGAAAGTGGAACGATTCACCATGCATGGTGAATGAGTCCCTCCCAAGGTTTAGATTTGAGTCAGATGTAGATCCTACTTCCTAGTTGATAGAAAATAGTTGCTATGATGAAAAACCCAAAACTTGGACTGATTCGCCCAGGGTGGCGAATCAGTCCCAGTCAACTCAAATTCAAATGTCACCATGTTTCTAGATTTTTTTCCAGTCTTCCCTTGTTTCCCAGGTACACAAATTATAAAAAATAACTTTTTTTTTAGTTCAATTTGCATGTTTGTTCATTCTTTCAAGAATTTTTCAAACAACACTATGTTTTAAAACATAGCATAAATCTAATTTTTGCATTCAAATTTAGTCATTTAAATCACTTACTTGCATTTAGTTTACTTCATTTAGCTTAGAAAACATTGTGAATTACATAATTTGAATTAACCCCTTAGCATTTTTGGCCCTACCTCTCTCCTTCTAGGTGAAAAACCCTAGAAGAACTAGAGAAGTGCATTAGAGCCAAAAATATATGGTTCAACATTGAAATTAAGCAAGGATTTCCTTGTTTCTTTTGGTTCTTGCAAAGGATAAAAATAAGGAGTGTTAATTTCTATCAATTTAGGATTCACTAATGTTAAATATGGTTTAGGAGAATCTTTTGTAAGATTGTTGACATTGAGTGAAGGCTTGTTTATGTCTTTCGAAGGACAATAATGAAGACCACTAGTCTTTTCTTGCATGTGAGGCTCTATATAGACGTGGATACCTTATTCTCTAGCACCACATCCTTTTCCACTATATCCTTGTTGTCTCATCATTTCATAACCTTTTCCACAAAGATTCTTCATCTCTTTTGGATTCAATGGTTGCTCATAATTATGTTCATCAAATTTTGTTGTGTAATTTTTTGTTGTTTGTTCTAAAGTGATTGAGGTGGATGCTTTTGAAGGGTCTCCCAAATTTTGTGTTGACATTACTACTTATTTCTTTCCCTTTGGATAGATTCTTTGCTTATGATCTTGTATTCTCCCATGAACATTGGTTCGAAGTATAAGGAACCCCAATCATCTTCTAATAGTTTTGTGACATCCTCAATGTGTTTTTCTTGGTATTTTTGTTGCATAGGTTCTACTTGTGTAGTTAGTGTTAATGTGTTAAAAGGATTTTTCTTTATGTTTCTCAAAGTTTAAAAACCTATTTGGTTAGGGTAAGCTTTAAGTGTGTACACATTTTTGTTGTAGACATACTTCATTACACAATGAAGAGTAGAAGGCACCCCATTCATTGCATGAATCTACAGTCTGCCTAAAAGGATATTTTATGAAAGATTGGGAGGTATAACATGGATCAGTGTTTCTAATGTGGCCTTTCCAGCTATAATAGGAAAAGTGATCACACCAAGTGGTTGTTTTCCTACATTATCAATCCCTTAATTGATAAAGAGTTAGGTTGAATTTTCTATTTATCCATGCCAAGTCTATCCAAATGGGTCACACTACACACATTAAGGGAAAATCCATTGTAAACAAGGGTTCTCTTTATGCCTCTTCCCTTGTAGAGAACAATTATTTTGAAACCATCATTTTGTTTTTTCACTTCCAAATGGGGGAGTTCACTTTGGTGGAAAATAATGTCAGCATTTATTCCTTGAATCATGGCTACTATGTCATTCAGTTGCATATTAGAAGGGATAAGAACTCATTGCTAAGCATTTTGAATCCTGTTATGATAATGAGGGCATGCTTGAATAAGATCCCATAATGATATCTTAGTAGGAGTATTCCTTAGTTGTTTAACAATATTGTACTCCTTTCCACTTTGTAAAGGAAAATGAGGGGGACCTGATGAGATAGGGTTAGGAAATGGGAGGGATGTTGGAGGTTTTTTTTCTTTGTTGCAAATTGTTTCTAGTTTTATATGTATGATCAAAAATATTATGACTTGGTTGCTGCGACAAATTAGTCTTAGGTGGGTAAAGGATTGAACTGTAGGAAAAATGCTGCTATGGAAAAGGGACTCACAATGCAAGAAAGGGGTTTGTAATCCTACATTTTTCTCTACAAGGGGGGTGGTTCATTCAAGGAAACCTATGACCTTGGATTGACTATCAACACAAAAGGTGAGTTAATTCTCAATAAGGGAGACCTTGGAAGATTCCTTAGGCTTAGAAGGGTTCACCACCAAGCAAAATCTTGGAAAATAAAAAATTGATATTCAACTCACAAAACCTAGTAATGCAAGCCAAATAATGAGTGCAAATGAAAAAATTAAGTAACAAGTTAGGATGTATGTACTTGGGAAGTCTAGAAATGTGATAAGGATTCTAGAAATGAAAAAATATTGCCAAAATATGCTAGGGAGGACTAAGACACCCTTACTGTCTTCTTGGACCCACTGTTGTTTTTTGGGAAAAACACAAAATCTTCAAATGTTAGAACTGGATCTAAAGGAATCCTTGAAAAATACCTCCAGGAGGACTAAGATGGCCTTACTATCTTCTTAGTCCTGATCTGAATTTTGGCAATTTCAGAAGATGATCTTGAGGATCAATGTCTACAAGTTCTTCTTGTCAGATCTCAAATCCTGAAATTGCCAAATCTAGCTTGTAGGTAACTTTCCATGAAGATGACAAATTTGCAATGGAACTTTGCAACTTTACATCTTTGCACTTCAAATGACCTTCAACTTAAATATACAAACACAAACATACAGGAGAAGAAAAACTTGTTGATTTTTATTAAATGGGGGTTTTCCTTGGTCAAACCCCTTGTTGGTAATTAAACCTTGGAATGAAATGAAATAATAAAGGGAAATGATGAATGAACAAAGTGCTATGTTGCAACTGACCAGACCCTTGTTATGAAATATGCACACTTGTGTGAAGTGGATAGCTTGAATGTAGATCTTGAATGGAAGTAATGCTTGATAAATCTTGACTTGAATTGCTTGCTTGAATCAAAACCCTACATCACAAATGTTAGCTCAAAAATGTGTGCACATGATGCAAGAATATCTTTATGATGCTTGAATATTGATGATGAATCCAAATGCTTGATTAACTACTCTTGAATGGTCTTGTGAACTCAATTATGCTATTAGGAATACTATCACAAAAAGTCTTATATTAAAATGAGTGAAAGAACCTTGTATTTATACTTATCCATGCTTAATATTCCGAAATTGCACCACACCAAGCTGATATATGAATTCATTAATTAGAGGAGGCTAAATCTCACCAATATTTGAAATTAAATCTTGAAAATAACTTAAGGGGGACTAAGATTCCCTAGGTGGTGTCTTAGTCCCGAGGCTTGAAACTCGGGGCACATGCTTTGATAAGGGGCCTTTAAAATTAGGGTCCCAAGACCTTTGGAGGACAAAGATTCCCTAGGTGGGATTTTAGTCCTAGTCCAAAAATCAAGGACATGCAACCAAATTCATTCAATTATCATTTATTCTTTGATGTTTGTTGAGATTATCCATAAAAAGATACAATCTATTAGG
The DNA here is from genome assembly GCA_007258455.2 of Sequoia sempervirens. Lineage (NCBI taxonomy): Eukaryota > Viridiplantae > Streptophyta > Pinopsida > Cupressales > Cupressaceae > Sequoia > Sequoia sempervirens. Next base: position 503,077,307 of record VDFB02000015.1, read on the forward strand.
CTTGTGGATGCAAAATAGTTCCAATTAAGACATAAATAAGGATAAATAAAGCAAGGTGAGCCCAAACAAGTGTGAAAATGAAAGGTTACACATTTTCCTACACTACATTTAGCCCCCACTTTAGTGAGAGGATGAATTTACTTCAAACTCACACTAAAGTAGCCAACCACACAATCAAGAGGGGTTAAAATGTACAAATTCTAGTAAGGTAGGATGATAATAACCAAGAGGGTGGCCAAGCTCCTAGGATCAAGATCCTATGAAAAACCAACATAGGCACAAAGGAACACACTTGTGGATGATATATGAAGCCATAACTAGACTGTCAACATACACCATCAAACATAGAAAAGGAAAAAAAGAAAAATGAAAAATGCATTAGATCAAGCTTTGACTGGTCATACAACATGTTGTGGAATGGGTCTAGGCTATTTTTCTAAAAAAGGTTTACAAGTGGAATGTGCTATCCACTATGAAAACAAAATGCATGCTCATAAGGGCTAGTGAAGCTAGTTGTCCACTAGGTGAGCCCCAAGAGATCCATATCAAAGTCATACCCACATGACTATGATAAGGACAAAACGAAAATGTATGCTCACAAGAGCTAGTGAAGCTAGTTGTCTACTAGGTGAGCCCCAAGGAACCATATCAAATCCATATATCTATGAATTTAATAAGGTACAAAAATGCAACACAATAAGAAAGAGGGAGTTGAAAGGGATTTTTCTTATTTTGTGCAAGGTCTCATCTTAGGGAACATTGTGCTTAACATCTCCAAGATAGGACAAATGAAAGGTCTCATATTAGGGAACATTGTACTTGATGTTTCTAAGAGAGGAAAATTCAAAGAAATATCAAGCTCTAGGAGGAAATCAAACCAAATGACACCACCAAGAAAAGAGTGCATCACAAGAAGAAATAAAATTGCACAATGAAACATGAGTGTCAATGTATGCCCCCACTTTAAAGCGGTTTCTAACATCATTGCTATGAGGAATTGTTGTAAAGTAGAAGAAGACATGAGAGGCTATTTGGAAAGTGCTATGCCAAGTCATATGTTTTTGAATTGAACTACATCATGGATAAGTATGTAAAATGCGAGTCAACTTAAGGTATGTCATCCACATCCCAAGCTTTCTCTTATATGTACATGAAAGTTGATCAAATATCCAAAAGAGACAAGGAAAAGTGACATACAAGGACAAGGATAACTAACCCCTTGCCTCCACTTAGTGCAGGGAAATGATGAGCTGAATAGGAGGAAAGTAAATATCAGTTAGAGAAATTAGGTGTTTTAACATAAGGAAAAGCACCACATTGCTGGAGATGTTGAATTTTTTTGCTTAAATCTTCACATTCATTAGTAGAATGACCATTAACTCTATGATATGCACAAGATGAATTCTTATAGTAAAATTTATTTCATGTTTGTGCAGGGAGAGAGATCACATAATCTTGGAGGAGTCTTGACAAGATACTCTATTGATCAATAGTAGAAGATGTTCCTTTATTTCCACAATATTTCATATACATGCTAAATGATAAGGCTTTAGATGAAAATGGAGATAAGGGAAGTAAACCTAGATATTTCTTAAAAGAGCATTGTATGTCAGATTTCTTCGTGTGTTCAGTGTATCTATGTGTATGAGGGATATTGTATCTGATACCATAGCAATCTTCCAAGCCAGATGAAAGGGGCTTATGTTTCTAAGAAGGATTGATTTCTTCATGAGAACACACATCCTTTTTAAGGTTATGCATCATCCCCCCATGAGGGATGGGAATTATATAGCGCTCATCACCACTATGGGGTAATGTTGTAGAAATAAGTTTCAAGCAAATGAAACACAAGGTTGTTTTGGTTTAGATTCACACTCTCATATAAGGGGAAGTGTAAAACTCCAACCATAATTAGATATTGTATTTGAAAATAATCAAATTGGTATATGACTCTTTGGATTTTGAGGATGATATTTTGGATTCTCTATTGAAAGGAGGCATAAAATATAATGAACCCCTATTATCACTAAAGATTTTTGTTTTAGGTGAATGATTAGAATCAACTTGTATAGGTTCAACTTTTTATTTTGGAATGAAAGTATGAGGGAAGTTGGAAGTTTTGTGATCATATTGTTCATAGCTTCATTCATCTACTTCAACCGTTAATATCTTGTTGGTTTACTCAAATTTCATTGCACGATGTAGAGTAGATGGGACCCCTTTCATAGCATGAATCCATGGTATCCCTAGGAGAAGATTGTATGCAAGAGATCTTGGGATGATATGGATAGGGGTAGGAAACACTACATGTCCGACTTGAATAGGTAATGTGATCATTCCTAGTGGTTTCCTGTTAATATTGTCAAAGCCACCAATATGATCATCATTAAGTTGAAGAAGCCTCTTGTCCATGCCAATTTTTTCTACGAGGTCAATGCTACAAACATTAATTTCTGCTCCATTGTCTATGAGAGTACCCCTAACTACAATTTCATTAATGACCACCTTTATCATCAAGGCTTCATTCTTGTTTTGAATCTCAAGTGAGGGAAATTCATGTTTAGGGAATGTGATTTCTGAATGTGACTTGTGTGGGATGAAAGGAGGATATTTCATTATTTAATTTCATATAAGATTGAATATACTCCTGCTTTATTTGCAATATTTCTTGAAATAGACAATTGTATATAGGAGACATAGTTGAATGACCTTCCATACAGATATGTTAGCAGAAGTATTTTTAAGATCTTCAACACTAGGCACAATAATTTGAGGCAATGGTGATGTTGTGGGAGTGATTTTTGGTCCCCTAGATATTTGAGAAACTATGTTATAGCTTGGTTTCTGCAAAAAATTATTAGGTTGCATCATATATTTCATGAAATTTCTTAGTTTCTTATGTGATTCACGAATGGGAGGTGACCTAGGAAGCTCGGTAATTAAAGGAGATTCAATTTGTGTCATCATAACCTCAACAAACTTGTGGCTATTTTCATGATCTCTTCATCATCTTCATCCAAGGAAGCCCCTTTACATGTGTCAATGTTTCAGCTTTCTTGCACCATGATATCCTCCCTAGGAGGAGAGTTTTTAGAACTAAAAACTAAATGTTCATGACATTCAAAGGCTGGTTCTGCTAAAATGACTTCATTGCAAGTAGGGGAACGATTAATGGTTGAATTTTCTTGCTCAATAATGGTTTCCCTATGTGAAGGGAGACAACTAAGATTCTCATGACTATCATCTATTGTATTTTCTATCATCAAAGTATCTTCTTCATAGCTATGAGAGATACTAGGAGAAGAAAAAGTATGATTATCATGATCATTTACAACTTCATTCCTTTGTTCCCTAATAACTTATGAAATAGGATAGGTACGTAGGGGAAGGATCATAAAGAGGGTTGTTATAGACCTTAAAGGTTTGATCATCTAACACCAATATATCCTCATCATTTACAATCTCATCTTCCACTAAATCATTCTCACAAGCAAGATGGGAATGGAAATTAGGTAAAGTAATTTTTAGGAAAGTGTCTATGATCTCATTTTCTTGTGCTATAATATCTTCCCAAAGGGGATAGGGAGAAGGACAAGCAAGAATTTCATGATTCTCAATGATTGTATCTTCTTTCACCAAGATAAATTGATCACTAAAAGAAGAGGTATTGGGGGAAGAACAACTATGATTATCAAGATTGTTTATGCTTTCAACTTCTATCACACATTCCCTCAAATAAGAGAAATAAGAGGGGATGTATGTTTAAGGCAAGCATCACTATTTTCACTCTCTTGTGCTAAGATACTCTCATAACTAGGGAATGAATTGGATGAATGACTAACATACTTATTGACTAAATTTTTATTTGCAAACTTGGAAATGACTGATACCAACATTTGTGAAAAGTAATCTATGCAAACTCAAAATGCAATGTAAAAGCCCAAAATGAAATCTATAAATGCAAATTTAAAATTTCAAACAAGGTAATTTATTGATTACACTATTCAATGAAATGTTGTGAATGAAAATTTGGAATGAAGCAATGCATGAAATGAACCAATTTAAGCTAGATTTAGTAAAATGCATGAAATAGAAGGTCAACCCACTAAAATAGATACCCAATTGGCACCAAACAGAATTATAGAAAAGCATATTTAAACCCTGAAAACTGTAACTTCAAATTCAACAAGGACTAAGATGCCAGCAAGGGTGTCTTGGTCCTATTGATGAAATTTTGAGGTCCCAAAAACTAAAATAGATAGTAAACAACTCATAAAAGGTTCTGAGCCAAAAGCCCACACAGGGACTAAGACACCAGTAAGGGCGTTTTAGTCCCAATAGAGGTTTTTTTCAAAAAAACAAAAAAGTATAGATTGGTGATGGTGTTTCCAAATTACCTAGCTAGGGACTTGCTGTTTAGAAACAAAAAAGTGTGCAAATGAATGAAAGAAAAAGTGACTAATGACAAGCAACTGAATGCAAGGTTAGATTTTTTTTTTTCAATTTTTAAATGCAATAACAATGTTCCTAAGGGCAATTATAATAATTGACAATGCACGTTTTAGTTTTACAATGAAATAAGATGACACAAGAAAGAAAAAATGCAACCTATATGCACTCTTACTAATGCAAATGTGAGAAACCCTAAATTCACTTTCACTAATGCAATATGTAATGCAAGAATGAATGCAACCTAGATCTAGGACCTTAGCGAACTCCAAATCAAAAAATGAATTTCCAAAATCTTAGGTTCACCAAAATGAATCATTGGAAAATGAAATAGGAGATAGGGACTCACAATACAAGAAACAAATCCCTAATCCTGAATATTCCTCTATACGGGGATGGTTCATTCAAGGAAACCTAGGACCTCAAATTGGATTGACTATCAACACAAAAGTGAGTTAATTCATAATAAGGGAGACCTAGGAAGATTCCTTAGGCTTAGAAGGGTTCACCACCAAGCAAAAGCTTGGAAATGACAAATTGATATTCAACTCACAAAACCTAGTAATGCAAGCCAAATAATGAGTCTAAATGAAAAAATTAAGTAACAAGTTAGGATGTATGTAACTGGGATGTTTGGAAATGTGATAAGGATTTTAGAAATGCAAAAATGTTGTCAAAATATGCTAGGAAGGAATGAGATTCCCTTACTGTCTTCTTAGTCACATTGTTATTTTTTGCGGAAAACATAGAATCTTCGAATGTTGGAATTGGATCTAAAGTAATCTTTGAAAAATGCCTCTAGGAGGGGGTGATCCCACAATATTGGTTTACAATTTTTGGCCAAAATGGACACTAAAATAATTTTTTCTTAGTCTTCACTTTTGGGCACCTATACAACTAAACCATGAGGATTTTGAAGATAATGCAAACTAGTGATTTGTGACATTTTTTCTGTAGATTCTAAATATATTTTTTTCAATTTTTTTGGAATCTGATTGCACTTCTCTTTCCATATCCTTCAAAAACTAGTTTTTTTTCAGAAAATAACATTTTTAGGGAGTGAAGCTCACCTTATAATGCATAACTTATTTTACATGAAGGATAAAATTCTAATTCTTTCAAATTTAGATTTCAAACTCTGAGATCTAATGCTTCCACTTGGATAGATAGTGTTTTATTGAATATTTTATCCTTAATCAAGTTTCAAAGTCAAACCAATTACAATTCAAACATAGATGGATTGCATAACATGTAACTTTTTTTGTATGTATCAAAATTCAATTTTTTTTATTGGATCAAGGACTTCAATATCTGGTGTAGTCATATTTTTGAATTTCTTTTTTGATAATCTGCTATTTTTCCACATGTCCAGAATACAGAGCTTGATTTTCAGTGAAAAAACTATGTTTAATAAAACTGAAAAATCAAATACATAATAAAACCAAAACATATTAAAAATATAGTCATTGGATAGCTCATTCTAAGGACTACCTTATTCTAGTTTGGTTTGTGAAGTCTCCTCCATTTTCATCCTCAACCCGAGCTTTGAAGGGAAAAAAATCTTTTTTTTTTGTGCTAGAGAGTAGGAAGGTGGGAAAAAGGGGGTTCGCTCGAACTAGGGGGATTTGAGCAAACCTCCTTTCAAAATGGGTGTTCCTTGTCTTTTCTGGTGGGAATGGTGGGGTATTTCATAAAATGGGTTCACCTGAACCTAGGTTGTAGCAAACCCTATTTTGGTTTGTTCGAACCAAATAGTTCGCTTGAACCCCAAAAACAATTTTTTTTTCCATGCGGTCAATTTTCTCAATTTTTCCTTCCTCACTCCAATTGTAAACCACTTTTGTGGGTTTACCCAAGGACTAAGAAACCCTTACTATCTTCTTAGTCCTGATCTAAATTTCAACAATTTTGAAAGACGATCTTGAGGTTCAATGTGTGCAACTTCTCCTTCTCAGATCTTTAATCCCGAAACTTCCATATTTGGCTTGTAGGTGACTTTTTGTGAAGATTAAAACCTTGCAACTTCACAACTTTGCACTTCAAATGATCATTAAATTAAATATGAAAAAAAAAACATACAAGAGAAGAAAAACTTGTTGATTGTTAGTAAATGGGGGTTTTCCTTGGTCAAACCCCTTGTTGGTAATTAAACCTTGGAATGAAATGAAATAATGAAGGGAAATGATGAATGAACAAAGTTTTATGTTGCAACTCACCACACCCTTGTTATGAAATCTAAAAAATTGTGTGAAGTGTCTAGCTTGAATGTGATCTTGAATGGAAGTAATGCTTAATAGATCTTTACTTGAATTGCTTGCTTGAATCAAAACCCTACATCACAAATGTTAGATCAAAAACACACATCATGCAAGAATTTGTTTTTTATGATGCTTGAATCTTGATGATGGCTCCAAATTCTTGATGAACTACTCTTGAATGCTCTTGTAAACTCAATTATGCTAGTAGGAATATTCTCACAAAAGGTATTATATTAAAATGAGTGAAGAACCTTGTATTTATACTTATCCATGCTCAATATCCCAAAATTACACCACACCAAGCCGACATATGTATTCATTAATTAAAGGAGGCTAAAATATCTCACCAAGATTTGAAATTAAATCCCATAAATAAATTAACGGGGACTAAGATTCCCTAGGTGGCATCTTAGTCTCGAGGCTTGAACTTAGAGCACAAACTCCAAAAAGGAGCCTTTTTAAGGTGCCTTTAAAATCAAGGTCCCAAGACCTTTAGAGGAAAAATACGCCCTAGGTGGCATTTTATTCGTAGTCCAAAAATCAAGGAAACATAGACAAAATCATTAGATTATAATTTATCCTTTGATGTTTGTCAGGATTAGCCATAAAAAGATACAATTTATAAGGCTTTTTGATGCAAAATAGGACCAATTAAGACAAAAATAAGGATAAATAAAGTAAGGAGGGCCCAAACAAGTGTGAAAACGAAAGGGCATGAATTTTGCTACACTAAAAGAATAAGTATGGTTTTTTTATAGTTTGGGGTGATCCCACAATACATGTTTACAATTTTTGGTCAAACTGGACACTGAAATATTTTTTCTAAATAAATCTTCCCTTTCGGGCACCTATAGTGTCTAAACCATGAGGAATTTGAAGATGATGCAAACTAGAGTTTCGTAAAATTTTGTCTATAGATTCTAAATATATTTTTTTCAAAATTCTTAGAATCAAATTGCACTTCTTTTTCCATCTCCTTCGAAAACTAGTTTTTTTCAGACAACATTTTTAAGGAGTGCCACTCACCGTATAACACAACCTTTTTTCCATGAAGGATAAAATTATAATTCTTTCAAATTTAGATTTGTCACTCTGATAGCTAGTGCTTCCACTTGGTTAGATAGTTTTTTATTGAATATTTTTTCCTTAATCAAGTTTTGAAGTCAAACCAATTACAATTCAGACATAGCCAGACTGTATAACACAACTTTTTTTATATCATGTATTGAAATTGATTTTTTTTGTTGGATCAAGGAATTCAATATTTGGTGCACTCATATTTTTCAATTTCTTTTGATAATCTACTATTTTTCCACATGTGTAGAACAAAGAGCTCGATTTTCAATGAAAAACCTATGTTTAATAAAACTTGAAAAACAAGTACATAATAAAACTAAAACATATTAAAATTATAGTCGTTGGATAACTCGTTCTGAGGACTACCTGCTTCTAGTTGGGTTTGTAAAGTCTCCTCCATTTTCATCCTCAAGTCGAGCTTCAAATGGAAAAAAATCTAAGTTTTTTTGGTGCCAAAGAGTAGAAAGGTGGGAAAAGTGGGGTTCACTCAAACCAGGGGCTTTGAGCAAACCCCCTTTCAAAAAGGGGTTTTCATTCTGTTTTTTGGCCGGATGGTGGGAACTTGCATTGAATGGGTTCACTCAAACCCAGGTTCTAGCAAACCCTATTTTGGTTGTTTCGAACCTATTAGTTCACTCGAACCCTCAAAAGGAAATGTTTTGGCATGGGGTTATTTTTTCAACTTTTCCTTCCTCACTCGAATTGTAAACCACTTTTGTGGGTTCAACCTTTGTTGTTTATATGATGGTGGGTAAAGAATTAGAGGATTTTTAGGATGTCCCACAGGGTATGGAGGAGGTCCAATAGTCAAGGGGGGTCTGATGGAAACTAGAACATAGATTTTTAGAACCTAATGTTTGCTATCTAACCCTTATAGGGTTTATCACCTAAAAGGAGAGAGATTAGGTGTTAGTAGATGGTCAGCGATCCCCTTGGGATTCATGAAATGGACTAACTACCTCCCATGGATCCGTTAACTCTGGAAGTTTTATCAGGCATTAATAGGTTGATATTTTGGTGTGACGAAAACTATGGGCCACCAAGTGGTATCAAAGCCAAAGGTTCCAGGTTCAAATACCCTTGGGTAACACTGAGGGGGAGTTTGTTGGAAAATGGTCAGTGCTCCCCTTCGGATTCGTGACATGGACTAACCACTTCTGGTGGATTCATTAACTCTAGTAGTTGTATCAGGCATTAACAAATCAATCTTTTGGTGCAACAATAACTATGGGCCAACATTAGGTTCCAAAATGCTTATGTACATTCAAATTAGGATGTGTGCAATGTAATATGAAGTGAATGAACTAAACTAAATGCCAAAATGTAATTTAGGCTATGTTTGAAAATACATTGTGTCATGAAAACAACTATGAAGATGAAGAAATTATGCAGAAAAAAGGTACAAGGGTAGATATGAGTGCACCTAGATGATATATGAGCTTTCTGGAATATTTGGAATGCTAATAATATTTACTAAATTTTCATAGTGGTACTCATTCACTCAGGGTGGCGAATCAGTCCTTCTATTGATGAAAAACTACCAGGAACTCATTTCTCTCTTTTACGATTTGAAACATGAAAAAATTCAAGCTTTCAATCCTAAGGTGGGACTCATTCACCACAGGTGGTGAATAAATCCTCTCCCAAATTTTTGAAAATCTCGGAGACAACTTTGCAACACTAGATCTGGGAATGTCTACTTGTTGGGTTGCCAAAGTCAAACTGCAAAAAATGAACAAATAAGTCTCTCCAAGCTTGAATTTGACTTGTGTTGACTTTGAAGAACCTAGTTGACATAAAAATAAATCTTCAACACCTTATAACCTATCAAATCTATAAACAAAAGGTTGTAAATGCACAAGCAAAAGGAGAAAAAATATTAGGGTTAGTGAATAGGGGTTTTCCTTGGTCAAACCCCACTTTTGGTAATTAAACCCTTGAAAAGATAATGAAATGCAAGAGAAAGATAAAGTAATAACATGCAAATGATATCAAATCACCTAACTCTTGATCTTGTAATTTTGAAGTAATGTTAATGGTAGCTTCAAAGTGCTTGAAAACTGCTTTAATTAATGATGTAAATTAATTTCTTGAATGTATTAGGATATTGAATACTTGAGTGAGGAGATGTAAAATGAGGTGAAAATCACTTATTTATATAATTCTTGTGCCTTACTATCCATTCATACCTCATCATAGGCCGAAATAAAATGATTTTTAATAAAATCTTGAAAGGAAATTTAAAATATTTTGAATTTGGGGCCGAGGGGGACTCATTCGCCACCCATGGTGAATGGGTCCCACCTAGGATGTAAAAGCAAGTGTCAGGAAATATGTTGTATTTAATGTTGTTTGTTAGGATAATATGTAAAAATACACTTAATTAAAGCATATGAGGACATAAAAAAACAAAATAAAGCAGGAGAAAGGTGTAAATAGTGAAGATGTGCCTAGAAAAGTGTGAGTGCTTGTTACAAGACTTTACAACACTTCAAAATAGGACTTGTTGATGAGTAAAAAGGTGATTTTAGGGTGAATTGTATTAAATAGAGTCTAGAAGAATGTAGAAATATCTTACAACACTTCACAACACTTTCACAAGACGTAATTCTTTGAATTTTAGTAACTAAATAAGCATGTTCAAGCCATCATATAGCATAAAATCAAAGTAACATAGTTCCAACACCATGAAACAAGACCTAAAAGGCCATGAAAATGACAAAGGGACATTTTTATATGACACATTTAGCCCCCACTTTAGTGTGAGGATGAACCTACTTCAAACTCACACTAAAGTAGCCATGAACATCAAGGGGAGGGTTCGAATGCACTTATGTTAGCAAGATGGAATACAAAAATCAAGAGGGATGATCAAGCCCCCAGGATGAAGATCCCATGGAAAACCAAGTATTAGTACAAGGGAACACACAAGTGTTGAAAAGAATTAGATGAAGCTTCGATCATCAATCCAACAAGTTGTGAAAAGAGATCTAGGCTGATTGTTTGAAAAAGAGAATGTGTACTCACTCTGAGGCTATAAAACTAGTTGTTCGCAGGGTGAGAAGGCCTAAAAAGTAAGATACATACGCTAGTTGGTATGCACTCACAAAACACAAAAGTGGTTATGGGGAAAAGTCATGTTGCTAGTTTGGCTTCCCGCTCAACCATGCCAAAGTTATACCACTTGGTAAATTTAACAAGGTGCCACAAAGCAAAAGGAAATGTAAATGCTAAGATTTTAAACAATACAACACTATAGGCATGCAAGTTGTGTTATGCAAGTTGGCGAAGAAATACAATAATATAAAATGAAAAAATGTAATGTGAAAGATTGTTCAAAGGAGTCTTGTTTTGTTTATGCAAGGCTAGTCACTTAGGGAACATTGTGTCTAATGTCTCCAAGAGAGGACCAATGAAATAATAGTATATTCACAACTTAGGGGATGTAGTGCATCACATCAATCCACCAAGAGGATTGCAATATGCTTATATAGATCACACTTATGAAGGTTATCACACCCAATGCCATCCACAAATTGATGAGTGCATCATATAAACAACAAGGCTACACTAAGAAGCATGAATGTGCAATGAAATAATGGTAATGTATGCCCCCCACTTTAAAGGAATTTCCACACATTGTTCTATGAGAAATTACTTGAAAGTAGAGAAGAAAAGAAAATACAAAATGAAAACAAGACACAAGAGCCTACTCAGAAAGCCCTATGCCAAGTCATATGTTTCAAAGTTAGGTTGCGTCGTGTCAAGGAAAAATGAAAAAAAGAAAGCGAGTTTCCCCCAAATAAAGAAAGCACACCAAACACATAAGGGATCTATGGATTTGGGGTCAATATGTTCATTGTTGCAATGTTGTTTTGTGAAAGAGCTCAGAACTGTCATCATTCCCCAAATACACACAAAACTAGAAGAATGACACAAAGAGAGTGAAAAAGAAGGAAAAAGAAAGTCCATTTTTGGTTAACATGGAAGAGACATTACAATCTTGATGCTTTGCATCATCCTCAAAAGGAAAACACAAGAAAAAAGAAAAGAGAAAAAGATAAGGACTATTTTGGGTCAACATGGAAGAGACATAGGGAATCTCTACGCTTTGCGTCATCCCCAAAATGAAAAAACAAAACAAAGAAATGCGAAAATACAAGGACCATTTGGGTCAGCATGGAAGAGACATGGGGTGTCTCTATGCTTTGTGTCATCCCTGAAAGGAAAAAAACAAAAAAAAAAAAAAGTGAAAAAGACAAGGACCATTTGGGTCAACATGGAAGGGACATAGGTCATCTCTATGCTTTGTGTCATCCCCAAAAGGAAAACATAAAACAAGAAAAAGTGAAAAAGACAAATAGAATAATAAAGATATGAATAGAAGAAGTGTACAAAGAGGGGAAACATCAAACACCCAATACGAGGGAACACAATGAACACATGAAAAAGGAAAAGAAAAAAGAAAAAGGCATAGCAAGGTAAAGGCAATTCAACCATCGAATAGGTCATCCACCTCTCAATCATGTTTAGTGTACTGCATAGGCGGTTGATTGTCCAAAGGAAGAATTGCAAGTGCTGAACTAGGAGTGGTACCAGGTTCTTCACTTGGTAGAGAGGATTTATCATTTAAGCTCATTGTAGATGAAAATAAAGAGTTCAAATCATCGTGTATTTCTTTGTCTATTTTAGCAATTGTCACATCATCATCGTCATCATCAAGATTAATTATGACAAGAGAACGAAGGGTGATTTATAAGGAAGGATGGATCAAGAGTGTTGGTTGTTGGATTGGTTCAGGGTGTTGTGAAGGTTGGATTAGATTATCAAGTGGTGGGTCAAGAAAGGTCAGGTGGTCATTGATTGCTTCTATCAAAGGCAGATGTGAATTGTCTTTATTTTCTTCTATGCCATATTGATAAGCAAGGAGACAATGACCACAACGCCGACATTCCCTAGCAACATGGTTTCTATTAATGCTATTTTGGATTTGTTGAGGCGTAAGAGTAGATTGAGTCATCATAGGTTCTTCTACTTCCAAAGAAGGAAGAATAGAAGAAGCTGAAGAAGATGGGTCAACCACTTTCTCTTTCCTTTATATACTTGTTTGACACGTGGAGGTAGGATAGGATTAGGTTCAAGTTCTTGTGGTCATTTAGATGATGGGAGAGAAGTGTCTAAGGGTGGTTGTTCAGAAGGTTGTATGGCTTGTTCAATATCATATTTATGTGTAATAATGGTTTCATCTAGGATAGAATGGGTGGAGGTGGATGAAGATGTGTTACAAAGAGATAATTAAACTATCTTTTTGGCTTTAAACTTTTGATAAGCAATGTAAAAGAAATCCTTATGAGGAGTGATAGGTTCAATGGGTTAAGACCAAAAGGATTCATATGAAAAGTTACCTTTGGAAGATAAAGGATTAAAGTCACTATGGTGTATAGTGAATAGATCATTGCCATGTGGAAACTTCAAGCACTTATGAACAACTGACGAGACTTCTTTCATTGAGTGAAGCCAAAGAAGGCCTAACTGCAAACGAAATTGGTCAGATTGTGAAATAATTGAAAATTTTACCTCCAAATTCTTAGGTCCTATTTGTAAAGGTATCATTATTGATCCAATCATAGGGAATTAAAAATAATTATGTGTCTTAATCCATGCAATTGGTTTATTATAGTCATCTTGATATAGATCATGTAATACCAAAAACTCCTATATGATCATGTTCTCACCACAAGCGAGATCTATTAACATCCATTAGTAGGTTTATCATAGATTCTACCATCTTTGTAGAGAGGACCATCAGGAAACTTTTGCAATATATCCTTAGCAGAAAAAGAAATATCAAGAGATTTAGTGGTTTGTACCTTAGAAGGAATGGCGTCTATCGTAGCTACATGTTTATGCAAAAGACTAGCTTGGGTAACAATAGGAGGTGTATCAAGTTGTTCAGTGTGTGTATCAATAGTCATTACATCAAGCTTTGAAGGTTCACTAGCCTTGACAAATGAGGTAGTGTGTTTAGGCATAGGGTTGGTGAAGATTTGCAAATTTGGTTAGGGGGTGCAACAAACTTATTGCCTTGATCATTAACACCCATAATGGTCAATTCACCCAAATCAAGGAGGTCTTGAACTAAATGTTTAAGATGCTTGCAATGTTTGGTGTCATGGCCATTTTGACGATGAAAATGGAAATAGGCATTAGGTTTGAAGGTAGGTGGTAAGGGATGATTAGGATCAAGTGGTCGAATAGGTGGTAAGTTCAGCATGTGTTTTTGAATTAATTGGTTCATCGTATGATGGAGGGTATCGGGCAAAGGAGTGAATCATTTGTTCAAATCACCATAATGATAAGGCATGGTTGTCTTAGTAGCGACCATTGAATTATGAAAGTGTTGAGTTGGTTGTGGTGAAGAAGGTGGATTAAATTGTAAAAATCCTCAGTTAGGTTTGCAGAAATTTTGCATATTGTTTTGGTTTCGATTGTTGGTTTTAGGTTTGTCAACTCGGCTAGAAGTGGATTTTGACTCATGGGTTGAAAGTGAATTTTGATAATCACATAAGGTTGTACATAAATGCATGAATGAAGTGAATTTCATCATGGTAAGTTTATCTTGAAGGTTGGTGTGAAAATTCTCAATAAATATCTTCTACAGATGTGCATCATGAATTTTTACATCAACTTGAGCATATTAGGATTGGTAACATGAGATGAAATCTGTCACTTTTTCATCTGTGTTTTGTCTACATCACATAAGATCAGCCATTGTCTTTTTAGGTGTCATGTGCACTTGAAAGTGACTAATGAAATTTTCCACCAATTCATTAAATTAATGGATGTAATGGTTGGGAAAGTTGGAAAACCATTCTAAAGTGGTATCTTTCAAGGTCCTTGGATTTTTTTTTCTATAAGTTTATTGTCAAGGAAAAAGTCAGTACACAAAGCGGTATAAGTGTTGACATGGTTGATAGGGTCTCCATTTCCTCTGTATTTCTCAAACCTCGACATTTCTATCTGTTTGGCATTAGGGTACATTATATTTCTAATGATAAGGGGTCGTTGTAGACAAGATATGTGGGTGGAGTGATTTGACGTTAACTAATGGTGGAAATTTGGTGTTGCATGGATGAAACAGTGTTAAGGAGTTATGTAAGAAGAGGATCAGGATATTTGGTTTGAAGTGGAAGGGAAAATGGTGATGGTGTGTAAGTGATGATAGGGGAGGTGAAAGGAATGCTAAGGGGTGTGAATGTGGTGGAAGGAACTTCCAGTGCCAAAAAAGTAGTAATGCTAGTGGAAATCGGGAAATAAGTAGCCATGTAATTAGGTTGATGAATAGTTGCATGGACTTGCGGATTGGTGTAATTTGGTATGGAAGCTATAGTTGAAGGGGGAGGAACTTGGGATGCTCCTTGGATTACATGAAAGTTTGCAGATTGGGTAGTTAAAGAGGCATGTTTATTGTACATCTCAATAATTTATTTCAGAACTTGTAAGCCATCATCACTCTCAATTAAGCGATGAAGGTTTTCAATAGTAGGTATAGCAGTGGTGGAAATTTTTTCAAGTGACAAATCTCATTGTAAGTGTGCAAATTCCTCATGAATATTAATGCACTTTCCTTGTAGGAGGGATTTTTTTTATTGTCAACATGTATAGGATGGAAAGGTGAAGGCATGGAAGTGGCATGGTTAGGGCCTAATGCACCATTTTCCATACTAGGAGTAGGAGCTCATGAGATCCAAGGTCCATAATGAAAGTGCTATCACAAGATGCCATGAGTCTACAACTTCTTCTCACTAAAGTATTGTCAATAGGGAACCAAACACTTATGCAAATACCACAAAGGAGGGGTCAATGGATATGCAAGTTAATCTAAATAGCAAAAAATCTACTAATTGTAATAGAGATGCAAATATAGAAAATAGGAATGCAGGAAAATGCTAGAAAAAGCATAGGGTAAGTGCACCGAAATAGTCGCACTTTTGTGGCCAAACTAGTTAAAACGCGTTCGCGTTAAAACGCGTTCGCGTTAAAACGCGTTCGCGTTATTTTTTTCTTTGTAAATTTGCTTTGGTTTTTCCTTGGAATACCATCCCAAAGGCTTGGAGGGCATTCCCAAAGACCAGAGACGTGTTTTTTCCAAATTCAACAAATTTTCACATAATCGGGTTCGTGCTCACCATCAAGATTGCATCTAGTTCAATATCAAGAAAATCGAACACATGGGTAATGTTAGGTTCTTTATTAGCTTTCCAACGATGTAATTTTTTTCACTTTCTAACAATGTTAAGCCTTTCATCCATAATTTCTTTTGTTTGTATGTCCGTTTTCTTCAAAAAGCAGTGTTTGGTATTTTTTCTATAAATTAACCGTTCATCAAAATTTGAAATAAATTACATTTTTAGAAACTAGACTCCATTCTACAATTTAAAAAAATAAATTTTAAAAAAATATATTAGTTTCAAAAAAATTTAGGGGGAGCACGGCCAAAATTATGCTTTTTAGGAAGTGCCCACTTAGAAAATTAATAAAAAATCAAATATTCATTAAAAAATTATCAGAAAATATCCAGTCCTTACTACATATTGTTATCTAACTTCTGACCGGGGCGATTTTAAAAATACTACAAAAAAGTCCACCGTGCTCGGGTCACACAAGAGTTGATATGTTATGTTTTTCTGACAGAAACAACAGCAATTTGTGTGTGTCCCTCTTTTGAACCCCTTAATCTCAACCATTTTCAAAATAAATTAGTATTTTAGAAAGTAGACTCGGAGTACTACGGTCCTTGTTTTTGTTCCATCTAAAATTTTTGAGTGTAGCTATCCTCAATTTCACGTCCAATGTCAGTATTTCCTGATTTCAGAAAAAAAGTGGCCACTTAAGCCCCTTTTTTGGGAACCATCTTGGTGCACTTACCCCATAGAATTATTGTCTAAAAAGTGTAGAGGGACTGATTCACCCTGGGTGGCAAATGAGTCCCAAGATGCATTTTTTTTGTGTTTTTCAAAATTTTAAGGATGATTTAAATTTTCTACAGAATGCAATTACAGATGCAGAATGCATATTTTTACTTTTTTCAATGAAATTGAATGCAAAAATGAAAACCTAATGAAAGGTCCTAGAATGCAAGAACAAATCAATGCCCTAATTGAATGCTAATGCAAATAAAAACTAGGATGCAAGATATGAATGCAAACAAAAGTTTAAAGTATTCAAAATTTGGGTTCACCAAAATGGAGCATAGATTTTGGGAACCTAATGTTTGCTCTCTAACTCTTATAGGGTTTTTCACTTAAAAGGAGAGAGATTAGGTACCAAAATACTTATGTAACATTCAAATTAGGACATGTGCAATGTAATACGAAGTGAATGAACTAAACTAAATTGAATTGACTGATTAAAATGAACTAGAATGAATGCAACAATGTAATTTAGGCTATGTTTGAAAACAAATTGTGTAATACAAATAACTATGAAGATGAAGAAATTATGCAGGAAAGAAAGTACAAGGGTAGATCTGAGTGCATCTGGTTGATATATGAGCTTTCTATAATGACTGGAATGCTAATGATATTTACTAATTTTTCATAGTGGAACTCATTCACCTAGGGTGGCAAATCAGTCCTCCTACTGATGAGAAATTTTCAAGAACTGATTTCTATCTATCAGGATCTAAAACATGACAAAATTCAAGTGTTTAGTCCTAAGGTGGGACTCATTCACCACAGGTGGTGAATAAATCCTCTCCCAATTTTTTGAAAAACCAGGAGACAACTTTGCAACACCAGATCTGGGAATGTCTACTTGTTGCGTTGCCAAAGTCAAACTACAAAAAATGAACAAATAAGTCTCTCCAAGCTTGAATTTGACTTGTGTTGACTTTGAAGCACCTAGTTGACATAAAAAATAAATCTTCAACACCTTATAACCTATCAAATCTGCAAAAAAAAGACTGTAAATGCACAAGCAAAAGGAGAAAAAATATTAGGGTTAGTGAATAGGGGTTTTCCTTGGTCAGACCCCACTTTTGGTAATTAAACCCTTGAAAAGATAATGAAATTCAAGAGAAAGATAAAGTAATAACATGCAAATGATATCAAATCACCTAACTCTTGATCTTGTAATTTTGAAGTAATGTCAATGAAAACTTCAGAGTGCTTGAAAAGTGCTTTAATTGATGATGTAAAGTAATTGCTTGACTATGTTAAGAGATTGAATACTTGAGTGAGGAGATGTAAAATGAGGTGAAAATCACTTATTTATACAATTATTGTGCCGTACTATCCATTCATACCTCATCACAGGTAAACATCAAGTGATTTTCAATAAAATCTCGAAAGGAAATTTAAAATATTTTGAATTTGGGGTCAAGGGGGACTCATTTAGCACCCATGGCGAATGGGTCCCACCTAGGACCTAAAAAAAATTATTGCAAAATATTTTGTATTTAATGTTGTTTGTTAGGATAATATGCAAAAATACACTTAATGAAAGCATATGAGGGAATAAAAGGACAAAATAAAGCACAAGAAAGGTGTAAATAGTGAAGATGTGCCTAGAAAAGTGTGAGTGCTTGTTACAAGACTTTACAACACTTCAAAATAGGACTTTTTGATGAGTAAAAAGGTGATTTTTAGCTGATTTGTATTAAATAGAGTATAGAAGAACGTAGAAATGTCTTACAACACTTCACAACACTTTCAGAAGATGTCATTTTTTGAATTTTTGTACCTAAATAAGCATGTTTAAGCCATGATACAACATAAAATAAAAGAAACATAGTTCCAATACCATTAAACAAAACCTAAAATGCCATGAAAATGACAAAGGACCATTTTTCTATGGCACAAAAAGTCGTGCATTCATATAACCTTAGTGATCTTGGTTTGATGTATTTCTAATAAAGGGAAATCTAAAATCACCTTTTTACCATCACCTAAGGAAGCTACATTACTATTGTTGTCATTTTATTGCACCATGATATCCTCCCTGGGAGGAGAGTTGTTAGGAGAACTACAAAACAAATTTTCTCAACATTCAAGGATTGGTTCTTCCAAAATGGCTTCATCGCAAGTAGGGGAATGATCAATGCTTGAATTGTCTTGCTCAATAAGGGTTTTCCTAGACGAAGAGGGACAACTATGATTCTCATGACCTTTATCTATTGTATTTTCTATCATAAAAGTATCTTCTTCATAGCTATGAGAGATACTAGGAGAAGAACAAGTATGATTATCATATGCTCATTTGTGACTTCATTTATTTGTTTCCTAATTCCTTCTAAGGTAGGGGAAGGATCATTAAGATGGTTGTTATAGATGTTAAAGATTTGATCATGTAACACCAATATATCATCATCATTTACAATATCATCCTCTTCTACTAAATCATTCTCACAAGCAAAGGGGTATGTGCAGGATCATGATGGGCCAAAAAGTGGCAATATGATGGGTATGCATATGGTATGTGCCTAATGACTTTTTTTAACCCAAAATTGATGAAACAAAAAGGGTTTTTAAAGGATATTCTAAGCTTTCAACCAATATAAATTATTCTTTACTTTGAATTTAATAAATTATTATTATTCATTTCCTATTTGAATTATGACTAAAGTCTTGATTGATAGGCTTATTGAAAAAAATATATAGCTTTCAAACGATATCACATTTTTTTAATCTAAAAAATGTGTCACATTCTATACTTTGCATACTATATGATTAAAAAAAAATGAATATCATCAAGTTTTGACCAAGTTAAGGTGGCCAGACATATGAGTTTTTATATTTTTTAAAAGTTGTAATAAAAAAATTATAATTAATTATTTAATTGGAAAAAAATTACAAAAAAATATGCATCACATCTGGAAATGAGTCCTCTACTTATATCTAAAATATTATAAAAAAATATTATCATTTTATTGTGGGTATGGTAGTTAGACAAACACCTACTTCTTATATTTTCCCTGAAATTTAAGTACTATTGCAATGAAATTTCAAATTTTTACCAAATAGATTTTTTTTAAAATAAACCTAGTAGTTTAGAAACTACATTCAATTTTATATAGATTCTATTCTTACATATTTTTGAAATACTATAGATAACTTATTCAAATTTTTACATTAAGTTACCTAACTTTGATTTTTTTGAATTTTTTGCCACTTAGGCCTTTTTTTTCAATGATGACCCTACACGTACCCAATTGGGAGAATGGAAATTAGTTAAGGTGATGTTTGGAAATCTTTATATGATGTCATTCTCTTGTTCTATAATATCTTCCAATGTAGGAGAGTTTATAGAAGAGGAGTTTTCAACAATGTCATGATTCTCAATGAGTTCATTTTCTAACACTGAAATACCTTTGTCACATGTAGGAGAGGTATTAGGAGAAGAGAAAGTATGATCATCAGGATTTTCTATGTCTTCATCTTCTTCTATCACATCATTCCCACAAATAGGAGAGATAATAGGGGGTGTAGTTTTAAGGAAAATGTCAACATTTTCACTCTCTTGCACTAAGACACTCTCATAACTAGGGATTCATGCATTAAATTAATGACTAATATTATTTGTGACTAACTTGTTCTTTGTAAACTTGGAAAAGACTAAAAATAACATTTTTGAAGAATAATCTATTCAAACTTACAATTCAATGTAAAGACCTAAAATGAAATGCAATTTTCAAATCTCAAACAAGGTAATTTACTGATTACACTATGCAATAATCTGAAAATGAAATATTGTAAATGAAAATTTGCAATTAAATAATGCATGAAATGGACCAATTTAAGCTAGATTTAGTAAAATGCATGTAACAAAAACTCTACCAATAGAAATTGCTAACCAATTGTAGTAAACAAAAGTGTAAAAGCAAGGTTTTTAATACTATAAAAGGAAGTTTTAGGGGTGCACTAGGATTGATTCTCCTAGAGCTATGAATGAGTCTCAATAGGGATTTTTTTCAAAAATTATAGAGATTTTCAAGTGATTTTTATGCTTTTTAGTTTGTATGATATGTAACCTAAGTGCAAACGTAGATTTCAAATGGTTTGTAATGATTTGAGATGCAAAAATTTAGAAACACTAGATGCCAATTAATTAATGCGAACTTTAATGCAAATTCAATGCAAGCTAGATCTAGGATGATGATGGACTACAAATCAATAAGGAAATTATTTTATATGTAGTTTCACCAAAATGGAGCCTCCTGAAAAGTGTGATAAGTTCTATTGTATTGTTTAGAACATAGAGCACACCTTCTTTCAAGATATTCCACTCAAGGATAACCTTAGAGATCTCAATTCAAAAGAGAAAGAGATCTTGCAATAGGGTTGTCCTAGGGGATTAAAGTAGACTAATAAAGGGGCTCATCACCAATTTTAGACTTGGAAACTATAATGAAATGCAAGATGCAACTCTAAACACTAATTGAATGCAAAGTACCACTAAATGGCCTAGAAAAGTGAATGAAATGAAATAGAAAACTGCAAAAAGGAAGGTGTGCAACTAGAAATCTAGAAATGGATGAATGGAGGTTTAGAACACTAGAAAATATACTTTAATTATGATTGGGACCCATTTTCCAAGTTGGGAGAATCAATCTAGAAACTAGAAAATTGTGCAGGAACAAGAATCTGCTAAATGGGTATCTAAATCTACAAAAACCTAAAATTTCACTAGAACTGGGACTCATTTTCCAGAAGTGGAAAATTAGTCAAATTGGTATTTTCTTAAACTTCAAATGCTAATCCTACTCTTCTCTATCTACTTTTTCCTTGATTGATTTTCATATCTAAAACCGTAATTTGCAACCTGTAGGTCTTCTCAAATGTTCTTCATGGTTTGATGAAAAAATTCAAAACTTTGAGCTGTTAACAACCTTTTCCCAATATTTCTCCTGAGGAAATCTACAACCTATATCAAACCCTTGCAATAAAGTTCTACAAATATGCTTGAGATGGCTGCAATGGATGTAGCTTTTGATTCTTTCTTGAATGATGTTGATCTTGAATGAAACACTTGCTTGAATCATAATCCCTACATCGCAATTGTTAGCACAATAACAAACATGATGAATGAAGTCCTTGAAATGATGATTGATGCTTAAACAATGCTCTAAAATGCTTGATAATATTCCCTTGAATGCTTTTGTGAATGCTTGTGAACACTTGATAGCTTTTTAGATTGCTAGGTCTAAAATATGAGTGAAAGAACCTTGTATTTATACTCAATTATGCAAGAACTCCAAAAATTACAACACTACAAACCAACATTGGATCTAGAAGAATAAAATCCTACCAAAAATTTGAATTAATTTTGATTTTGGGCCACATGGGACTCATTCACCCAATGTGGCAAATGAGTCCCACTAGGCTTAAATTTTGGGACCATTTTTTAAAAATGCTTAAAAATGTGTAAAACCATGTTTGAAATGAAAAGATCTAGGTGGGACCCATTTTCCCAGGGTGGTGAATGAGTCCCAAATCACTAAATCTAGGCCATTCAAACATAAAACACCTGAATTATGATTGGCTAATGATTGGTGTCAAGATTATCCTCGAAAGATACAGTAAATGAGGCTTGTAGATGAAAAATAGGGTGAATTAAAGCATAAGGAAGCCCAATTATTAATGAAAACCATAGAAAAATGTGAAAGTGTGTTACAACACTTCACAACACTCTAAATAAGGAAATATTAAAGTTACAAAGGGGTTTATTAGGTATTACA
Organism: Sequoia sempervirens; assembly: GCA_007258455.2. Classification (NCBI taxonomy): domain Eukaryota; kingdom Viridiplantae; phylum Streptophyta; class Pinopsida; order Cupressales; family Cupressaceae; genus Sequoia; species Sequoia sempervirens. The sequence goes on from VDFB02000015.1 coordinate 503,099,828, forward strand.
AGGGCCCAATCCCTAATGTGAATTTGTCAAACACATTACAACATTAAATCAAGGCACAATTAAGCCTAGTTCACAAGGAGGGCACAAACAAGAAATGGAAAAGAAAAAGGGTTACTTTTTCCATGACTACAATATTTCATTGTTTTCATAAGGTTTAATTACCTAAATAGGGTTTGACCAAGGAACACCATTATTTCCTAAAAAAAAAACACTTTTTCTCTCTCTTTGTGTGATTGCGGGTTCATAGGTTGAAGAAAAAGTGGATTTGAAGCCCTCAAAAGTACTAAAATGAAAAAGTTGCAAAAGTTGTCAAAGTTGTCATGAAAATTTGTCACTTCTCATGAAAAAATAGATCTAGAGCAAGATATCCAACCTATTTGAATGAAACCAGTGAGAAAGTGCTTATTTAATCCATCTTTAGAGGCTTAGAGAGTTTTGCTTCAAAATTCTACTCTTGGGATACTTTGCAACAAAGCAAGACACTTTGCAATAGTTTGGGTGTATGAGTCCCAATACTAGCTTCTTACAAGTTTAGAGAAGATCCAAATTAGTCATTGAGAGATTCCAGTTTTTTACTAGAAATCACAGTCTTTGACTAAATCACCCAAATTGGCCTATGAGTCTCAGTGAGCATTAAACAAGATAATTTCAAGGTTTTAGAGCTTGTTTTGATCACATCTTTCTTCCAACTACCCCTCTATTCATTCTCAATTTCTTATTATGATTTTTAGTTTCATTTCCTAGGTCATTTAGTTAGGTTCGCATAATATTTTCATCTTCTTATTTATAGGCCCTTGCTTGTTGGTGAACACCCTTTTAGTCTTTAATCACACCCCTAGGACACCTTATTGTAGATCTCTTTCCCTCATTTCAATCCCTAGATTGAGATCTCTTGTGTTTCCTTTAATGAAACTTGAAGGAGATTAGTGGGGGAACCCTAATCCCACTTTAGTTCTATCTCCTAAAACATAGATTGACTATTGTCGAGGTTTCAGACCTTAAATACTTTATTTTCAAATCCATTTCATTCTCAACCATAGATTTAAATTATTTAATCTTATCAAGAGCTTCTATTTTTTCTTTGAGAAAGGTTATTGAGGTCATTCTAGAGTATTCATCTATTAACAATAAAAAATACATGTCACCTTGAGAGCTTATTATTTTGGTAGGTTCACATAGGTCTGTATGTATCAACTCTAGAAGTCCTATGGTAGATTATTCTTTAATTTTGAACCTCGTCTTTGTGTATTTTCCAACCTAGCACTCTTTGAAAATTGTATTGATAGGACTTGTAATTTTGGCATGTCTCTCACAACATGAGTAGAGTTTATCTTTACTAGGATATCAAAATTGATATGAAACATTCTTTTGTTGGACAACTATCTTGCATTGATTAGTTCAACATAAAACATTTTCCACTAGCACTTTTGAGCTAATAAAAATTTCCTTTTATCCTTATTCCTACAACAACTAGAGTTTTGGAGCTTCTTTTTTCTAATTTCACAACCATCATCCTAAAACACCATATTGTTTCCTTTGCTACACAATTTTCATACAATAAGAAAACTATGCCAAAGACCCTTGAAATCAAGAACTGTAAATGATGATTTTGGTTTTCCCTCAAAATTCTTTGCTCCTCCTAGGGTTTTTCACCTAAAAGGAGAAAGGGAATTGGATGGGGTCCAAAACGAAAGGGTTTACACTCAAAGTCTATGTAACTTATATGTATTATTCCTAATTAAGATGTCATAATTCTTTGATCTGAAATTTAAATGATCTAGTGATGCAAAACTTAGAAAATGTAAATTGTTGGAAAACACAATGTGATATGCAGAAATGCGTACAAATGCAACTAAATGATGAAATGATAGAAAAAAATGAAAGAGGGGCACCTGGAATCTGAAGCTTGATGTTGGGAGATTATGGAATCAGGAAAAATTAATTGAAAATGTTGACTGGGACACTTACGCCAAGTGGGGTGACTTATGTCTACTTTTGGGAAGCTTTTCTAGAATGAGAATTTGCTAAATGGGTATCCAAAAATGCCAAAATCAGTTTTCAAGACCAAAAGTGGGACTAATTCGCCACTAGTGGTGACTTAGTCCTACAAATTTTAGGAAATTTAGGATATAATTTGAAAGTCTCAGGTCTGCAATTTCTTTTTTGATAGGTGTCCACACTTAATTTTGCAGAAAATGGGGTAGAAAGCCTCTCCAAGCTTGAACTAGGATTTTTTTGATTTGATTGACTTTGTAGACTTGTTGACCACCTTTCAACACATAATTTCTTGATATATCTTCAAAAAAAAGTCTACAAACACACATACAAAATGGGAAAGTACAAAATGGTAGAAATGGTTAAGGGTTAGAGAATAAGGGTTTGCCTTGGTCAAATACCACTTTGGTAATCAAACCTTAAATAATGAAATGACATGAAAAAATTATGATAAATAGATAACATGCAAATTTCATAAACTTACCACACCTTTGATGTTCAAAATCTTAAGATATGCAATGAAGTGCTCCAATAGATTGACTTGATAATGCTTTCTTGCTTGAATAACTTGATGAATGCTTATGAATAAGGAGAGTAAATGAGGGGATTGTAGGAGATGTAAAATGAGGAGAAAAACACTTATTTACACCCAATTTTATAAAAAAAAATTGAAAGTAACACATCACAGACCGACCTCAAGGGTTAGAGGAAGAATTCCCGCTAGAATTTTAAAATTATTGAGTTTTGTGCCAAAAAGGACTAAGTCGCCCCTATTGGCGACTTAGTCACACATAAAAAAATTAAGCGAGTGTCAGGAATTTTTGGGCATTAAAAGTTGTCCAACAGGAATATTCTCAAAAAAACACTTGAAAATGGTCAAAAAGTACATTAAGGGGTCAAATAAATAGTGAAATTCAGCATATAAATTTTTGAAATCTTGTTACAAGACTTTACAACACTTCAATATAGGACTTAATAAGTGATGAAATGCTGATTTTTTAGGTGAATTGAAATGAATATATTTTAGAAAAGTGTAGAATGTTTTACAACACTTCACAACATCTTCACATGACACCATACTTTTAATGTTTAGGACATAATATGAATGTTTTGATTACATTACAACATTAAACTGAGACAAAATAAAGCCCAAGTCCATTAGAAAGACTCAAGTGAGTGTAAAAATTTCAACTATACATTTTTTGGTGACACAGTAAGCCCCCACATTAGTCAGAGGATGAAATTGCTTCAAATTCTTGGTAAAGTAGCCCAACATGCATATCAAGAGGGATCCCAATGTACTCATCTTGGTAAGATGAAACAACAACAATCAAGAGGGATGATCAAACCCCTAGGATTAAGATTTCATGGCAAACCAAACAAAAGAATAAAGGGAAGACACATGATGAAGAAAAGAAATGAAAGCTTCAGTCCTCTATCTAGCTCATTGTGGATTAGATCTAGGTTGGTTCTTTGAAATAAGAAATGTGAACTCACTGTGGGGTGATGAAACTTATGACTGTTCGTTAGGTGAGAAGTCCCAAGTATACTCACTCTAGGGCCACAAAATTTTTGGTTGTCCGGAGGGTGAGAAATCCCAAAAGGGGAGATACATACTCTAGTTGGTATGCACTCACAAACACATAGGTGGCTATGGGGAAATTCATGCCACTAAGTGGCCTTCCCGCTCAACCATATCAAATTTATACCTACCAATAATTTTAACAAGGTGCCACAAAGGAAAATTTTGGTTAAGCAAAGCATCATATGGTTGGAACTCATGAACAAATGCAAGGGTACCATAGGCATTCAAGTTGTGTTATGCAAGGTGGTAAAGATGTAAAATGTAAAATGCAAAAATGTAATGTAATTTTTTTTAAGGAGTCTTGTTAAGTTCATGTGAGGTATATAACTTAGGGAACATTGTGTCTAATCTCTCCAAGAGAGGACCAATCAAATAATAGCATATTCACAACTTACATGATGTAGTGTGTCACATCAGGCCACTAAGAGGAATGCAATATGCTAAGATAGATCATAATTATGAAGGACATCACACCCAATATCATCTAGAAAGTGATGAATGAATCGTATGAAGTTAAAAGGATGCACTAAGAATGCAAAAAATCAAATGAATTATGCTAATGTATGCCCCCCACTTTAAATGAATTTCTACACACTGTTTTGTGAGCAATAACTTTAAAGTAGTGAAGGAAAAATGAAAAAATAAGACATGAGAGCCAACTCGAAAACCCCCTATGCCAAGTCATATGTTTCTAAGTTAGGTTGTGTCATATAAATGAGAAAGAGAACAAAAGAAAATGACGTTTCCCCCAAAAAAGGAAAATACCAAACACATAAGGGATCTATGGATTTTGGGTTAGTATGTTTGTTGTTAGAATGTATTTATGAAATAGATCGAAACTGTCATTTTTCCCCAAAGCACATAAAACTGGGAGAATGACATGAAGAGAGCAAAAACAAAAGAAAAAAAAAGTCTGTTTTGGGTCAACATGGAAGAGACATTGTGGTCTCAATGCTTTGCATCATCCCCAAAAGGAAATCACAAGTGAAAAGGGAAAATCAATGGAAAAGCTTTTGGGTCAACATGAAGGAAACATTTCAATCTTAATGCCTAGTGTCAACCCCAGAAGGAAAAGAACAAGAAGAAGACAAAGGAAAAAGGACAAGGGACCAATTGGGTCAACATGGAAGAGACATAGGGCATCTCAACACTTTGTGTCATCCCCAAAAGGAAAACACAAATCAAAAGCGAAAAAAAAATGACCTTTTGGGTCAACATGGAAGAGATATAAGTTGTTTCTACACTTTGCGTCATCCCCAAAAGGAGAACACAAAAAAATGTAGGGCATATAGAGGAATAGAGGTAAAATAGAGGAAGTGTACAATGAGAGGGAACATCAAACACACAGTATGGGGGAACACAATATGAAAATAAAATCAAATAACATGGAAAAAAAGAATATAATAGGCTAGTAAGGCGCATGCAAGTTAACCATCTAACAAGTCATCTGCCTCCAAATCATTTTTAGTGTATTGCAAGGGTGGTTGATTGTCCAAAGGAATAATTGCAAGTGTTGAACTAGAAGATGTGCCAGGTTCTTCACTTGGTATAGAAGATTTATCATTTAAGCTCATTGTAGATGAAAATAAAGATTTTAGATCATTATGCACTTCTTCACCTATTTTTGTGATCTCCTCGTCATCATCATCATCAAGGTTGATTACGATAGTAGGATGAAGGGTTATTTCTAAAGAAGTATGTATCAAAATTTGTGGCTATTGGATCAATTTATTTTGTTTTGTGAGTTGGACTATAGTATCTTGTGGCAAGTTAGGAGGAAGAGGGTGATAATCTATTGCCTCTGTCAAAGGTACAGGTTGGTTTTCTTTATTTCTTTCATTTTGTATTTGATGAGCAAGGAGATGATGATGATGCCTATCCTCCCTAGCACTGCAGTTTTGTTTTCTCTTATTTTGAAGTTGTTGAGGTATAAGAGAGGGTTGATCCATCATAGGTTCCTTTTCTTTCGAAGGGGGAAGAACAGAAGAAATCGAAGATGGGTCAATCACTTTCTCTTTAGCTTTATACACTTGTTTAATGCAAGGAGGCATAATGGGATTTGTTTCATTTTCTCTTGGGAATTTAAATGATGGAGGGGAAGTGTCTATGGTTGGGTGCTCATGAGGTTGGATTGTTTGTTCAATGTCAAACTCATTCTAAAGCATGGTTTCATATAGGATAGGAGTGGAAGTGGATGAGGACATGTTACAAAGAGAAAATTTTGCTATTCATTTGGCTTTGAAATTTTGATAGGCTATGAAAAAGAATTCCTTATAGGGGGTGATAGGTTCCATAGGTTCAGGCCAAAAGGCTCCTAAATAAAAATTACCTTTAGAGGATAATGGATTAAAGCCACAATGGTGTATGGTAAATATTTCATTGCCATGAAGAAACTTCAAACATTTGTGAACAATTGAGGGAACTGCTTTCATTGAGTAGAGCTAGGGATGACCCAATTGTAGATGAAATTGATTTGATTGTGGAATAATTGAAAATGTTACATCCAAAGTTTTGGGTCCTATTTGTAAGGGAAGCATAATCGATCTGATCATAGGGCACACAAAACCAGTATGTGTTTTAATCCATGCAGTTGGTTTGTTATAATCATGTTGATAAAGATCATGTAATAGTAAAAAATCTTTAGTGATCATATTCTAGCCACAAGCCAGATCTATTAATATGCCATAAGCAGGTCTATCATGGATTCTGTCGGCTAGTTAAAGAGGACCATCGAGAAGCTTTTTGAGTATATCGTGAGAATAAAATGTAATATCAAGAGATCTGTTGGTTGGGACCTTACGACTCAGGATAATTTCTATCACACCCACAAGTTCATCCATACAATTAACTTGGGTAAAATTTGGAGTAATATCAAGTTGTTCATTATTTGTATCAATGTTCATCAACTAAGGGTTTGAAGGTTCACTAGCCTTGACAAACAAAACATTTTTTTTAGGCATGGGATTGGTAAAAATTTGTAAATTTTGGTTATGGGGTGCAATAGAATTATTACCTTGATCATTGACACTTGCAATGGATAGACGACCCAAATCAATGAGGTCTTGAACTAGGTGTTTGAGACGCTTACAGTGTTTAGTTTCATGTCCATTTTGGTGATGAAAATGACAATAAGTATTTTGTTTAAAGGTAGTTGGTAAAGGCTTGGTGGTATCAAGTGGTTTAACTGTAGGAAAAGTGATCATTTGTTGTTGGAGCAATTGGTTCATTGTATTATGGAGGTATCAGGTAAGGGGGTGAATTGTCTCTTTGGATCCCCATAGGTATAGGGCATTGCTACCTTAATAGCTTCCACTTGATTTGGAACTACTTCGGTTGGTTGTAGAGATGGTTGATTGAACTGCAAAAAGCCTTTGTTTGGTTTTCTAAAGTTTTGCATACTTTTTTGGTTGTTTTGCTCAGACTTCTTAGCTCAGTCAGAAGTGGAATTTGAGTCATGACTAGAAATTGAGTTGTGATAGTCACAAAGGGCAATGCATAAATGTATGAATGAAGGAAATTTCATCATAGTCAACTTATACTAAAGGTGACTTTGCAAGTTTTCAATAAACATCATTTGCAAATGTGAATCAGGAAACTTGACATCAATTTGAGCATACAATGATTGATAACGTGAAATTAAGTCAGTTACATTTTCATCTAGATTTTTTTTTACATCGCATTAAATTAGCCATTGTCTTTTAAGGAGTCATGTGGACTTGCAAATGACTTATCAAGGCATCAAAAATTTTATTGAATAATCAGATTGAATGATTGGGTAAGTTTGAAAACCACTTGATTGCAGTTTCCGTCAAGGTCCTAGGAAAACGTTTGGCTAAGAACTTATCATCGAGGACAAAGTTATTGCATAAGGCTATATAAGCATTAACATGACTAGTAGGGTCTCTTTTACCTCTGTATTTCTCAAACCTAGGCATTTCAATTGCTTGTGGCATTTGTGTGTGTAAGATCTTAATGGATAATGGACTACTACGAACATGATATGTGGGTGGAGCATTTTAATTTTGGCTAATGGTGGAGATTTTTTGTTGCATGGATGAGACTTTGTTAAAGAGTTGTGTAATGATGGGATCATTGTAAGTGGTATGAGGTTTAAGGGAAAATGGTTGTGGAGTGTAGGTAATATTATGGGAGGTGAAAGGGACACTAAGAGGGGTGAATGTGGAAGAAGGAATATTCAATGCCACAAAAGAACTAGGGATACTAGTTGGAATAATAAAAGGAGGAGTCACATGGCTAACTTGTTGCATAGTTGTTGTAACCTGAGGAGTGGTATAATTTGGTATGGATGCTATGGTTGAATGGGGAGGAATGGGAGATCCTCCTTGACTTACAACAATGTTCGCTAGTTGGTATGTTGAAGGAATATGTTTATTGTATATCTCAATAATTCTTTTCATAACTTGTAGGGAATAATCATTGTCAATTAAATGATGAAGGTTTTCAATGTAAGGTATGGCAGTTGTGGAAATATTTTCAAGGGATAAGTCTTGTTGTAAATGTACAAAATCCTCATTAATGCTAATCACCTTATATTGCACAATGGAACTAGTTTGTATGTCAACATAGATAGGATGGGAAGGTGAAGGAATGTGAGTGGTAGTATACATTCATAATGTACCATTGTCTATACCAGGAGTAGGAGCTCTTGAGATCCAAAGGTGTTCAATGAAACTGTTATCATGGGAAGCAATTAGTCTATAACTTCATCTCACTAAAGTATTATCAATGGGGTGCCAAACACTCATACAATTATCACAAAATATAGGGTGGATGAAAATTCAATACAATCTAGGACAAATAAAATGTGAGAAGAAATAATTCTATAAAGTGAAATAGAGATGCAGTACAATAAAATAGAAGTACATAAAATACCCAAAAATATATCAAAAAATACAGTGCAAAATATGCAAAAGGACTAAGTCACCCAGGGTGGCGATTCAGTCCCCCTAATGATTTTTTTGTTTTTTTTCAAAACAAATAATTGCAATTCTATATCTTTTAGATGCACAAATGGAACTACAATATGTAAAAGAAGAGGTTTTGTGTTTTGCAATGCAAAAATGACACAATATTGCAATCTAGGTGAGCTTTTCACTAATGCAATGTTAAAACCATAGGATGCAATTTAATCAATGCAAGATGCAATGAAAATGAAACCTAGGATGCAATTTTCAAATCATAAATAAATATGTTCAAATGATAGGTTCACCAAAATGTAAACGATGATTTTGGTTTTCCCTCACAACACTTTACTTCTCCTAGGGTTTTTCACCTAAAAGGAGAAAAGGAATTGGATGGGGTCCAAAATGCAAGGGTTTACACTCAAAGTCTATGTAAATGATATGTATTATGCCTAATTAACATATCCTAATTCTCTAATATGAAATTGAAATGATCTAGTGATGCAAAACTTAGAAAATGTAAAGTGTTGGAAAAGACAATGTGATATTCAGAAATGCCTAAAAATAAAACTAAATGATGAAATGACAAAACAGAATGAAAGAGGAGCACCTAGAACCTCAAGCTTGATTTTGAGAGATTATGGAATCCTCAAAAATTGACTAAAAATGTTGACGAGGACACTTATGCTAGGTGGGGCAACATAGTCCTAGTTTAGGAAACATTGTTGGAACGAAAATCTCCTAAATGGGTATTCAAAAATGTCAAAATCCATTTTCAGTGCTAGAAGTGGGACTAATTCACCACTAGTGGTGACTTTTTCCTTCCAAATTTTGGGAAATTCGGGAAAGAATTTGGAAGTCTCAGGTCTGCACTTGATTTTGCAGAAAATGGGGTAGAAACCCTCTCTAAGATTGAACTAGGATTGTGTTGAGTTGATTGAATTTGTAGAATGGTTTACCACCTTTCAACACCTAATTGGTTGATAAATATGAACACAAAAGTCTACCAAAACACATGCAAAAGGGGGAAAATGGTTTAAGATTAGAGAATAGGGGTTTGCCTTTGTCAAACCCCACTTTGGTAATCAAAACCTAAGCAATGAAATGAAATGAAAAGAGTATGATAAATAGATAGCATACAAATGTCATAAACTTACCACATCTTTGATGCTTGAAATTGAACATATGCAATGAAGTGCTCCAATAGATTGAATTGATAATGCTTGATTTCTCGAATAACTTGATGAATGCTTGTGAATTAGGAGAGTGTATGAGGAGATTGTAGGAAATGTAAAATGAGGATAAAAACACTTATTTATACTTGATTTTATAAAAATTTCCCAAAAGTAACACATCACAAGCCGACCTCATGGGTTAGAGGATAAATTCCCTTTAAAATTTTAAAATTATTTTGAGTTTTGTGCCAAAAAGGATTAAGTAGCCCCTATTGGCGACTTAGTCCCACTTAAACAAATTAAGTGGGTTTCAAGAATTTTGGGGCATTAAAAGTTTTCCAACAGGAATATTCACAAAAACACACTTGAAAATGGTCAAAAAGTACATTAAGGGGTCAAATAAAGCATAAGAAAGGTATAACTAGTGAAATTAAGCCTGGAAAAGTATGAAGTCCTATTACAATACTTTACAACACTTCAAAATAAGACTTAATAAGTGATGAAAAGGTGATTTTTAGGTGAATTGTAATGAATAGAGTCTAGAAAACTGTAGAAATGTTTTACAACACTTCACAACATCTTCACAAGATGCCAGAATTTGAATGTTTTAGGAGTTAATGTGAGTATTTTGATTACATTAAAACATTAAACTTAGACAAAAACAAGCCAAATTCCATTAGAAAGACTCAAGTGAGCGTAAAAGTGTCAACTATACATTTTTTGGTGATAGGCTAAGCCCCCACTTTAGTGAGAGGATGAACTTGATTCAAACTCTTGCTAAAGTAGCTCAACATGCATATTGAGAGGGATCCCAATGTATTCATGTTGGTAAGATGAAACAACAATAATCAAGAGAGATGATCAAGCCCCTAGGATTAAGATCTCATGGAAAACCAAACATAAGAACAAAGGGAATAGACATGATGAAGAAAAGAAATGAAAGCTTCGATCGTCTATCCATATCATTATGGATTAGATCTAGGTTGGTTGTTTGAAATAAGAAACATGATCTCACTCTAGGACAATCAAACTTATTACTATCTATTGGGTGAGAAGTCCCAAGTATACTCACTTTGGGGCCATGGAACTTCTGGTTTTCTGGAGGGTGAGAAAATCCAAAAGGGGAGATACATAAGCTCGTTGGTATGCACTCACAAACACATAGGTGGCTATCAGGAAATTCGTTCCCCTAAGTGGGCTTCCAACTCAACCATATCAAATTTATACCTCCTAATAACTTTAACAAGGTGCTACAAAGGAAAATGTTGGTTCTGCAAAGCTTCGTATTTTTGGAACTCATGAACAAATGCAAGGGTACCATAGGAATGCAAGTTGCATTATGGAAGGTGGTAAATCTGTAAAATGTAAAATGAAAAAATGTAATGTAAAATGTTCAAAGGAGTCTTGTTAAGTTTGTGCAAGGTCTATAGCATAGGAAACATTGTGTCTGTCTCCAAGAGAGGACCAATCATATAATAGTATATTCAAAAACTTAGGGGATGCAATGCATCACATCAGGCCACTAAGAGGGATGTAATATGCTAGGATAGATCACACTTATGAAGGAAATCACACATAATGTCATCCACAAAGTTATGAACATATCATATTAAGTGACAAGGCTGCACTACGAATGCAAAAATGAAAATGAATTATGCTAATGTATGCCCCCCACTTTAAATGAATTGCTAAACACCATTCAATGAGAAATTAATTTAAAGTAGCGAAGGAAAAATGCAAAAAAAAGACATGAGAGCCAACTCGGAAAGCCCCCATGCTAAGTCATATGTTTATAAGTTAGGTTGTGTCATGTAAATGAGAAAGAGAAAAAAAGAAAAGGAGCTTCCCCCCATTAATGAACACACCAAACACATAAGGGATATATGGATTTTATGTCAGTATGTTTGTTGTTGCAATGTTTTTATGTAAGAGCTTAGAACTTTCATCATTCCTCAAAGAAAATAAAACTAGAAGAATGACACAAAGGGAGCAAAAACAATAGAAAAAAAAGGTTCATTTTGGGTCAACATGGAAGAGACATTGTGGTATCAATGCTTTGCATCGTCCCTAAAAGGAAATCAGAAGCAAAAAGGAAAAAATTAGAGGAAAATATTTTGGGTCAACATGAGGGAGACATTTTTGTCTCAATGGCTTGTATCATCCCCAAAAAGAAGAGCACAAGAAGAATAAAAATGAAAAAGGACAAGGGACCGATTGGGTCAACATGGAAGAAGAGACATAAGGCATCTCAACGCTTTGTGTCATCCCCAAAAGGAAAGCACAAATCAAAAGTGAAAAAGAAAAGGACCTTTAGGGTCAACAAGGAAGTCTCTACACTTTGTGTCATCCCCAAAAGGAGAACACAAAATAATGTACAAGATATAGTAAAATAGAGATACAAATAGAGGAAGTGTACAAAGAGAGGGAACATCAAACACACAATATTAGGGAACTCAATACACACATAAAATCAAAGAAAAAGGAAAATGAAAAAGAAAAATGAAAAAAATAATGTAAAAGGTTCGTAAGATGAATGCAATTCAACCATCCAACAATTCATCCACCTCCCAATCATGTTCAGTGTATTGTGACGGCGTTCGACTGTCCAAAGAAAGAATTGCAAGTGTTGAACTAGGAGATGTACCAGGTTCTTCACTTGGTATAGAAGATTTATCATTTAAGATCATGGTAGATGAAAATAAAGAGTTTAGATCATTATGCACTTCTTCATCTATTTTTTTTATCTCCTCATCAGCATCATCATCATCAAGGTTGATTATGATAGGAGGACGAAGGGTTATTTCTAAGGTAGGATGTATCAAAAGTTGAAATTGTTAGATCGGTTCATTTTTTTGTGCGTGTTGGACTATAGTATCTTGTGGTAGGTCAGGAGAAAGAGGGTGATCATCTACTACTTTTGTCAAAGGAGGCGATTGGTTTTCTTTATTTTTTTCATTTTTCATTTGATGAGCAAGGAGACAACAATGATGCCTATGCTCCCTATCACTGCAGTTTCATTTAATCTTAACTTGAAGTTGCTGATGTGTAAGAGCGGGTTGATCCATCATAGGTTCCTTTTCTTTTGGGGGGAAGAATAGAAGAAATCAAAGAAGATAGGTCAGTCACTTTCTCTTTAGCTTTATACACATGTTTAATGGGAGCATGCATGATGGGATTTGTTTCATTTTCTCTTGGGAGTTTAAATGATGGAGGGGAAGTGTCTATGGTTGGGTGCTCATGAGGTTGTAATTTTTTTTCCATGTCAGACTCAAGTTAAAGCATGGTTTCATCTATGAAAAGAGTGGAAGTGGGTGGGGACATGTTACAAAGAGATAATTCAGTTATTCGTTTGGCTTTGAAATTTTGATAGGCTATGAAAAAGAAGTCCTTACAAGGGATGATGGGCTCCATATGTTCAAGCCAACAGAATTCTAAGGAAAAATTACCTTTAGAGGATAATGGATTAAAGCCACTATGGTGTATGGTAAATATCTCATTTCCATTTGAAAAATTTAAACATTTGTGAACAACTGAGGGGACCGCTTTCATCGAGTGGAGCAAGGGATGACCCAGCAATAGATGAAATTGATCCGATTGTGGAATAATACAAAATGTTACATCCAAATTTTTTTGTGCTATTTGTAAGGGGAGTACAATCAATCCGATCGTAAGGCACAGACAACTAATATGTTTTTTAATCTGTACAGCTAGTTTGTTATTATCATCTTGATACAAATCATGTAATACTAAAAGCTCTTTCGTGATCACATTCTCGCTACAAGTGGGATCTATTAATATCCCATTAGTGGGCTTATCATAGATTCTTTCGGCTATGTAAAAGAGGACCATTGCGAAGCATTTTAAGTATATCATGAGAAGACAAATTAATATCAAGAGATTTATTGGTTGGGCCCTTAGGAGGGATAACATTCAGGTTGTTCATTATTTGTATCAATTTTCATCACCTTAGGGTTTGAAGGTTCAATAGCCTTGATAAACGAGACATTGTGTTTAAGGATAGGATTGGTTAAGATTTGTGCAATGAACTTATTTCCTTGATCATTGAAACCCACAATGGATGGACACCTTGAATCAATGAGGTCTTGAGCTATGTGTTTGAGATGCTTATATTGTTTAGTGTCATGTAAATAAAGGCTTGGTCGTGTCAGGTACTTTAACGGTAGGAAAAGTGATCATTTGTTGCTAGAGAAATTGGTTCATTGTGTTATCAAGGGTATCGAGTAATGGAGTGAATTGTCTCTAAGAGACCCCATAGGTATAGGGCACCACTTCTTTAATAGTTTCCACTTGATTTGGAACTAGTTAGGTTTGTTGCAGAGAAGGTTGATTGAACTATAAAAATCCTCTATTTGGTTTTCTAATTATTTGCGCGTTGTTTTGGTTGTTTTGCTAAGACTTCTAAGCTCAGTTAAAAGTGGAATTTTAATCATGACTAGAATCTAAGTTGTGATAATCACAAAGGGTCATGCATGAATGCATGAACAAAGGAAATTTCATCATAGTCAACTTATCTTGAAGGTGAGTGTGCAAATTTTCAATAAACATCATTTGCAAATGTGAATCCAAAATCTTGACATCAATTTGAGCATATAATGATTGATAATGTGAAATGAAGTCAGTTACATTTTCATTTTCATTTTGTTTACATCACATTAAATCATCCATTGTATTTTTAGGAGTCATATAGACCTGGAAATAACTTATGAAGGCATCTACAAGTTCATTGAACAATCAGATTGAATGATTGGGTAAGTTTGAAAACCACTCCAATGTAGTGTCCTTCAAGGTCCTAGGAAAAAGGTTGGCTAACAACTTATCATCAAGGACAAAGTCACTTCATAAGGTTGTATAACCATTGACATGATTAGTAGGATCTCCTTTACCTCTATATTTCTAAAGCCTAGGCATTTCAATTCCTTCTGGCATCTGTGTGTGTAAGATCTCAAGGGATAATGGACTACTACAAACATGATATGTGGGTGGAGAATTTGTAAATTGTCTAATGGTGGAGATTTTTTTTGCATGGATGAGACTATGTTAAAGAGTTGTGTAATGATGGGATCATTGTAAGTGGTATGAGGTGGAAGGGAAAATGGTTATGGCGTGTTGGTAATATTAGGGGAAGTGAAAGGGACACTAAGAGGGGTGAATGTGGAAGAAGGAATATTTGATGCCACAAAAGAATTGGGGATGCTAGTAGGAATAACAAAAGGAGTCACCTGACTAACCTATTGCATAGTTGTTGTAACCTGAGGAGTGGTATAAGTTGGTATGGATTCTATGGTTGAAGGAGGAGGAATGTGAGATCCTCATTGACTTACAAAAATGTTTGTTGGTTGGGATGTAGAAGGAATATGTTTGTTGTATATCTCAGCAATTCTCTTCATAACCCTTAGGCCATTATTACTTTCAATTAAATGATGAAGGTTTTCAATGGCAGGTATGGTAGTTGTGGAAAAAATTTCAAGGGATAAGTCTTGTTGTAAATGTGCAAAATCCTCATGAATGCTAATCACATTATCTTGCAGAATGACACTAGTTTGTATGCCATCATGCATAGGATGGGAAGGTGACGACATGTTAGTGGTAGTATCCATGCATAATGCACCATTTTCCATACGAGGAGTAGAATCTCTTGAGATCCCAAGGTCTTCAATGAAAGTGTTATCATGGGAAGCCATGAGTCTAGAACTTCATCTCACTAAAGTATTATTAATGGGGCACCAAACAGTCATACAAGTATCACAAAAGATAGGGTGGATGCAAATTCAATATTGTAAGGGAAGCTAGATGCGGAAGCAACTCTCCTAACGTCAAAACCTCAGGGAAGAATGCAAAGATACCTTTTTAAATTTTACAATTACAGTCCAATTAAGATGCACTAGAAAGAGATTACTCAAACAGAGAAATAGACAAACACATATGAACACCAGATATACATGGGAAAACCCTTACGGGAGAAAAACCCACCACACCAAGAGAAGTCACTTTGTATTACAGTAATAAAGATTACATACAGAGATCTGACTTATCTTTCTAATGCCAATTTTTAGTAGCATTCACCATGAACAACCTTGATACAAAACATTCATGTTACAGTCTTCAAATAATAGAATTCATCCACTAATCATACAACCAAACATCAATCCGTCGATCCATTGAACCAAACATCATCTACAACTTCTATGTAAATCCATGTCACCCCTATCTGTCGAGCTTCCTCTCAGTAACAGACACAACATTCCAATTGCTAGTGGTTACCATTCGGCTTCTTTGATTGGCCAATGTCTCACCACATAGGATGGTCTTCTCTCGGTCAAAGAGATCAACTTGTGTTGGCATGTCAGTGAGACACTAACCATGTCTCCCTGATGCCACAAGACTTAACTATCGATGTCGCCAAGAGTCATCCTTATCGCCAAGATGTTACATCGAGTCCAGAGAGCTATCGCTCAGACTTTGCCATGTTGCCAAGACCTCATACCGATGATCATCACATGTATCTCTATCACCAAGACTTATTGCTATTGGTGAAAAATCATACCAAAGCTTCAAAGTCACACAAACGTGAGTTTTCCATTTGGTGAGACAATCGTCTTTCACTGAGAGATCATTCTGAGTCATTAAGGGTTATACCGAAACGTTCAACATTTGGCAAGACATACCGCTTTCGCCAGGAGATCATACCGAGGTTCAAAGATACTTTGAAGTGGTCATCTATCTCCAATACATATCGCTATCGCTGAGATGTTACTCTAAGATTGTAAGTCATACTAAGCACCACACAATAGTTGAAAAGACTTCTATCCATCGCTAAGAGTTCTTAGTGAACCCTTAGTGTTACCTTGATGCATCCAAGTGTATCCCCGTCGGCGAGACCTTCACCAGTCACTGAGACTTCTCCCCGAGAGAATACTATCGGTGAGACATTCCTATCGGTAAGACTTCTTACCGAACACCCAAGACTTTCCCTGAAGGCTTCAACAGAGAGCGTTGTTGGTGAGACTTTAGCTATTTCTAGGACTTCACACTGAAGTAAGCCTTTCGACCAAGGGTCCCCCTGATATACGATATGAATGGCCTGTTAGCCAGAGTTCTCCACTCGACAAGAGGTCATATCAAACACAACATGTCATAGCGATAGGATCATTTGGTGAGGCTAAAGAAAGGTCACAACGACCTAAACTGTTCAACAAGATTCAAGTTGCTAGTCGGCCAAACACAAAAGATGTCACACTGACTTGGCTGTTTTAGAGGTTTCAGCTTGTGGGATTGACACACATATTTCCAACAAATACAATCTAGGGAAAATAAAATTCAATAAGCAATAATTCTATAAATTGACACAGAGATCCAATACTAGAAAATAGAAGTATAGAAAATACCCAAAAAAAATTAGAAAATACATAGAAAAATATGCAAATGGACTAAGTCGCCCAAGGTGGTGATTTAGTCCCACTGATGATTTTTCATTTTTTTAGAATTTTTAAATGCAATTCTATGTCTTTTCGATGCACAAATGGAATTATCCTATGTAAATGCAGTGGTTTTGTATTTTGTAATGAAAAAATGATGCAATAATGCAATCTAAGTGAGCTTTTCACTAATGTAATGTTAAAACCCTAGGATGCAATTTAATCAATGCAAGATGCAATGAAAATGAAACCTAGGATGCACTTTTCAAATCAAAAAGAAATATGTTCAAATTATAGGTTCACCAAAATGTAAACGATGATTTTGGTTTTCCCTCAAAATGCTTTGCTCCTCCCAGGGTTTCTCACCTAAAAGGAGAAACAGAATTGGTTGGGGTCCAAAATGAAAGGGTTTACACTCAAAGTCTATGTAAATGATATGTATTATGCATAATTAAGATGTCCTAATGCTAATCTAAAATTGAAATGATCTAGTGATGCAAAACTTAGAAAATGTAAAGTGTTGGAAAACACAATGTGATATGTAGAAATGCCTAAAAATGCAACTAAATTATGAAATGACAGAACAAAATGAAAGAGGAGCACCTAGAATCTGACGCTTGATGTTGGGAGATTCTGGAACCCTAAATAATTAACTAAAAATGTTGGCTGGGACACTTACACTAGGTGGGGTGACTTAGTCCTGGTTTTGGGAAACTTTGCCAAAACGGGAACTTGCCAAATGGGTATCCAAAAATGTCAAAATCAATTTTTAGCCCCTGAAAATGGGACTAATTCACCACTAGTGGCAATTTAGTCCTATAAATTTTGGGAAATTCGAGACAAAATCTAGAATTCTTAGGTCTGCACTTTCTTTTTTGACACGTGTCCGCAATTGATTCTGTAGAAAATGGGGTAGAAATCCTCTCCAAGCTTGAACTAATATTATGTTGACTTGCTTAACTTTGTAGACATTTTTTATCACCTTTCAATACCTAAGTGCTTCATAAATCTGCACAAAAAATTCTGCAAACACACATACAAAAGAGGAAAAATAGTTGAGTGTTAGAGAATAGGGGTTTTCCTTGGTCAAACCCCACATTGGTAATCAAACCCTAAACAATGAAATGAAATGAAAAGAGTATGATAAATAGATAACATGCAAATGTCACAAACTTACTACACCTTTCATGCTCAAAATCTAAAGATATGCAATGAATTGATCCAATAGATTGACTTGATGAATGCTTGTGAATTAGGAGAGTGTATGAGGAGATTGTAGGAGATGTAAAATGAGGAGAAAAACACTTATTTATACATGATTTTATAAAAATTTCTTGAAAGTAACACATCACAGGCTGACCTCAAAGGTTAGAGGATAAATTCCCACTAGAATTTTAAAATTATTTTGAGTTTTGTGCCAAAAAGGACTAAGTCACCCCTATTTGTGACTTGGTCCCACTTAAACAAATTAATTGGTTGTCAGTAATTTCAAGAAATTAAAAGTTGTCCAACAGGAATATTCTCAAAAATAGAATTGAAAATGGTCATAAAATACATTAAGGAGTCAAATAAAGCATAAGAAAGGTGTAAATAGTGAAATTAAACCTAGATAAGTGTGAAATCTTGTTACAAGACTTTACAACACTTCAAAATAGGACTTACTAAGCGATGAAAAGGTGATTTTTAGGTGAATTTTAATGAATAGAGTCTAGAAAAGTGTAGAAATGTTTTACAACACTTCACAATATTTTCACAAGATGCCATAATTTGAATGTTTAGGACTTAATGTGAATTTTTTGATTACATTACAACATTAAACCTAGACAAAATCAAACTAAATTCCATTATAAATACTCAAGTGAGCATAAAAATGTCAACTATACATTTTTTGGTGACACATTAAGCCCCCACTCTTGTGAGAGGACAGACTTGCTTCAAACTCTTGCTAAAGTAGCCGAACATGCATATCGAGAGGGGTCCCAATGTACTCATGTTGGTAAGATGAAACAACAATAATCAAGAGGGATTACCAAGCCCGCAAGATTAACATATCATGGCAAACCAAACATAAGAACAAAGGGAACACATGAGATGAATAAACGAAATGAAAGCTTTGATCATTTTTCAATCTCATTATGGATTAGATATAGGTTGGTTGTTTGAAATATGAAATGTGAAATCAGTCTAGGGTGATGAAACTTGTGACTGTCCATCTAGTGAGAAGTCCCAAGCATACTCACTCTAGGGCTATGAAATTTTTGGTTGTCTGTAGGATGATGAAGCCCAAAAGGGGATATACATATGCTAGTTGGTATGCACTAACAAACACAAAGGTGTCTATGGGAAAATTCATTCCACTGACTGGGCTTCCTGCTCAACCATATTAAAGTTATGCCTCCTAATAACTTTAATAAGGTACCACAAAGGAAAAGGAAAAGGTACCACAGGCATGCAAGTTGTGTTATGCAAAGTGGTAAATATGTTCAATTTAAAATGAAAAATTGTAATTTAAAATGTTCAAAGGAATCTTGTTAAGGGTATGTGAGGGATCATCATGGAAAAAACAGACCCTTAAGTGGCAAAAAATTCAGAGAAATCAGAATTAGACAACTTGATGTAAAAATTTGAATAAGTTATCTATATTATTTAAAAAATATGTAAGAATAGAATCTATAGAAAATTGAATGTAGTTTCTAAACTTCTAGATTTATTTTAAAAAAACAAATCTATTTGGTAAAAATTTGAAATTTCAATGCAGTAGTACTTAAATTTTAGGGAAAAAATAAGAAGTAGGTGTCTGTTTACCACCTTAACCACAATAAAATGATAATATTCTTTTATAATATTTTAGATATAAGTAGAGGGCTCATGTCTCGATGTGATGCATATTTTTTTGTAAATTTTTTCCAAGTAAATAATTAATTATGATTTTTTTATTAGAACTTTTAAAAAATATTAAAAACTTGTATGTCTGACCACCTTAACTTGGTAAAAACTTCATGAAATTAAGTTATTTTTTAATCCTATAGTAAGTGAAGTATAGAATGTTATGCATATTTTAGATTCAAAAAATGTGATACCATTTGAAAGCTATAGATTTTTTTCAATCAGCCTATCAATCAGGACTTTAGTCATAATTCAAATAGAAAATGAATAATAATTATTTATTAAATTCAAAGTAAAGCATAATTTATATTGGTGGAAAGATAAGAATCTCCTATAAAAACCCTTTTTGTTTCATCAATTTTTTGTAAAAAAAAATGTTGTCTACCACATACCCTACACATACCCATTATATCACCACTTTTTGGCCCATCATGATCCTGCACATACCCTTAAGTTACTACAAGGTATATAACTTAGGGAACATTGTGTCTAATGTCTCCAAGAGAGTACCAATCAAAGAATAGTATATTCACAACTTAGGGGATGTAGTGCATCACATCAGGCCACTAAGAGGAATGTAATATGCTAAGATAGATCACACTAATGAAGCACGTCAAACCCAATCTCATCCCCAAAGTGACAAACGCATTGTACGAAGTGACAAGAAACACTAAAATTGAAAAAATGAAAATGAATTGTTCTAATGTATGCCCCCCACTTTAAAGGAATTTCTACACACCATTCTGTGAGAAATTACTTTAAAGTAGTGAAGGAAAAATGTAAAAAACAAGACATGATAGCCAACTTGGAAATCCCCTATGCCAAGTCATATGTTTCAAAGTTATTCTACATCATGTAAATGAAAAAGAGAACAAAATAAAAGGAGGTTAGCCCCCAAAAAGGAACACAACAAACACATAAGGGATCTATGGATTTGGGGTCAGTATATTCATTGTTGTAGTGTTTTTATGAAAGAGCTCAGAAATGTCATCATTCCATAAAGCACATAGAACTGGAAGAATGTCACAAAGAGAGCGAAAACAAAAGAAAAACAAAGTCCATTTTGGGTCAACATGGAAGAGACATTGTGGTCTCAACGCTTTCCATGATCCCTAAAAGGAAATCACAAGTGAAAAGGTGAAATCAAAGGAAAAAATTTTGGGTCAAAATGAAGGAGACATTTCGGTCTCGAAGCCTTGTGTCATCCCCAAGAGGAAAAGAACAAGAAGAAGACAAAGGAAAAATTACAAGGGACCAATTCGGTCAACATGGAAGAGACATGGGGCATCTCAAAACTTTCCATCTTCCCCAAAAGGAAAACAAAAATAAAAAGGAAAAATGAAAAGGACCTTTTGGGTAAACATGGAAGAGACATAAGGTGTCTCTACACTTTGTGTCATCCCAAAAAGGAGAACATAAAGTTCAATGTACAACATATAGAAAAATAGAGGAAGTGTAAAAAGAGAGAGAACATCAAACCCACAGTACGAGTGAACACAATACTCACATAAAATCAAAGGAAAAGGAAAAAGAAAAATGAAAAAATGAATATAAAAGGATAGTAAGAAAATTTCAATTCAACCATCTAACAAGCCATCTACCTCCCAACCATGTTCAATGTATTGCAAGGGTGGTTGACTATCCAAAGGAAGAATTGCAATATCCAAACTAGGAGATGTACGAGGTTCATCACTTGGAATATATCATTTAAGCTCATGGTTGATGAAAATAAAAAGTTTAGATTGTTATGCACTTCTTCATCTATTTTTACACGATCTCCTCATAATCATCATCAAGGTTGATTATGATAGGAGGATGAAGTGTTATTTCTAAGAAAGGATGTATCAAAGGTTGCAGCTATTAGATGAGTTCATTTTTTTGTGTGGGTTGGACTGTAGTATCTTGTGGCAAGTCTAGAGAAAGAGGGTGATCATCTACTACATTTTTCAAAGGATTAGGTTGGTTTTCTTTATTGTTTTTGTTTTGCATTTGACGAGCAAGGAGATGATGATGACGCCTATGCTCCCTAGCACAGTGGTTCTGTTTGGGATTATTTCAAAGTTGTTGACATGTAAGAGCAGGTTGATCCAACATAGGTTCCTTTTCTTCTAAAGGGGAAAGAATAGAAGAAACCAAAGAAGATGGGTCAATCACTTTCTCTTTAGCTTTATACACTTGTTTAATGCGAGTAGGCATGATGGGATTTGTTTCATTTTCTCTTGGGAATTTAAACGATGGAGGGGAAGTGTTTATGGTTGGGTGCTCATGAGTTTGGATTGTTTGTTCAATGTCCGACTCAAGATGAAGCATGGTTTCACCTAGGATAGGAGAAGTGGAAGTGGATGGGGACCTGTTATGAAGAGACAATTTGGCTATTCATTTGGCTTTGAACTTTTGATAGGCTATGAAAAAGAATTCCTTACAAGGGGTGATGGGTTCCATAGGTTCAGGCCAAAAGGATTCTAAGGAAAAATTACCTTTAGAGGATAATGGATTAAAGCCACTATGGTGCATGGTAAATGTTTCATTGCCATGTGTAAACTTCAAACATTTGTGAATAACTGAAGGGACAACTTTAATCAAGTAGAGCCAGGGATGACCTAGTTGCAGAGGAAATTGATCTGGTTGTGGAATAATAGAAAATTTTACATCCAAAGTATTGGGTCATATTTGTATTGGTAGTACGATCGATCCGATCATAGGGAACATAAAACTAGTATGTGTTTTAATCCATGTAGTTGGTTTTTAATAATCATCTTCATAAAGATCATGTAATACTAAAAAATATTTTGTGATCTCATTCTTGCCAAAGGAAAGATTTATTAATATCCCATTAGTGGGCTTATCATAGATTCTACTAGCTATGTAAAGAGGACCATTAGGAATATTTTTAAGTATATCATGAGAAGAAAAAGTAATATCAAGAGATTTATTGGTTGGGACCTTATGAGGGATAATTTCTATTGAACCCTAAAGTTCATCCATAGGATTAACTTGGGTAACATTTGGAGTAATATCAGGTTGTTCATTATTTGTATCAATGTTCATCACCTAAGGGTTTGAAGGTTCACCAAACCTATGCCTAAACATACTACTTCATTTGTCAAGGCTAGAGAATCTTCCAATACCAATGTAATGACTGTTGATGCACAAAATGAGCAACATCATGAAATATCTCCAATGGTTATTGAAAATAGTCCTATGGATAATCTCATAGCTACAATAGATGCTATCCCTCATAAGGGCCAAACCACTAAATCTCTTGATATCACTTTTTGTAATAAAAAAATACTACCAAAGCTTCTTGATGGGCCTCTCTACATAGTTGAACGAATCTATGATAAGCCCACTAATGGGATATTAATAGATCCTACTTGTGGTGAGAATGTGATCATAGGAGAGTTTGTGGTACTACATGAGTTATATCAAGATAATTATGATAAAGCAACTGCATGGAAAAAAAACACAATGGTTTTGCATTCCCTACAATTAGATCAATTGTGCCACCCTTACAAATAGGACCGAAAACATTAGATGTAACATTTTCTATCATTTCACAATCCAACCAATTTTTTTTGCAGCTAGGCCACCCTTGGCTTCACTCAATGAAGATGGTCCCATAAATCATTCATAAGTGTTTTAAGTTTCCACGACAACAAAATATTTACTGCTCACCATAGCTGATTTAATCCCCTATCCTTTCAACACAATTTTTACTTAGATTCTTTTTGGCTCGAACCCATGGAACCCATTACACCTCGAAAGGTCTTCTTTTTCATTGCATATCAAAATTTTAAAGCCAAAAGGATAGCTGAATTGTCTCTTTGTGGAACATCCCCGTCCACTTCCACATCTCCTATCATAGATGAGACCATGCTTCAACCTACCTCTAACCATGACCAAATCATACCTACTCCATCACAATCCGATCCTTCAACTTGTTTGTCTAAGAGACCAAGAGATGTTGAGAGTAACCCAATCCTACCACCATGAATTAAACAAGTATATAAAGCCAGGAGAAACTAATTTTCTGAAACAAATGAGCCTATAGTTGACCAATCTGCTCTTACATACATACAACTTCAAAATAGAATTAAATTAAACCAGGGTGGTAGAGAGTGTCACCGTCATCATCATTTTCTCACTCGACAAATGAAAAATGAAAAGAATCAAGGAAAACAACCTCTACCATTGAAAAAAATAATTCTTGATAATCCTCTTGACTCACCACAAGATATTCACTCACAACCTTTGCAACAAATTGAACTTATACAACAACCGCCATTGTTGATACATCCTTGGAGATTACTCTTCATCCTCCTGTCATAATTAATCTTGATGAGGATGATGATGAAGATATTGCTAAGATTGATGAAGAGCTGCATAATAGTTTGAATTCCTTATTCTCCTCTTCTATGAGCTTAGATGATAAATCTCTTATACCTATTGCACAACCTGGTGATTCTCCTAGCTTGGCCCTTGCAATTCCTCCATTGGATTGTCAACCTCCCTTACAGTATGATGATCATGATTGGGAGGTAGATGACTAGGATTAGATGGTTGATTTGCATATTCCTCGCTAGTCTTTTTATTCTCTTTTTATTTTATTTTACGTGTGTTTGATGTTATCTCTCTCTTTGTACATTTCTTCTATTTATACCTCTATTCTTCTATATGTTGTATATCATTTTTCACCTTGTTTTCCTTTTTATTTTATTCTATGTTCTCCTTTGGGGATGACGCAAACCATAGAGATGCCCTAAGTCTCTTCCATGTTGACCCAAATGTTTCTTGTATATATTTCTCTTTTTGTTTTTTGTTCTCCTTTGGTGATGACACAAAGAGTAGAGACGCCCTAAGTCTCTTCCATGTTGATCCACAAGGTCCCTTTTTCTTTTCCTTTTTCTTTGTCTTTTCTTGTGTTTTTCCTTCTAGGGATGATGCAAGGTATTGAGAACGAAATCTCTCCTTCATGTTGACCCAAAAAAAAAAAATCTTTTTCTTTTGTTTCCTTTCTCTTTTCACTTGTGTTTCCCTTTTGGGGATGATGCAAAGCATTGAGACCACAATGCATTTTCCATATTGACCCAAAATGAAACTTTGTTTTACTTTTTTTTTTTTTGCTCTCTATGTGTCATTCTTCTCATTCTATGTATTCGGGGAATGATGAAAATTTTGAGCTCTTTCATAAAAAACATTGCAGAAACGAGCATACTGACCCCAAATCCATAGATCCCTTATGTGTTTGGTGTGCTTTCTTTTCTGGGGGGAAACTCCCTTTCTTTCTTTTTATTTTAATTTTCCTTGACATTACACAACTTAACTTTGAAATAGATGACGTGGCATAGGGATTTCCAAGTTAGCTCTCATGTCTTGTTTTTGCATTCTTTTTCTTCCTCTACTTTAAATAAATTTCTGACAGAACGATGTGTAGCAATTCCTTTAAATTTGGGGGCATACAATACCATAATTCATTTGCATTCATGACTCTTGGTGTAGCCTTGTCATTTATATGACGTGTTTATTACTTTGTGGATGACATTGGGTGTGATGTTCTTCATAAGTGTGATCTTTCTTAGCATATTACATTCCTCTTGGTGGTTTGATGTGATGCACTGCATCCCCTAAGTTGTGGATTTACTATTCTTTGATTGGTCCTCTCTTGGAGACATTAGACACAATGTTCCCTAAGTGATTGACCTTACATAAAATGAACAAGACTCCTTTGAACATCTTTCACATTACAAATGTTTTACACTTTGCATTTTTACATTGTTGCATTTCTTGGCCACCTTGCATAACACAACTTGTATTCTTGTGGTGTCGTCTTGTTTGTTCATGAGTTCTAAGCATAAAAAGATTTCCTTGTCTCATGAAAATCGAATTGAAATCCCTTGTTCCTTTTTTCTTTGTGGTGCCTTGTTAAAGTTATCACAAGGTATAACTTTGGCATGGTTGAGCAATAAGTACACCTAGTTGCATGAATTTTCCCCATAGCCACTTTTGTGTTCGTGAGTGCATACCAACTAGCGTATACATGTATCTTACCTTTTTGGGCTTTCTTACCCAGCAGAATCATAATAAGTTATGTGGTCCCAGAGTTAGTACACATTCTCTTTTATCCTAGATCTAATTCACAACTAGTTGGATTGGCGATCAAAGCTTCATCTAATTCTCAACACTTGTGTGTTCCTTTGTTCTTATGATTAGTTTGTGATGGGATCTTCATCCTGGGGGCTTGATCATCCACTAACTCATTTGACTGCAAAATCCGATGAAAATTTCAGACAAAATATGTATAATTTGATGTGTAATTTTCATTTTTAAAAGTTTATCCCCAACGTTCATCAAAATTTCGATGAACTTGGGTTTCATCAAAATTTCGATTAGGAGTTTTGTCAAAATTTTGACAAACATAAAAATTAAGAAAAAAATCAAATTGTGGTCGACATAAAGAAAAGTGAGTTTGCTTATTTATTGTGAAAGTGTTTTGCTATACTTGCGAATTTTCTCTACTTGAGATAGTTTGTGGAGAACTAAGGATGATTTTTTTAGGAAAAATCAAAAAAAATTCAAGAAGATATCACCATGTTTAGGGTAGTCATTGTATTTTTGCAGAATTCAGTTGTGAAGTCAGATTTGTACTTCTAGGTTTGAAAATCATATTTTAAAGCAACATCTCATCAGATTTCATTTTTAGAGGTTTACCCCCTGTCCCCATGTAGCTGCTTAAGTATGTTTTCTACTTAAATTTAAGCAGTTTAAGTAGGTGGAGTGTCCCCATGCAAAAATAAATTATCCTAGGAAAGGATAATTTGGAATCTTTTTAAGCAACCACTTCTTAAAAATTGAAAATAAGATATTGAAAAAAGAAGGGGGCTAGAAATAAGTAGTGGCTGCATAATTTCAAAAATGCCAATGGCTCCACTAATTTCTTTCCCTCTATTGTAATATCTCTTTCTATTTTTTCTTTTGAGTTTTTAATTGCAGAAATTATTATTAACTATTATAAATTCAAATGTATGTTGACTTCTTAAAAATAAGTAGAAAAATAAAATGTTTATGGGGCCACCAGCTAAGCAGTGGGTGCTAGCCAAAATAAGTAGTGCAGTTGCATGGGGACATGCCCTTAGGGTTTTGAGAATTTCATGTCTAAATTTTGGTGTGCAAGTTCAATATTCTGATTTTAGGAGTCTAACAGTTGGAAATCATAGTAAAATCAGAATTTAATAAGTTTTGGAAGTAGCATTTTAAAGTGATTTTTGGTGTCATTAAATTCTGACTATCTTCTCTTTTGTAGGGGTGGTTGCATGCCGATTTTTTTTTCGTAAAATATCAGAATTTTTAGATTTTGTTACCTATCTATGAATAAAAATTATTAGAGTGTGATTTTGATATTTTTTGAAGATCTAAATAGTCAAGCTTGGTAAAGAAAAATCATGTTAGATAATATTAGTCCAAAACAAAATGAAGAGACACTTGATAGATTGTGGGCTAGATTGAAAAGAAAGGGTGATGGGAAATGTTATTGTCCTTGCAATAATTACCAAGGGCTTAACGACAAGATGAATTTTAATCATAATAGTTGAGAAACATTGTAGGAAGCATGGTCACATTGAAGGGGGGCATGATTATCGTCCATTGGTAAGTTGTTCATTATATGTGTTTTTACTAATTGAATTTGTAAATGTTTATATCATTTTAACTTTATATATATACATATATATATAAAATCACTTGATCATGATCATGGTTTATTTGTGTGTAACACTATTATAAAGGTGGGGTGGCTAGGGCACATGAAATGGATTATCACAGCTTGGAGAATGTGGTTTTGAATATGGTTTTGCAAGTGGATGAACATGGAGCTGTGAATATCAAAGATGAAGTTAATGATCCTATGGAATAAGATGATCATGCATCAAAAAACATAGTTCAAGATGATGGTATAGATACATTGATCCATGACATATTTAGTGGTAGAGTTGATCATGATGATCGAGATGACTTTGATGATGTTCATGATTTACCTGTACTTGAGAAGGCATATGATCCCCTTTATGAAGGCTCCCAAACAACTCTTCTCTCTATTGTATTGTTGTTGTTGAACTTGAAGGTTATGAATGATTTATCAAACATAGCAATCTCACGGATATTAAGGTATGTCATATATGTCATCTTTTTTCATCTATTTTAATTGTTGTTAGTTGATCACTAGTAAATAAAGGATGAAATATGTACCATTAATATTCTTTATATTAACAATTTTTTTTTTGTAGATTGATTGGTGAATTTTTGTTACCACCATCAAATATTTTACCTCGCTCATACCAATATTTATCTAGCATTATGAAAGATATCAGAATGGAGTATCAAGCAATAGATTCATCTATTTTAATTGTTGTTAGTTGATCACTAGTAAATAAAGGATGAAATATGTACCATTAATATTCTTTATATTAACAATTTTTTTTTTGTAGATTGATTGGTGAATTTTTGTTACCACCATCAAATATTTTACCTCGCTCATACCAATATTTATCTAGCATTATGAAAGATATCAGAATGGAGTATCAAGCAATAGATGCATGTCCCAATGATCATATTATATATCATAAACAACATGAATTTCCAATAGAATGTCCGAAATGTCATATCGATAGATATCAAACAGATCAACTAACAAAAAGGTGTCTCACAAGGTTCTTCATTATATTCCCATTATTCCGCATTATGCAATGATTATTTAGGTGTGAAAGCTTAACACAATTTATGGATTACCATTCATGGAATAGAAGTGGAGATGGCATTCTTTGAATGCCTATGGATGGTTCTGCATTTAGGGATATGGAGGAAAAATAGCTACACTTTAAAGAAGAACCTCATAATCTCAGGCTTTCATGGGCATTGGATAGTGTCAATCCATTTGGAGAGTTGAGATCTATTTACTTGATGTGGCCTATTTTTGTTATCAACAGTAACATTCCTCCATGGATGCCAATAAAGAGGGAGCACATAATGTTGTCAATGATTGTTCCAGGTATTTGTTTACATCAATTTTCTTTAACATAGTAGCATCTCATTTGTCTTATTTGTTGCATAATGACTTATATTTTTTTCATTCAATAGTCATGTACATTTAATTTATATATATTGCAATAAAATGGTTAATATAATTATGTAATGTTTGTGTTCATTCAACTAGGTAACGTACATTTTAACAAGATATAAAGATATTATGATATGTATTCGATAGTTTCGAGCCTCTTATTCAATGAGTTACTAAAGTTATGGAATGGCGTCACTATTCTATATGACATCTCTTAGACCAATAGGACAAAGATGTCAAATTATGATATTTATCAATTCCAGTTTGTCAAACTCATTGCTCATGAGTATGGAATCGAATTCATGATTGCTCCCTAGGTGATGCTGGTGAACACATTTTTCCACAGCGTTCAAGTGTTGTGCCTTATGAACCATTCATAATAGAGCCCCTTTAGCTCATCAATTGATAAGTAGGAGGTATTTTTCCACAGCGTGTCAAATTATGATATTGCTATCAGGATTCAACCGTGTAGTTTCGAGTCAAACTCACTAACCCATGTTTTTTAAATAATCTATTCATTATATATAATTATAAAAATTGTCATATTTAATCCAATTATATATGATCTTGCAGGTCTTCAAATAAATGGAAAATTTGCATGTCCAATTTGTGGTCCAAAGATGAAATCTCATTGTTCAAAAGGTTTAAGAAAGTAGGTGTTTGATGAGTATAGGCACTTCCTCCATAGAAATCATAAGTATCAAACTACTGAAAAACATCTTTTCAATGGGAAAGAAGAGACTACATCAAAACCACGAAGAATGATACCTCACCTATGGAAGTTGGAATATAATAGAACTAATCGTCAAGGTTATACATCAGATCAAATTGTTTATCTATCATAGATGATATGTTTTGAATTTATATTTTTATATTGTGTTGTGTTTACTCTTGTTGTAATTGACAATGATTGTCGTTGTTAATTTGTTTAACTTATATAATTCATGAAGGTCATCAAGGCATTAATGGCCGGCTTCCACATGGACTAAAAAGTTATCCTAAACAATTTAGTAGGTTGCTCTACTATGAGTAGCTACAAATTGTGCATTTTTTTGATAAAATGTATATCAAAAATAATATAATAGAAATATTATGGAAAATATTGGATGGAAGGCATGATAAAGAAAAAAATGTCAAAATTTGTAGTGACATTCAGGAAGCTAATCATGGAATGAAAAATGTCATTCAATTAAATAGTGATGGAGACCAAATTAATATAAGCGTCATTCCTTGGTTATTAACAGAGCAACAAAGTAATGCTATAAAAGAAGTCATAAGAAAAAATCAATTTCCCATAGGATTTGCTATGAACATAAATAACATAATAACAAATAAAGGTGAATTTGTGTCAGGGATGAAAATGCATGATTGGCATACCTTCATTAAGGTAATTATTTTGGAATATTATATACACTTGTATAATGCATGTACTTTTTAGTGTATTATGTTTACTACTTTTGGAAAAATAATGAAAAGATCATTTTATAATTGTTGCAGTACATTCTACCTCTATCTCTCCTAGACATCTTTGATAATAATGTCAAGCAAGTTATATATGATCTTGGGAAATACATAAGGTAAGTAGTGATATTTGTTGAATTCGTTAGATACATCTTAAAATTGTCATTTATTTTACTTGTTATGTAATATACTGTATATTTTTGTTAAATATCATTAATATATTTGTGCCTTGAATCACTTGTAGATGGTTGTCATCTAAAGAAATCCATAAAGAAAATATAAATTATTGGAAGAGAAAAATTCCCCATCTAATGTGTGAAATTCAAAAGTGTCTACCTTCAACATTTTTCAATGCACAAGAACACTACCTCATACACCCAGTTGAGGAGATTGAATTGTGTGGACCTATACACACAAGGTCAATGTTGATGGTTGAGAGACACTTGAAATTTTTGGAGGCTTTGGTTAGGCAAGGAGCACATCCTGATGGTTCTATGGTGGAGGGATATATGGTATACCATACCATGGTGTACATTAGTGAATATCTTCCTAAGTTTGTAGCAAAGATCCATGTAGATCACATTTGGGATCCCAACTCCATTAACAAATTCAAAGGGGAGTACCTGATGGGGAAAGGTAGATTGAGGAAAGTGAGAGGTAATTATAAATGGTCATGGAGATTAATTGGAATACATTTTACATATGGCTTTTATGTATATTGTACTTATTTAATTTTTAATCTTCATTATACATCAATTATAAATTAAGGTCATATACTGTGGTATTTAACTAATTATACATCATTTGTGAATTTCAATTGTTTTTGATACAATTGGTCGAGAGTGGGATGTACTACATTCATACATCATAAACAATGTTGATTGGATGATGGTATCAATTGAACAATGTCAACAATTTGGTCATGCATTAACATGGGAAGGTGTGGCTTCATTGGTTAAGGAAGCTCATCGTAATGGATATTCCAATGTTACACAAAGGGAAATCGATTTAGCATATGGTTTAAGAAATAAACAGGTACGTATAAATATATTAATCACCCATATTATTTAATTATTTTCAATTAATATTGATGTATATATATGTTGAGATTGTTTTCTTTGCATACATTCGGCTAGGAATAAATATGTTTATCAACTGATGATATTGCAATAATTTTTACATGTTTGACATATTACAGGTGAAACACCACAAGACTATGTGGTGCAACGGTCATAAATTTTGAATCAAAAAGTTGGATGACATGAAGAAAACTTGTGATTCTGGTATAATTGCAGTATTTCAGGTGACTAATGTTTCATGTAGAAGCGATATACATCCAGAAGTCTCAGAAATTTGATACTATCAAATTTTGGATGGTATACTTGAGTGTGACTTTAAGTACTTCAGATTAATTCTGTTTGTCGTCCGATGGTACAAGCTACAATTGAATTAAAATGATCTTGAGAGAATTGTTATTGAACATGATAATGGATTTACCATGGTTAATACAAGGTCGATTGAGTGAGGTGGAAGTGAGTCCTATGTTCTTCCAAGCCAATGTGAGCAAGTATTTTACTCAAAGGTTCCTGGTAAATTGGGTTGGTCATTTGTTGTTAGACATGATCCGAGAAGAAGGCCGGTAATGTATAATGTGGTGGAAGAAGAAGATACCGAAGAACTAGAAGATGATGTAGATGATGATCTGGATCAACAGTTAGTTGATGATGTCCCTGACGAAGGTTTCGACGTGGAGGAACTAGATCATGATGATGTAGGAGTTAATGTTCATGAAGATGATATCTGTGTGGATGATGACATTATCAAAACTGATATCAATGATGATGATGATGATATGACCAATCCTTACAATGTCGAATCTGGATCAGATGATACAGACAAAGAGTTGGATGAAGAAGAAGATCAATGACATTGAAATGTATGAGTTATGCGATTATATTATCTATTTGATATTAATTTCTTGATAGAATTATATTTGACTTATGTGGTTACATAACTAATTCATGATTTTTTTAATTTTTATGCCATTACATAATTAATTTAATGATGTACTTTTTAATGTTTCAAAGGTCAAAAAATTAAAACATTTCAATAGTGATGTTAACAACTTTGAAATTAGTGTACATTTTATGTTTCATGTGATCATAAAAGATTAAAAATTCAGTTGTAGAGGTGGTTGTTTAGTGCCTGATATGTAAAGTCCTTTAAAAGGCATAAAGTGATCATTGTAATGGTTGTTGATGGTTGAAGATTTAAAATATAAGCTCTTGTCATTCAAAAATCTATGTTTTTCTTCAAAATTTCTATATTTTTCCTATTATGCAGTATTGTATAGTCACATGTAGCTATATTTCGATGTGAAATCAATTCCATGTCATGAATATATGTATTATCTTTGATTTGAATCTGATTTGAGGGCTTAAGGCATTGATTTGAGTTAGAAAGCTTCATTTCTTTGCATACAGCCCAGTTACCCTATTTTTGAGGGTTTTGTAGTTCGAACATGATATAAAGGGGCTCTTACACTTTTTTTAATTAATGTATCTTGTGTAAGAGGCCCCATGGATACTTTTGTAATTGTAGGATGCATGAATAGGGCATAGGATGATAAATAAAGAAGGTATAGCTGTTGTCCTCAAAAGTTTTGTGAAGAAAATCATGTGAAATGAGAGGTTCAAGCCTAGGTTTCAACAAAATATGTATGGGAGATCTGATTTTATGAAATTTTATCCATGTGCAAACCTAATGGGTTGTTTTTGAACACTGAATATAAATGTTATGCATACACACACACACACACATCTATATATGTATGTATGTCTGTACATGTATTTTTAAATGTAAATGTAAATTTAATTATTGGATGCTCTCCTAGAACAATTAATGCAACATATCATTAAAGAAATCTATATCTATGTATATAAATGTGTATTTCTAAATGGAAGTGTAAATGCAAAGAGTATATGGTTTTGTAGTGTTATAGATACAACAAATCCACAAATTAATGTAATTGAAATTCTAAAGTCTTCAACACATATAATATGAAATCGATCAAACTATTTTATTAAACTACATGAGAAATAAATGAAAATATTAAATGCATATGTATGTGTATTTGTAAATGTAAGTGTAAAATAAATAAGAATAATGAAAATTATAAACGAATACAAGGGGAGACCAGTGCCTTACTAGGTATATGGAGTCTAATGAATATCTACAAATGTGGATTTCAATAATGGAAATAATTCAAACTGTCAAGCACATAAATTGTTTACAACTTGTGTAAACGTGCAAGTGAATAATTGACAAAATATTCTTGAGATAGAATGGAAATTCTAGTTATGTGATTCTTCTTATTAATCCAAGTAACACTTCCCAATTGTTGTGATTGATTAAAATATTTTAATCCTACTTTAGAGAACCGAATAACCCGATCACACATATATAGCAAATGTACAATGATAAAATGAGTATAAACTTGGTATATAAATTTAAAAAATAGAGAAGCATCAAAATGGAGACAATCAAATAACTACATAAATTTAACAAACCACTGATACAAAAATCTTAATCCGCAACTTAGATAACTTAATTTACTCCATTAAAATACATGCATCTGATTCTCTGTATATGAAAGCATTTTTCTAGAAAGCTAGATCTATTGAATATCTCCTAACACCTATATCTGTTGCATTACTATGGAATAGATATAAATACATCAAAACTTGGAAGGGACACATCCCTTCAAAAATGTTTTATTTTACTTAACTAATTAAAATAAGAGATTAGGCTCTATTTAGCCATAGATGAACATTTGATAAATGATATAGATAATCCTATCATTCATGAGTATCAGCATCTCCTAATGTATTTCTGGTTGATATTTCCACCTTTATCATCCTTTCATTGTGCTCGCAACTCTCATCCAATGTCGAATCCTTCCCTGTAGCATTTTCTAGAATTCCTTGGAGCATCAATTCAAATTCTTTGATCCACTTGGCTTTCTCTTTCAACTTCTCTCCATCTTCAAATAGTGTAGGCAGTCCGATATTCATAACATCAACCAACCCCTTTGCATCTTCTCGTAGTTCCTCATAATAGTCCCTGTGTTTCTTTATAATTTGGTTACGCATACCAATGACCACACTGTCGGGAACATCTCTTTCATTTAATTCTCAAAACTTTTCTTGAATCCTTCCATCAATTCTCTTGTGTTCCTGCCCTATCACATGGTTCTTTGAATATGCTCCCCATAGCTTATTCAACCAAATTGTTATGTTGGCTTGCCTTTTTTTATTATTGCAGCAAGTGTATCATATTTACCTTGTGAATACATAGTTAACTCCTCCAAATGATCTTTTACATATGAGATTTCACCATGTGTTATTAATTTAGGAGGTCCTATTGTGACTCCTAGCATATCCTTCAAATGATCATTTTCTCTCATGATCCTTTCATTATTCATTTTGTACATTTCCTTTTCTTTTATCAACATTTGTATTTGGGCTTTATTAAGTTTTTCCACATTAATCCCAATGTTTGTAGTTGCCACAGGATCTACCTCTCCAACCTTTAGAGTCATGGCATGTCCAAATGCTTTCTTAGTATCAATCACCACTAACTTTCTATGAGGTGGATACAAGGCCCATATCATGAGTGATCCTTCATTTGGGTTATATTTGGATACACTATATATTTCTATCACCCCCTCCTGACTAAGCTTGTGTGTGGCACTATTATCCTTTAACAAGCTATCAAACACCAATGCAGAATTCAAATCTAGCCCTGGAAAGACCATAACTCCAGCATCCTATAACATTTTCCTTCCTTTGTTTGGGGTCATATTATCCATTTCTCTATCCATAGTTAATTTCAAATTATTTAGTAGTTGCCCCTCATTGCTTGGTGTAATATTATCAACTATCTCCCTTATCTCCTTGCCATTTTGCTTATACAAGAAATATTTGAATTCTGAAGAATTCACAAATTCATTGTCTGCTAAAAATGACCTATATGCCATCTAATTGGTGTCTATATCTTGCCTCTCTTCAACACTTAGTTCTCTAGGAGGACAACTATAATCTTGAGTTTTTAATCTGGAAATCATACTGGGTAGGTCTTGTGGCATATCTTCTCCAGTTTCCTCATCTCTAGAATAAGGGAACCCTATATCTAGCAACCATTGATTGTATTCCTCCACTACTCTCTCTGCTTCCTTTGCCTCCAAATTTCTAATCATGTCATCAAACTGATAAGGCACATGGTCATATCATCCAAAGTTTATCCTTTGTTTGGAAGAATTGATATATCCCTTTGGATCAAAACCTTCTCTTGGTGGACCCTTATTCATATTATACTACATCAATTTTTCAAGGATCAAATCATATCCTTCCTTTGCAAGAACAATAAAATCACCAAGGAACAAAGTACTAGGCATAAATGTCTATTTTTTGAATAAACCAAAATTCATGAAACTAGAAAAATCCAGTTGTCTTACAATTTCCAAATATGAAATCCTATCCAGGACTGTTTTAGGAAAAATGAATGGAGAATCCTCAAAACCAAACACCCTTACCATAGTAGCATCTTCCAAGTAATACCAGTCTCCCCAATTGTGATCAATTGGTCCATTAAAGTCCTTAGGTCTGAGGAAGCATTTTATTTCATCATAAAATGAGTGTGCACAAGGATGACTATAGAATTCATATTCTGGCTTTACAAAATATTCTTCAAAATACAAGAAACTAGAATTTGCAAACTTACTATCCCAAATGTCAGTCCACAATTGAATGGGTAACAATTTTCCCTCTTTATCAAACTATGAAACCTTCAATTTTTTTGGCCAAATTCCTAACTCTTGTCTGAAGTACAATACTACATGCATTAAAAGAGAATAATGCCTAAGGTGCAAAACAGGGGATTTATTCTTGATTGCCACCAATGCTAAGTCGAGTCCCTTGGAGACAAATGAAGCATAGTTGAATAACCTAGAATTATGGCATTGAATGTCAGCTACAATTACCATGGGAACAATGGACATATACTCAGGAACTTCCATACCCAACACTTGTCCTACCGAGAAATTGGTATATCTCATATAGAGCTTGAATAGGTCCACATGGAATGGAGGCCCACCACCATTGTCAAGTGGGATAGTTTTACCATCTTTTTTAATTATATGTAAGGGAAATATCCAACCCTTGTAAGTGGTGTCCATTCTCCAAAACTCCTTTTCCAACTCTTCATTCACAATTTTCTCATTACACCACCCTTCCAACTTAAAAACATGTCACTTATTGAAGCCTCTGATATGATATGAATGGTTTCCCAGATGGTCCACATATGACCTTAATTTTTGAGTCATAGTGGGTGGCCAACAACTTTACCAGATCTATATTGACAAACACATTAGGGAAAACCATTTTTCCCAAATTTAGACACCACAGATTACAAACTGGCTCAGAATGATCTCTTCATCGAAAGTGGAATCTAAACAATTCATAACCTCTTATTAGGGTCCAAATATCTCCTATGTACTTGCACTTGTCATCCAATTTATCCACTTCTTCCCTCAGTTGCATGGAGTGCCTACCTCTAGACCCAGAGCCAGGCAATTGGTCAAGTAAATCCCGATTCAACTTTTGTTTAGCACCCTCCGCTCAATTCTAGACTCAATTTTTTGCTTCTTACTCTTAGGGTGACTGCTCTCACTTTGTTTTCTACCTTTCAACTTCCCTGAGCTGGTGGCTTCCATATTACTCGCTTAAAATTACATAAATGAAAAAGTTAAAATGCAGAGGACTTACTAGTTTTGATTGAGGTCTTCCAATTGAAACAATTCTCTGTCCCTTTGTTTGTCTCCTTGTTTCCTTCACTACCAATTCACAATAATGTTCATTTTGCAACAATTTACTTTCAATTTACGAAATTACCTGTACTCCGTGGCACCATTAATGTTTTAACTCTAGACACAAATGTAACAGATTTTTGAATTCCTTACTATCACATCAAATGAACTGTTTGACAAGACACCTTCAAACTTTGGGCGATCTATAGATTAGGCCCCAATCAACATTGACTGAATACTCTACTGATCAGGGTAACACTCTACACATCTGATCGATGTTAATATTTTCCAAGAAAATCCACATGGTGTTCGTCTGCGATATTGCGATCGATAAAGACCTCGCAACTTCTGATCATGCGATGGTGGGCAATCATGAATCTCAACAATAGGTAATCTTGTTCATTCAACACAATCGCTAGGTTTATCATTAACCATCAAGACCTTTCCTACCGAAATTATAACATCTTCGTTGATTTGAAACACGTGCATCTCATAAATGCTTTAGTAACTCGCTACATAATGTATTAAAATCAGATAAATGTATCAAATTATTTCTATCATCTCTTAGGCTTCATTAAATGAGACATGTGGCGCTCGCTTGTGAGATGGCAGGGAACGACTGAGATCAAATGATAATTGATCTATGGTCATGCAAACTTGTCCCTCTACGAAATATAAAACATTTATTAAAAGAACGAGGGGACATCACTAGGCCAATGATAAATAATGACATAATTTGTTTGTTAAACGAGGGAGCACGAGACCATCCAAGACATAGGGGATCTTTGAATTTACCCACTGTCACATCAAATGTTCTATTTGAAAGACAATTCAAAATTTGGGCGATCATTTTATTTAGGCTTGACTAATGTTCATTAAACATTCTTTTGGTCGGGGAGACACTATGTTGATATCACATAATCTATCCATCTGATTGATATAAATGTCGCCAAGAGTCACCCCGACAACTATCTTGATCAGTTTGTGTCTTCATCGGCAAGAAATGGTGTATCGCCAAGACATTCAATAATTTAATTGGTGTTATAAGTCTCCCTGATGATTATTCCTTTGATCTCATGTCGCCAAGACTCCTTCCGATACAACTCCTTATGCTTTGATTGGTGAGATAGGATAGGTTTCTTGCCGATGGAACTTCATCAGTGGGACCTATTTTCTCGATATGACCTTTTCATTTCACCTTGACGGAACTTGTCTTGCCAATGAATCTCTTTATCGATGAGATCGTGAACTGTGTCATCCTGATGTGTATCTTCTTATGTAATCTGATCGGTGTGACATTTCTATTCTTTCGCCGATATGCTGAAAATGAGAATATAATGATTTATGAATCAGAGAGACCCACACAAATTCTTGCCAATATGGATTATTTGAATACTAGATTTTGGAGGGTTTTCATGATATCAAATGGTCAAGAATGATGTGATCATATGTGACTACGATGGATTATAATCAAGATAAGGTTTTCTTTCGGGAATCAACAAGTGCAAAAATCACTTGTACTTGCCCTTGAAGTATGTTTAATAACTGCAAAATGGGTGTCTTAAACCATCAAGGGTTTCTTTGGTGTTTTGGGAAATTTTTGAGTTATTTGGAAAAAACTAGGCTTGCAACATTATAAGGATTTAAAGAATCAAAGTGTGAAATCTAACTTATGTTCTTTTTTAGGCTTTGAGAGTTGTTTAGATTTTTTAAATTGGTCATTCTAAACTTGTTGGAAGCCTATTAAAGGCAGGTTGATAGGTTGGTTGAGTTGAACCTACTAGGTCTAAATTAGGTAGTTGTTATTGCTAAGGTGGATCACTCCTTTCTACGAAGGCCATACACTTATGATTGGGTCAAGTGTTATTTTCTTTAGAAAATTCCTATTGCCTTTTTGATAGGTTAATTATGATTTGATTATATGGGTTATGAAGCACTTATTTCAAACAAATATCTTTATGAAAGAAGTATATTGGCATGAAATTAAATATGATTTGTATTCCAATGTAAAAACTACAAAGAATGGATACAATTATTTCAACACATAAACTATTATGTATTGTCAATTAAAATGAAAAAGCTTACTCTATATTAGTTAGGATACACAACTAAGAAACTGATCTAAAGTGACTTATTTATCTTAGAGGAACTAAGTATATAGTATACAAAGAAAACCAACAAACCCACAACTACCCCTATTTTGAAGGAGTTTAGTTTTCTCCCCTTCCTGATCTCGCTAATATTGTCTAATTATTTTAAAGAGATGAAGGGTCATAACACAACTTTATTCAACCTAATAAATTGCTTGGTTAATGAAACTTGAAAAAGCAACAAAAATATTGCTACATTTGGCATTTCATGTTGAATGAAGAGTGGTGACAATAATCTACTTATAGTTTAATAAAACACTATTTTTATAAGAAGGCTTGACATTAGAAAGATAAGTGCTACTTATAGTTTAATAAAACACTATTATAGTTT
This sequence comes from Sequoia sempervirens, assembly GCA_007258455.2. Classification (NCBI taxonomy): domain Eukaryota; kingdom Viridiplantae; phylum Streptophyta; class Pinopsida; order Cupressales; family Cupressaceae; genus Sequoia; species Sequoia sempervirens. The sequence goes on from VDFB02000015.1 coordinate 503,139,743, forward strand.
TACCAACATATACTATTGTATGCTTGCATAGCTTCTTAGTTAATATATGGGGAGATAGAGATGGATGGGGAGAGAAAGAGAGAGAGATAGAGATATATGGGAAGAGAAAGAGAGATGGAGATGTATGGGAAGAGAAAGGAAGAGAGGTGGAGATAGAGAGTTGATGGATAGGGGGATAGGGAAGGAGATATGGTGAGAGATAGAGAGGGGGAGATAGAGAAGGGGAGGGAGAGAAAGGGATATAGATAGAAAGAGATAGAGAGAGGAGTGAGAAGGAGATAAAAAGAGAAATAGAGATAGAGATATAGAGTAGGAAAGATGGAGGGAGAGATGGAGTGAATGAGAGAGAAAGGGTTCTAGAGGGAGAGATACCTCAATAGATAGTGGGAGATATAAAGATATAGAGAGCGATAGGGAGAGATATATCAATCACCCTCCCTATATCTCTATCTATTCATCCTTATCTCTTTATCTCTACCTCATTTTATCTATTTGTCTCCCTTTCTATTTGTATGTTTGTTATTATCTCCCTCTCTCTCTATATTTTCTTCCCTATATTTATCTTTGTCTCCTTAAGTGTGCAATGGGTACATTGAAGAGATCTTAAAGGAGAATTATCATATCTTTAATCAAATGGCATGCTACCTTGAGCATAACTCCCCAAGGACACATGCGATCCTTGGATTGTTGATATGAAACATCCAATCAAAACTTAGTTTCTCTCTCTCATATTAATATATATTATTATTATATTAAATATATATTATATTAATTATATTTTGTATTATATAAAAATATACTTATTATTAATTATTAATTATAATAATTTTATATGTATTTAATAATTTTGTTAAAGAGTATAATATATAATTATAATAAGTTGAATAATTATATTATTTATTATGTAAAATATAGCTAATATATACTTAACTATATTGTAGAATATTAAAACCTAGCTAAATGACACCATAATTTTTAATTTAATTCACATACTGTAAAACCTAATGAAACTAGGTTGTAGCTCGTCAAATTGGAGAAGTGAAAGGTCAATACTAGTGCTGAGGAAGAGTTTGGAGTAGTGAAAGCAAGGTCAATGCCAGTGCCAAGGAAGAGTTTGGAGTTAAAACAAGGTCAATACCAGTTCCAATGAAGAGTTTGGAGGAGTGAAAACAAGGTCAATAGCAGTGTTGAGGAAGAGTTTGGAGGAGTGAAAACAAGGTCACTACCAATGTTGAGGACGAGTTTGAGGGCACTCAGGGAAAATCGACGACCAAGGGGCAATGAATACTATAAGATTGGCACCCCCATTCTCTTTAACCTAGAATTTTCATGCCTAGTTTCCAAAGATCTTCTCGTACATTGGCACCCCTATTCTTGTAAAATGGTATAAGATAAGACAGAAAAAATAAAATAGCTTAGTCTTTCTCATTTTTATTGACTAGCCTTAGGCCTTGGAAAAACTCCCATAATCTACCCACATCTTGGTTGAGGTCTAGGATTTCATCAGACATAGCCCTCATCACATGATTTTCAAGCAATTGTATACTTAGCCCAAGTATATGCTAGGCTAAGATAGATATAATGAATGGAAATAGAGGCATACAATTCTTCTTTAATACATCCATCCTAAACAACATTAAAAACAACAAATAATATCATTTAATAGCTCAACATAATAGGATAATACTGAATAGAATTGGTTGTTTACCAATAATATCAACTATTTGGAGCATGAGATAACTACAAAAACATTTCACAAAATAAGATAGTCATTGATTTTCAATTTGTAGCAAGCTCTAGGTAAAGACAAACAAATATTGAACCATATGAATAAGTACAACTTAGATCAATGCCATATATCCATTGGAGGAGTCAAATTTATAAGCATCTAAGGGTTTATGAAAAATTTAACACAACATATAAGATCTTTGATAACATTGATTTACAATCTCATCAATATGTATTCTAACCCAATACTACTTATCAAATCCTTATATAGAACATATCCACCTACAATCCCATTCAATCATTTTAATTAATCCCTTGAATTAAAGCTAAAACAAGAATCATACACACCACAACAATGAGATGAATGAAACAACCCTTGATCATTTTATTCAAAATTTAGATATGCTTGTACAATGGAGAGACATGAGTTTGACTAAATCTTATCAATTCAAATGCCAATACTGTCATAAAACATCAAATCCCCATGAATTCAAAACCTACTACAAAATGACTCAAAACCTAAATTGCATTTTTCCTAAAACCATTAGACTTTACAATTTGCTCCACAACTTCATCTAGACTCGACCAAAAATATCTAACTCGCTAACCCGTACTTCTGGCCTTGAAATAATTCTTATAGAAAAACGAGTAAACAAGCATCGGGCTAGAAAGCACACGTGTTACTAGCCAATTGGATTGCCTTGTAATATTCCAAAAAATTGTTACAACAACAATCTCCCTGGAGAATCCTCTTGTTCATTGTTCCCACTGAGAATGGTTGATGCAGGAACAAAAAACTTCAATAATTTTGTGCCTAGACTGTCACCAAAAAAAAAAGTGGAATCTGTTGTAACTACAACAACTAATTTTTCAATTGTTAGCAGCCTACTCCTTTTCACTCTTCCTCAGTTAAATATATATTTACCCATTTCTGGTACTCCTCATTAGTTGGCCAATCAAAATTGATTACCTCATTCGCCTTCACACTATAAGGTGTGTACTTAACTACCACGTGATTCACTTCTCTTTCAAAAGACTCCAAGAATGATCTAGTGCTAATTATTTTTTCCATACAGCTCACCAATAAATAATAATCTGAGTCATTACAAATTAATCTAATTTAATCATTGATGACCTCATTTTCCTGATCTTGCCACTGTTGGAGTGACCTAATATTTCCCTACTCATCAATTATGTCAGGTAACAATGTGTTGCTCCAATCATCAAAGTTCTTCAAAAACTCTCTAATCTTCCTACTCAAGTCATCTGGTAAGGTCTAAAAACCTTGCAATGACTTAAGTAACACTTGAGTAGGCCTTAATGATTGGGGCCTATTATTTATATCAAACCTTGAGACTTTATACATTATGTCTAAATCATTGGCCTTAGGGATCCAATTTTCAATTAATGGTACTACTACCTCCTGATCCCTATCAATATTCTTTATTACATCTAATAATAAAGAATATAAAGAATATGCAGATGGCAATATGTCATCAAATTTCTCATTTAAATGCCTCAATACATTATTAACAACCTCCCTTTGCTTTAAAAGTACTCCCTCCTCACTTACCTTCAAGGATTCCTATAACTCTACAATTTTGTACTTTAGTTGCTTCTTTGTAGGATCAACAGAGCATTCTATTTCTTCATCAATTAGCTCTAAAGTAGGGTTGAGGGAAGGAGTTTGGCTGGGAGACCCTAGTGTAGAAACAATGGGAGAAGCAGGAGGCACTGACCCTGATGTGGAAGGCAATGCTTTGATCCCTGGATAATTTGATGTCTCTCCAATCTTCTTGTACTATAACCTATCCACCTCAGTCTATAGCTCAACATTCCTTTGTTGCATCTTGCTATATTCCCCAATTATGAAATTGTACTTCTCCATTAGGATTTTCTTTTTAGCCTCCTCTCTTTCGGCAGTCTTTTGGGCCAATTTGGACATATTTACAGTTAAATTAGTGGCCTTTTTGGTTGAGGTCTCTAAAGCTCTCTTTTTTATCAACCCTCCTCTTAAATTTGGGTTAATATCAGTAACATTTGGCTTTCTCCCATGAGGGGCGAAAGCCCAAATTTCCAAGGTCTTGTATTCTTCACTGAAGGTAGAATCTTGCAATGTTGCCTTGACCTCTTCTTCAGAATCTTGCAAGGGGTGCTTGGACTTTAGAATAGTGTTAAAAGATATGACATCTACAATGTCCAACTTAGGAAAAATCAAGACACCAACTTGATTTACCATTTTTCTCCCCTCAGGAGTGATGCTCTTGAATTCATCCATTAATTCAGCTTTCATTTCATCATCATTCTCCTAGTATAACCTGTCACATCTCAATTCTCTTCTCCTCTTGCATTTATCCTGATATTCTTCCAATTTCATTCTCCATACTAGTTGCAAGAAGACTGGAGCTTTTACAAATGCATTATCATCTAGAAAATCCTTACATGCTTCCATCCTTGCATCTTGCACAAATTTTCCTTTCATATCTAGATCAAAGAGAACCAATTCAATTGGCCTAGGAGGGGAAGGCATACCCATCTTCATGTCTTGGTCAGTGACAAAAATTTCACCCACCAAATCCTCTTATGATTGTTCAATATTTTGCCTCTTAGGGCTTGGCTTTGATGGTGGTGGTGAGGGACTATTCTTGGGTGATGATTCCAAATCAATAATCTTAATTACCCCAAGCGTTTTGAGCTTTGGACCTAGTTGTGCAGGAAATTTCATTATTCGTTTTCCTTTTTATCCTCTTCTTCCTCATCACTGCTATCATTTCTTTTCCTCTTGTAAATAGGCCTTTTCTCTGTAGGTTGGCCTCATTTCAATTGGCCTGGCATCTTGCTCCTGTATGCCCAGATCCAACTCAAGGTTTATCTTCTTGGTCATCAAGGTGCCCATTATTTCTTTGAAGTTGTCCATCAAAAATTCAATTTTCTTATGATATGGACTGAACTCCATCAATGGATCATACTTTGGATCCATTTTGTGCATAGTGGCATTTCTCCTTGTTCAAATCCTACCTACTTAGGTCAAATTAATTTCTAATCAATTCCTTAGAGAAGTTGAACTCATGCAAAAACTGACCACCTTTTATCCTTTCTCTGAAAAAGAGTGAAGAATCCCTCAGGATCATGTTGCCACTTGGGAACACACCTCAAATGGTATTCTTCAAAAAAATTCCCAAAGTGTAACTAGCCTCCTTTCGAAAAGATAAAATCTGACACCATAGTATAATCTGGGAAAAATGTTCCTTTACCTTTCCCAGTAAGGTTGTCCTCATGGATACAACCATTTTTTCACATAACTTCTACAAATCCCACTCTTGGTGGCACATTGTATGGAAATATATGAGTGGTCCCTTGAAAACCATACACCCTCAAGATAGTGCTCACTAGGTATGGAATAATATCACCCCAAATGTGGAAAACCTTCAACTCTGGCTTCCTCCCCTTTGGTCTGAGGAAGTCATGCAACTCCTCAAGAATCCTGCGTACTTTTACCATCAGCCTAGCTCTCAATCTAGAAGAAAAACAATTATCAAAATGCACATAAATGGAATTCTCCCTATTACATGATAAATCTACAGTCCACACTTGCACTAGAAATATTTATCCATTAACCAACTACCTTGACTCCATCTTCTCACAGAAGAATTCAACATTCTTATACAAGAAAATATGCATTAACATGGAATACTAGAAGAATGGAGTGCCTGCATCATTTTTTTGCAACTTCAACAACCCCTCATGTATCTTTTCGACCAACAAAGAAGAAAAATCATAAACCACTGAGAAATTAGGGTGTTGTATTTGCACCCCCATGAACATGTAAGCAATAGGCATCACCGTGTTGGGGTTAAAACCCAAAATCTGGCACAATGAGTAAAAGTTGGCCAAGAAATTATTTGCAAAGCAGTTCAGTTTGAAAGGTTCTTGGTCATTAGGGCTAGTATAGAATTTTAAACCTCCCGCCCTAGCCAAATGAGGTGGGATAAACTTAACATTGAAAAGTGATTTCAACTTCCCATACTCCTATTTTATCTCCTCAAGATCAATAGGAACCAAGAACATACTAGGCTCACTCAGATCAAAAACCTGTCAGAATTCCTCTTTATTAATGCTTAACAAAACCTTTCCATCATTATCTCTAATCCAGCCACTGTCCTAAGCAAGTCTATATCAGGGAACACATTCAGTACCACCATATTTCCCATATCATACATCCAACCATTTGAAAATGGGTGGGGAAAATTCCTCTGTCCAAACCACAATCTAAACATCTCTAAACATGTAAGAGGAACCCTAACATTAGCTATGCTGGAACAATTATATACTAATCCCTCCCCTAGGGTTTTTCCTCACATCAAGATGAACCCCTTCTTCCTATCATTCATTGACAAGGGAAATTGATCCAAAAAATCATCATATAGGTTTCTATTTAAATAATCAATCTGGCTAGAATGTTGCTTTGATGGTGCCATCTTGGGTAAACTAGGGCTTCTTTACTATTTCAAACTTCAAATAAACTAGGGCTAAACATAAATATGAAATTCCATAATAGAACCTTGCAATTTCCCACAATTCAATTAACCTATAGCCCTAAAAATATTATCAACAAGCCCTTTGACAAGCACATAGAAAATTTCCCCCAAATTCAAATTCAGATTCACCAAGAGATATAGAAATCAACTCACGGATTTTTTTTTGCAGAAACCCAAATCTTTGTTGTAAGAACTTGTAACTTCATTCTTGGCCTTGAGATTTCTCTGTAAAGATGTTTGAATGATTTGTGACACAATGAAAGTAGGAGAATAGTTGCTTTATTTCGATCAAATCATGCTAGTAGATTTCTCGCCTACCATTAAAGCCTACTCGCGCATTGCACGAATGACTCCAATTGCATTTGATGCAGATTCGAATACTAGTTATCGATCCTTCACTTTGGCCAGATGATTAAACAACTGCTTTCAAAACAAATTGACATGATCTCCATCATGGAAATAAGGGCCCACCATACTATGTGTTGCTAAGGAAATCTATGTGGCACTCACCTGGGATATCGCAATCGATAAAGACCTCACAACTTTTGATCACGCAATGGTGGGAAACTATGGATCTCAACCATCGGTAATCCTATTCATTCAACACAGTAACCAACTTTTTCATTAACCATCAAGAACCTTTCCTACTGAGATTATAACATATCTATTGATTTGAAACACATGCATCTCATAAATGCTTTAGTAACCCACTACATAATGTATTAAAACTAGATAAATGTATCAAAGTATTTTTATCATCTCTTTGGATTCATTAAATGAGGCATGTGGCACTCGCCCGTGATATCGTGATCAACCAAAAGAGTGTGGTGGGGTCATCACGGGATGGTGGGGAATGGCTGAGATCAAATGATAATTGATCTACAGTCATGCAAACTTTTCCCTCTACAAAATATAAAAAAATTATTAAAAGAATGAGGGAACATCACTAGGCCGATGATAAACAATGACATAAGTTGTTTTTTAAATGAGGGAGCATGGGACCATCCAATACTTAGGAAATAATAAAGTCAAGAAAAGGAAATAAAATGATAAATAAAAAGGGGCCTAGCCTAGACGAAGTGATGGGGCTTAAGTTTTTTTAAAACCCACCCTAAAAAGTAACGGCCCAAAATATCCCACCCAAGGTGTAAGATAAACACTAGGATTTTACATGAAGACAAAGGTAAAACCCCAACCTTAGGCTTTTCCCAAACACCATAGATGACCAGAGACATAAGGAAAGATAAAAATGGAACACAAAGAGAAAAATTTTGAAGTTCCATCACAAGGAATGGTCTCCTCCCTTCTTGGTAGTGATAACCTCCTCCACGTGCACAACCCTTAAAAATTACGAATAGAAGAATAATATCTTTGAAGAACTCAAAGTTGATTCTCGCCTACCTTATGCAATTCATCAATTTATCCTTACAAAAAATTATAGTGATTACTAGAGGAACATAGACCAATTCTTCATAATAGAAGATTTTGATCATACTTTTCCAATGATGGCATTATGACAAAACCTTAGGTTAAATGAATAATTCCTAGCTAAGTTCTATAAATCATGTCCAGTCGTATAAGAGAAGACCACTTGTATGTGTACCTGGATACCATGGAGAAACGTTGTTTGGGCTCTTTCATCAATAATCCTACCTTAAAATATACCAAAAGTTTCCTAGCAATTAGACATAGGAAGATTTAAGATGACTTAAAACAAAATTATTGCCAAAGCATAAACTTATGATGACTTAACCAGGCCTAGTACACACTCCCTCCCCATTAACCACTTAGACATATGGAAATTAAATGTAAGTTTGCTGCTATTTTTTGTCATGTAGATGTCCAATAAACCACTTGGTGGTGTTTACCTTCAAGTTTATTTACTTGAATGAAGAGAAAAAGTCCTTTGATTACAATTAGAGAATACATTTGAGGCCTTAGTTGTGTAACTGGTGGACCATAGTCACATTTAACACTTGTTACAAAGTTTGGGAGTTAAAATGTTAAGTAGATTTGATTTGTGATGGACACATTTGGACAGTAGTAACAATAACTTGTAATCTATCAAGACTTGATTACCTTATAACCTGTAAAATTCTAGCGATGAAATGATAGATTAATCATAATGTCACCTTGGGATCACATCACCATGAAAGAAATTCATCCAACATCCTTATGAGTATAGGTACCACCCAATAGGTATTTTTCAGATTTGTCTTCCTCGAGTGAGGGAAATTCAAGAAGAGAAGAGGAAAGCAAGACATGTAATAGGTCTAAAACAGGGAGATCAACTAGAGGTCAAAATATTAGAAGAAAATTTTGTAAATGCATGGAATTTTTTCTTGTTGAAGGGAGGTCATGTTCTTATGATGATGAGAGCATAGGCAACGTCGAGGTGCCCTTGAGGTACAAATGTCTACGAAAACAATGGGTACCCAAGGAACTTCCTTAATTAAAAATTGATTTTTGTGCCAACGAGAGGATATATCGCATAGCACCATCATCATTACATGGTTTGGGCCTATTTTGCATGGATGACATAAAGGTTTGTTACAACAAAGTTACTGAATTTATGGAGTATGTCAAACCCTATTACAGTTACAAAGATTGGATGCAACTATTTTGATATACACGAAGTATGTGTAGGTTTGCACTGTTAGCAAATTATATACAACTAAATGATAAGGATCAAAATAAAGGAGTGGCTATGTACATTGAAAGAAGGAAAAAATCATCAGGGAATACTATAGGGTTTATAAATAGCACACGACTTGGGTCAAAAAATAAGCAACCCAATTGCATATTCGAGGCGCCCAAGGGAAACTATGTATTTGTATGTGTGATAAAATCAATAACTGTAGGGGAAGAGTTGCTAATAGATTACAATTTGAATCACTTAGTTAGAAACACAGTTACTATGGGGGTGGTACGTACTATGTACCATTTTACCCAACCTCCAATTAATGACTCCAATATACCATTTTATTCTTATGTGTTTTTTTTAGGGTCTATTGGTTTCATTTCGATAATATTGTTTTATATTTAATTTTTGTCATAGTGGGACATTGATCATACGGGGACGGCTCCGACCCAGAGCATAGATCACAATGTATCTTCAGGCACTTCTACCTGATAGGTTTACCTCATTGTAATTGTACAAATTAGAGACAAGCAAAATGTTTTATTATTATGTTTTTTCATAAGTTTATTGGGTTAATTTCGATAATATTTTTAATATTCTTGTTGTAGTCGACTGATTGGGGAAGGGCACTAGTAGTAGACAAGAGCATCCATAGGGAGGTGTAGTCAATATTATGTGATGATGACATTGCTTATTCAACAAACCCTCTCGATATGATAAGGAAGACCAAAAAAAATGCAATGAAGAAATCCTTAAGTTGTTATTCATAGTGCCTCAAATAGATGAGATAAAAGAGGGTTAAAATATTGACTAAGAGAGCATAAAACTTGCAAGTAAGTTGTCATGAGGTCTTTAATTATAACATAAGTTCATTCATAGTTTTATATTTTGTACTCTTTTATGTCATGAACTAAAATATGTGTTGTTTTTATAGAATTTTTTACATCCTCGTGATGCTCCTAGCCATTCAATTAGGGTAGCAAGTGTTGTTCGAGGAGTAGGGCTTGGTACAAGTGTCCAATCTGATCTTCTTATGCATACATCACATCATCTGACCCCATCATTTGTGCCTATATTGTCTTCTAAAATGTCAGCAACACATACCATGCAATCATCCGATAGTGAACACATGCCAAAAAATGCGTTAGGAAATGTACTTAGGGATGCAAAGGCCACTAGTATTGGTGATGTTTTAGCAACATTTCCTTGCTCTTCCCATATTACTAGTACAAGAACATTTTCAGTCACATTTTCGGTGATTGAGGATTTCGTTCCCATAAAGATAGAGAAGGTCCCAAGTAGTTTAAAATGTTTTAATTATTATTATATATAATCCAATTGAAATTTACTTATTGATTGCTCTTTTTAGACTATTGATTCCATGATTATTTTGCATTAAATGATATTTTTAATAAACATCTAAGCTATATTACATTGGAGCTCTTCAGGCCCACCATATGTACACAGTGGAATGCCCAAAATCAAGATTTAAAAGATTAGCTCATTAACCGTTTAGTTGTGTTGTTCAGTGATAAAACATTCAACTAAACCAAGGTCCTTAAGAAAGCTAGTAACTATCTAAAGTATGTGAGGGACAAATATAGGTCACATTTAGAGAAGAAAAAAAAGTACGAGCATCCCCCCATGATTTTGAAGGGGGAGTGGAAGGACCTGGTGTCGAATGAAAAGGAGAAGGCTAAAAAGGAAAAAGGGAAAGACACCACCGGGCCAAGGAAGGTATGTGATACTATCAAAAATATAATTATATACTGATTACTCTTTCTTTTTACATAATCTAACGTATTTAAAACTTTTCATAGGTTACCCGACACATCAAAGGCAACAAAGGAAAGACTAGAAAAGCATGGGTAGCACAAACTTGGCTCTAGTGGTTATATAAAATTACCTGTGCGAATTGTAAGTATCAATAAATGAAATATTGCATCCAAATAATAAATTGAAAACAATTTTGGTTTTATCACACAATAGAAGAAAAATTCATGATCTTATGCAAAAATATAGGGATCTGAATTCAACAGAGTTCCCACAGAAGAGGACCTGAAGATTTCCTTCTAGCAAGGCTATGGAGTTGTGGTTGAACGCCTAAGAGTGTTGAATGGGCAAACAAAATCTTCCACTGCATCTGAAATGTAGGTAAATAATCTCAATAAAGTTTATTTAAAATTGAATACTTGCGCAATCTATTCAATATTAATTTCCACCATAAAGTAATTACATGCTTATTTGTTTTAAACATTCAAGCAATGATAATACTGCACATGACATTGGAATGCAGCCTAGTGAGGGTGGAGCACAACCTATAGATGAAGGTCATGGTGTGCATCTCAGTACTTTAGAGAATGTAGAGCATGATCAATATGTTGAACATGATTAGGCTAGAGAAGATCAGGAACATGATGTGGCCCCATCAGGTAATAAGGACCACTCTAAAGTTCTTTTAAACATATTTAATTGCAATTGGTGTATTAATTAATGTAACCTTTGGTGTTTCAACTTTAGAGCATGTAGAGCATGATCAACATGTTGAGCATGATTAGGTAGAGAAGATTAGGAACATGATGTGGCCCCATCAAGTAAAGAAGACCACTCTAATGTTCTTTTAAACATATTTAATTTCAATTGGTGTATTAATTAATGTAACCTTTCATGTTTCAACTATAGATCAGGTAAAGAGAACCACTCTAATGTTCTTTTAATCAATGAAATACTTGTAACAATAATAATAAAAAATATCAATTTAACATTTCTTTGTTATTGTAGCAGACACCCCTTGGATTGGTGTCCACATCGTGAACAGATGACTAGGCATACATTAAGATCATGAGTAGAGGGTAGAACAACTAAAGGGGGGATAGATGATTTAGAAAATTATACTTCACTTTAGATTTTTTAGCTTTAAAAAATAAATTGCAGACACGTAAAATGTACTAATTGACATTAGACATCTGATCCTCACCACTCACATCATTTCATCTTGAATCATCATTTGGTCTAACCATTTAATCAAATACTTTTATCTAATTAAATTCATCAATATTCCTCTCTTAATTAAATAATTGGTTATCTAATTAAGTCATCCTTTCTCGATAATTAAATTGACCCAGGTTCTAACCTAATTATCCTATTTAATTAAATAATTAATTTTATTTGATTAAAACTCTAAATTCTATATATTAAATTAAATAAATTAAAAACCTTACTTAATTTAATATAGCATCATCTCTTTTAATTAAATAAATAAAAAATCCTTATTTAATTAATCCTTTATCACATTCTTCTTATATTTGATTTAAATAAATCCACAAATTTAAGTCAAATAGGTCACATCATTTAATCCCTTCATTAAATTAATTAACCTTCATTAATTTAATCTCTTTTCATGTCCCATCCTCCATCTTGTACCACTTGCACATGAAAATAGACTTATTTGATTTATTAAATCTCTATTTTCCTCAACAAGGAATCTTTTAAGGAATAATCCCCAACTTTGAATTTAAAATCCAAGTGCGATGAGTCCTTCCAACAAGGAATTTACTCTCCTTACATGTCCTTTTCCTTGAGCCATGTGGCATTCAATGTATTCTTCCTTCCCTCCTGCATGTCATTTCAATAATTTCAAAATTCAAATATATGGATTTATTGACACATTCTTCAAAAATTACACATCCTCCATCCATTCACAAGTGGACAAGTGGAACTTTTCCATTGGCTAATTCTTAGTCCCACATTGCTATATTTTTGGACATCTCCTCAACTTAGCATTCTATAAATAAGAGGCTAATCTCCTCATTCTAGCATCCACAATTTGAGTAAACTTACTATGCTCAAATCATTAGCAACTTTCATCCATCATTAGTGAGTTCATAGCTAGGTTTTTTCAGATTTTTCTATTGGAGCACTCATCAAGCATCAATAAATTGGATCACTCTTCATCACACATCAATCTTCAATCATAGGAGTTGGTTAAGGGCCAATTTTCACATCAAATTGGAACCAATTCCCCCATAGGATCAAGAGTTTTCATTGTCTTCAATAGGATTTAGTTTGCTTTATTGTTCTTTCATTTCACTCTTGTTTCATTTCCTATTTTAAACTTTGCTAATGGATTTCATGGGGAATCCTTGTTCTTGCTTGCATTTGATATCCTAATGTGATTGTTTTCATGTTGTTTTGTAGGTATTTGGATTGAGGTTCAACATTTTGGCACTAGAAGGAGGGCTTGAACATTATAATCACATTTTTCTTTGTCTACAGGCTCAACGTCACTATTTAGGACTGTTGGTTCTCCAACATCGCCATATAGGACCGCTAACAATTCAAACTGCGATGCCTCAGTCTTCCCACCTAGAAAATTTAAATTCAAAACTGTGTCGCTATACCAATCAGACCCACAGGAATCTTTTAAGAGATCTAACTGCACCACTGGGCAAAAGGGTGACGCATTCATGCTCACTAGCCTGATTGTAGAGTGATGCTAACTGGCAAGTGGCGCTATATAGCACCATTGGGGAAATCAAACTATGACGCCTTTGTGGATTGCACTACTAGAGGGGAGTGTGAAGTGAAATTTAATTTATAGCACATGCTTTTTTTCAAATTTTGATTATTTTGTCTATTTTTGTCTTTTTGACCTCTGTTTTGTAGAATCTAACTAATTTTTCTTGTAGGTTGGATCGATCAAAAATGAAAAGGAAGAGGAGAATGATGATTTCATTTCACAAAAACAAGTGTTTTTAAACACTATAGTGCTTGTTTAACACTTTTGGAGGATTCATTATTCCTCTTAAGGAAAATTTGTCATCTTTTTATGTTTAGGATTTACTAAATTCATTTGGGCTTTAAAAAGAACTTTTGAATTCTTGTTACAAAAAGGCTTAAAAATAACATTAGGACTGAAATCTACTAAAGTTTGTTTTGGGATTAAAAATTGAACAAGGAAATTTGTCACACTTACTTTGGTGCTTTTAAAACGAACTCACAATTGCTTTGAAAGGTTAAAATGAACATGTGCAACTTTGTTTTTGTGATTGCTTAGTTAAACTATCATTGAAAAGGATGTATGTGCTTCTCTTTCACTTTATAGTGATCTTGAGAATCAAAAGGCCTTTTTTATGATTTTAGGTTGAGATAAAGTAATCACCTCCACACTTCACTTTGGGAACTAAAATTGAACAAAGCTTTGCAAGTGTGAGCTAGGTATATCATGTGGATTCTCCCTTTGTTTCTAAACTAAGGTCGATCGAACTATGGATGTGCTTGCTCGCTATTGTTTACCTTTAGAGGGGCCTACCTAAGAGACACATCTGCAATTAGAACTCGAAGGTGACTCCAACTGGTTTTTCATTCGAGCCGGTATATAAATGGATAAGACTAAACTATCAAGTCCTCATGGTATGTAGGCCTTAGCCATATAGTGTCTTTCAGAATGGGGTACTACCGTAAAAAGTATAAGAGCCCCTAGTAGGATTTATTAAAGCCTTTAATGGCTTGTTGGAGGCTCACAAGGTGCCATGTTCCCAATGTCCCGTCATTAAGAACCTTGTTTGTAGTTGCCAACTAGTCCATCCAAACAAGTTTATCAAAGTGGTGCATTGGAACTTAGATTCCAAGAAGTCACTTGTCATGGCCGATCTTGGTTAAAGTATATAGGTTAAGACTTCATTCTTAACATACCTTTATATTCTCTCCTTGGTTGCATGTAAAATCATCTCTTCTACTATGAAGGGCATGAGGAAATCCCACCAAGAAAAATGTACCAATTGAGCTAGGATGTTATATTTCTTGAAAGTCAAAATGCTTTGCTTGTTCCAAAACATTTAGAAACAAACACTTAAAATCATCATCAAAATTTCAAACACTTTAGGAGGAAAATATAATTGACCAAATTCATGTGTTATTGCTTGCCCTTGGGATTCACATCCTTATAGGTTTCTAAACACTTGAACTTACATCTCAATTTTCCTACTAAAGATCAATAATAGGTAACCCTTGCCTTGAATTCATCAATTTTCACATAACATTGTGGGATTCAAAGAAATTAAGACATTGGACATCTAGTTTGGAAAACCTAATCAAAGAAGTTTTTGTGGTAAAATAAAGTCACTAAGAAAATATAACAAAAAAAATTGGCTCTCACATGTATTGAAACCTCATGATTTCCAAAAAAGTCAAAATCCCAAAAAGAAAATCCTTGAGTCAAAGTTCAAAATTTAGGAGTCATACTCGAAAGGTCATCAAGAGATACAATAGGAAGTGCAATCAAAGACAACATATCAAAATAAGAAAAAAGCTCACAAGGTTTTATAAGCTCATTCCTTTGAACAATCTAGAAATGTATGCTCAATTTGAACCACTTCTTAGTTATAGAGGTCCTTATAAGTATCGTATGTTCTTCAATATCGAGGTTTAGTAAACAAAGCGTCCTTTTTTAGGTGCATCCTAGGATCAAAATCAAATCCTTTTCATCCATCCTTCAAAAATCAAACCAAAATCACCTCACCATCATCTTTTGAAAATCTTAAAATTATCCTTCATGCTAGGCTTTTTGGAAAAAATCAAAATCATCAAATCCTTGAGACAAAATCCTTGAAATCTTTGAAAATCATTTTGGTTAGGTATTTGTAGATGCATCCTTTCTCATATGCTTAGTCAAAATTATCAAATCATATTATTTAGATAGGTATATGTAGATGCATCCTTCTTCATATTCTTGGTTATATTATCATCTTGTTTGAATAGGTGTGGGTAGATGCATCCTTCTCCCTACACATATTCAAATTATCATCCTTTGAGAAAGTCCACCCCTTAGATAATCACCCAAAATCTTAGGGTCTATTTGTTCAAAGAAAAGCAAATGAAAAAATCAAGTCAAGGACAATCCAAAAAATTAAAATCAAAATCCAGAAACATATCTGAAAAGTCCAAAAAAGTCTAGCATTCCCCTCAAGATTTTTCAAAAGATCAAAAACATCCACATCATCCATCTCTTGCATCACAATCATATCACCTTTTGATCCTCAAGCTATCCTAAAAAAAAAAATTGTGCTTAAAATTAGATTAATCCAAAGAATTAGAGAGTCATCTCCCATATTCTTAAAAATTGATTCCTATTTTATGGTTCAAAGTAGATCTCAATACAAGAACATGGAAGTTGACAAAGAAACAGCCGCTTCAAGTGACCTAAGCCAAACAAACGCCGAAATGAATCTTGTGGAATCAAACAATCCTTTGAAAAAAATTCTCTCATCCTCACAAAATCCACAAGAGGAAAATCAAGAAGAATAAGATCTTACCTTTGGGATATCGCATGAAGAAATAACCGAAATGATCCAAAATCCAAAGAACCATAAGATCATCAATATCATGATGAGGCTTAACCCTTCACTATACATGCTTGAACTAGGAAAACAAGGGGCCAAATTACCTTCTAATTTTGATGTGAGCTCTATAGTGGAACCACCTTTGGAGGTCATGCCTCTAATTTCATCCACACTCCCCATCTCATCTATACTCCTATCCCAAAACATCACTCAAAACATCCTACAAATCACAACATCTTTTGCTCCAACTCAACCTAATGTTAATAAGGGAAATTCATTTCTTAATGCTATTCAAACACACCCCCTTGTCAATAATCAATATTTGGATGCAAACACCGTTTTGGAACAAAACATGATCCCCCAAAATCCATTTCTTAAGTATACCTCTCTCACTTTCCATGATCCAAATGATCCATCATCATCATCCTTCCATACGACACCCCAAACTTCTTTCCCCATAACTTCGCAAGGAGAAGGTGACATGTTCGGACTAGGGGGCATTTTTGACACTATGCCATTTTCTCAAGAGATCACATCTCTCACATTTCCACCTCTTCCACCATTACACCATTATCCACACCACTACTTTGCTTGGGACTTTCACCTTTACCAAATATCAATCAAAAATCAACCAAAACATCACGCCAAACTCTCAAAACTTGTCATCGATATCGCAACAATAGATGAAAACTACACAAGTAATCATGACATCATAAACCACCCCCCTAACATCTCAAAGCATGATATCTCAAGGACCACGCTATTTGATGTGGCTATTTCCTAGGAGTTTTGTGAGCCACGCTATGGAATGGTTTTCTCGCCTACCTACTGGCATAAAGACATTCCAAGAAATCATAGATGCATTCATCAAAAACTATGCATGCAATATCACTATGTATATTATTCTAGAGGAACTCTCAACTCTAAAATAGGGTAAGAATGAATCATTCACTTCATTCCTATAATGATGGTGATCCAAGGCCAATCAAAGCAAATGGGTCATGCCTGAGGAACAAAAAATATGCACAATCATATCCAACCTTGAAGGCCTCTTGGAATTACATCTCAAGGTCCAAGGGATCACCGCATATGACCAATTGATTTCCAAGGTGCTCAGCATCAAATGAACCCTTATCACACAACCAGGAGGATCAACTTCATATCTTGAACAATAGAATAATCACCCACCCACACACTACAATGACAAGGGTATGTGTAGGATCATGATCGGCCAAAAAGGGGCAATATGATGGGTATGTATTAAAGGATATTCTTAGATTTCCACCGATATAAATTATGTAATAATTTGAATTTAACAAGTAATTATTATTCATTTTCTATTCAAATTACGACTAAAGTCCTGATTGATAGGCTGATTGGAAAACATCTATAGCTTTCAAACGGTATCACATTTTTTGAATCCAAAACATGGATCACATTCTATAGTTTGCATACTATAGGATTAAAAAAAGAAAAAATGAATTTCATGAAGTTTTGACCAAGTTAAGGTGTTCAGACATATGATTTTTTATATTTTTAAAAAAATTGTAATAAAAAATTCATAATTAATTATTTACTTGGAAAAAAATTATAAAAAAATATGCATCACATCGGGGTATGAGTCCTCTACTTATATCTAAAATATTATAAAAAAATATGATCATTTTATTGTGGTTAGGGTGGTCAGACATACACCTACTTATTTTTTCCCTGAAATTTAAGTACCACTGCATTGAAATTTCAAATTTTCACCAAATAGATTTTATTTTTTAAACAAACCTAGTAGTTTAGAAACTAGATTCAATTTACTACAGATTATATTCTTACATATTTCGAAAATAATATACATAACTTATTCAAATTTTTACGTCAAGTTGCCTAACTCTGATTTTTTTGAATTTTTTACCACTTAAGGGCCTATTTTTTCCATGTTGATCCTGCACATACCCACAAACATCGCACGTGGGCATGAAACAAAAATGTTACCAACAATGGTGTCATTGATGCCAAAGTTTTCATCAATTCCCCTCAGCAGAACACACCCGCAACTCAACAACAAATTCAAAACTATCATGAAGCGAACACAATAACACAACAACCTAACAACCAAACAATCAATAACGTCAATGACCAAAGAGGACCTCCCCAATGAAATAAGAACTTCACCAAATGAAATTATACCACTCTTGGGGAACCACTTGAAGTCATCATGAAGAAATTACTAAACGAGAACCTTATCTAGATTCCCACCTATGAGAACTACTAAGAACCAGATGTTAAACCTCCTTGGTATAATGAAAATCAACTCTGCGATTTCCATAAAATCAAAGGGCACACTATGAACAACTGCATGAGATTAAAGAAAATAGTCCAAGATCTCATTGATGAAAGGATCATAAATGTGGAACAACCAATAGGGAATCAAAATCTGAAGATATACATGAATCTGATGCCTAACCATGAGAATAAAGGGAACAATAACACCGATAAAGGAAAAGGTACCTACAAAAACATAAATCATGTGTATGAAACTATCGTCACTTCCCTAGATGAATACTGTATAGTAGTCACTATCAAAGGAGCTCAAGTTGATTGTGGAGTCACCACAAGAGGCGGCAAGGTTACCATTGCAAGATCATCCCAACCAAATAGAAAATCAATATCCAATTCAAGATTTGTTCCCAATGGTTACAATCTCCTTGATCAGCTAAAGAGTATGCCAACAAAAATATCCATCATGGAGTTGTTAAAAATCTCATCCGCCCACAAGAAAATCCTTGAGGAATCATTGGCTTCATCCAACATCCCCACAAATCTTGATGCATAACAATTCCAAGCTATGGTCGGCAACATCATCACTCCAAACCTCCTTACGTTATTTGACCAAAATTTTCTAGCTCAACCATCTCATAACAATGCACTCCACTTAGAGTTCATAGTGTAGAAAAGTAAAGTCAAGCGAGTCTTGGTGGATGGAGGTGAAGGCTTGAATATTTGTTCCCTCAAGTTCATTAAGCAGTTAAAAATATCAAAGGATTCCATCGACAAGGGAAAAGGTATTATCATCAGAGCATATGATGATTAGGAAAGAGTGTCTAAAGGCACAATTAGAATCCATATTCAAGTAGGGCCAGCTATCATGGAAACCACCTATCAGGTCCTAGACCTTGACTTACCCTATAACATTCTCCTAGGACATCTATGGATCCACACAATGAAAGCGGTAGCATCAACTTTCCATCAATGTGTCAAATTCACATATGAAGGACAAGAGGTCACAATCTATGGAGATCCCGAACCATTCTCCTATTGCAAGAACCTTGAGGAAAAATACTACAAAATCCCTCAAGTGCCTAAAAATGATGAAGGTCCATCAACACCGTACATTGATCCAACCACTCTCACATCCACTTCTGTGACAGAGACACCCGCCACTCCTGCCATCCCCACCATATCTGATATCAAACTCATCATCTAGGATAATGGCTGTAGAGACTACATGATTCCCAAAATTGATTTTTTGGTAGGAGAGTTACCACAATCTTCCAGATCATGAGGGCATTTGCAAGCAAATGAAGCTTCCACATCTCAAACATCTCCTGAAGACTATCCCAACTTCACAAGTTGGGGAGATCTCGGACAAAATTTCATAGAGGAGGATCCATCTCATCTCCTATACCAAGATGATAGACCAGCATCCAATCTACCATTGGATGGTAAAAGCAAAGGTTTGCAAATGATGCTTCCAATGGGTTATGATAGAAATCAGAGACTTGGACAAAACGACAATGGGCTTATAATACCTATCATTCTGGAGATGGGAAGGAGAAATCTTGGCCTTGGATGTACCCCTCTGAGTGTAACCATATGAGGATGAGGTCCCCCAGTTAAAGTAGTCAGGACTCCCCATGAACCAACACTAGTTGAACTTCACTTACCCATATCTATAGATCGAGTCATAGATAATTTCACTTTTGACATAACTGACCTCTATAGTAGCAGCGATGACGAGGATCCCATATCCAACTTACCTAGACTCTTCAAGGATACAACCCTTAACATTATTAGCACCTTATCCTTTGAGGAAAACCATCAAAATCATGAAATCCACCTAGTTTACCCCTAGCTCATCGATTACAACCAATGAGGACCATCGGTTCTTGATACATTCAAAAATGATGAGGCACTCTTAGAATTCATGGGACTATGAGATAATATTCCATGTGGGCATCACAAAGAAGGGTTCATCACTGACTTAGATACATAGGCCTATTACGGGGAAACAATTGAATCCCTTAGTCGCAAAAGTGAGAAATTAAGAATAATATCTAAGTTTGAGTGAAACCCAAACTATGGCACTCTCTGACATGAAGAAAAAGTAAAAAGAAATGACACATGCAATGGTGAAAACTGTTCTAAGGTTCTTGAGGATGGGGGATTCAATCTTCCTTTCAGAGATATCCATCAGGAAAAATTAGCAATCCTAGCAGAAAAGTACAATCCAGTTAATCTAGAAACATAGGAAACCCTGCACATCACATTCTATGCAGAGTCATTACTATCAGAAGAACAAGAACTCCTTGCAGCTTTCTTAAGAGAGTGACAAGTTAACTTTACATGGAGCTACATAGACATGCTAGGGATCAATTTGGAAATTGTAGTTCATCATCTAGCATTATATCCTAAAGCAAATCTCGTCAGACAAAAGCTTAGAAAAATGCACCCTTAGATCGCCCTACTAGTCAAAATGGAACTAAAGAAGCTATTAGATGTAGGATTCATTTGACCAATAGATTATCTAGAATGGGTGTCAAACCTATTTCCTATCTCAAAACCTGACGGGGGCATCAGAATCTGCACAGACTTCAGGGATTTAAACAAAGCATGTCCAAAAGATGATTTCTCATTACCCAACATTGACATGATTGTAGACATGACGACAAGACACGAAATGCTTTCCTTGATGGACAGTTTCTCAGGATACAACCAGATAATTATTGCTAACAAAGACCAACATAAAACAACCTTCACTTTTCCATGGGGGACTTACTGCTGGAATATGATGCCATTCGGCTTGAAGAATGTAGGAGCAACATACCGAAGATCCATGACATTAATCTTCCATGACATGATCCATAAAACTATCAAAAATTATGTCGATGATATACTAGCCAAATCCAAAAAGAGGAAAGATCACATAGCAACTTTGAGTACTATCTTTGATAGGCTGGAGGAATACAAAGTTAGATTAAATCTAAAGTAATGTATCTTCGACATACAATCAGGAAAGTTGCTAGGATACATAGTATCAATGAGAGGTATTGAGGTAGATCCAACAAAGGTAAAAGAAATCCTAGAGATGGAGTTACCAAAAACATTAAAACAACTGAGAAGTCTCCAAGCCAGGCTTTAGTCCATCTGAAGGTTCATAGCACAACTGGCAGATAAACAAAATCCAAACTCTCACCTACTTCACAAGGGAGTAGTGTATAAGTGGCATAATAAGTGTGAAGAAGCCTTCAATAAGATCAAAGAATATTTGCTTACACCACCAATCCCAAGAAAGCCTTTAATTCTTTATGTATCAACAACAACAACAACCCTTGGTGCTCTCCTAGCTCAGTACAATGAAAATGAGATAGAAATGGCCATTTATTACATCAGAAGAACAATGGTTGGGCATGAGATAAACTACTCATTCATTGAAAAAGCATGTCTAGCAGTATTGTTTGCTTCATAGAAATTTAGACAATACATGCTAGCACAAAAAATAAAGCTCATCACCAAAATTGATCCCCTCAAGTACTTACTATCAAAGGCAATGCTCACTAGAAGAATGGAAAAATGGGTCATGATACTATCAGAATATGACATTGAATATGTGGAGCAAAAATCAATTAAAGGACAAGTCATCACAGATCAACTTGCAGAAGCACCAATCTATTAAGAGAATCCTCTCATCTCAAAGTTTCCAGATGAATCCATCTTCAACCTCAACATCGATAACCACTAGAAACTTTACTTTGATGGCTCATACACACAACATAGATCAGGATCCGGTCTCTTCTTTATCACCCCACAAGGGGACTACATACCAAGGTCCTATAAATTGGCATTCCCATGCACCAACAACATAGCAGAATACAAGGCTTTAACCATAGGTCTCAAAATATTAGTGCAGTGGTACATCATGGATCTCAAAGTATACAAAGACTCTCAACTTATAGTAAATCAAGTGAATGGTGAATACCAGACTAAGGATGATAAGCTCACTCCATACAAGAAATTGGTGGAGACTCTCAAGGAATCCTTTATCAAGATCACATTTGAGCAGATACCCAAAGCCAACAACAGAGCAACAGACTCCATGGCAACAATCAGATCCTTACTAGAAATCCCTAGCAATGTCCTAAAACATGATTTCTTAGTAGAGCAGCTTCTCGTGCCCACATTCAAGGTACCAGAGTCAGAATTTGTGTGCAAAATTGTTGGTCCCAGTGATCCCTTGTACCATGATGTTTATACTTACCTACGAATAGGTATCTTACCTACTGACTTACCCTCAAGCTTGGAAAGAACTTTCATTAAAAAATATTCTAGGTTTGTCATACTAGGAAACACCTTATACCAAAGAAGGATAGATGCAACCTTATTAAGTTGCCTTAATACTGACAAAGCCTTGACTGCTTTAATTGAGGTACATAATTACATCTGTGGTTCACACTTGAGTGGAATGACCTTGGCCAAGAAGTTACTGAGGATAGGGTATTATTGGCCTATAATGGAAAGGGAAGCATACAACTATTTCAAGAGGTGTCGACAATGTTAGCAGCATGGGGACCTCATCCATGCTCCAGCTCAAGAGCTTCATCCCATCATCACACCATGGCCCCTTTCGCAGTGGGGACTCAATCTCATTGAAAAAATCACTTGCACTTCATCTAATGGCCACAAGTTCATCATAACCACCACCGATTACTTTACCAAGTGGGTGGAAGCCATACCCATGGCATACATATCTGAGAAGTAGATATCAAAGTTCATCCTAAACTATCTCATTTTTCGCTATGGTGTCCCACAAGCCATTATCTCAGATAATGGGACACCATTCAAGAATCAAGATGTCTGCAACTTGTGTGAAAAATTAAAAATCCAACATCATTTCTCCACACCATACTATCCCCAAGGCAATGGCCAAGCAGAAGCGACGAATAAAACCATTTTGAAAATCCTCAAGAAAACAATCAATGATGCAGGTCATGACTGGAATTTGTAGCTTAATCTAGGCCTATGGGCCTATTGAACTAGCATCCGCACACGTATCGATGCCACCCCCTTCTCCCTAGTCTATGGATCAGAAGTAGTACTCCCCATTGAGATCAAGCTCCCATCACTCAGGATATCACTACAAAACATCATCACAGATGAAGAGTATCAAGTATCAAGATTGAATGAGTTGGAGCTATTAGATGAATGGTGTATAGATGCTTTAAATCATTTTCAAGTCTATTAGAATAGACTCAAGAGGAGCTATAACAAGAAAATCAGAAGCAGAACATTCCAAGTTGGAGAACTACTACTAAAGGAGAATCAAAAGAATGTCCCAAATCTAAACAGCAAAGGAAAATTTGAACCCAACTGGTTAGGACCATTTGTTATCACAACAAGCTATAAGTCAGGGGAATATTAGTTATCAACACCTAAAGGAGAACCTTTGCAAGAGCCCATGAATAACTCTCATCTCAAAATATTTTATGCCTAATATTTCAAGGTATAGAACCAAAAAATTAAAAAAAATCAGAAAATGTCTTGAGAAAATGGTTACCTTGGCAAAAAACCTAGCAAACAGGCATCTTGGTAACAACAAAAACAAAACTATAAAAAAAAAAGAAGCAAAAAATCTAAAAAAAAATAGAAAAAGGATTAAAAATAGTAAAGAGAAAAATCGTCCTCTAATGAAAACCACTTTAGTGGCACTTTGGACAAGTACCTTGGTGAAAACCTAGCAAACAGGCACCTAGTGTAAATAAGCACTTTCCATCCACCAGGATCTTCATGACTTGTTCTGCATCATCCATCCATTATGTTTCCACCATCCATCGCGAATCTCCATCCATCACTCATCCACTCACATCCACACCATAGCTTGGTCCTATGTTTGTATCATGATCCCTCCTAGTACTACTCAGCCCATCCTCAAGGTCAGTTTGTGTCTTTATCAGAGTAGTCTATTGCATCATGCTAGGGGCATATTCTCATTAGATTCATGTATATTCTTGAAATCCAAAAACATTCAAAACATATCAAAAAATCCAAAAATAGGTCAAAATTCAATCAGAAAGTCAAAAATAAAGTCATCTTGTCGAACTACGGGTCTCTGACCATTGAACGTAGGCAGGGTTGATCTTTGATAATCTCCTAAGACACTTAGGTCAATCCTTTAGAAGTCCATCATAATAAACTGACATTTTATCATGTATATCGTCATCTGTAAATCGGTCAAGTTGTCAATCAAACTACATGGTCTTTACGTTTATAACGTAGGCATGGCTAATATGTTGATCAGCCCCTGAGGCCCCTAGGATAGGTCTTTAGGTTAGTCTCTTGGTCAAAATCTCAGAAAACCCGAAAACATTCGAAAAATTGGAAAATTAAAACATTTGAAAAAATATCAAAAATACCAAAAATAGCCTCAAACCATTGCAAAACTCCAAAAACATCCAAATATTTGAAAAAATACATCCATCTCATCTCGCTTTCACCTGCAATAACACCACTCATAATAAAAAAACGTCATCCTCAACCTTTGGTAAGATAACCATAAGCAAGTCTAGCCGATAAAAAGTGAAATCTTAAAACGTTAAGTCTCAAGTCTAAGTTAGTACGTAAGCAAGTTGGTCATCTCTTAGTGTCAATATGCCATCATCCAATTGCTCCCATATCATTCATTTGAAAGAACACTTAGGATAGATGAAATGATGTGCCGCCATCCACTAACATGTCCTAGGATGTATCCTTCCTACAATGGGCATTATCTTTTGGCAATAGTTTTGGTTCATATCCTTAAGAACACATCCCCTTTTGGTTAGCGGTATTGAAGAAAATCAGCTTTTTTGTTTACTTTATCTTTATCTTTTTGAATTATCTTATTGTGCTCATTCCAAGGACTTCTCGATGATATCCCAATAGAGGATTTAGAGAAATAGGAATGTGGCAACGATCATTATCTTTTGTCTGATGTGCTTGTTGGACGTTCTTGTAATATAACTTGGTGAATACTTGCTTTGTTAGGAAATGTACGGAGGATGTTTTGGATAGCTTGTTGACTATTGCATTGATAGGTTATACCTTTCTGTGTTTTGGTCCGAGGTGTTTGAAACTTCTAAAGTGTATCTTAGTAAGGTTTTCATATGTCGAGTGTGAACAAGGATACTCTTATCTGATTGCCAAGTCAAAGTCCATCACATTGGATACAATGCCATCTTGGTTCTCTATACCTTGATGCATCGTACCACATGTGTTATCAAACATAAGAAAATTGGTCCTTTGAAAATTGTAACTCCTCGGCAAGTAATCATCATCATTTGCATATTCATTATCTTACATCTTGCTAAAATGACTTCTTCTCTTTCACCCATTCTTGCTCATTACGCTAAGAAAAGTACTATGACAGCTAATCATCATCATCATTGTCATCAATCTTGCATCCGTAAATCATTAGCATATTGCATAAACTTATCATATAGGAAACATATGCATTGCATTTCCATCATCATATAAACATGTTATTATAAGCATTTTCCATAAATAAGCACATCCATTTTTTATCACATTACATCCATTTTTTCCATCACATTGCATTCATCACATGAACCATCGCATAAAATTCATTTGCATAAACATTTCACATTACCACCTACTTCATAATCATACATAATAGGTACAAGAGCATTATAGATAATGCATTGCATTATAAGAATACATACTCATATAACATCATGAATTCATCTCCCAAATTATGTTTATTTTACATAAAACATCACCATACCACTTTTCATTAACATATCATCACATCACAATAAATGAATCACATACATTACATTATCATTTAACATGTTTTGGGATAATATATATTTGTTATTCTAAGCATTTTAGAAAACCATCTCATTTACATCATCAATATATATCATATAGAGCATGACCATTGCATTTACATTGCATTATATTGTCCATTAGTCATCCATATTATATAAAACACCTCATAAATAACCATGTATAAATCATTTTTCACATTTCATTCACATAAATCATTCCACACCATTATAAGCATAAAATTGGAACATAAAAAATACATTACATACAAAGCGTACATCCATCCATAATCATTTTATATAAGCATGGTTCATATATCATTTTGTAGATTATCTCCATATCATTTTGCATAATATATTTCACATCACATATCATATCATTTGCATCAACACAAATAGATCATCATATAGGCATACATCATCATCCATTCACATCACATATCGTATAAATCCATTTGCAGCATAATATAAGATCTATCCATAATGCATACATCATTAGAAAATAAATGCATATGTATATGCATCGCATAACACCATACCATGATGGCATAGCATATAGAAATAAAACCATCCATAAATGTAGAAATAAAAGATACACATTACATCACACCATATGAAAATCTCATATATATATATCATCGTCGGATAATTGTCATAGTACAAAATAATTGGATCATTGTACATGTATGACAATAAGTACAAAAAGGCCTATTAGGCTATAAAAAATGATCCCATATGGCACAAAAAGTATCATCTCGATCAAAGTAAGGTCTACTCGTCCTATCTGCTACCCTTGCCCCTGTCACCATGACCCTCTACTGGTCTATGGCTGGTCCACTACAAGTAATTTTGGGCCCACTCTCCTCTGGGTATGGCTTGATGATAATGCATACGGTAATAATTTGCCTCCCGAACGACCTCCTTGTAAGACCGAAGGGACACTATACTCTAAGAGGAGGTTGCCATGCTCTCCAACTGTTGTTGCTGGCCCATCTCTATAGTCACCTTTAGCTCTGTAGCCTGCCTCTGAAGAACAGCCTGGTCTCTCTCAGCCTTGACTTGATCTCTCTCAGCCCTGGTCTAATCCCTCTCCCCTATCAAGGTCTGAACCTAACCCTGCAGCTGTGCAATCAATGCATCTCTGGGATTTAGTTGCCCTACTAGCTATGCTCATGTAGGATACGCATGAAGTTGACCCTCACCCTCAGTTCGTGGTGGTGCACCTTCCTGATTCTGTGCCTAGCTGGCACGTGCTGCTAGTCCTGCATATGAATGTCAGCCTAAGTTGGTTGAGGTGGAACCCTAACTGGCTGATCCTGTTGTGCACCATCTCTCCATCCTCATCCTCCACCGCGCAGAGACTGCTCTTGGAACTATCAACCATAGGGGAGGCCAGAACCAGTCTCTATATGCCTTTGTAATGCCTAGATCTGTAGGCCCCTGATCATAAACCCATGGTCGAGCCACCAACTGTCTAAAATTGTCAACGACTTCAAAAGTAGGAATGTATCAACCCCACGAATCTTGTGACACAGTGTGAGAAAATATGGCTACATAATGATTATTAGATCAATCTTGTGGCTCACTGAACTAATGTTGAATACGCTTATGCCTGGTATGTCTCCACCATGGTATGATCCCACCCCTGCATAAACCGGTCCTGACAAGAAAA
Source organism: Sequoia sempervirens (assembly GCA_007258455.2). Lineage (NCBI taxonomy): Eukaryota > Viridiplantae > Streptophyta > Pinopsida > Cupressales > Cupressaceae > Sequoia > Sequoia sempervirens. The sequence goes on from VDFB02000015.1 coordinate 503,167,753, forward strand.
GAAAATTTGCTATACATTGTCGGCCCATCTGAGTTGACCAAGGTATGGGTACCATGTAAAACCCTGCATCTCATCTAGGACTCTCCTCTAGTAAGGAATCATGTGCTTGCCTATGTGTGTGAAGGATACACCACCTCTATAATGCCACACGAGGGGATCATCAGGCCCCATGGGTATTGCAACAACTCGTGGCCAAAGAACAACAATGTGCTCACACACCCATATGTGGAGAAGTGTAACACTTGCCTTGAGTGCTCTACCATTTAGGTAGACACACTCGTGTAAATTTTTGTAGAGTGAAGCAAGAAGAATAGGACCCCAAGCAAAATGAACTGGCCTGTCATGCATCACCATGTGCTCCTAGCAAAGTCCCCAACTAGGACTGAAGTACCATCCTCACTGATCTAGGGCAATGAGAAATAAAATGATAGTCGCAACAACCAAGTGGAAGGAAGAAGCCAAAGCCCTATGACACTCAAGCTTAATCTAACCCTCACAATAAATAACGTCCTCAGTAGCGAGGACTATGTGACAGGCATCCTGCCCGAAATCCATATCAAAGATAACTCATTGACCATCAATCGACAATCTTAGGATGTGCCACACATCATCTAAAGTGATAGTAGCCTTGCTAGTAGGAAGGTGGAAAGACGAGGTCTCATTGTGCCATCTCTCGGCAAGTGCTGACATCATCCCAAGGTGAGTGCGCACAAGCACTGCGTATGCAATCTACCACAACCCCATGTCTCGTAATTGATCATGCTCTCTATCATTGAGGTCTTGCAAGTAACAAAAGATCTCTTGCGACCTATTCTCTTGGGAATAGAGCTCCCTTGCCACATGCTACATTAGGAAAGGTCATCGTATTAAAAAGTTTGAAAATTTTCGTTCTAGGCATCTAAAAAATCATCCTAGTGTCGCTATCTATGAAGGCGTCATAGTTTGAAAAGTCTAAACTATGATGTTGGAGGGATAAATTCTGAAAGAGCACTGTCGCAGTGCACTTGTCTACCAAGTGGCATAGTTTGGGAAGATTCTTGTTTGATGGAGCACTGTCGCGTCACACTTTAAAATGACTTTGCTGGTAGGGGCATGAGCGTCGGAGTTTGAAATTATTTTTCAAACTCCAAACTCCATTGCTGCAGTGCAATTTGACACTGAGTAGTGCAATTTTTTTTTGAGCGGTGCTGTATAGCACCGTTGCAAAATAACTAAGTTTAAAAGCAATAAATGAGAACAAAAAATGTGAAATAAATCTCAAGGATCACTTACTGGAGCTCCAATGACGGGTGGTCACTGGTATGTCCAGACTCGATCAAAAATGTGCATCGGGAGTTGTCATTGCACCATATCGTCAGGAGGTTAGAGCAAATGTCAGAATTGCTAAGGGGTCATCTGTGAAAATGAATTGAAAGTTACCCCTCGAGGCCTTTTTAACCTTAAAAATTAGAGTTTTTTGACCCTGTTTGACTATCCTGCTAGGATTTTGAACCCTTGAACCTGCTCTTTTCTAGTTAAGGCATGTTTTACATCATTTTATTGCGTTTAGACACATTTTTTGGCCCCCTGGAGCCTTTCTGGACTTGTCGGGCACCTCGTCCTCTTTTTTCGTGAGATTCCCCAAAAAAACAAAATTTTCATCTAATCTCTCGAGGGGGCAGTATAGCAGCACTTTTTCTCTCGCCAAACAATAGTGGGGCAAGATTTTGAAAAAAAAAAATTGGCTTTGATCGAGACCATTTATTCTTTGAACCAACACAATGAGTGCATTGCTTCAAAGAGGGGTAAAATGTAGACACGTAAAATCTACTAATTGACATTGGACATCTAATCCTCACCACTAACATCATTTCATCCTAAATCATCCTTCAGTCTAACCATTTAGTCAAATACTTTTATCTGATTAAATTCATCAATATTCCTCTCTTAATTAAATAAACCGGTTATCTAATTAATTCATCCTTTCTCGATTATTAAATTGACCCTTCTGACCTAATTATCCTATTTAATTAAATCATTTCTTTGAATTAAATAAATCAAAAATCCTTATTTAATTAATCCTTTATCACATTCTTCTCATATTTCATTTAAATAAATCCACAAATTTTAGTCAAATAGGTCACATCATTTAATCCCTTCATTAAACTAATTAACCTTGATTAATTTAATCTCTTTTCATGTCCCATCCTCCATCTTTTACCACTTGCACATGAAAATAGAGCTATTTGATTTATTAAATCTCTATTTTCCTAACCAACGCATCTTTTAAGGAATATTCACCAACTTTGAATTTAAAATCCAAGTGCGATGAGTCCTTCCAACAAGGCATTTAATCTCCTTACATGTCCTTTTCCTCGAGCCAAGTGGAATTCAATGCATTATTCCTTCCCTCTTGCATTTCATTTCAATAATTTCAAAATTCAAATATATGCATTTATTGACACATTCTTCAAAACTTGCACATCCTCCATCCATTCACAAGTGGAGAAATGACACTTTTCCATTGGTTAATTCTTAGTCCCACATTGCTCTATTTTTGGACATCTCCTCAACTTAGCATTCTATAAATAAGTGGCTAATCTCCTCATTCTAGCATCCACAATTTGAGTAAACTTACTATGCTCAAATCATTAGCAACTTTTATCCATCATTAGTGAGTTCATAGCTAGGTTGTGCAGATTTTTCTATTGGAGAACTCATCAAGCATCAAAAAAGTGGATCACTCTTCATCACACATCAATCTTGCATCGTAGGAGTTGGGAAAGGGCCAATTTTCACATCAAATTGGCACCAATTCCCCCATGGGTTCAAGAGTTTGCATTGTCTTCAATAGGATTTAGTTTGCTTTATTGTTCTTTCATTTCACTCTTGTCTCATTTCCTATTTTAAACTTTGCTAATGGATTTCATAGGGAATCCTTGTTCTTGCTTGCATTTGATATCCTAATGTGATTTTTTTCATGTTGTTTTGTAGGTATTTGGATTGGGGTTCGATAGAAACACAAGAAAAAGTGATTGTAATCATACGATGACAACCATATTTTTGATAATATGTGAAAACTGAAAGAATGAATGTTATAAGTTAATGAATGAATGTGAATATGTTAATTAATGAATGTTATATGTTAATCAATGAATGTTATTTGTTATTAATGGATGAATGAATGATTAATGTTATATGATTTGGTATGGGGAATTGAGAGTGATGTGAGTGGGGGCGGAAAATGAGCTTCCATCATCACGTGGTTGGCCCTGTTAAGTAGAGAATATTAAACTATTCTCGAAACAAAGAGAAGGTCAATAAGGTAATGCACTTTTCAATATAAGAAAGGAATCATTTGAAGCATCAAACCAATATGAAAAGATGAAAGAAAGTGCTAAATTTTCAATATGGTGGCAGAAAAATGATTTTTTATACCCTGAATCCATGCTCTGCATCATAATTTTAAGTTGTTTCCATTCCAATGTTCTGAGTTTAGTTTGTTTGTATGGATTTGTATGAATACCACATTGTGTTGTGTGTGGATTTGGTTTCAAAGCTACATTTCTTCTATTTTTAGTGGTGATGTAACTCTAAAATTTGACTTTTGTACATAACAGGTTAGTGGAAAAATTGACAACTCTAAAGGGTTTAGAGGCTTGATTGAGATAGATACAAGGATATTTGGATCTTGTTTTTGATGGGAGACTTCCAGTTAACCATGAAATTTTGTACCATCTATAGGTATGCAAAAATTTCTCTACTTGCATTCATTCTTGATCATAAATGTTCTAAATGATATTAATGCTTCAAACTTAAGATTTGTTTTATTGTTATAATGATCAAAATGTTATACTTTGCTATACATTCAAGCATTCTCTTGCTCCCTACCCTTTGCTCTCTCCCCCCTCCTTTTAAGAATTTTCTTTGTCATAAAAGATTCACATTTTTGTCTCATTTACACAAATTTATCTGAAGCTCTAAGAGTGAATAAATATATGTAAAATATGATGGATTATGTCTAAACAAAAACTTTCCATCTTATAGCTAATTAAATCCTTAATATTTGAATTGTTTAGAGCTCGAATAATGCTTGTATATGCATGTGTAGCAATAAGGGAGCCAATGTGAAGATTGAAATTTAAAACATCACTTTGGTATTTTTCCTTAGGCAGTGAAATGATATTTTGAGTAATACAAACCTACACACACATTGATATTTTTTGGCATTGCATTAAGGAATTTTTTTCTCTTATACCTAACCTTGACTGGGCATGGAGGTATATAATATTGGTTTCTAGGTTTTTTCTGTAAGTAGTTAATTTCACAGAGGAAGACAAAAATCTTCTTAATGTCCTGTTAGGTTTTAAAGCATATGAATCACTTGCTAAAGGCACCATTTTGTATTCATCCAAACACCGGTTTGTTCTTTTTTAATGTTTCTTGCATGCATTTTTTTTAGGCTCTAGAGATGTATCTCAAATCTTTCCTTTGCACTTTTCATCTATTTCGATGATCACAATAGATTGTCCTCATAGTTTTTTATGTAGATCTATTTGTAACCTTATTTTCTACCAATCAATTTGCAAACAAGTCACATATTAAGGACCAGTTCACTAACTTGTAGTCATCCATTACTTCATATGTTGTAGGTTGTGTCTGTGTGCCAATAAATCCTGATGATTTCTAGAACTTTTATCCTACAAGTGTACCCAATCTTTCTCAAGTAAAATTCTTACCTTATTTTATAGTACTTTAAATGTTTAATTGAAGGTGCTTCTTTAAATCTGAGATATTTGAACCCTGGATTAAAATATGGTATTAGATGGGAAGTATAATGATAAAATTGAGGTCCATTGAGCACAAATTATGAACATAATTTACTAGACTATGAATAGTGTTACAATTATAATTATTTCTCCTTTACCTACCTCTACATTAATGAAAAAGATAGCAGATATTGGAAGTTCATTACATGTCTCATGTATGTCTTAGTATTTTAATTTTTTTAAGTTGTTCAAGAGCTTGATTAGGTCAACAATATGTTCTACAAGCTTTGTTCTCTTGACACTGCTCAAGATTTTCCCTACACAATTTCTCTTCAATGCAAACATTTCTTAACTCTTTCCCTCATTAGCCCTTGGTTGTTCTCAGGTATAATTCTTTTTTTATGCATCTTGTAGTCTGTATGCATGATCAATCATCTCTTATGAAGCATGGATAACCTTTCATGGAATTGTTGTAGTGATTAGATAATTGCCATTGTGAGATAATCATTTAATTTGTATCCTCTGCCAATGATTGATCTCTAACCGATGGGTTAGTTTTGGTGGTCATCACCAAGAGTCTCTGTGATGACATGTTGTAGGTCTATTTAAAACACATGAAGAGATCAGATCGGTGTGACATTGGATCTGTCTTGCTGATGGAAGTCATCGGCAAGACATTGACTATTGGAGTGAGTTTTATATCATGTGCTGATGATTGATCTCTCACCGATGGGTTGGCTTCATTGGTCATTTCCAAAAGTCTCCACGATGGTACATTTCAACGAATTTTTTGAAAAAGAAAATGCATTGTTTGGTCACAATTTTGATGAAAACAACCGACGAATCATCGAAAAAGGTCTGACAAAGTTGCTATAGCTGCGATGAAGGCTTCATCATCAGTACTTTCCTATTTCGTCGAAATGGTGACGAACTTCTATTGTTGTTTTGATGCTTTGGAAGAGCCATTGCAATTGCATTCTGGTTATAATTTTTTGGTGGATACACAAAGTTGTCATCAATATTCTGAAAAACATCTGAGCCAATTTATGATGGTAACGAGTGATGAATCTGTGTCATTATTTTGACATTTAATTCTTTGTTAGAATTTCAATGAAAAAATTGCAATTAAAATTCTTTCATTAGTTCATCGATTGGCTGACAAATGTTTGTCACAAGAATGGTGAACATTTGTCGGAAAATGGAGTCAAATTTAGTAGAGATCCCTCTTGATTTTTGTCATTCCATCTTGCTAACGTAAGCATATTTGAACCCTCCTCTTGATGTTCATGGCTAATTTAGTGTGAGTCTGAAGCAAGTTCTTCCTCTCACTAAAGTGGGGGCTAAATGTGCAATAGAAAAATGGCCCCTTGTCATTTTCATGACCTTTTAGGTCTTGTTTCATGGTGTTTGACATATTTTTTCTAATTTTATGATATAATAAGGCTTGAACATGCTTATTTAGGTACAAAAATTCAAATAATAAATTCTTATTTAGGCACTAGAAATTGCTTCTGAAATGTTGTTGATGCTGAAATTTAGTCCCAATTCTGCAAAACTAAACCAAAGCCCGTTTCAGAAAAAAAGGGTATCCAAAAATGTAGAAAACCAAAATTTGACCCTGGAGTGGGACTCATTTTCCACCCATAGTGAATGAGTCCACTTTTCAATTTCTAAATTTTTAAAGGTGTATTTTGAAGCTTCCAATTTGGACTTTGATGCCCTACAGGTCTTCACTTCCGAAACTCTGATTTACGGGTCTAAAAATGAGTTTTTGTTGAGATTTTGACTTGTTGAATGAAGAGAAGACTTGAGCAACCTTTCAACTTGATCTTCAATGATTTACAAGATTCCAAGAGTCTAAAATTTTCATATAAACAAGAGAAAAGAGAGATATGTTGAATGTTAGGGCATTAAACCAAAATGATGAAAGAATTTAATAAAGCATGCAAAATGGAATTGATTACCTTTCCATGGTGATTTATCTTGAAATTCTGTAGCAATACATGAAGATTCAGCCCTTGAATGCTTTAGAAAGCTAACTTGATGACTTCTAATGAAGAAACCCTAGCTTGCTTGACTTGAATGAGAAGATAGATGATGAAACAATGATGAGAGATGTAACAATGAGTTATTAGATCAATACATGAAGATTACCTTTCCATGGTGATTTATCTTGAAATTCTATAGCAATACATGAAGATTCAGCCCTTGAATGCTTTAGAAAGCTAACTTGATGACTTCTAATGAAGAAACCCTTGCTTGCTTGACTTGAATGAGAAGATAGATGATGAAACAATGATGAGAGATGTAATAATGAGTTATTAGATCAATACATGAAGATTACCTTTCCATGGTGATTTATCTTGAAATTCTATAGGAATACATGAAGATTCAACCCTTGAATGCTTTAGAAAGCTAACTTGATGAATTCTAATGAAGAAACCCTAGCTTGCTTGACTTGAATGAGAAGATAGATGATGAAACAATGGTGAGAGATGTAATAATGAGTTATTAGATGTAAAATGATGATAAACACACTTATTTATAGATAGTTGTGCCTTAGTACCTGATGATACCTCATCACAGGCCAACATGAAAAAAAATTGAACTTAAAACCTAATTTTTCTTGCTCAAACCTTGAAAAATGACTAAAAAAGGGACTCATTCACCACTAAGGGAAAATGGATCCCACCTAGATGGGACTAATTCACCACTAAAGGTTAATGGGTCACACAAGGGTTATTTTTCCTTGTTGGAATGCTGAGAAGTAAGAAAATTAGGCTTATATGATGACTATGTTGATTATTTGATCAAATTATGCCTTGGGATACACAATATGGGTTAATAGGGGCATATTAATGATGATATAAAAGTTAATTAGGGCTTGGGATACATTATTCAATATGATAGTGTAATTAAATATATTTTACAACACTAAAATGAGGTCCACACTGCCTAGGAAGGCACTAGAATCAATGTGAATGTGCAAGACACATTAGAACACTTGGTCATACTTAAATTTACTTTACAAGCCTTCTAAATTAATGTGATGATGTAATTAAACATGTTTTATAATGTTGAATTAAGGAGAAATAAATTCACTAGGTATAGAAAAAGAGAGTCTTGTTGTAAATGTGCAAATTCTTCATTAGTATTCATGATTAATTTTGTTCTAGAGGTACTCTCAACAACTCTCTACAATCTCTTGACAATCCCCTTTGCATGATCAACTTGTAATATGAGGCTGATGCCTCTCTACCATGAGTGTGGTGATCTACACCTGCATCTATGCCTTTTCCTGTGCCTGAGCCTATGTTTGAGTCTATATCTACCCCTATGTCTAGGCTAGTAAACTCTACAACTGTACAAGTTGTCCCTGAAGCATCTAAACCTGCACCTATAGTGTTGCAATCTATTGTTGTTGCTGCTGTGAGGGCACCCCAATGTGAACATGCTTCTGTACTATATCTACCAATGATCGCCTCTTGCAAGGCACTAAGAGGTCTAGTTTGGGATGTTTTCCACCACCTTTGCCACCCCCATCTCCTCCACCACCACCACCCCCATCTCCATCATCCCTGTCACTGTCATCATCATCATCGTCACTGGTCTCTACCTCCATTATCGCCACCGCCTCTGGCTCTAGCTCTTTCTCTACCTCCTACACATCTCCTACTGTAGCTCTCCTCTATTTGTGACCATGAACAACTACTCTCTCCTTGTCATCTAATATCTAGGCACTACCTCATTAAGGCTGGAGATCCATAGGAATGGATGAAGGAGCAGGTACTATGCATACTCTTTTGTAATCAGATCCTCAATGACCTTTGGATGATACTCACAAATAATCAGTTGTATACCCAAGTACTCTTGGACTACCGCATCATATGAAAGAGTGGGTCCCCACTCATGTGTATCCATCTGTCGTCGAGCATAATGAGCTACACGATGTGGCATGCCCTGTACTTAACCATATTGCCACATCACACTCACGGAAGGGCCACCATACAATTTCCTCTAGATCATCAAGAACATGTCACCAATCCTCTAGTTTTCCCAGTCTATGCTAGACAACTATGCCAGTGTAACCATGCACATATGGTATACCAAGTGGTGATTGTCCATCCGTCTCAGGATGTGCGATGGTGATATGCTCCCATGCCCATATCTATAATAATGTACCCTAGCTAAAAAAACTACATCCTTTGAGGTACAAAACCTAATGTAAATCATGATAAAGATGGGAAAGCATGCACATGACCCAAGCATATATGGTTTGTTGCATGATCATCTGCTCTAGGATGCGACCCCATCCAACTGCTAATCCCTTTGACCTACAATTGGGACATAGGAAACCACCAATAAATCCTACAAGAACTGATGGAAATGTAGCATATGCATTGATTATATCTCTCCAAGGAATCTCATAACCACATATCATAACATCTTGGAATACTCTCCTCAAGGAATCTGTCCCACCCTACTTTGTTGCATCATATAGAACAAGCCCTCCTATTATAGGTATCCTCAAATTGCACCACACATCCTCCGGAGTCACTGTCATCTCGTCAGTAGGTAGGTGGAAGGTGTTATGCTCGCTATGCCACCTCTTTGCTAGTGCTATCAAAAGACTCTTGTTGATCCTAATATGGGGCATATCTAGAAGAGGCGACAATCCATAATGTGCAATCATAGTTGTCTCAGGCTGAACCAGCTGAGGTATCAAATCAAATATCCTGGGAAAGTGGTCATAAATCTGCAGATTCTTAAAATTCTCCTATCATCACAAAAAAATGCAAATTAGTAATCTTCTTAATCAATCAAACTCAATCAGCCTACGGGTATGTTAGGATCATGATGTGCCAAAAAGTGGCAATATGATGGGTATGTGCCTGATGACTTTTTTTTACCAAAAATTGATGAAATGAAAAGGGTTTTTTAAGGAAATTCTCAGCTTTCCAAAAATATAAATTATGCTTCACTTTGAATTTAATAAGTAATTATTATTCATTTTCTATTCAAATTATGATTGAAGTCCTGACTAATAGAGTGATTGAAAAACATCTATAGATTTCAAAAGATATCACATTTTTTGAATCCAAAACATGCATCACATTTTATGCTTCACATACTATAGGATTAAAAAAAAAAGAAAAATTCATGAAGTTTTGACCAAGTTAAGGTGGTCAGATATACGAGATTTTTATATTTTTTAAAACTTGTAAGAAAACATTCATAATTAATTTTTTACTTGGAAAAAAATTACAAAAAAATATGCATCACATAGGACATGAGTCCTCTAGTTATCTCTAAAATATTATAAAAAAATATTATCATTTTATTGTGGTTAGGGTGGTCAGACAGACACCTAATTCTTTTTTTTCCCAGAAATTTAAGTACTATTGCATTGAAATTTCAAATTTTCACCAAATAGATTTTTTTTTTTTTTTAAAACCTAGTAGTTTAGAAACTACATTCAATTTTCTACAGATTCTATTCTTACATATTTTTGAAATAATATAGATAGCTTATTCAAATTTTTATGTCAAGTTTCCTAACTCTGATTTTTTTGATTTTTTTGCCACTTAAGGGCCTATTTTTTCGATGATGATCCTGCACATACCCCTATTAATCTAATTAGCTCTAGTGATTAACTCTAATCAAATCTCACAAGCATGAATCTATCAATCAACCTCGCCTATCATGAGGTTTATCAATAAATTTATCAATCAACCTCACCTATTATGACGTTAATCAATCTATAATTGCACCTCGCCTATCATGAGGTCAATTAATCAAATCAACCTTACTTATCATGAGGTTTATCAATCAATCTATAATTTTTTCTTCGCCTGTCATGAGGTTAATTATCATCAATCAATCATCAAGCCTTTCTTATCATGAGTTTAATCATCATCTAATCAATCGGGATTCACAATCAAAATCAAATCATACGCTGACATGATCAAAAATCATAAAAATCAAGGAGTTGACTGCAATTTTCATCTTTCTGACTTGGATGCACTAAAAAAGTCTTCCAATGTGCTGAAATGGTTGATGCGCCATTTTAGGGGGTCGATGTGCTAATCTAGGGGATCAACATGCTATTTCATCCTATGCACTTATCTATTCTATGAATGTGCTAAATTGTCTATCCAATTCACTACAATTGTTTAGGCGCTAATCTAGCCCATCAATGCACTAACACAGTTGACCTATGTGCTATTTCTATGGATGCACTACTACAAAGTTTCAATGCACTACATCAGGTTTCTAATGAGTTATAAAATTCAAAAAATGATTTAAAACATGAAAAATGGAGGGAAATTAAAATGCACAAATCACAAGGTCATCGAGGTACGTACCAGAGGTCCATATGCTGTCAGGTGGTTATGTTGATGTGTGCGCTCAAATCGATGAGTGTGATAGGGAAACACCATCTTGCTCCAAATTGCTAATTTTCTCTCACTATCAAAGTTTCAAACTTGCAAATGCACAAATAAGCTCCTAATTCACATTTTTGACCTAAGTTTAAAGGTTAATTGAGTGGGATTTTTGTGGGTTTATTCATTTTATTTTCCACAGGGGCTTTATTTAATTATTTCCTCATACGGGTAGTTCTATATCAATTTCCAAGAGATAAATCGATTCAGTATCAAATCATCATCAAATTATCAGAAAATCATAAAAAAAATTCAAAAAATTCCTAAAAAAATAAAAAATCATCGATTTATCTCCCAAGGGGGCATATATATGTTATCACTCGAAAAACAATGTCTGGGGCATCAGAATTTTTTTATCAATACTAGCAGTAGAATCATTCTTTCAAGCAATGCATAAACACATCACTTCAAAGAGGGGAAAAATGTATAGCCCTAAAAATTGTCTAGATAAATCTGATTAATTAAATATATTTATTTGATTAATTAGCCCTTAATTTATCTACTATTAAATAAATAGAAATATTTTTTTATATAGTTCATTATTCTAATTCTTCTATTTTCATCACATTCTTCTAATTAAATTCTATATTAATTAAATAAACAACTTCAATAGTTTGATTTATTTAATTACCTAATTATTCTCTCTTAATTAAATAAAACAAATCACAAAGTTTTATTTAATTATCATATCCCTCTCTTATTAAAGAAACAAATCTCAAATATTTTCTTTATTTAATATTATTCCTCTAAATTGAATCATTCTAATTTCCTCCAAAATTGAATAATTCCAAATATTCAATTAAGCACATGTCTATAGCTTTTCTCTCAATAAAGTGGAAATTTTCAAATTGAATTCAATTGTGCGTTATCTTTTCAACCAATTTTGGAACAAACTTTGAACACTTGGCTTCATTCTTCCACCTTTTCTTCCTAGTCTCTTGGAAGAATTCTTTATCCTTTCCATCTTCTTCTCCAACAAATTCATTCTCCACCACTGGTTTATCCAGATTCAATCTCAACCATTGCTTGTTGCCACATCACAATTACCCATTTGAAATCTATAAATACAACCTTTTGCTATAGGAAAAGGATCCCACTTTTGAGCAAACTTATTCTGTAGAGATTATTCTAGAGCATGCAACATTTCAACATTTTAAGCAATAGAAAATAGAATAATTTTAGTAATCATTTAGCTTAGCAATCATTATCTTCATTATAATTGTATCTTAAACATCATAGTAGCATCATATTATCAACAATAAATATCATATAACTTTCACTATCAATCATATCATTTTATCATTAGATTATTATCATATCATATAGATCATCATTCTCAGTCACCACGTTGTCACTTTGATAGTCACAGCGCAAAAAAATCTGAGAGCCACTTTGATCTATCAAATCCTTGGAGTTAGAGAGCAATGGAATGAATTTAGATATTTGATTATGCTTAATTAAATTGATTTTCATTTGAATTCTCTAATAATGTTGCATCAAGAAGTGTTGTTGATTTACTCATTCATACTTTTACACCACTTACAAAAAGCATAACAACAAAGCTAAAGGTACAAAAGAATACACTCATAGGATGTTGCACATCATCTCATCCCACCTCCTCGTGTAGGTTGTTGAGTCTCAAGGGCATATATGGTTGTACACTTCAAATTCTCACTCACTCTGCACCAAAATTGAACTACAAGAAGGTAAAAGACAAAATGGTTACAATTAGTTGCACCTTTTACTCTTATATATGTTTAAATTAGGTCATTTATATAATAGGGTTAAAAGTTCTTTTCCATTAAAACTAGCATATTAGGGGATTGAGAACCTTTTTTTTATGTCATTTGTTGCGTTGGATTTGTGATTCCTCTCTTGTTCTCATCAAATGTCTATCATTATGTGGTTTTGTACTTGGAAATACTTTATGATATGACTTTTGCAATTTGATGCGACTAGACTGCTACCTTGATTCCACCTCCATAAAGCAAGTGGAATCAAGAGGGGCATATATCTACCCTCAAATTTGATTTCTAGAAGAAGTTAGATAAGAATATTTTCAAATGATTAATGAATTGGTCTTGCAGGATGCGGGTCCTAACATTGTGGTTTTGCAGATAGCTATAATCGATGCTTCATTCTTCTATGCTCGTAAATGAATCCATATGAGTACGCTTTTATGACATGAACTTTATTGTTTATATTCCTTTATCTTGCGTATGCATGTAGAGTTATATGGGCACTAAAGTGGGGGCTATATGTAGTGTAGAAAATTATATACTCCCTTCTTGGGGATAGTACAATTTCACACTTACTTTGGACCTATTTTAGCACCCTTGTATTTATGACCCTTTAAACCATCATTAATAGGCCCCTAAGACCCTTTATTTTGGATCTCAAGGCTTATTTCACCTAAAATCTCAATAAAATCAACAAAGGCATTCATTTTCTAACAACCTGACATTTACTCACCCTAAAAAGCTAGGGTGGGACTCATTTACCACCTTGGGTGTGTGAGTCTCCCTAGGTGGGACCCATTGCCACAAGTGGCATATGAGTCCTGTGTGGCTCCTTTTTATGGTTTGAGTGGGAAATTAAGGTTTGGTTGATATCGGTATTTGAGATCTAATAGATGGTAAATTAGATGAAGTGCCTATGTAAACAAGGTTTCAAATCATTATTTCACCCAAGAAAGCCTAAGCATTCATAATACCAACTTGAGTACTCAAGCATTCTTTCACAAGAGCATTGAAGAGCAAGTAGAAAGAAAAGTTGAATTCTTGGAGCAGTATAATAGTGTTTTTGTAGGTCTTGAAGCTCACTTTTATTCTAGATCTAGCATTTTCAAAGATTTATTATGGTTTCCTATGGAGAATCATGATGGTTTCTAGTTGGATATATGTAACTAGTCATCAAACCAAGCCTAATGACTTGTTTCCTAAGTCATTCCATCCTCCATTATCATTTTGTTTTCAACCTAAAGGAAGGTACATACATTATTGTGACTTATTAGGGTGATTAGAGATCTCCCAAAGTGAGTCATCATCTTTATGCTTCATTCATCCATCTTATTCTAACACATTAGAATAGGGTTTCATTGCACCTTAGATCTCCTAATCTTAGATACACTTAAGATTAGGGTTTCCATTCACATTTACTTTCAAGATCCATTTTTTCTATCAAGGTTTAATTACCTGGGGATTTGACCAAGGAAAACCCCCCATAAGCAAATCAATACAATATTATATTTTGCAAGTTTTTCTTAAGATCTAGAAACAAAGTCAGGAAGGAAGAGCAGAGATAGAAGAATAGATTTAGACCTTGAATTTTTGAAAAAGCATAATGGTACTGATATACCACTTGTGGCATATGAGTCCTGGTATAGCAAATTTTCTAGGTTTCAAAGGATTTAGGCTTGTCACTGCTAGATTCCAGTTTCTACCCAGAAGCCCTAATCTGGGACTAAATCACCCAACCTAGCGTATGAATTCTATTAAGCATTAATATCAACATTTTCAAGATTTCAGACCTTATTTTGAGCCTCTTTAGTTTCTAGGTGCATGTTTGTACTTTCTCAATTTACTATTCTAATTTGAATTCATTTCTAGTTCATTTACTTAAGTCTTGCATATCATTTACATTCCTTGTCTTTCCAAGCCCTATCTTGGTGGTGGACCCCTTTTATACCTTTGATCACACCCTAGAACACCTTATTGTAGATCTATTTCCCTTATTCCATCCTTGGATTGAGATCTCTAGGGTTTCCTTAAGTTAAACTTGCAGGAAAGTGGTTGTTCTATGTCCTAAAACATATAAACCAACCATTTTTCAAGGTTTGAAATATTATTCTCTACACATTTTTCATAAAATTCTTTTAGTTCCTTTAGAATATTGATATCAATTTTTTAACTTTAATTTCTAAAAGATTCCATCAAATACTATTTTCATTATATTTATGTTATAATTTAATAATAGAAAAAAATTAGATAAGAATTAAAATATAAGAAAACAATATAAAATTATGTTGTTACAAATTAAAATTTATATGAAATAATTTAAATGAGAAAAAAAAATTGTGAAAAAACTCTTAACTCACAAATACGTACTAAAACTTTAATAAAAACGGACTTATTATTTTAAAAATGTGAAAAAAACCTGCATAACTACTAAATTCCCTCCCAAAACATCTATAGCATTAGAATAACTCAATCACCATAAAGGATTCCCAATTTCAAATAAACTTTTCTTGATTACTCTTTCCCAATACACTACTACAAGGGACAATTAGGCTGCTCCTCACAACATATTATGAAGTGTTGTATCTTATGCTTGCGTTATACGCCTCTCCTAGATGACCCACAATCATGCTTCCTTAAAGGACTACAACTACAACTCTATAAAGAGGCCAACCCCACAATATATCACTAAAAAATAAAAAGAAAAAACAATATTTACTCCCATCGCAAAAGAAATGTTGATAATAAAAATGACGTTTGCAATAAAAAGTTACAAACGAAACGAGTGAAAGCCAAGAAGAAAATAAATCTGATTCGTTGTCTAGTTGTCCCGTCTCACATGGCTTAATGGGTCACAATCAATTTGATTCCATAGAGATTGAAATGTGGTTGGTCTGTGTATTGGTCCGTCCCACTTTAGGTGGACCTTTTTTCAAATGGTTTGTTAGACGTCTTTGTTGTTTCTCTAGAGTCTATTTCAAATTGTCTATGCAGTTTACAAAAGGGCGATTTGGTCACAATTATTAATTAATTAAAAATAAAGATAATTAAGTCAAATTGTCCTTTGTAGGCTGTATAGACATTAATTTGACCTTTTGTAGGTTGCATAGACATTCACAATTATTAATTAATTAAAAATAAAGATAATTGTAGGCTGCATAGACATTCACAATTATTAATTAATTAAAAATAAAGATAATTGTGTCTCGTCCTTTGTAGGCTGCATAGACATTAATTTGACATTTTGTAGGCTTCATAGTCATTGCCAGTTGATTTAGCGTATTTTTGAGTTGGTCTGATAGTGAAAGTTTTAGTTTTCTAATAAATGATGGAGAATGTAGTATTTTTTTACAGAGATGTAATTAATGTAATTTATGGGATATATTTTGAGTTGATTTTAAGGGTTATTTGTTAAATTGAAGAAAATAATTTTATAAGATCTATAATGTCAAGAGGTTGGAAGTTAGCGTGTAAATTTGATTTAGGTGATTAAATTATCTAATTCATAATTAGTATTATGTATAAAATTTATTTGTACAAATCATACTCAAGTTTAATATTGTAATAATGAAATTTGTGTACAAATGTCATTTTTCATTTAGTTTTATTTATTCATTGATGGAATGTCTTTAATGCAATTATATATTGATAAGTAACACATTTTTGTGATAGATATTTGCTCATACCTCAATCCCTATTAATTGCTATTTTCTTCCACTTATACTAATTCTCATAGATTTATGAAACTTAATTCAAACTTTTTTCAATGCATTAACTCTTAACCTCAAAATTATTAGTTTTTTTTAATTAGGTTAACTTTTATACTACTTAAAATTGATCTATAGTTTACGAAATTGACCCTCAAATTAAAACCTTTAAATTTATATTTCATCTTTTTAGCCCCTTCTCACTAATCATTGTAATATGAGTTGGTATATGTTTGTGCAACATATTGTTATTCCTTATATTAAATAGAGACATTCAATTTTCAATTTATTCATATGTTAGATTTTGGGAATATAAATAATTCCTTCAACAAGTTTCAATTTTCTAAGAGACAAAGATTCATAATTTGCTTTGTTTCCATAGAATCCATTTGCATGGTTGTGGTTTGTCTTCAAATATTTACCCTAAGTTACAAAACTAATTAATCAAGGGAGGTTTACCCAGGGTAACATGACCCTTATTAATTCAAATGATTCTCATAATGTGTTTGAAAACACTATAGTCCTTAACACTCATCAAATATCAAATATTAGAGATCAAAGTTGACAAGATTTGTCAAAACCTTATAAACAAGATTGATTTGTGCACCAAGATATCAATTTTCTTGCAATTGGGATCCAACTTACAATAATTAGGATGAAACCTAACATATCTAAGATTTACCCATATAAATTTTTGGTTTGCATAGATTTTGAGACAACAATAATTTCAAGGGTATTAAATTTTTGTACCCTAGAGAACAATTTTAGTATACCATGTTCATATAAGTTCTTCATCATCATACCTAGCACTAGGAATCCAATCCTTCTCATTTTAATCAACATATTTATTATTGTTAATTTATCAACCTAGCTTTGAAATCAATCAAATTAATTAAATACTAAGTTATTTATATTTATTTTTTAGGTTACTTCATAAATATATATTTTATGAGTAAGTTGATTTGGTAGAATTTTTTTTTTTAAAAGTGATTTCTATTAGTTAATTTTATAGCCACAAATAAAATGTAGACAACATAATTGAACTAGATAAACTAAAGAGAGTATTTTCTTCTCAAGTTGCATCTCATCAACTATTATAATAGTTTATTATATTCTAGATGTCTTGATGGAATCATCTTACAGAAACAACAATATATATAAAGCACATAAGCATTAAATTTGTTTTGACACTTTTAATTAAACAATACTAAAATCCATCTAAAAACCACAGTTTGAAACAACATAACCTCAATTTAACCAAGTTTCTAAGGAAACACTAAGGTGTGATTATTACAATGACCCCTCTTGGTGGTATTATAAAGAATTGCAAGAAACATTAGAGTACATTATTTTTCTTCAGTAACTAAAACTCCTAGTTCTAGACTATTTCATTTTCTTCAATTCCCGCATTCTATATATTTTTAGTGTCATCATAACCATCTTTGATTGTCTTGCTACATAATGATCAACTTGACCATAATGGCAATTTTTTGATAGTAGTCAAATCTATAATTAGTAATAATCAGAACTCTTGAATCTTGAATGGTTTTGATTCATCAATACTTGAACAATTTATATTTTTGTACTTCTTGTGATAGTTTAATAGTAATGATATTTTATTAGGATTCAATTTTGTAGCTTTTTACTCAAACTAATTAAAACCATATTTCATAAATAGTATTAATTCACAATTTCGATACTACTCCAACTCAAACATACTTAACCATGTGATTTCTTCCAACTTATTGACCATATAATATATTACATTATTACTTGTTGAATATAAAGTACATGTTAGAACATACTCCACATTATGTATAAATACATGTATTGTTATATTCAATCAACATACTTTTTAATAAAGACCTATATAATACTAAAACTAATATCATAAAATAACAACATAATCATGTTGATTAAAACTCTATAAATAATTAATGTGCTTTGATTTTTTGTCTTTATTTTAAACTCCATTCTACATAATTTTTGACACCCATCGTTTATAAAAAAAATTATGTGCTAACATATTTCTCAATTTAATAAAAAATCTAACATAAACTTATTCATAAATGAATCTTCCAGCTGTATATGTGCCAGTAAGTAATCAATGACAATGTATGGTTGAACAAACTTTCACAACCTTAATAACCCAACGAAATAATTTCCATATCAATAAGTGCAATGAACAGTGACCCATTTGACTGTAGGTTAGTGTTGCACAGCTTGCAAAATGTTTTCACACTAGAGTTAATGGGTGACTTGTGAAGACAGAATCCAGTATACATAGCTAAACACAATTAGCTTACATAACGTGACGCTATCAAATCCAAAGTTTACAAGCATGTTATGAACGAAATTTACATACTGTATTTCCTTAAAAGAAACACAGCTATGATTGAATGGTGCCCATGAACAGTAGAATGGAATGAGACAAATAAACTAAACAAAAGAAAATACACGCAATCAGATCGAAAAGAAAAATGGTATATTAAAAAAGCGGCCGAAACTCAATTACTCAAAGAAAGTTGAGCATGTTTGGCCACCTTTGTTTTGAGGCTTCTTGCCAAAGGACTAGAAGAACGATATTGGCTACAAACTTTACAGATTAGACCTCCAAAACTTACCATGGTGCATACTTTTGGGCAAGTTTTTACGTGATTCAAAGTAGCTTAGCTGAATTTGTTGACTTGTCTACATAAAAATGGAAATTGGGGTGGCAGATCCTCTTTATGTAAGAAACACTGTTAATGACATGGAATCTACGTGTATTTGAGTGAATGATGTCGTGGGAGAGTAAAAATGGTACTTGTAATAAAACGTGTATGGATAATATACATACATGTAGATATTTTCTATATTATTTAAAAAAAATTATATATATTTCTCCCACACATTCAGACTGATCTGTATCCTATCTATGTATCTACGATAGAATATGGTCCTCTTCACACATAATTGCTATACAGTTTTTGGACTGTTCTGCCTTGGAATTAGCACGTGTTGGCAATGAATCTTTGAAATATTGTTAATTATTTCTGTGGGTGTATTGCATCTTTCTATATAGAGCTACAGAAAAGGACTGAGAGAGACGATAACCTGACCGGAACATAGAAAAAAGCATACCCATATCACAAGTTTATTGTGAGCATTGTATTGAGCTGGTTTTCAATAACTCTGATGTGTAAAGCTAAAGGCAATTTGTTCACTAGTACTTTGCCGGTCAATCATCTAGAATACTAGTTATTCCTTCCCACATTTCACTGTACATGATGCTATGAAGTTGGTCTGTGCAGGGTGAAGGGCTATAAAAGGACATAAAAATATTCGTGTTCTTCACAGCTTCATCTTCTTCTTGTGCTGAATTCTATCTGCAATAGATATTTTTCTTTTGAGTACTGCAAAGACAGTTTCTTGTTTTATTCAATGGCCTTTCCTCTGCAACTTGTGGCAGGAATCATTGGTATGCCATCTAGATCACTGCTTTATGAAATATATATATATATATAATCTGGACCATCTAGATTTCTGAACGTTTTGCTGTGCTAATTCGAATCATGACTTTCTAAATGGGACTAGAATAGAAGATATAGGCCTGTGTACGGTTGGAATTTGTAACTTTTTTTTTGCTCGGTCTTAAAGGGTTAGAATGAAGTATGGTGCAGATAGATAGATTGAATATATAGGACATATATGATTTGTACTCTATGTTAGTCAGAGAAGAATAATGGAGGATTTTGCATAAATACAGATTCATTCTCAAGGGAGAGTGAATAGGCTATTTCGAGTCATGCTTTGGATTTTAGAATAGTCAGTTGATAATGGCTAGCACACAAGTTTCTACTGTGTTGTTTACACTGCAAAACTTCCATAGATTGCGATGCATCATAACAATTGTACCCTCTTCTTAATCCCCAAGGGATTCTTTTCATTGTTTTGGATTCATGACTTTCTATGTAGATTGGCATTTGGGTGACTAGGTATTGGTTTTGTTGTGTATCTGATCCTCATTTGTATGTACAAGTTTTAATGTAGGCTTCCTGCTTATTTTTCTGCACAATTTTTGTTGTGAATTTGTGGGATTCTTGCTCATTTTTATGTGCAGGTTTTAGTGTTTATTAATTGACTTTATTGGTCATTTGGAGTTACAGGATTTGTGCCGTCTTTCTTGGATTAGTACTCGTTTATATGTAGATTGAAATTGTTTGGGTGACATAGATTTGCGTCAAGTTGGATTTATGTGAGAGTGCAAAGTGTTGTGAAACATAAAACATCATGATTAATGTTTCGTGGTGGTTTGTGGTGCAGGAAATATAACTTCACTGGCACTTTTCCTGTCACCTATGTAAGTACTATGTACATCAGATTTCTCTGAGTCAACTCTGATATCAGCATTCTTGTTGTTCCATGGCACTGAAATCTTTCTATTATTCACAAAAATGACTAACATGTAAGCTTTCACTATTGATTAAGATAAGGAGCTTATATATAAAATGTATTTGGAAATCGCAGGACAACATCAGGGGGATATACAAGCTTAAGTCTACCCAAGAGTTTTCAGGACTTCCATATGTGTGTACCTTATTCAACTGTTGTCTTTGGCTACTTTATGGAGCCCCGTTTGTTAAACCGCACAGCACTTTGCTGCTCACGATCAATGGTGCAGGATTTGTTTTGGAGATATTTTATCTGCTGTCCTTTCTGGAATTTTCCCCCAAGAAGAAGAAGGTAAATCATTATGCCATCTATAAGTTTGTGATTGAAAGCCATTTGGTGGCTATAAGCCTTGTGAATAGTATCAATGCTTAACAGGATTCATTTAGTTTATCTTGCAGGTGAAAACAATACGGTTAGCCATTGCGATGACAGTTGCTTTTGTCATGGTGGTTGCAGTCACGATTTATGCGCTGCACACACACAGTGTCAGACAGTTACTGGCTGGCACTTTAGGTGTGATCCTTTCCATTGTTATGTATGCCTCCCCATTATCTGTCGCGGTGAGTTTTTGAGTCTTATGTTCTAAATTTAGATTCCTATGAAAAGTTTACAAAAGAAAAATTATAATCTCCACCCAAAAACCATAAAAAATCTCTAAAAATTAATCTCTACCGAAATAAAAAATAAAAAATCTTGTCTATACCCAAAAACAAAAACCACTAGCATATGTCAATTAGCAGAAGAATTCATCCTTTCATGAATATTGATGAGTTATTTCTTTTTTCACAGGGAGATGTTATCAGAACTAAAAGTGTTAAATATATGCCATTTTTAGTCTCTCTATTCAGCACTCTAAATGCACTTGTCTGGTCTGGATACTCTATAATGGCCAAGGATATCTTTATAGCTGTAATCTTCTCTCTTTTCCTAGTGCCATTTCAAGTATAGTTTTCATGTAATTTTTAGCAAGGACGGTGCATGTTTATTCTAACAAAATTATTATTTTCTTTGCAGGTGCCAAATGGCATTGGTTTCCTTTTAGGAATAGCTCAGCTCGTTGTTTACCTCATTTACAGAGGCTCCGAGCCTGTTTTACCTGTGTCTACTGGGCTTCATAAGCTTCCTGAAACCAAAAAGATAGATGATGCATTTGATCTGCCTATCCATATAGTGGAGGTGGAAGCCCCAAATGTTGTCGAAGTGGCCACAATGAATCCTGTTAGTAACGATCAAGCTTAATTTCATTCTCTTTCATCAGTAATGAACAAGGTCTGTATAGGGTACAGCCTCCTGAGACAACCACACTCCGTCCAAAAGCATGAGAATAAGCATTAGCAGATAAAGAGGAGGAAGATGGCTATATACTATTTGAACGAACCAGTACCTATCAGAGAGAGAAAATATAGAGTGATTCTATCCCTTGGGGAGCTTGATTGTAAGCTTTTAGTTCCTATCTTTTAATAATGAACAATTTCTTTGGCAGCGGAATTCAATAAATTATTGAAGTTCCAAGTTCAATGGTTGTATGAATATGCAGTTCTGTGTGTACTTTATATCTTGAGATAGAATATTTTACAGATCAGACTAATCAAACTGCACTAATGGTTGGTGCTTTAGGTGAACAATGTCTCATAACTAAGCATTATGATAATAACATCACAACACAAACTCATGTCTATATAAAAACAAGCCTAAATAAATACAATTATGAAATAATAGTCATAAACAGGGCAAAATAGAATATAGAGAAAATAACTAAAAAAACAATTAATCTAGCTTTTATTATATTCAATCCAGCAATGTACATTCATCATTGTGTTGTTTGCAATTAACAACTTTGTATTTATAGTTGAGTTTGGAAACTTCTAGTATTCTAGAGAATTTTAAAACTAGAATGTTTCTTTTCTTGGACAGCTTTTAACTTTTTCTAACTTATGGAAAAATGTATCTTTTTTACAATTTCAAATTGTTTCTAATTTATGGAAAACTTTCTTTCTAGAAAATTCTTTTCTAGACAATCTTAATCTTCCTAACATCCCCCCTTAAGATTGGCTAGAAGAATACAAAGAGAATACAAAAGGGAGGGGAACATTATATTACTATCTCCCCTTAATATTCACTTTTCGAATCCAAATTGCTTCCTTCCCTGCTTCTTTTGCTCTAGAAAAAGACAATGATATAGTTGTTTGTTTTTTGCTACTCTGTATAATAGGAATTGATCCAAGATGAAAATCATAGCCTCCAACAAATTTTCGGTCATCTATATCACCACCCCAGTTTGAATCATATTCTTTTGTCATAGCTTGTTCCCATTCTTTCTTTCCTCTAGCTTGCTCATATAAAATTGGATCATTAATCTGTAATACTTTGGCCATAAAAGCACTACCATTCCTTCCTTGAAGTTTTGATCCTTTCCCATATATATCTTCAATGCTCCTTGTCTTTCGTCTAGCTGAAAAGTCTTCTTCTTCATCATCACTACCTACAGAAAATGGCTTGTCAAAAATATTAGTTGTTTCATTTTCAATGGTATTGTCATCATTTGTAGAACTACACAACTCATCCTCATCAATATTTCCTTGTAAAATATCTGAAAGGTTGGAAGCATTTGTTGTTGTAGAATGAGAAGTGGGTATAAGTTGTGATTCTTCATCAAAATTTACATCTCTACTAACAAAAATCTTTTTTGTTGCCAAATCATATAACCTATAAGCCTTTGATTCTTCACTATAACCCATAAACAAACACTTATGACTTTTTAGTTCTAACTTTTTTCTCTTTTCATCACGAATGTGTGCCCAAGCAAGACAACCAAACACTTTAAAATACCCAACATGAGGCTTTCTTCCACTCCATGCTTCTTTAGGAGTAACATATTTGAGGGCTTTAGAAGGAATTCTATTCACAATATGTGCGGAACAAGAGACAGCCAAACCCCAAAATTTATTATGCAAGCTTTTAAAATGCAACATACAACGAGCCATTTCTAGAAGAATTCTATTTATCCTTCAGCCACTCAATTTTTTTGAGGGGTATATAGAGTTTTTTTGAGGGGTATATGGAGTTGTTCTTTGCACTTTAATACCACAACTCTCACAAAATGATTCAAATGCATAATTACAATATTTACCCCCACTATCCATCCTTAAGCATTTAATTCTTTCCCCACTTTAATTTTCAACTAATGCCTTAAACTTTTGAAAAACTTCAAATACTTCATTTTTCCTTTCAAGAAAATAAACCCATACTCTCTTGCTGTAATCATCAATAAAAGTAAGAAGATACCTGGCACCTGAAAGTGAAGTATAACTTGGTTCACATAAATCACTATGAATGAGTTGTAGTTGATGATTAGCTCTCCATGCTTTACTTAAATCAAAAGGATCTTGATGATATTTTTCTAACAAATATCCTTCACAAACACCTTAAGAAGCTAAATTTTTTGTTAATCCTCTAACCATATCCATTCTAATTATGTCTTGTAATTTTCTATAATTTATATGTCCAAGTCTAGCATGCCAAAGTCTTGGCATATAATCAATATGAGCAATAAAAGTATGAGAGAGTATATTTATCATCAACAAACTGCACAAATTTAAATAGACTCTTTTCATGATCAACTCTACCAATAGCAATTATATTGCTTGGGTCTTTTCTATCTCTAACATTAACTTGATTAGTAGTGACAACAAACTCATATCCAACTTCAACAATTTTATATACTGAAATAAGATTCACCCCTAACCCTTCAACCAATAAAACATTTTTCAAAGTCCCATTTGTCACATTAACAGTTCCTGTTCCTCAAATTGCAAGCTTCATTTTATTGTAAATAGTTATTTCTTGATCTGAATTAGTTTCTTCATTAAAGTCAACAAATAACGATCTATCTCCAGTCATGTGATAAGATGCTCCTAAATCTAGAATCCATTCTTTATTAAAATCTGAAGCAAAATAACCCCCTTTAACAGTGGATTTACCTTTTCCTTGCTTTTGAAAGGACATAGCCAGAAAGATTTTTTTATCCATCTTGCCATCATTAAACCTTTCTTGCTTGGACTTGTATTGCTTCCTTTCATTGTACCTCTTCTTCAAACAAAATTTCTCAATGTGATTCTCTCCTCCACAATACCTGCAAATAATGGGTTTTCTTCCAACTTGCTTTTCTGCACTATCATTTTTAGACTTATAAGTTCACCAATTTTTCTTCTATACTAAACATTCGGCAATATTTGCATCTTTATAATCTTTTTCTAAATTATCCCATAGCTCTATTGGATTATCAACATTAACAAATGTTGTATTCAAATTGGGGCTTAAAGCTTTACCAATAATACCTCTTGCTTGCTCTAAATTGCATTTCTACAACTCCTTTTCTCTGTTAGTTTGGGGTTCTCCAATTTTCTTATTCACTATCCTCCATAGATCTTTTTCTCTCAAAGCATTCTCGACTGCAATCTTCCAATATGCAAAACCACTTCCATCAAAGATAGGAAAATCTTCATTTGAAGAGCCCATGTTAGCCACAAAATAAAATCAATCTTCAAACAAATGTTACTCTGGCAACATAACAATCCTGCAACCAAATATCTCTCCAACAATATATCAACCCTGCAAACAAACCACTTCCAACAATATATCTTCCCTGCAAACAAATTACTCTAGCAAAATATTTCTAGTTGAATATCTAGCTGAACCTCTAGATGAACCTCTAGCTGAATCTGGCTCTGATACCATGTAAAAACAAGCTTAAATAAATATAATTATGAAATAATAGTCATAAACAGGGCAAAATAGAATATAGAAAAAATAGCTGAAAAAATAATTAATCTAGTTTTTATTATATTCAATCCAGCAATGTACACTCATCATTGTGTTGTTTGCAATTAACAACTTTGTATTTATAGTTGAGTTTGGAAACTTCTAGTATTCTAAAGAATTCTAAAACTAGAATGTTCCTTTTCTTGGACAGCTTTTAACTTTTCATAACTTGTGGAAAAATCTATCTTTTTTACAATTTCAAATTGTTTCTAATTTATGGAAAACTTTCTTTCTAGAAAATTCTTTTCTAGACAATCTTAATCTTCCTAAACCAGAGAAAGAAGACTTCAAAGAAGTGAATGTTGAGTAGATGCTCAAGCTCATGGGCAATGGATGCATAAGCATGAAAGTTAACTCAAGGAATAGAGATATCATTAATAAACAACAAAGTACAGAAGTAAAGACTAAGAAGGAATATAAACTTAAACAATAGAGATTCAATTGCGTCCAGAGTAAAAACATAGGAATGATGTATTAGTTGGAAAATGGAGTTGACAAAATAAGCAGTGGATACAAGAGACATTTATAAAAGGGACATTGACCACCCACTCCCTTTTTTTCCAAGGGAGAAAAACTGTAGAGTAAACTTAAACAATAGAGATTCAATTGCATCGAGAGTAAAAACATAGGAATGATGTATTAGTTGGAAAATGGAGTTAACAAAATAAGCAGTGGATACAAGAGACATTTATAAAAGGGACATTGACCAACCACTCCTTTTTTTTCCAAGGGAGAAAAATAGTAGAAAATCCCTTTAATGTGTAGAAGAGGTCTCTAAAAAAAATCATATATGCCTGATTAAAGATGCTTTAATTGAAAAGGAAAATATGTGAGAAATTTTATGGTTTTACCACATGATATTCTCTCGACTTCCTACAAAGATTGTTGGTCATACTTACGTAGGATCTTATTGAATGACACATCATTTTATTCATATTTTTTATGATATCATATTCATTTAGCAATGGAATTACAATGAGAGTAACAAATATATTGTAGTCAATGGTGATCGGCGGGAAAGAACAATGGGTTGCTATTTTGAATTTTTTTGAAGAACCAGACACATACGATGATGACCTCAACCCAGGTGGTGTATGGATTATGTCGCTGCTTTCTTGGGCTATGCTTCTGGAGGGGTTGTGCTTCTAGAGGGGTTGGTTCTGGCACCTACGTGGGTGGAAGACAGAAGGTTGGTTCCTATGGGTGGGGTTGTTGGTGCTAAAGGTGAGGGGAACTTTGTTTGTGCTTGGTCTCCTATTTGGGTTGGCTATGGAGACAACTCTTCTTTTCCTGCAGTGGCTGGAGATTGTTCTTTAGCATTTGCACTGTTGGATGCTTTCTTTGTGTCTCCCTTGTTGGTGCTCTTCTATGGTGCTATAGGTGGGGACTCTTTTGATGCATTGGGTTTGGGTTTTGCTATTGTTGTTGTTGTTGTAGCTTTTGATGGTTATTGGAGGGAAAGTTTGTTGCCCTTTATGGTTTCTGGTGTTGGGTGGTTTCCCCTTCTGCTTTGCTGCTCCTTGTAGGGTATGTGGGGTTGCTTGGGCTTCCTTAAAGTTTTTGGGTTGAAGAAGGAGCTTATTTTTGGTTCTGCTCGGTGTAGTAGGATGGCTTGGGGGCTTTATTTGTTGGCCCTTTCTTCTTCTCTCTTCTTCTAGGGTTTTCATTGCTTCCGTGTATTCACTGTTTGGTGGCTTGTCGGCCTAGTTGTGGTTTCCTTTTGGCTGGGAATGTGGGTTTGCTTGGGCTTCCTTGGAGTTTCTAGGTTGAAGAAGGGGCTTATTTTTGGTTCTACTTGATGTAGTAGGATGGCTTGGGGGATTTATTTGTTGACCCTTTCTTCTTCTCATTTTTTTAGGGGTGTTCTTAGCTTCTACGCTTTCTCTAATTGGTGGCTCTCCTTTGGGGGTTATGCCAGCACGGTTGTGGTTTCCAAATGGCAGGTGGATTTCATTGCCTATTTTCCTGGTTTGGAGACTATTTTGAGATGCTGGCCCATTTGGTGGAGTGGTTATGATGCTCAAATTTGGATGCTTTCTTCCCTGTGCTCTGTTGGGTTTAGTGTGGACTTGCACTGGTGTTACCAGGAGTTTTTCATGATAAGAGTAGGTGTCTTTCTTAAACCCTTGTTCATGGTTTTCCCCACATGTGCCTTATTCTTTGGT
Organism: Sequoia sempervirens; assembly: GCA_007258455.2. NCBI lineage: Eukaryota > Viridiplantae > Streptophyta > Pinopsida > Cupressales > Cupressaceae > Sequoia > Sequoia sempervirens. Next base: position 503,195,807 of record VDFB02000015.1, read on the forward strand.
GGTGTTTGGGCGCTGATGCCTTGGCTGGACCATTTTGTGGGTATGGAGTTGGTGTTGGATCAGCTGTTTTATGTGCTGAAAGTTTTGAGGGTTGGGTGGTTTTTAGAGATAGTTTTGAAGATCCAGTTGTTATTGATGTTGTTGCTTTCTTTGGTTCTCTTTCTCACTACAGTCCCTTCCTTCTCTCTAAATACTAGGCCTTCTTTTGAGGTGAAGACCTCTCCTTTGGAGGTGGAGTCCTCTCCCTCTCAGATTGAAGTGTGTTATGTGGTTAAAGGTCTATTCCTGCTTTTCCTATTGAGGGGGTTCCCATTTCTATTGAGGCAGAATGGTGGGTTGTAGGAATGCTATGACTGTGGTAGGTTGGTTGAGATTTGGGTTTTGTCTCCTATAGAGGTGGAGAGAGCAATTGGCTTTTATGGAAAATGATTGGAACCTTGTGTTCTCGTGATGACCTCTCCTATAGAGGGGGAGAGGGTTTGTTGTTGGGAAAATCTTTGTCTACTTTTGGGGCTCTACTTCTGCAGACCTATGACTTAGTTGTTTTTTCCAATGGTATGGTGAGACCAATCTACTTGAGTGGTTGGCTTGTTATAGTCTATTTGTTGCAGGCTTCTCTCTTGGGTTTAAGGTCCTTGCCAAAACCTGGTTATGGGTTGTTGGTCCTGTCAAAACCAATAAAGCCAAGATTCATGTAGAATCTTAGTTCTTTTCTCGACAGCCTGTTGGCTTTTGGTTGGTTGCTAGCTTGCTGGGTTCCTTAAAACCTGATGGTTTCGGATCCATTCAAAACCTGTTATAAATGGTTCCGGGTCCATTCAAAACCTGTTTATCCTCTTATCAAAAACAATGGAATTACATAATAAAGTTTAATAAGATTACATGACAAAACATTGCTTTTTGTGATGTTTCTCCTTTTTTTAAATATACAATAGTTATTAACATCTTTTCAACATTTTAGGTGTATGTTTAATTGTATTATTAATTAATTAATAGTCTAGATTCATATTATGTCTAAACAAAATCCGTGTATATTCTTACATTATCAAGTACAAAAATGTACATATCGTACTATAATATGTAATTTCATGATTGTAATTAACTCATTCAAAATTGAAAGATCAAAACCATCATAAATTTAGTAAAACTTGATTGTTTTCCATCCCTTAATTTTTTGATAGTAGAAACACAATCATAAGCTTAAAAAACAATGAAACTTCTTTCATAATTAAAAGAATTAATCTTTCTATTGTACGAACGATCAATCTCAACTAAATACGCAATAAATTATCCAGTAAATTAACCCATCAACTTAAATGTGTTAATTAAAATTTGCATTACTATTACAAGAATAAGGATATCACTGTTACAAGCATCACTCAGATATTCCCTTCATTACGTTGTGTATGATCTGTTTCGTAAAGTATCAGCTTCAAAAATCTGACCCCACCAAAAAGATCTGTATTATTAGTACCTGCCTCGGCTGTACTATAGGTTTAATCTTTCTCAATTTCCAATTCTTTCGTACCATCTTAGGTAATCAAATATTTTTTTGATGTCATTCAATTGTCTCCAGCTACAATTCCTTCATCGTTGCCAGCTAATGAGACTGTTTTAAGGGATGGCGGTCTGACAAAAGAACAGGCTGTCAAAAAACTACTTGCCTTGAGACATGTCAATTTCTTTTGTGACAAGAAATGGGCCTTCTTCACAATGGGGTAGGTATTTCGAACGTATAAATGATCGGTGTCTCTTTAGAAACAAGACATTGCTTTCCATCATCTTCGTGCTGGTTTATGCTAATTTTTTTTGCTAATAAAGCTGTTGCTTTGAGTTTTTTTTGCGAAAAGTGCAATCCATTCTGGTACTAAGAAATAACAAGTAACATTCCAATAACACAAACGAACAACCATCGTCTTTTACAGAGAGTTGATTATAATTTTTTCTTTTCTTCCAGGCAAGTATTTTGAAGAAGATAAAGTGCATGATTATATGTTTATTTTGCAGAGAAGATTGTATTCTTTTATATTAATTTATTTCATAGTTATTTTTAGTTGTATTTTTATTTATGAATGTATTAGTTTAATGTTTAATTAAACAGTTGTATTTTATAAATGAATCAAATTTTATTTTAATTTATTTTATGTTTTAATTTATTTTTTATTAATGATTTAAAGTTATTTATTATTCTGTCAATAGTGGTATTGTGTGATGGTTGAGTTGTTGTGTTGTTATTCTTATCATCAAGGTTCAAATTCTACTAGGGTGGAATTGTTGAGAATTTATATTGGGGATGAGGTCTCCCTTTTGTGACCTCACCTGTTCATAACTTTGGGTCAAAAGCATTTTAAATTTTCATGTTAGTGAAGCAGTCTTAATATGTTTGATATTAATTGACTAAAACCAAAAATACTTTTCAAATTGATGATTTGAGATTGTTTATGAACAAAACTTAAAACATCATTAGAATATCTCATAATGTAATCATATAGAGTATTATTCACAAATTTCTTTAATATGTTTGATATTAATTGACTAAAACCAAAAATACTTTTCAAATTGATGATTTGGGATTGTTTATGAACAAAAATTAAAACATCATTAGAATATCTCATAATGTAATCATATAGAGTATTATTCACAAATTTCTTTAGAGTAGTCAATAGTAGTTCACAAGCTTTTTGAATTAAGAACACACCTACATCCAACACCTTCCATTCTAAATTTCAAGCATGTTTTAATTGCTCATTGCAGAAACATACATAAGGGATTTGACCAAGACACAAGGTGAAAGTTAGTAAAATTCTCTACCCTAACATAGTAAATTTGTTAAATATGTTCATAAATATCACTTGAAATTCAATGTAATTTTAAGAGAACAAGGTGAAAAATAAGATGAAAGCTCTCTTCAACAATGGGTTGTGATTTTATGTCATATAATTACCAAAAAATAATATTGGTAAATAATTTAAACAATAAAATAATATAAGTTTATGAAAATTCATACTAAATTACACGTAAGCTATGCCAATTACTAATCACTACATTACACGTTTTATATTTTTAGAAGAATTATAATATTCTAGAGGGATGCATGTTTTATATGAAGAGTAATTGCTAGGTAATAATTTTAGAATATAACTTGAACCTCTTATGAAATTTTATAAATAAATAGATGATTTATTTCTAATCAATATATAAAGGTAAAATGTTCATACTCATGTCATCACTTGTTCTATTTTGTCCTATTTTGAGGGGAATATTTTTTTATAAATCTAGACATTTAAACACCTTTTATTGTAATATCGTGCAAAATTATCTCTCTTTCCAAACTATGATTTCCAACTACCATATAATACATATTTTATGCACCTACCACTTAACCCATTTCACATGTTTACACACCCCTATACATTTTCCTTATCCACTTGATTATCACACCTATACTCATGCTTATCTCCAAGCATGCATCATAACCAATGTCTATCCCTTTTTCTATCTAGAGATAAATTTACATTTATGAGGTTATCCTCATGGTAGAAGGCTCATCCCACCCAAATTTAAATTATAAAAATAAATTACAATAACTTCTCATATATGTCCAACTAAACACAATCTTGCATCATATGCTTATATGTCCTTGTATCTAAATGTATTTAACTTTCTTTCATTCTAATCATTTTATAATCCATCAATAATTTGATTATCACTATTATATAAACTCTTTGGATGCACTAAAAGGAATATAATTATGCACAACAATTTTAGGATCAATTTCTTGACAGAGATTATCATAGTCAATCACCCTCTGTTTCCTATGATTGATCTAGGTGAAAGCTATGATGTAACGATAATATTCTATTTTTTTAGATATTACAAGGTCTTAAGATATTTAGGATCAAACAAGAGAGGAATCAAGCAAAATAGAGGATTAAAGTTTCTATATCACACATGACAAACTCATAGGTGTAGGACAAGTTTACAATCAAACATTTTTCCTTGCCTAGTGAGAAATAAATTGTATTTTATTGTTGACTCGCTAATGTAGCATCCGCTATTTATATATTAAGGCACATTAAATTCAAATA
>VDFB02000015.1:503199994-503646078 GCA_007258455.2 Sequoia sempervirens
ATCCTCTACCCTCAACCCTCAACCCTCAAACATCAACCCTCACCCTTAATCCCTCTACTCTATACCCTCTACCATATACATTAAACCCTCAACCCTCAATTATCAACCCTCAATCCTTAATCTGTCAATCCTGAACCCTTAAACCCTCTACCCACTACCCTCTACCCTATAAACCCTTAAAAACTCAACTCTAAACCCTAAAACGTCAACCCTTAAACCCTAAACAGTTAAACCCTCTACCCTCTACCCTCAACCCTTAAAACCTTAAACTCACTTAGTAAACTCTCTATCCTAATCCCTCAACCCTCTTGAACCTTAATCCCTCAAACCCTATACCCTCTACCCTATACATTGGACCCTCAATACTAATCCCCCAACCCTATACACTCAATCCTCTACCCTCAACCTTAAACCCTTAACCCTTAAACCCTCTACCCACTACCCTCTACCATATAAACCATTAAACACTCAACCCTAAACCCTAAACCCCCAACCCTTAAACCCTTAAACCCACATTAAACTCTCTACCCTAATCCCTCAACCCTTAAACCATAATCCCTTAGCCCTTATACCCTCTACCCTATATATTGGACCCTCAACCCTAATCCCCCAATCCTATACCCTCAATCCTCTACCCTCAGCCTTAAACCATCAACCCTCAACCCTTAAACCCTATACCCTCTAACCTCTACCCTCTACCCTATGCATTAAACACCCAACCCTCAAATCTCAACCCTCAACCCTTAATCTCTCAATCCTCAACCCTCAACCTCGATACCCTCTACCCTAGACATTGGAGTCTTAAACCCAATCCTTCAACCAGATGTATCATCAGCCCTATACCATCAAATCAATACCCTAATCCCTCAACCCTACAGGTCCTCAACCCTATACCCTCTATTCTCAACCCTCTACCCTATGCATTGGATCCTCAACCCTCGTATATCTATGTCCCTCCCTCCTCTTCTCACCTTCTCTCTATCCATCCATCCCTCAACCCTAGACCCTAAACCATTAAAGCCTTAAACAATCAACCCTAACCCCCAACCCAATACCCTCTATGCTAAACCCTAATCCCTCAACACTAATCCATCAAACCTTACACCCTTAAATCCAAGAAAATTCCCTACCCTAATCCCTAAACCCTCAACCCCTAAATCCTCTACCCTCAACCCTTAAAGCCTAATCCCTGAATCCCTATACCTTCCACCTTATACATTGGAGCCTCAACCCTAATCACTCAAACCTATACCATATACCCTCAATTCTTCAACCCTAAACCCTTAAACCCTCTACCCTCTATCCTCTACCCTATACATTAAACCATGAACCCCCAATTCTCAACCCTCAACCCCTATACCCTCTACCCTTTACATGGGATCCTTAATCTAATCCTTCAGCCATATACTGTCAAACCTATACCCTAAACCCTCTAACCTAAACCCTAAACCATTTAACCCTAAACCATTCAAACTTCTACCCTATACACTCAACCCTTAAACCCTAATACCCTAGAAACCATCAACCCTATAGGTCCTCCTCCCTAATACCTCAACCCTAAACCTTCAACCCCTATCACTTTCTATCTATCTATACATATCACCTCTCCCTCCACCCCTCTCTCCTACCCTCTCTAATTGTCTCTATCTACCCTCTCCCTCTTTCTACGTACCTCTTGTTCAATCAATCCCTACCACCCTATATCACTCCCTCTATCTATCTCTCTATCTCCCTCCCACTCCCTCTCTCTCCCTCTATCTCATGTCTCTCCCTCCCACCCCCTCTCTCTCAGCTCTCTCTCTCTCTCTCTCTCTCTCTCTCTCTCTCTCTCTCTCTCTCTCTCTCTCTCTCTCTCTCTATCCTCCCTCCCGCCTACCTAGATGTTTCCTCTCACTCCACCCCCTCTTTCTATCCCTTTATTAGGTAACACCCTCCCACAACCTCTCCCTCTCTCAAGTATCTCACTCACACTCCCTCTCTCTCCCACTCTTTCACTCTCACACTCCCTCTCACTACCTGTCTCTTAATTCTCTCCCTCTCACCCCCTCATACTCTTAAATATCTCCCTTTGGAACCCTACCTACATAGCTCTCTTTTTATCCATCTCTCTCTCCCCCCTCTCTCCCTCTCTCTCAATTATCTCTCTCCCACCCCTCTCTCTCTCACTCCCTTTATCCCTCCACCCTACCTAGCTAAGTCCCTCTCACTCCAACCCCTTATCTCCCATTCCCTCTCTCTTAAACTCTCACTTTATCCCTTTATCCCTCTCTCCCCTCATGCACTCTCAAGTCTCTCCCTTTGGTACCCTACCTATATAACTTTCTCCTTCTCTCTGTCTATCTCTCTCCCCTCTCTCTTCCACCCCCCTCTCTCTCTCTCACTCCCTTTATCCCTCCCACCCTACCTAGCTAAGTCCCTCTCATTCCAACCCCTTTTCTCCCACTCCTCCCTTAAAATCTCACTTCCACCCCCTCTCCCTTTCTCCAGACTCTCTCCCTCTCTCTCTCCCTCTCTCTCTCTCCTCTCCCATCCACTTCCCCCTCCCTCTCCCTCTCCCACCCTACCTAGACAACTCTATATATATATATCTCTCTCTCTCTCTTAAAATTCTCCCTCCCTCTACATAAATGCATACATACAAGCATAATACATATGTACATACAATCCTACATACATACAAGCATACATGTACATTAACATATATACAATCTTACATACAAGTAGACATGCACACAATATGCATGCATTGATACATACATGAATACATAGATACATACATACATACATACATGACATACAAGCATACATGTACATACATACATACAAATATATAAACATACATTCAATATGGATTTAACATAAAGCAAGAAATAATGCGAGCATGTTATATTGTTCTCATGTTATGTCTTGCTAGACATGCTCCCCACAAATAGAAAACCATGTCAAAACTGACATATAACGTTAGCACATTATAACACGCTCGCGTTATATCTTTCTTTGGGAATCTGCAAGCCTTAGGATTGGTATTTTCCTTGGAATACCATACCAAAGTCTTGGAGGGAATTCCCAATGACCAGAGATGTGTTTTTGCATGTTCTACAATATTTCACATAATTAGGTTCCTCCTCACCATTAGGATTGCACGTGGTTCAATATCAAACAAATTGAACATCTGGTTAATGTTAGGTTCTCTCTTAGCTATCCAACAATGTAATTTTTTTCACTTTCTAACAATGTTAAGCCATTCATCCATAATTTCTTTTATTTGTATGTCTATTTTTTGGCAAAAAGTAGTGTTTGGTTTTTTTTTCGTTATAAATTAAATTTTTAGAAACTAGACTCCATTCTATAATTTTATTTTTTATTTTTTTAAAATTTAAATTAGTTTCCAAAATTTGTAGGCGTAGCATGGCCAAAATTCTATTTTTTAGGAAGTGTCCACTTCAAAAATTAGTAAAAAATAAAATATTCATTAAAAATTTATCATAAAAATCATGCATCAACTACATAATGTTACCTAACTTCTGACCATACCAATTTTAAAAATACTAAAAAAGAGGTCACCGTATGAGGGTCGTACAAGAGTTTCTATGTTATTTTTTTCTAACGAAAAACAACAACAATTTGTGTACATCCCTCATTTGAACCCCTTAATCTCAACCATTTTCAAAATAAATTAGTAGTTTAGAAAGTAGACTCAAAGTAGTTGAATCCTTTGTATTGTTCCATACCAAAATTTTGAGTGTAAGTATCCTCAATTTCACATCCAAGGTCAGTATTTTCTTATTTCAGAAAAAAAGTGGCCACGTAAGCCCCCTTTTTGGGAACCATCTTGGTGCACTTACCCATTTCAATAAAGCCTCTTTAAAAGATAATTTTCCTCTTCCTAATATAGACATGATTGTGGATTCAACTGTTGGACATGCTTTGTTGTCATTCATAGGTGAATTTTTTGGTTATAATCAAATCCTTATCAACCCTCAAAATCAATACAAAATTGCTTTTACAATTGTTTGGGGAACATTTTGTTGGGTTGTGATGCCCTTCAGTCTAAAGAATGCTGGCACAACTTATCAACGTGCAATGACATTAATATTTCATGATTACATTCACAAAATTTTAGGAGATTATGTCGACGATATCTTAGCTAAATCATTAACACAACAAGATAATGTAAATGTCCACAAAATATTCGAACAAATACAAAAATACAATATGCAATTGAATCCAAAAAAGTGTGTCTTTGACATATATAGTGGCAAAATTTTTGGGTTTTTCATATCTCACAAACGCATTGAGGTGGACACAAAGAAAATTGATGCAATCATTAACAAGCCACTTCCTAGGAATATTTCTCAATTACGCACATTACAAGGTCGAATTCAAGTTATCCGTCGTTTTATTGTTTGTTTAGTCGATTGCACATTAAATTTCACACATCTCCTTAAAAAGGGTGTACCTTTTGATTGGGATGATGATTTTAAACAAAATTTTGAGAGTCTAAAAGAATATCTAGCCACTCCACTTGTTTTACAACCCACTATGCAAAATAGACCATTTATTTTGTATATCGCTACATCTACCCATGCTCTTGCAACATTGTTGGCTCAACACAACGATCATGGTAAAGAACAACCTATTTATTACATTAGTTGAACCTTAATTGATTATGATACATGATATTCACCAATTGAAAAACAATGTTTGGCTCTTGTATTCGCTACTAGTAAGTTGCAACAATATTTACTAAATGTTGAAATACAAGTCATCACAAAATTTGATCCTCTTAAACATCTTTTCAACAAAATAGATCTCTTAGGATGCTTAGCTAAGTGGGTGATGTTGTTAACTGAGTTTCATCATACATTTTTTTCACAAAAATCAATCAAAGGCCAAGCCTTAACCGATCACTTAGTCGACGCTCCTCCTTTTGGTTTACCTACTCATGATTCCTTTCTTGATGATCATGTCTTAACTGCTGACATTAAACCATGGGAGTTGTTTTTTGATGGATCTAAGTGTAGAACAAGTTTCGGTGCTAGAGTGGTACTAATTCCACTTAATGCCAAACCTATTCCCTTATCCTATCGATTAAATTTCCTATGCACAAATAATATAGCTAAGTATGAGGCATTGATTACAGGTTTGCAAGCTACTTTATTAGTAAATGCTAAACATATCAAGATATTTGGCAATTCACAATTGGTCATCAAACAAATCAATCCTACATATCAAACTAAACATGACAAATTATCAAAATACAAGAATCTTATAATGAGACTATTAGAAAAGTTTGAGTCATTCAACATTGATAACATCCCACACAAAGATAATCGACATGCAAATACAATGGTGAGTGTAGCTTCTCTTATATCCCCACACAATCCTTCCACATACTTCACCTTTGTTATACATCCCATCATGAAACCTTCAATCAATACTCCGTTAGTAGACATTTTGGTGATAACTCAAGATGCTTCATGCGAATGGTATGATACAATATACAACTACTTGAAAGATGGTACCATTCCCAAACCTACCACAATGAATAATCAATTTTTTTTACGTAAACTCGCGGCTAAATATGTGATCCTTGAAAATGCATTATATATAAGATCTTTTAATGGTCTCCTATTACAGTGTCTTAAAGAATCTAAAATCCCTTTAGCACTCAAACAGGCCCATGCTAGTGCCCGTGGAGGTCATTTTGGAGGTCATTCATTAGTGCAAAAACTGATTCATATGGGTTATTATTGGGGACATATGGAGAAGGATTGCTTCACCTATGTTAAACGATGTCGAAATGCCAAGAACGTAGCAATTTGATCCACTCTCCTGATGCTATCTTCGTGCAAATGTTCCCATTTGGTCATTTTAGTATGGGAATTGGATCTTATTGGAAAAATTTCACTACCTTCTTCTACTGGACATTCGTTTATCATAACCGCAATAGACTATTTCATGAAATGGGTGGAAGTTATTCCCTTCCGTTCTACAATTGTTGAAGCAATTTGTTGTTTCATCTTGGACTAGATAATTTCTCGCCTTGGGCTCCCTTTCGTAATCATTTCAGACAACAAAACTCCATTTGAGAATAATGAAGTTCAGAAATTTCTTGAAACATTCAACAGTCAACATCATTTTTCTATACCGTATTATCCACAATCCAATGGACAAGTTGAAAATACTAATAAGATTATCAAACAAATCATTAAGAAAGTTTTCACCAAGCATCATAAAGACTAGCATACATAACTATCTTATGCACTTTGGGATTAAGGAACTAATGTTCGATCATCCACAGGAATTACCTCTTGTAACCTTATTTATGATACTGATGTGATTATGCCCTTGGAGTTAGAAATTCCTACTTTGCAGGTTGTTGTCCAAAATATTATTGATGATGACACTTACAAAGATCAACGATTACATCAACTTGAGATGCTTGACGAACAACACATTAAAGATCTCAAACATCTCCAAGCTCACATCAAACAATAACAACACAAGCATAATATTCATGTCATCCCTCAGTCATTTTGCAAGGAAGATTTTGTTCTTATTGAGAATCAACGCAATAAAAGTGTTGATAATGAGGATAAAGGTAAGTTCAGCCCTAATTGGTTAGGACCTTACATACTTGATACCAATTATGGGTCTAGTGCTTATCTCTTAATGCAGCTTGATGGAACACCCCTTAAGGAACCTATTAATGCCACACATTTGCATCGATATTATCAATGACCCCCTAAATAGTATGATTGATACAACAATATTGTTTAAAGTTATTTAATATTCTTCTAAATAGCTTTTACATTGCTTCATTCTTGAAAAATAATTTTGTGTTTGTCTTGAACACTAAGGTAATTATTTAAGTTCATTTTATAATTGCTTTAGGCTTCATACTATTCACCTTCTTGTTATGTTGAGTTAGATCCTTATCAGTGTATTTAATTTAACATATTCTCTTCTAATTAATAATATTGTATCTACACTAAAACTGAAATATGTTTTACATTAGATCACATTAATCCTATTAAATCATGTTGACATTAATAAAATAATTTAACCATAAGTGATTTAATTAATCACATTATAGTTAAACATCCACACAAAGAAACACATCATAATAACATCAAATGTACATGTCTATATACACATCAAAGTTTTATATAAATCTCAATATCATATACAAAGTCATAGTGGTTTATGAGAGCTAGACCCCTTAGGATCTAGGACTCATGATCCAGTCCCTAGTCATCATGAGATGGTTGTGTGTGATCGTGATCATGAACTGTCGAGTCAAAGTGCATACTCCAGACCATGTACCTGACCAACAGCTACAAGCCGCTCCTCTCCCATCTGATCCCTCTCTTCTTGTGTATGTTCCAGCTCTACATGCAGTCTCTCTACCTCTACTGAGGACTATGCTAACTGTAGTGCACTCTTAGAGCAATGGAGTCACCTCCTCACACTCTTGTATGCTACTTGTAACCTCACAAAAGGTCTAAGTGGCTTTAGATCTTCCTCCACGATAGGTAGGGGCACACAGTTAGGATCCCTCTCCTGCTTGTTGATGGATGCAGAAACTATCTCTATGGTAGCTTTACGATAGAATTCTCCCCAGTCTCTCATTTCTCCTAGAAGATAGACAATGTACAAAATCAGTAACACACCATCATGATATATATATATATATATATATATATATAAAGCATAAATCACTAAAGGACATGCATAATATAAAATATCATCACCTATGTCTCTAGATGCATGAGGAATGTCAACCTCATCCTCTCAGGGGGGCATTGAGGATGTGCTAACCTCTCTCTGACTCTGGGTGTTGATGTCTGTTGTAGCTATTCCCCGTGATCTGGTCCTGTAAGTATGTGAGGACTCTACATGCTAATATCGATCTTTAATAGCTACCTCATCACCCTCACTTAAGGGTGGCTCCTCCTTGTAGTAATCATCATCCTCTCCTTCATCCTAGTCCTCATAGTCAGGATCGACATCATACTGGTACTGCTCATCAATAACATATGTAAAAATATTTGCTACCCTATATCGTACTTCCTTTGCTCTCTCCTCTGGCTCATCACCCTCAAATAGTGTTGGTCCTGCTTCACCTATAGAGATGTCCATGGGGAACATAGGAGTTGGTAATGCATATGACCACCACTCCTTGTGCTCGTTTGTTCTATCAAAATCATCAATGTCAGATGTTGGTGGTTGGTCATGATCTAAATCATTAGAATCACTCTCATGAACATGATCTATAGTCAACCGAATAGTATCACCTAGCCTCCTGACACTACACACTAATCATCTAATGAAGGGGCACTCCCTCGGTGGTGTTTGCACTTGTCCAAAATATTGCATGACTCACCTATAATAGAAAGGTCATACAACATAGTCGTGCCTCCCAGCTAGATATCTTTCAATTTGCATCCACTGTAACTTTCCTATGGGATCTGGCCACTGTAAAGTGAGTAGATATGGTCTCCATAAGATCTTGTCCTCCTCCATTCGATCAAATCTCACCCTCAAAAAGTGTAAATCCCCATACTTCCATAGGTGTCGCAAGGGATAGCCGAATTCTCATGGATATCCTACAACTATAGCACAAGGGAATTTGACAGGCTTGGTGCATGTGATATGCTCAACGCACTACACCTGCAGAAGTGTACAAAGGACCATACTATCGATCTCTTGAAAGAAAAATCAACCAAGAGCACAATACAATTGTAGTGGCCCCAAGTATAAACTATCCTTTGCTCATACATCCCTTGTATCAAGTGTACTAGTCCTCCATCCAAGTGTGTCACTTGTCTATCTAGATTGCAAACTAGTGCCACTATGTGCACCATAATACATCTGACCACATGATCTCATGAATACAATAGCATGGGAAGCTTGATCCATTCCCTAACCCTCTCATCATGTACAAGTCCACCTAAAAAATACTGCATATATCTCTCTTCTTCTCTTGGAATGACAGATCCCCCTAGAAATATACTCTCTCCCAAAATAGGATCTCAAAGAATGCATTGTACATCCTTGATATTGATGGCCATTTCCCTAGTGGGAAGATGAAAGGTACAAGTATCAACATCCCAATGCTCGCACGAAGCGATAAGCATGACGTCATGGTATCTCATAAGTGGCATAAGATATTCCCAATAGATACCCTCTAGCTGTAAATGCTCTACCTCTACCACTGATACTGTTGGCACATGATCTCTTAAAAATGTGAGTTGTCTTTCCCCTAGCCACTATCCTGACTGAGCAGGGACCTGTCAAAATCATCACAAAATGCTCTAAATTTCATCTAAATTCTTCAATTTTCACATATTTCATCATGCATGTGTGCTAAAGTCAATCTAGTGTGCCTTTCTAATGGACTTAGAAACTTTAGAACCCTTTTTGGAAATTTTCACAAAGAAACGGGACACTTCATGAAGAAATGAGACACTTTGCAAACATTTTTTCCAAGAACCCTAAATTAACCTATCCATTCCTTACAAGCATTAAATTATTACAAAATCACAAGATGAAAGTTGTAGAATTGACTTACCTCATGATACAACTCACTGTGTGCCACCTGCTCACAAAGATCATTCAGCCACGAAGGTGTGTGATCCTGTCTGCTCAGCATGTTCTTCTCTCACTCGTCACTCTCAAGCTACACAAAGGTAAAATGAATAGTAAGTGACAAGTTACTTTCTTTTCCTTCTTTTAATCCTTTTTCATCTCTTTTTACTTCTATGCACTAACATAAGGTTATTATCTTTTCAAGAACTCATAATGTAGATATTCTTCAAATCACCATAACAAGAGCTAGGGTAATCCATTTTTTATACCATTTGATGCATTGGAATCATGATTCCTCACTAAACATCATCATCTATCTATTGTTATATTGCATGTTACTTGGAAATTCCCTATGATACGATGTTTCTTATTTGATGTGGATAGATTGCTACCTTGATTCCACCTCCGTAAGGCAAGCGAAATCAAGGGGGGGCATACATCTACCCTCAAATTGGATACCTAAGAGTTGGATAAAAGGATTTCTGGAAAATTAATGAATGTGTGTTGTAGGATGTGGTTCATAATGTTGTGGTTGTGTAGATAACTACATTGGGGGCTTTGTTCTCCCATATGTTGAATGAGTATCCTTTTATGTAATAAAATGCATCGTTTAGAGTCCTTTATCTTACATATGCACATAGAGACATATTATAGTGGCGGCTAAATGTCTCATAGAAAATTGGACCATCTTGAGAAAAGAGACAATTTCACACATAATTGGACCCACTTTTGAGTTCCTTCACACCATTTACCCTTTGAAACAACATTTATAGGCCCCTAAGACCCATTATTTTTTATCTAGGGGCCTGTTTTACCTGAGAAATCACATAAAACCTGACAAACAACATTTAATTATCTCATACCCAAAAAACCCACCTTCAAAAATAAGTAGTGGGACCCATTCTCCACATTGGGGAAATGAGTCCCCTCTGGTGGGACCCATTCGCCAAGGGTGGCAAATGAGTCCCCTTTGAGGGAAAATTCAATTTTGAGCGGGAATTTGATTAATTTAACTTGAATTTCTAGTGAATGTTGGCCTCTTAGGTCTAAATAATGGAAAAATTAGGTGTTTCTGATTATAAATACTCATCTTAAGTCATTTTACACATCTTTTAGCCATTTTTCAAAAGAAATTTCTAAAATCAAGTCTTCTACTACAAGTCTCATTAGCAAAAGTTGAAGTTTTATGGCAGCAAATTAGGGTTTTTGCAGGTCTTGAAGCTCACTCTTCTTGTCAAGATCCAACAATGAAAATGGTTTACAATGAATTCCTATGGTGAATCATGAAGAAATCTAGGGTGAGGAAGTGCAACTAGCCACTAAATCATACCTAAGGACTTGGTTTCATATTGATTCCATCTTCCATTTTCACTCTATCTTCTGATTAAGGTTTGAATTTTGTTTATTTATCACTGGCATGTCATTTCATTCCCATTTTTCATGTGCTATAAGGTTTCTAGGGTTTAGATATTGCATCATATAAATCATCCTTGCATTTCTTATTCTAGATCAATAGAATAGGACTTTTGTCATATTTCAGCTTTTCCTAGTCTTTAACACATCTAAGACTAGGGTTTATGCAGTTTTTTCTCCACTCAAGGTTTAATTACCCAACTAGAGGTGTGACCAATGAAAACCATCCATTAGAAAAACAATTTTAAGCTATTTTATAGGAATTTTCTGAGATCCTGAGTCAGGTTTCTGTCATAAATTGTTGTGCAAGTGTCAAGGTATAGAACAAAATTTTGAAGTTGCAAAAATTTGAAAGTGGAATGATTCACCATGCATGGTGAATGAGTCCCTCCTGAGGTGTAGATTTGAGTCAGATGCAGATCCTACTTCCTAGTTGATAGAAAATAGTTGCTATGATGAAAAACCCAGAACTTGGACTAATTTGCCTAGGGTGGCGAATGAGTCCCAGTCAACTCAAATTCAAATGTCACCATGTTTCTAGATTTTTTTCCAGTCTTCCCTTGTTTCCCAGGTACACAAATTCTAAAAAATAACTTTTTTTTAGTTCAATTTGCATGTTTGTTCATTCTTTCAAGCATTTTTCAAACAACACTATGTTTTAAAACATAGCATAAATCTTATTTTTGCATTCAAATTTAGTCATTTAAATCACTTACTTGCATTTAGTTTACTTCATTTAGCTTAGACAACATTGTGAATTACATAATTTGAATTAACCCCTTAGCATTTTTGGCCCTACCTCTCTCCTTCTAGGTGAAAAACCCTAGAAGAGCTAGAGAAGTGCATTGGAGCCACAAATATATGGTTCAACATTGAAATTAAGCAAGGATTTCCTTGTTTCTTTTGGTTATTGCAAAGGATAAAAATCAGGAGTGTTAATTTCTATCAATTCAGGATTCACTAATGTTAAATTTGGTTTAGGAGAATCTTTTGTAAGATTGTTGACATTGAGCGAAGGCTTGTTTATGTCTTTCGAAGGACAATAACAAAGACCACTAGTCTTTTCTTGCATGTGAGGCTCTATATAGATATGGATACCTTGTTCTCTAGCACCACATCCTTTTCCACTATATCCTAGTTGTCTCATCATTTCATAACCTTTTCCACAAAGATTCTTCATCTCTTTTGGATTTAACGGTTGCTCATAATTATGTTCATCAAATTTTGTTGTGTAATTTTTTGTTGTTTGTTCTAAAGTGATTGAGGTGGATGCTTTTGAAGGGTATCCCAAATTTTGTGTTGACATTACTACTTATTTCTTTCCCTTTAGATAGATTCTTTGCTTATGATCTTGTATTCTCCCATGAACATTGGTTCGAAGTATAAGGAACCCCAATCATCTTCTAATAGTTTTGTGACATCCTCAATGTGTTTTTCTTGGTATTTTTGTTGCATAGGTTCTATTTGTGTAGTTAGTGTTAATGTGTTAAAAGGATTTTTCTTTATGTTTCTCAAAGTTTAAAAACCTATTTTGTTAGGGTAAGCTTTAAGTGTGTACACATTTTTGTTGTAGACATACTTCATTACACAATGAAGAGTAGAAGGCACCCCATTCATTGCATGAATCTGCAGTCTGCCTAAAAGGATATTTTATGAAAGATTGGGAGGTATAATATGGATCAGTGTTTCTAATGTGACCTTTCCAACTATAATAGGAAAAGTGATCACACCAAGTTGTTGTTTTCCTACATTATCAATCCCTTAATTGATAAAGAGTCAGATTGAATTTTTTATTTATCCATGCCAAGTCTATCCAAATGGGTCACACTACACACATTAAGGGAAAATCCATTGTAAACAAGGGTTCTCTTTATGCATCTTCCCTTGTAGAGAACAATTATTATGAAACCATCATTTTTTTTTTCACTTCCAAATGGGGGAGTTCACTTTGGTGGAAAACAATGTCAGCATTTATTCCTTGTATCATGGTTGCTATGTCATTCAGTTGCATATTAGAAGGGATAAGAACTCATTGGTAAGAATTTTGAATCATGTTATGATAATGAGGGCATGCTTGAATAAGATCCCATAATGATATCTTAGTAGGAGTATTCCTTAGTTGTTTAACAATATTGTACTCCTTTCCACTTTGTAAAGGAAAATGAGGGGGACCTGATGAGATAGGGTTAGGAAATGGGAGGGATGTTGGAGGTTTTTTTTCTTTGTTGCAAATTGTTTCTAGTTTTATATGTATGAGAAAAAATATTATGACTTGGTTGCTGCGACAAATTAGTCTTAGGTGGGTAAAGGATTGAATTGTAGGAAAAATGTTGCTATGGAAAAGGGACTCACAATGCAAGAAAGGGGTCTGTAATCCTATATTTTTCTCTACAAGGGGGGTGGTTCATTCAAGGAAACCTATGACCTTGGATTGACTATCAACACAAAAGGTGAGTTAATTCTCAATAAGGGAGACCTTGGAAGATTCCTTAGGCTTAGAAGGGTTCACCACCAAGCAAAATCTTGGAAAATAAAAACTTGATATTCATCTCACAAAACCTAGTAATGCAAGCCAAATAATGAGTGCAAATGAAAAAATTAAGTAAAAAGTTATGATGTATGTACCTGGGAAGTCTAGAAATGTGATAAGGATTCTAGAAATGAAAAAATATTGCCAAAATATGCTAGGGAGGACTAAGACACCCTTACTGTCTTCTTCGACCCACTATTGTTTTTTGGGAAAAACACAAAATCTTCAAATGTTAGAACTGGATCTAAAGGAATCTTTGAAAAATACCTCTAGGAGGACTAAGATGGCCTTACTATCTTCTTAGTCCTGATCTAAATTTTGGTAATT
The DNA here is from genome assembly GCA_007258455.2 of Sequoia sempervirens. Taxonomy (NCBI): domain Eukaryota; kingdom Viridiplantae; phylum Streptophyta; class Pinopsida; order Cupressales; family Cupressaceae; genus Sequoia; species Sequoia sempervirens. The sequence goes on from VDFB02000015.1 coordinate 503,213,859, forward strand.
TCAGAAGATGATCTTGAGGATCAATGTCTACAAGTTCTTCTTGTCAGATCTCAAATCCTAAAATTTCCAAATCTAGCTTGTAGGTAACATTCCATGAAGATGAAAATTTTGCAATGGAACTTTGCAACTTTACATCTTTGCACTTCAAATGACCTTCAACTTAAATATACAAACACAAACATACAGGAGAAGAAAAACTTGTTGATTTTTATTAAATGGGGGTTTTCCTTGGTCAAACCCCTTGTTGGTAATTAAACCTTGGAATGAAATGAAATAATAAAGGGAAATGATGAATGAACAAAGTGCTATGTTGCAACTGACCAAACCCTTGTTATGAAATATGCACACTTGTGCTAAGTGGATAGCTTGAATGTAGATCTTGAATGGAAGTAATGCTTGATAAATCTTGACTTGAATTGCTTGCTTGAATCAAAACCCTACATCACAAATGTTAGCTCAAAAATGTGTACACATGATGCAAGAATATCTTTATGATGCTTGAATATTGATGATGAATCCAAATGCTTGATTAACTACTCTTGAATGGTCTTGTGAACTCAATTATGCTATTAGGAATACTATCACAAAAAGTCTTATATTAAAATGAGTGAAAGAACCTTGTATTTATACTTATCCATGCTTAATATCCTAAAATTGCACCACACCAAGCCGATATATGAATTCATTAATTAGAGGAGGCTAAATCTCACCAAGATTTGAAATTAAATCTTGAAAATAACTTAAGGGGGACTAAGATTCCCTAGGTGGTGTCTTAGTCCCGAGGCTTGAAACTTGGGGCACATGCTTTGATAAGGGGCCTTTAAAATTAGGGTCCCAAGACCTTTGGAGGACAAAGATTCCCTAGGTGGGATTTTAGTCCTAGTCCAAAAATCAAGGACATGCAACCAAATTCATTCAATTATCATTTATTCTTTGATGTTTGTTGAGATTATCCATAAAAAGATACAATTTATTAGGCTTGTGGATGCAAAATAGTTCCAATTAAGACATAAATAAGGATAAATAAAGCAAGGTGAGCCCAAACAAGTGTGAAAATGAAAGGTTATGCATTTTCCTACACTACATTTAGCCCCCACTTTAGTGAGAGGATGAATTTACTTCAAACTCACACTAAAGTAGCCAACCACACAATCAAGAGGGGTTAAAATGTACAAATTCTAGTAAGGTAGGATGACAATAACCAAGAGGGTGGCCAAGCTCCTAGGATCAAGATCCTATGACAAACCAACATAGGCACAAAGGAACACACTTGTGGATGATATATGAAGCCATAACTAGATCGTCAACATACACCATCAAACATTGAAAAGGAAAAAAAGAAAAAAGAAAAATGCATCAGATCAAGCTTTGACTGGTCATCCAACATGTTGTGGAATGGGTCTAGGCTATTTTTATAAAAAAGGTTTACAAGTGGAAAGTGCTATCCACTATGAAAACAAAATGCATGCTCATAAGGGCTAGTGAAGCTAGTTGTCCACTAGTAGGTGAGCCCCGAGAGATCGATATCGAAGTCATACCCACATGACTATGATAAGGACAAAAAGAAAATGTACACTCACAAGAGCTAGTGAAGCTAGTTGTATACTAGGTGAGCCCCAAGGAACCATATCAAATCCATACATCTATGAATTTAATAAGGTACAAAAATGCAACACAATAAGAAAGAGGGATGCTGAAAGGGATTTTTCTTATTTTGTGCAACGTCTCATCTTAGGGAACATTGTGCTTAACATCTCCAAGATAGGACAAATTCAAGGTCTCATATTAGGGAACATTGTACTTGATGTTTCTAAGAGAGGAAAATTCAAAGAAATATCAAGCTCTAGGAGGAAATCAAAACGAATGACACCAGCAAGAAAAGAATGCATCACAGGAAGAAATAAAATTGCACAATGAAACATGAGTGTCGATGTATGCCCCCACTTTAAAGCGGTTTCTAACATCATTGATATGAGGAATTATTGTAAAGTAGAAGAAGACATGAGAGGCTATTTGGAATGCCCTATGCCAAGTCATATGTTTCTGAATTGAACTACATCATGGATAAGTATGTAAAATGTGAGTCAACTTAAGGTATGTCATCCACATCCCAAGCTTTCTCTTTTATGTACATGAAAGTTGATCAAATATCCAAAAGAGACAAGGAAAAGTGACATACAAGGACAAGGATAACTAACCCCTTGCCTCCACTTAGTGCAGGGAAATGATTAGCCGAATAGGAGGAAAGTAAATATCAGTTAGAGAAATTAGGTGTTTTAACATAAGGAGAGCACCACATTGCTGGAGATGTTGAATTTTGTTGCTTAAAGCTTCACATTCATTAGTAGAATGACCATTAACTCTATGATATGCACAAGATGAATTCTTATAGTAAAATTTATTTCATGTTTGTGCAGGGAGAGAGATCACATAATCTTGGAGGAGTCTCGACAAGATACTCTATTGATCAATAGTAGAAGATGTTCCTTTATTTCCACAATATTTCATATACATGCTAAATGATAAGGCTTTAGATGAAAATGGAGATAAAGGAAGTAAACCTAGATATTTCTTAAAAGAGCATTGTATGTCAGATTTCTTTGTGTGTTCATTGTATCTATGTGTATGAGGGATATTGTATCTGATACCATAACAATCTTCCAAGCCAGATGAAGGGGGCTTATGTTTCTAAGAAGGATTTATTTCTTCACGAGAACACACATCCTTTTTAAGGTTATGCATCATCTCCCCATGAGGGATGGGAATTATATAGCGCTCATCACCACTATGGGGTAATGTTGTAGAAATAAGTTTCAAGCGAATGAAACACAAGGTTGTTTTGGTTTAGATTCAAACTCTCATATAAGGGGAAGTGTAAAACTCCAACCATCATTAGATCTTGTATTTGAAAATAATCAAATTGGTATATGACTCTTTGGATTTTGAGGATGATATTTTGGATTCTCTATTGAAAGGAGGCATAAAATATAATGAACCCCTATTATCACTAAAGATTTTTGTTGTAGGTGAATGATTAGAATCGACTTGTATAGGTTCAACTTTTTATTTTGGAATGAAAGTATGAGGGAAGTTGGAAGTGTTGTGATCATATTATTCATAGCTTCATTCATCTACTTCAACAGTTAATATCTTGTTGGTTTACTCAAATTTCATTGCACAATGTAGAGTAGATGGGACCCCTTTCATAGCATGAATCCATGGTATCCCTAGGAGAAGATTGTATGAAAGAGATCTTGGGATGATATGGATAGGGGTAGGCAACACTACATGTCTGACTTGAATAGGTAATGTGATCATTCCTAGTGGTTTCCTATTAATATTGTCAAAGCCACCAATATGATCATCATTAAGTTGAAGAAGCCTCTTGTCCACGCCATTTTTTTCTACGAGGTCAATGCTACAAACATTAATTTCTGCTCCATTGTCCATGAGAGTACCCCTAACTACAATTTCATTAATGACCACCTTTATCATCAAGGCTTCATTCTTGTTTTGAATCTCAAGTGAGGGAAATTCATGTTTAGGGAATGTAATTTATGAATGTGACTTGTGTGGGATGAAAGGAGGATATTTCATTATTTAATTTCATATAAGATTGAATATCCTCTTGCTTTATTTGCAATATTTCTTGAAATAGACACTTGTATATAGGTGACATAGTTGAATGACCTTCCATATAGATATGTTAGTAGAAGTATTTTTAAGATCTTCAACACTAGGCACAATAAGTTAAGGCAATGGTGATGTTGTGGGAGTGATTTTTGGTCCCCTACATATTTGAGAAACTATGTTATATCTTGGTTGCTACAAAACATTATTAGGTTGCATCGTATATTTCATGAAATTTCTTAGTTTCTTATGTGATTCACTAATGGGAGGTGACCTAGGAAGCTCAGTAATTAAAGGAGATTCAATTTGTGTCATCATAACCTCAACAAACTTCTGGCTATTTTCATGATCTCTTCATCATCTTCATCCAAGGAAGCCCCTTTACATGTGTCAATGTTTCGGCTTTCTTGCACCATGATATCCTCCCTAGGAGGAGAGTTTTTAGAACTAAAAACTAAATGTTCATGACATTCAAAGGTTGGTTCTGCTAAAATGACTTCATTGCAAGTAGGGGAATGATTAATGGTTGAATTTTCTTGCTCAATAATGGTTTCCCTAGGTGAAGGTAGAAAACTAAGATTCTCATGAATATCATCTTTTGTATTTTCTATCATCAAAGTATCTTCTTCATAGCTATGAGAGATACTAGGAGAAGAAAAAGTATGATTATCATGATCATTTACAACTTCATTCCTTTGTTCCCTAATGTCTTATGAAATAGGATAGGTACGTAGGGGAAGGATCATAAAGAGGGTTGTTATAGACCTTAAAGGTTTGATCATCTAACACCAATATATCCTCATCATTTACAATCTCATCTTCCACTAAATCATTCTCACAAGCAAGATGGGAATGGAAATTAGGTAAAGTAATTTTTAGGAACGTGTCTATGATCTCATTTTCTTGTGCTATAATATCTTCCCAAAGGGGACAGGGAGAAGGACAAGCAAGAATTTCATGATTCTCAATGATTGTATCTTCTTTCATCAAGATACCTTGATCACTAAAAGTTCAGAGGTATTGGGAGAAGAACAACTATGATTATCAAGATTGTTTATGCTTTCAACTTCTATCACACATTCCCTCAAATAAGAGAAATAAGAGGGGATGTATGTTTAAGGCAAGCATCACTATTTTCACTCTCTTGTGCTAAGATACTCTCATAACTAGGGAATGAATTGGATGAATGACTAACATACTTATTGACTAAATTTTTATTTGCAAACTTGGAAATGACTGATACCAACATTTGTGAAAAGTAATCTATGTAGACTCAAAATGCAATGTAAAAGCCCAAAATGAAATGTATAAATGCAATTTTAAAATTTATTGATTACACTATTCAATGAAATGTTGTGAATGAAAATTTGGAATGAAGCAATGCATGAAATGAACCACTTTAAGCTAGATTTAGTAAAATGCATGAAATAGAAGGTCAACCCACTAAAATGGATACCCAATTGGCACCAAACAGAAGTATAGAAAAGCATATTTAAACCCTAAAAACTGTAACTTCAAATTCAACAAGGACTAAGATGCCAACAAGGGTGTCTTGGTCCTATTGATGAAATTTTGAGGTCCCAAAAACTAAAATAGATAGTAACCAACTCAGAAAAGGTTCTGAGCCAAAATCCCACAGAGGGACTAAGACAACAGTAAGGGCGTTTTAGTCCCAATAGAGGGTTTTTTCAAAAAAACAACAAAGTATAGATTGGTGATGGTGTTTCCAGATTACCTAGCTAGGGACTTATTGTTTAGAAACAAAAAAGTGTGCAAATGAATGAAAGAAAAAGTGACTAATGACAAGCAATTGAATGCAAGGTTAGATTTATTTTTTTCAATTTTTAAATGCAATAACAAAGTTCCTAAGTGCAATTATAATAATTGACAATGCACGTTTTAGTTTTACAATGAAATAAGATGACGCAAGAAAGAAAAAATGCAACCTATATGCACTCTTACTAATGCAAATGTGAGAAACCCTAAATTCACTTTCACTAATGCAATATGTAATGCAAGAATGAATGCAACCTAGATCTAGGACCTTAGCGAACTCCAAATCAAAAAATGAATTTCCAAAATCTTAGGTTCACCAAAATGAATCATTGGAAAATGAAATAGGAGACAGGGACTCACAATACAAGAAATGAATCCCTAATCCAGAATATTCCTCTATAGGGGGATGGTTCATTCAAGGAAACCTAGGACCTCAAATTGGATTGACTATCAACACAAAAGGTGAGTTAATTCATAATAAGGGAGACCTAGGAAGATTCCTTAGGCTTAGAAGGGTTCACCACCAAGCAAAAGCTTGGAAATGACAAATTGATATTCAACTCACAAAACCTAGTAATGCAAGCCAAATAATGAGTCTAAATGAAAAAATTAAGTAACAAGTTAGGATGTATGTAACTGGGATGTTTGGAAATGTGATAAGGATTTTAGAAATGAAAAAATGTTGTCAAAATATGCTAGGGAGGAATGAGATTCCCTTACTATCTTCTTAGTCCCGTTGTTGTTTTTTACGGAAAACATAGAATATTCCAATGTTGGAATTGGATCTAAAGTAATCTTCAAAAAATGCCTATAGGAGGGGGTGATCCCACAATATTGGTTTACAATTTTTGGCCAAAATGGACACTAAAATAATTTTTTTTAAGTCTTCACTTTTGGGCACCTATAGAGCTAAACCATGAGGATTTTGAAGATAATGCAAACTAGTGATTTGTGACATTTTTTCTGTAGATTCTAAATATATTTTTTTCAATTTTTTTGGAATCTGATTGCACTTCTCTTTCCATATCCTTCCAAAACTAGTTTTTTTCATAAAATAACATTTTTAGGGAGTGACGCTCACCTTATAATGCATAACTTCTTTTCCATGAAGGATAAAATTCTAATTCTTTCGAATTTAGATTTCAAACTCTGAGATCTAGTGCTTCCACTTGGATAGATAGTGTTTTATTGAATATTTTATCCTTAATCAAGTTTCAAAATCAAACCAATTACAATTCAAACATAGATGGATTGCATAACATGTAACTTTTTTTGTATGTATCGAAATTCAATTTTTTTATTGGATCAAGGACTTCAATATCTGGTGCAGTCATATTTTTGAATTTATTTTTTGATAATCTGCTATTTTTCCACATGTGCAGAATACAGAGCTTGATTTTCAGTGAAAAACCTATGTTTAATAAAACTGAAAAAACAAATACATAATAAAACCAAAACATATTAAAAATATAGTCATTGGATAGCTCATTCTAAGGACTACCTTATTCTAGTTTGGTTTGTGAAGTCTCCTCCATTTTCATCCTCAACCCGAGCTTTGAAGGGAAAAAATTCTTTTTTTTTTTGGTGCTAGAGAGTAGGAAGGTGGGAAAAAGGGGGTTCGCTCGAACCAAGGGGATTTGAGCAAACCCCCTTTCAAAATGGGTGTTCCTTGTCTTTTCTGGTGGGAATGGTGGGGCATTTCATAAAATGGGTTCACCTCAACCTAGGTGTAGCGAACCCTATTTTGGTTTGTTCGAACCAAATAGTTCGCTTGAACCCCAAAAACAATTTTTTTTTCCATGGGGTCAATTTTTTCAATTTTTCCTTCCTCACTCCAATTGTAAACCACTTTTGTGGGTTTACCCAAGGACTAAGAAACCCTTACTGTCTTCTTAGTCCTAATCTAAATTTCAAAAATTTTGAAAGATGATCTTGAGGTTCAATGTGTGCAACTTCTCCTTCTCAGATCCTTGATCCTGAAACTTCCATATTTGACTCGTAGGCGACTTTTTGTGAAGATGAAAACCTTGCAACTTCACAAATTTGCACTTCAAATGATCATTAACTTAAATATGAAAAAAAAACCATACAAGAGAAGAAAAATTTGTTGATTGTTAGTAAATGGGGGTTTTCCTTGGTCAAACCCCTTGTTGGTAATCAAACCTTGGAATGAAATGAAATAATGAAGGGAAATGATGAATGAACAAAGTTTTGTGTTGCAACTCACCACACCCTTGTTATGAAATCTAAAAAATTGTGTGAAGTGGCTAGCTTGAATATGATCTTGAATGGAAGTAATGCTTAATAGATCCTTCCTTGAATTGCTTGCTTGAATCGAAACCCTACCTCACAAATGTTAGATCAAAAACACACATCATGCAAGAATTTATTTTTTATGATGCTTGAATCTTGATGATGGCTCCAGATTCTTGATGAACTACTCTTGAATTCTCTTGTAAACTCAATTATGCTAGTAGGAATATTCTCACAAAAGGTCTTATATTAAAATGAGTGAAGAACCTTGTATTTATACTTATCCATGCTCAATATCCCGAAATTACACCACACCAAGCTGACATATGTATTCATTAATTAAAGGAGGCTAAAATATCTCACCAAGATTTGAAATTAAATCCCATAAATAAATTAACGGGGACTAAGATTCCCTAGGTGGCGTCTTAGTCTCGAGGCTTGAACTTAGGGCACAAACTCCAAAAAGGAGCCTTTTTAAGGTGCCTTTAAAATCAAGGTCCCAAGACCTTTAGAGGACAAATACGCCCTAGGTGGCATTTTATTCGTAGTCCAAAAATCAAGGAAACATAGCCAAAATCATTAGATTATAATTTATCCTTTGATGTTTGTCAGGATTAGCCATAAAAAGATACAATTTTTTAAGGCTTTTTGATGCAAAATAGGACCAATTAAGACAAAAATAAGGATAAATAAAGTAAGCAGGGCCCAAACAAGTGTGAAAATGAAAGGGCATGAATTTTACTACACTAAAAGAATAAGTTTGGTTTTTTTCTAGTTTGGGGTGATCCCACAATACATGTTTACAATTTTTGGTAAAACTGGACACTGAAATATTTTTTCTAAATAAATCTTCCCTTTCGGGCACCTATAGTGTCTAAACCATGAGGAATTTGAAGATGATGTGAACTAGAGTTTTGTAACATTTTGACTGTAGATTCTAAATATATTTTTTTCAAAATTCTTAGAATCAAATTGCACTTCTTTTTCCATCTCCTTCGAAAACTATTTTTTTTCAGACAACAACATTTTTAAGGAGTGCCACTCACCATATAACACAACCTTTTTTCCATGAAGGATAAAATTCTAATTCTTTCAAATTTAGATTTGTAACTCTGATAGCTAGTGCTTCCACTTGGTTAGATAGTTTTTTATTGAATATTTTTTCGTTAATCAAGTTTTGAAGTCAAACCAATTACAATTTAGACATAGCCAGACTGTATAACACATAACTTTTTTTATATCATGTATTGAAATTGATTTTTTTTGTTGGATCAAGGAATTCAATATTTGGTGCACTCATATTTTTCAATTTCTTTTTATAATCTACTATTTTTCCACATGTGTAGAACAAAGAGCTCGATTTTCAATGAAAAACCTATGTTTAATAAAACTTAAAAAACAAGTACATAATAAAACTAAAACATATTAAAATTATAGTCGTTGGATAACTCGTTCTAGGGACTACCTACTTCTAGTTGGGTTTGTGAAGTCTCATCCATTTTCATCCTCAAGTCGAGCTTCAAATGGAAAAAAATCTAATTTTTTCTGGTGCAAAAGAGTAGAAAGGTGGCAAAAGTGGGGTTCACTCAAACCCGGGGCTTTGAGCAAACCCCCTTTCAAAAAAGGGGTTTTCATTGTGTTTTTTGGCCAAATGGTGGGAACTTGGATTGAATGGGTTCACTCAAACCTAGGTTCTAGCAAACGCTATTTTGGTTGTTTCGAACCTATTAGTTCACTCGAACCCCCAAAAGGAAATGTTTTGGCATGGGGTCATTTTTTTCAACTTTTCCTTCCTCACTCGAATTGTAAACCACTTTTGTGGGTTCAACATTTGTTGTTTATATGATGGTGGGTAAAGAATTAGAGGATTTTTAGGATGTCCCATAGGGTATGGGGGAGGTCCAATAGTCAAGGGGGGTCTAATGGAAACTAGAACATAGATTTTTAGAACCTAATGTTTGCTATCTAACTCTTATAGGGTTTTTCACCTAAAAGGAGAGAGATTAGGTGTTAGTAGATGGTCAACGATCCTCTTGGGATTCATGAAATGGACTAACTACCTCCCATGGATCCGTTAACTCTGGCAATTTTACCGGGCATTAACAGATTGATATTTTGGTGCAACGACAACTGTGGACCACCAAGTGGTATCAAAGCCAAAGGTGCCAGGTTCGAATCCCCTTGGGTAACACTAAGGGGGAGTTTGTTGGAAAATGGTCAGTGCTCCCCTTGGGATTGGTGACATGGACTGACCACTTCTCGTGGATTCGTTAACTCTAGTAGTTGTATCAGGTATTAACAAATCAATCTTTTGGTGCAACAATAACTATGGGCCAACATTAGGTTCCAAAATGCTTATGTACATTCAAATTAGGATGTGTGCAATGTAATATGAAGTGAATGAACTAAACTAAATGCCAAAGTGTAATTTAGGCTATGTTTGAAAATACATTGTGTCATGAAAATAACTATGAAGATGAAGAAATTATGCAGAACAAAAGGTACAAGGGTAGATATGAGTGCACCTAGATGATATATGAGCTTTCTGGAATGTTTGGAATGCTAATAATATTTACTAAATTTTTATAGTGGTACTCATTCACCCAGGGTGGCGAATCAGTCCTCCTATTGATGAAAAATTGCTAGGAACTCATTTCTCTCTTTTAGGATTTGAAACATGACAAAATTCAAGCTTTCAGTCCTAAGGTGGGACTCATTCACCATAGGTGGTGAATAAATCCTCTCCCAAATTTTTGAAAATCTAGGAGACAACTTTGCAACACTAGATCTAGGAATGTCTACTTGTTGGGTTCCCAAAGTAAAACTATAGAAAATGAACAAATAAGTCTCTCCAAGCTTGAATTTGACTTGTGCTGACTTTGAAGCACCTAGTTGACATAAAAATAGATCTTCAACAGCTTATAACCTATCAAATCTGTAAACAAAAGGTTGTAAATGCACAAGCAAAAGGAGAAAAAATATTAGGGTTAGTAAATAGGGGTTTGCCTTGTTCAAACCCCACTTTTGGTAATTAAACCCTTGAAAAGATAATGAAATGCAAGAGAAAGATAAAGTAATAACATGCAAATGATAACAACTCACCTAACTCTTGATCTTGTAATTTTGAAGTAATGTCAATGGTAGCTTCAAACTGCTTGAAAACTGCTTTAATTAATGATGTAAAGTAATTTCTTGAATGTATTAGGAGATTGAATACTTGAGTGAGGAGATGTAAAATGAGGTGAAAATCACTTATTTATACAATTCTTGTGCCTTACTATCCATTCATACCTCATCATAGGCCGAAATCAAATGATTTTTAATAAAATCCTGAAAGGAAATTTAAAATATTTTGAATTTGGAGCCAAGAGGGACTCATTAGCCACCCATGGTGAATGGGTCCCACCTAGGACGTAAAAGCAAGTGTCAGGAAATATGTTGTATTTAATGTTGTTTGTTCGGATAATATGTAAAAATACACTTAATTAAAGCATGAGGACAGAAAAAAACAAAATAAAGCAGGAGAAAGGTGTAAATAGTGAAGATGTGCCTAGAAAAGTATGAGTGCTTGTTACAAGACTTTACAACACTTCAAAATAGGACTTGTTGATGAGTAAAAAGGTGATTTGAGGGTGAATTGTATTAAATAGAGTCTAGAAGAATGTAGAAATATCATACAACACTTCACAACACTTTCACAAGACACCATTCTTTGAATTTTAGTAACTAAATAAGCATGTTCAAGTCATCATATAGCATAAAATCAAAGTAACATAGTTGCAACACCATGAAACAAGACCTAAAGGCCATGCAAATGAAAAAGGGACATTTTTATATGACACATTTAGCCCCCACTTTAGTGTGAGGATGAACCTACTTCAAACTCACACTAAAGTAGCCATGAACATCGAGGGGAGGGTTCAAATGCACTTATGTTAGCAAGATGGAATACAAAAATCAAGAGGGATGATCAAGCCCCCAGGATGAAGATCCCATGGAGAACCAAGTATTAGTACAAGGGAACACACAAGTGTTGAAAAGAATTAGATGAAGCTTCAATCATCAATCCAACTAGTTGTGAAAAGAGATCTAGGCTGATTGTTTGAAAAAGAGAATGTGTACTCACTCTGAGGCTATAAAACTAGTTGTTCGCAGGGTGAGAAGGCCTGAAAAGTAAGATACATATGCTAGTTGGTATGCACTCACAAAACACAAAAGTGGTTATTGGGAAAAGTCATGTTGCTAGTTTGGCTTCCCGCTCAACCATGCCAAAGTTATACCACTTGATAACTTTTACCAGGTGCCACAAAGCAAAAGGAAATGTAAATGCTAAGATTTTAAACAATACAACACTATAGGCATGCAAGTTGTGTTATGCAAGTTGGCCAAGAAATACAATAATATAAAATGAAAAAATGTAATGTGAAAGATTGTTCAAAGGAGTCTTGTTTTGTTTATGCAAGGCTAGTCACTTAGGGAACATTGTGTCTAATGTCTCCAAGAGAGGACCAATGAAATAATAGTATATTCACAACTCAAGGGGTACAGTGCATCACATCAGTCCACCAAGAGGATTGCAATATTCTTAGATAGATCATACTTATGAAGGACATCACACCCAATGCTATCCACAAAGTTATGAGTGCATCATATAAACGACAAGGCTACACTAAGAAGCATGAATGTGCAATGAAATAATGGTAATGTATGCCCCCCACTTTAAAGGAATTGCCACACATTGTTCTATGAGCAATTACTTGAAAGTAGAGAAGAAAAGAAAATACAAAATGAAAACAAGACACAATAGCCTACTCAGAAAGCCCTATGCCAAGTCATATGTTTCAAAGTTAGGTTGCGTCGTGTCAAGGAAAAATGAAAGAAAGAAAGTGAGTTTCCCCCAAATAAAGAAAGCACACCAAACACATAAGGGATCTATGGATTTGGGGTCAGTATGTTCATTATTGCAATGTTGTTTTGTGAAAGAGATCAGAACTGTCATCATTCCCCAAATACACACAGAACTAGAAGAATGACATAAAGAGAGTGAAAAAAAAGGAAAAAGAAAGTCCATTTTTGGTTAACATGGAAGAGACATTACGGTCTTGATGCTTTGCATCATCCTCAAAAGGAAAACACAAGAAAAAAGAAAAGAGAAAAAGATAAGGACTATTTGGGTCAACATGGAAGAGACATAGGGCATCTCTACGCTTTGCGTCATCCCCAAATGAAAAAAAAAAACAAATAAATGCGAAAAATACAAGGACCATTTGGGTCAACATGGAAGAGACATGGGGTGTCTCTATGCTTTGGGTCATCCCTGAAAGGAAGAAACAAAATAAATAAAAGTGAAAAAGACAAGGACCATTTGGGTCAACATGGAAGGGACATAGGTCATCTCTATGCTTTGTGTCATCCCCAAAAGGAAAACAAAAAACAAGGAAAAGTGAAAAAGACAAATAGAATAATAAAGATATGAATAGAAGTGTACAAAGAGGGGAAACATCAAACACCCAATACGAGGGAACACGATGAACACATGAAAAAGGAAAAGAAAAAAGAAAAAGGCATAGCAAGGTAAAGGCAATTCAACCATCGAATAGGTCATCCACCTCTCAATCATGTTTAGTGTACTGCATAGGCGGTTAATTGTCCAAAGGAAGAATTGCAAGTGTTGAACTAGGAGTGGTACTAGGTTCTTCACTTGGTAGAGAGGATTTATCATTTAAGCTCATTGTAGATGAAAATAAAGAGTTCAAATCATTGTGTATTTCTTTGTCTATTTTAGCAATCGTCACATCATCATCATCATCAAGATTAATTATGACAAGAGAACAAAGGGTGATTTATAAGGAAGGATGGATCAAGAGTGTTGGTTATTGGATTGGTTTAGGTTGTTGTGAAGGTTGGATTGGATTATCAGGTGGTGGGTCAAGAAAGGTCAGGTGGTCATTGATTGCTTCTATCAAAGGAAGATGTGGATTGTCTTTATTTTCTTCTATGCCATATTGATGAGCAAGGAGACAATGACCATGATGCCGACATTCCCTAGCAGCATGGTTTCTATTAATGTTGTTTTGGATTTGTTGGGGCGTAATAGTAGATTGAGTCATCATAGGTTCTTCTACTTCCAAGGAAGGAAGAATAGAAGAAGCTGAAGAAGATGGGTCAACCACTTTCTCTTTTCTTTATATAATTGTTTGACACGTGGAGGTAGGATGGGATTAGGTTCAAGTTCTTGTGGTCATTTGGATGATGGCAGAGAAGTGTCTAAGGATGGTTGTTCAGAAGGTTGTATGGCTTGTTCAATATCATATTTACGTGTAATAATGGTTTCGTCTAGGATAGAATGGGTGGAGGTGGATGAAGATGTGTTACAAAGAGATAATTCAACTATCTTTTTGGCTTTAAAATTTTGATAAGCAATGTAAAAGAAATCCTTATGAGGAGTGATAGGATCAATGGGTTAAGACCAAAAGGATTCATATGAAAAGTTACCTTTGGAAGATAAAGGATTAAAGTCACTATGGTGTACAGTGAATAGATCATTGCCATGTGGAAACTTCAAGCACTTATGAACAACTGACGGGACTGCTTTCATTGAGTGAAGCCAAAGAAGGCCTAACTGCAAACGAAATTGGTCAGATTGTGAAATAACTGAAAATTTTACCTCCAAATTCTTAGGTCCTATTTGTAAAGGTATCATTGTTGATCCAATTGTAGGGAATGAAAAATCATTAAGTGCTTTTATCCATGCAATTGGTTTATTATAGTCATCTTGATATAGATCATGTAATACCCAAAACTCCTATGTGATCATGTTCTCACCACAAGCGAGATCTATTAATATCCATTAGTATTTTTATCATAGATTCTACCATCTTTGTAGAGAGGACCATCATGAAGCTTTTGCAATATATCCTTAGCAGAAAAAGAAATATCAAGAGATTTATTGGTTTGTACATTATAAGGAATGGCGTCTATCGTAGCTACATGTTTATGCAAAAGACTAGCTTGGGTAACAATAGGAGGTGTATCAAGTTGTTCAGTGTGTGTATCAATAGTCATTACATTAGGCTTTGAAGGTTCACTAGCCTTGACAAATGAGGTAGTGTGTTTAGGCATAGGGTTGGTGAAGATTTGCAAATGTTGGTTAGGGGGTGCAACAAACTTATTGCCTTGATCATTAACACCCATAATGGTCAATTCACCTGAATCAAGGAGGTCTTCAACTAAATGTTTAAGATGCTTGCAATGTTCGATGTCATGGCCATTTTGACGATGAAAATGGCAATAGGAATTAGGTTTGAAGGTAGGTGGTAAGGGATGAATAGGATCAAGTGGTCGAATAGGTGGTAAGTTGAGCATGTATTTTTGAATTAATTGGTTCATCGTATGATGGAGGGTATCGGGTATAGGAGTGAATCATTTGTTCAAATCACCATAATGATAAGGCATGGTTGTCTTAGTAGTGACCATTGAATTATGAATGTGTTGAGTTGGTTGTCGTGAAGAAGGTGGATTAAATTGTAAAAAGCCTCAGTTAGGTTTGTGGAAATTTTGCATATTGTTTTGGTTTTGATTGTTGTTTTTAGGTTTGTCAACTCAGCTAGAAGTGGATTTTGACTCATGGGTTGAAAGTGAATTTTGATAATCACATAAGGTTGTACATAAATGCATGAATGAAGCGAATTTCATCACGGTAAGTTTATCTTGAAGGTTGGTGTGAAAATTATCAATAAATATCTTCTACAGATGTGCATCATGAATTTTTACATCAACTTGAGCATATTCGGATTGGTAACATGAGATGAAATCTGTCATTTTTTCATCTATGTTTTGTCTACATCACATAAGATCAGCCATTGTCTTTTTAGGTGTCATGTGCACCTGAAAGTGACTAATGAAATTTTCCACCAATTCATTAAATTAATGGATGGAATGGTTGGGAAAGTTGGAAAACCATTCTAAAGCGGTATCTTTCAAGGTCCTTGGAATTTTTTTTTCTAAAAGTTTATTGTCAAGGAAAAAGCCAGTACACAAAGCGATATAAGCGTTGACATGGTTGATAGGGTCTCCATTTCCTCTATATTTCTCAAACCTCGACATTTCTATCTGTTTGGCATTAGGGTACATAATATTTCTAATGATAAGGGGTTGTTGTAGACAAGATATGTGGGTGGAGTGATTTGACCTTGACTAATGGTGGAAATTTGGTGTTGCATGGATGAAACAGTGTTAAGGAGTTAGGTAAGAAGAGGATCAGGATATTTGGTTTGAAGTGGAAGGGAAAATGGTGATGGTGTTTAAGTGATGATAGGGGAGGTGAAAGGAATGCTAAGGGGTGTGAATGTGGTGGAAGGAACTTCTAGTGCCAAAAATTTAGTAATGCTAGTGGAAATCGGGAAATAAGTAGCCATGTAATTAGGTTGATGCATAGTTGCATGGACTTGCAGATTGGTGTAATTTGGTATGGAAGCTATAGTTGAAGGGGGAGGAACTTGAGATTCTCCTTGGATTACATGAATGTTTGCAGATTGGGTAGTTGAAGAGGCATGTCTATTGTACATCTCAACAATTTGTTTCAGAACTTGTAAGCCATGATCACTCTCAATTAGGCGATGAAGGTTCTCAATAGTAGGTATAGCAGTGGTGGAATTGTTTTCAAGTGACAAATCTCATTGTAAATGTGAAAATTCCTCATGAATATTAATGCACTTTCCTTGTAGGAGGGAATTTTTTTTATTGTCAACATGTATAGGATGGAAAGGTGAAGGCATGGAAGTGGCATGGTTAGGGCCTAATGCACCATTTTCCATACTAGGAGTAGGAGCTCATGAGATCCAAGGTCCATAATGAAAGTGCTATCACGAGATGCCATGAGTCTACAACTTCTTCTCACTAAAGTATTGTCAACAGGGAACCAAACACTCATGCAAATACCACAAAGGAGGGGTTGATGGATATGCAAGTTAATCTAAATAGCAAAAAATCTACTAATTGTAATAGAGATGCAAATATGGAAAATAGGAATGCAGGAAAATGCCAAAAAAAGCATAGAATTATTGTCTAAAAAGTGCAGAGGGACTGATTCATTATGGGTGGCAAATGAGTCCCAAGATGCATTTTTTTTGTGTTTTTCAAAATTTTAAGGATGATTTAAATTTTCTACATAATGCAATTCCAGATGCAGAATGCATATTTTTACTTTTTTCAATGAAATTGAATGCAAAAATGAAAACTAAATGAAAGGTCCTAGAATGCAAGAACAAATCAATGCCCTAATTGAATGCTAATGCAAATAAAAACTAGGATGCAAGATATGAATGCAAACAAAAGTTTAAAGTATTCAAAATTTGGGTTCACCAAAATGGAGCATAGATTTTGGGAACCTAATGTTTGCTCTCTAACTCTTATAGGGTTTTTCACCTAAAAGGAGAGAGATTAGGTACCAAAATGCTTATGTAACATTCAAATTAGGACATGTGCAATGTAATATGAAGTGAATGAACTAAACTAAATTGAATTGACTGATTAAAATGAACTAGAATGAATGCAACAATGTAATTTAGGCTATGTTTGAAAACAAATTGTGTAATACAAATAACTATGAAGATGAAGAAATTATGCAGGAAAGAAAGTACAAGGGTAGATCTGAGTGCATCTCGTTGATATATGAGCTTTCTAGAATGACTAGAATGCTAATGATATTTACTAATTTTTCATAGTGGAACTCATTCACCTAGGGTGGAAAATCAGTCCTCCTACTGATGAAAAACTGTCAAGAATTGATTTCTATCTATTAGGATCTAAAACATGACAAAATTCAAGTGTTTAGTCCTAAGGTCGGACTCATTCACCATAGGTGGTGAATAAATCCTCTCCCAATTTTTTGAAAAACCAGGAGACAACTTTGCAACACCAGATCTGGCAATGTCTACTTGTTGGGTTGCCAAAGTCAAACTACATAAAATGAACAAATAAGTCTCTCCAAGCTTGAATTTGACTTGTGTTGACTTTGAAGCACCTAGTTGACATAAAAATAAATCTTCAACACCCTATAACCTATCAAATCTGCAAACAAAAGGCTATAAATGAACAAGCAAAAGGAGAAAAAATATTAGGGTTAGTGAATAGGGGTTTTCCTTGGTCAGACCCCACTTTTGGTAATTAAACCCTTGAAAAGATAATGAAATGCAAGAGAAAGATAAAGTAATAACATGCAAATGATATCAAATCACCTAACTCTTGATCTTGTAATTTTGAAGTAATGTCAATGAAAACTTCAGAGTGCTTGAAAAGTGCTTTAATTGATGATGTAAAGTAATTGCTTGATTATGTTAAGAGATTGAATACTTGAGTGAGGAGATGTAAAATGAGGTGAAAATCACTTATTTATACAATTATTGTGCCTTACTATCCATTCATACCTCATCACAGGTCAACATCAAGTGATTTTCAATAAAATCCCGAAAGGAAATTTAAAATATTTTGAATTTGGGGTCAAGGGGGACTCATTCACCACCCATGGAGAATGGATCCCACCTAAGACCTAAAAACAATTGTTGCAAAATATTTTGTATTTAATGTTGTTTGTTAGGATAATATGCAAAAATACACTTAATGAAAGCATATGAGGGAATAAAAGGACAAAATAAAGCATAAGAAAGGTGTAAATAGTGAAGATGTGCCTAGAAAAGTGTGAGTGCTTGTTACAAGACTTTACAACACTTCAAAATAGGACTTTTTGATGAGTAAAAAGGTGATTTTTAGCTGAATTGTATTAAAAAGAGTATAGAAGAACGTAGAAATGTCTTACAACAGTTCACAACACTTTCACAAGATGTCATTTTTTGAATTTTTGTACCTAAATAAGCATGTTTAAGCCATGATACAACATAAAATAAAAGAAACATAGTTCCAATACCATGAAACAAAACCTAAAAGGCCATGAAAATGACAAAGGGCCATTTTTCTATGGCACAAAAAGTCATGCATTCATAACCTTAGTGATCTTGGTTTGATGTATTTCTAATAAAGGGAAATCTAAAATCACCTTTTTACCATCACCTAAGGAAGCTACATTACTATTGTTGTCATTCTATTGCACCATGATATCCTCCCTAGGAGGAGAGTTGTTAGGAGAACTACAAAACAAATTTTCTCAACATTCAATGATTGGTTCTTCCAAAATGGCTTCATCGCAAGTAGGGGAATGATCAATGCTTGAATTGTCTTGCTCAATAAGGGTTTTCCTAGATGAAGAGGGACAACTATGATTCTCATGACCTTTATCTATTGTACTTTCTATCATAAAAGTATCTTCTTCATAGCTATGAGAGATACTAGGAGAAGAACAAGTATGATTATCATATGATCATTTGTGACTTCATTTATTTGTTTCCTAATTCCTTCTAAGGTAGGGGAAGGATCATTAAGATGGTTGTTATAGACGTTAAAGATTTGATCATGTAACACCAATATATCATCATCATTTACAATATCATCCTCTTCTACTAAATCATTCTCACAAGCAAAGGGGTATGTGCAGGATCATGATGGGCCAAAAAGTGGCAATATGATGGGTATGCATATGGTATGTGCCTGATGACTTTTTTTAACCCAAAATTGATGAAACAAAAAGGGTTTTTAAAGGAGATTCTAAGCTTTCAACCAATATAAATTATTATTTACTTTGAATTTAATAAATTATTATTATTCATTTTCTATTTGAATTATGACTAAAGTCTTGATTGATAGGCTTATTGAAAAAAATCTATAGCTTTCAAACGATATCACATTTTTTGAATCTAAAAAATGTGTCACATTCTATACTTTTCATACTATATGATTAAAAAAAAGTGAATATCATCAAGTTTCGACCAAGTTAAGGTGGCTAGACATATGAGTTTTTATATTTTTAAAAGTTGTAATAAAAAATTATAATTAATTATTTAATTGGAAAAAAATTACAAAAAAATATACATCACATCTGGGAATGAGTCCTCTACTTATATCAAAAATATTATAAAAAAATATTATCATTTTATTGTGGGTATGGTAGTCAGACAAACACCTACTTCTTATATTTTCCCTAAAATTTAAGTACTATTGCAATGAAATTTCAAATTTTCAGCAAATAGATTTTTTTTAAAATAAACCTAGTAGTTTAGAAAGTACATTCAATTTTCTATAGATTCTATTGTTACATATTTTTGAAATACTATAGATAACTTATTCAAATTTTTACATTAAGTTACCTAACTTTGATTTTTTTGAATTTTTTGCCACTTATGGGCCTTTTTTTTCAATGATGACCCTACACATACCCAATTGGGAGAATGGAAATTAGGTAAGGTGATGTTTGGAAATCTTTATATGATGTCATTCTCTTGTTCTATAATATCTTCCAATGTATGAGAGTTTATAGAAGAGGAGTTTTCAACAATGCCATGATTCTCAATGAGTTCATTTTCTAACACTGAAATACCTTCGTCACATGTAGGAGAGGTATTAGGAGAAGAGAAAGTATGATCATCAGGACTTTCTATGTCTTCATCTTCTTCTATCACATCATTCCCACAAATAGGAGAGATAATAGGGGGTGTAGTTTTAAGGAAAATGTCAACATTTTCACTCTCTTGCACTAAGACACTCTCATAACTAGGGATTCATGCATTAAATGAATGACTAATATTATTTGTGACTAACTTGTTCTTTGCAAACTTGGAAAAGACTAAAAATAACATTTTTGAAGAATAATCTAATCAAACTTACAATTCAATGTAAAGACCTAAAATAAAATGCAATTTTCAAATCTCAAACAAGGTAATTTACTGATTACACTATGCAATAATCTGAAAATGAAATATTGTAAATGAAAATTTGCAATTAAACAATGCATGAAATGGACCAATTTAAGCTAGATTTAGTAAAATTCATGTAACAAAAACTCTACCAATAGAAATTGCTAACCAATTGTAGTAAACAAAAGTGTAAAAGCAAGGTTTCTAATACTATAAAAGGAAGTTTTAGGGGTGCACTAGGATTGATTCTCCTAGAGCTGTGAATGAGTCTCAATAGGGATTTTTTTCAAAAATTATAGAGATTTTCAAGTGATTTTTATGCTTTTTAGTTTGTATGATATGTAACCTAAGTGCAAACGCAGATTTCAAATGGTTTGCAATGATTTGAGATGCAAAAATTTAGAAACACTAGATGCCAATTAATTAATGCGAACTTTAATGCAAAGTCAATGCAAGCTAGATCTAGGATGATGATGGACTACAAATAAATAAGGAAATTATTTTATGTGTAGTTTCACCAAAATGGAGCCTCCTGAAAAGTGTGACGAGTTCTATTGTATGGTTTAGAACATGGAGCACACCTTCTTTCAAGATATTCCACTCAAGGATAACCTTAGAGATATCAATTCAAAAGAGAAAGAGATCTTGCAATAGGGTTGTCCTAGGGGATTAAAGTAAACTAATAAAGGGGCTCATCACCAATTTTAGACTTGGAAACGATAATGAAATGCAAGATGCAACTCTAAACACTAATTGAATGCAAAGTACCAGTAAATGGCCTAGAAAAGTGAATGAAATGAAATAGAAAACTGCAAAAAGGAAGGTGTGCAACTAGAAATCTAGAAATGGATGGATTGAGGTTTGGAACACTAGAAAATATACTTTAATTATGATTGGGACCCATTCACCAAGCTAGGAGAATCAATCTAGAAACTAGAAAATTGTGCAGGAACAAGAATCTGCCAAATGGGTATCTGAATCTACAAAAACCTAACATTTCACTAGAACTGGGACTCATTTTCCAGAAGTGGCAAATTAGTCAAATTGGTATTTTCTTAAACTTCAAATGCTAATCCTACTCTTTTCTATCTACTTTTTCCTTGATTGATTTTCAGATCTAAAACCCTAATTTGCAACCTGTAGGTCTTCTCAAATGTTCTTCATGGTTTGATGACAACTTTCAAAACTTTGAGCTGTTAACAACCTTTTCCCAATATTTCTCCTAAGGAAATCTACAACCTATACCAAACCCTTGCAATAAAGTTCTACAAATATGCTTGAGATGGATGCAATGGATGTAGCTTTTGATTGTTTCTTGAATGATGTTGATCTTGAATGAAACACTTGCTTGAATCATAATCCCTACATCGCAATTGTTAGCACAATAACAAACATGATGAATGAAGTCCTTGAAATGATGATTGATGCTTAAAAAATGCTCTAAAATGCTTGATAATATTCCCTTGAATGCTCTTGTGAATGCTTGTGAACACTTGATAGCTTTTTAGATTGCTAGGTCTAAAATATGAGTGAAAGAACCTTGTATTTATACTAAATTATGCAAGAACTCCAAAAATTACAACACTACAAACCAAAATTGGATCTAGAAGAATAAAATCCTACCAAAAATTTGAATTAATTTTGATTTTGGGCCACATGGGACTCATTCACCTAATGTGGCAAATGAGTCCCACTAGGCTTAAATTTTGGGACCATTTTTAAAAAATGCTTAAAAATGTGTAAAACCATGTTTGAAATGAAAAGATCTAGGTGGGACCCATTTTCCCAGGGTGGCGAATGAGTCCCAAATCACTAAATATGGGCCATTCAAACCTAAAACACCTGAATTATGATTGGCTAATGATTGGTGTCAAGATTATCCTCGAAAGATACAGTAAATGAGGCTTGTAGATGAAAAATAGGGTGAATTAAAGCATAAGGAAGCCCAATTATTAATGAAAACCATAGAAAAATGTGAAAGTGTGTTACGACACTTCACAACACTCTAAATAAGGAAATATTAAAGTTACAAAGAGGTTTATTAGGTATTCCAAGGGACCAATCCCTAATGTGAATTTTTCAAACACATTACAACATTAAATCAAGGCACAATTAAGCCTAGTTCACAAGGAGGGCACAAACAAGAAATGGAAAAGAAAAAGGGTTACTTTTTCCATGACTACAATATTGCATTGTTTTCATAAGGTTTAATTACCTAAATAGGGTTTGACCAAGGAACACCATTATTTCCTAAAAAAAAAACACTTTTTCTCTCTCTTTGTGTGATTGCAGGTTCATAGGTTGAAGAAAAAGTGGATTTGAAGCCCTCAAAAGTACTAAAATGACAAAGTTGCAAAATTTGTCAAAGTTGTCATGAAAATTTGTCAAGGCTCATGAAAAATTAGATCTAGAGAAAGATATCCAACCTATTTGAATGAAACTAGTGAGAAAGTGCTTATTTAATCCATCTTTAGAGGCTTAGAGAGTTTTGCTTCAAAATTCTACTCTTGGGATACTTTGCAACAAAACAAGACACTTTGCAATAGTTTGGGTGTATAAGTCCCAATACTAGCTTTTTACAAGTTTAGAGAAGATCCAAATTAGTCATTGAGAGATTCCAGTTTTTTACTAGAAATCACAGTCTTTGACTAAATCACCCAAATTGGCCTATGAGTCTCAGTGAGCATTAAACAAGACAATTTCAAGGTTTTAGAGCTTGTTTTGACCACATCTTTCTTCCAAGTACCCCTCTGTTCATTCTCAATTTCTTATTATGATTTTTAGTTTCATTTCGTAGGTCATTTAGTTAGGTTTGCATAATATTTTCATCTTCTTATTTATAGGCCCTTGCTTGTTGGTGAACACCCTTTTAGTCTTTAATCACACCCCTAGGACACCTTATTGTAGATCTCTTTCCCTCATTTCAATCCCTAGATTGAGATCTCTTGTGTTTCCTTTAATGAAACTTGAAGGAGATTAGTGGAGGAACCCTAATCCCACTTTAGTTCTATCTCCTAGAACATAGATTGACTATTGTCGAGGTTACAGACCTTAAACACTTTATTTTCAAATCCATTTCATTCTCAACCATAGATTTAAATTATTTAATCTTATCAAGAGCTTCTATTTTTTCTTTGAGAAAGGTTATTGAGGTCATTCTAGAGTATTCATCTATTAACAATAAAAAATACATGTCACCTTGAGAGCTTATAATTTTGGTAGGTTCACATAGGTCTGTATGTATCAACTCTAGAAGTCCTATGGTAGATTATTCTTTAATTTTGAACCTCGTCTTTGTGTATTTTCCAACCTAGCACTCTTTGAAAATTGTATTGATAGGACTTGTAATTTTGGCATGTCTCTCACAACATGAGTAGAGTTTATCTTTACTAGGATATCAAAATTTATATGAAACATTCTTTTGTTGTACAACTATCTTGCATTGATTAGTTCAACATAAAACACTTTCCACTAGCACTTTTGAGCTAATAAAAATTTCCTTTTATCCTTATTCCTACAACTAGAGTTTTGGAGCTTCTTTTTTCTAATTTCACAACCATCATCCTAAAACACCATATTGTTTCCTTTGCTACACAAATTTCCTACAATAAGAAAAATATGCTAGAGACCCTTGAAATCAAGAACTGTAAATGATGATTTTGGTTTTCCCTCAAAATTCTTTGCTCCTCCTAGGGTTTTTCACCTAAAAGGAGAAAGGGAATTGGATGGGGTCCAAAATGCAAGGGTTTACACTCAAAGTATATGTAAATTATATTTATTATTCCTAATTAAGATGTCATAATTCTTTGATCTGAAAATGAAATGATCTAGTGATGCAAAACTTAGAAAATGTAAATTGTTGGAAAACACAATGTGATATGCAGAAATGCGTACAAATGCAACTAAATGATGAAATGATAGAACAAAATGAAAGAGGGGCACCTGGAATCTGAAGCTTGATGTTGGGAGATTCTAGAATCAGGACAAATTAATTGAAAATGCTGACTGGGACACTTACGCCAAGGGGGGTGACTTATGTCTAGTTTTGGGAAGCTTTTCTAGAATGAGAATTTGCTAAATGGGTATCCAAAAATGCCAAAATCAGTTTTCAAGCCCAAAAGTGGGACTAATTGACCACTAGTGGTGACTTAGTCCTACAAATTTAAGGAAATTTAGGATATAATTTGAAAGTCTCAGGTCTACAATTTCTTTTTTGATAGGTGTCCACACTTAATTTTACAGAAAATGGGGTAGAAAGCCTCTCCAAGCTTGAACTAGGATTTTTTTTTATTTGATTGACTTTGTAGACTTGTTGACCACCTTTCAACACATAATTGCTTGATATATCTTCAAAAACAAGTCTACAAACACACATACAAAATGGAAAAGTACAAAATGGTAGAAATGGTTGAGGGTTAGAGAATAAGGGTTTGCCTTGGTCAAATACCACTTTGGTAATCAAACCTTAAATAATGAAATGACATCAAAAAAGTATGATAAATAGATAACATGCAAATTTCATAAACTTACCACACCTTTGATGTTCAAAATCTGAAGATATGCAATGAAGTGCTCCAATAGATTGACTTGATAATGCTTTCTTGCTTGAATAACTTGATGAATGCTTATGAATAAAGAAAGTAAATGAGGAGATTGTAGGAGATGTAAAATGAGGAGAAAAACACTTATTTACACCCAATTTTATAAAAAAAAATTGAAAGTAACACATCACAGATCGACCTCAAGGGTTAGAGGAAAAATTCCCGCTAGAATTTTAAAATTATTTTGAGTTTTGTGCCAAAAAGGCCTAAGTTGCCCCTATTGGCGACTTAGTCACACATAAAAAAAATTGAGTGTCGGGAATTTTTGGGCATTAAAAGTTTTCCAACAAGAATATTCTCAAAAACACAATTGAAAATGGTCAGAAAGTACATTAAGGGGTCAAATAAATAGTGAAATTCAACATAGAAATTTTTGAAATCTTGTTACAAGACTTTACAACACTTCAATATAGGACTTAATAAGTGATTAAATGGTGATTTTTTAGGTGAATTGAAATGAATATATTCTAGAAAAGTGTAGAATGTTTTACAACACTTCACAACATCTTCACATGACACCATAATTTTAATGTTTAGGACATAATATGAATGTTTTGATTACATTACAACATTAAACCGAGACAAAATAAAGCCCAAGTCCATTAGAAAGACTCAAGTGAGTGTAAAAATGTCAACTATAATTTTTTTGGTGACACAGTAAGCCCCCACATTAGTCAGAGGATGAAATTGCTTCAAACTCTTGGTAAAGTAGCCCAACATGCATATCGAGAGGGATCCTAATGTACTCATCTTGGTAAGATGAAACAACAACAATCAAGAGGGATGATCAAACCCCTAGGATTAAGATTTCATGGCAAACCAAACAAAAGAATAAATTGAAGACACATGATGAAGAAAAGAAATGAAAGCTTCAGTCCTCTATCTAGCTCATTGTGGATTAGATCTAGGCTGGTTGTTTGAATTAAGAAATGTGAACTCACTGTGGGGTGATGAAACTTATGACTATTCATTGGGTGAGAAGTCCCAAGTATACTCACTTTGGGGCCACAAAAATTTTGGTTGTCCGGAGGGTGAGAAAGCCCAAAAGGGGAGATACATACTCTAGTTGGTATGCACTCACAAACACATAGGTGGCTATGGGGAAATTCGTGCCACTGAGTGGCCTTCCCACTCAACCATATCAAATTTATACCTACCGATAACTTTAACAAGGTGCCACAAAGGAAAATTTTGGTTAAGCAAAGCTTCATATGGTTGGAACTCATGAACAAATGCAAGGGTACCATAGGCATTCAAGTTGTGTTATGCAAGGTGGTAAAGATGTAAAATGTAAAATGCAAAAATGTAATGTAATTTTTTTAAAGGAGTCTTCTTAAGTTCATGTGAGGTATATAACTTAGGGAACATTGTGTCTAATCTCTCCAAGAGAGGAGCAATCAAATAATAGTATATTCACAACTTACAGGATGTAGTGTGTCACATCAGGCCACTAAGAGGAATGCAATATGCTAAGATAGATCATAATTATGAAGGACATCACACCCAATATCATCTAAAAAGTGACGAATGAATCGTATGAAGTTAAAAGGATGCACTAAGAATGCAAAAAATCAAATGAATTATGCTAATGTATGCCCCCCACTTTAAATGAATTTCTACACACTGTTTTGTGAGCAATAACTTTAAAGTAGTGAAGGAAAAATGAAAAAAATAAGACATGAGATCCAACTCGAAAAGCCCCTATGCCAAGTCATATGTTTCTAAGTTAGGTTGTGTCATGTAAATGAGAAAGAGAACAAAAGAAAATGAGGTTTCCCCCAAAAAAGGAAAATACCAAACACATAAGGGATCTATGGATTTTGGGTTAGTATGTTTGTTGTTAGAATGTATTTATGAAACAACTCGAAAATGTCATTTTTCCCCAAAGCACATAAAACTGGGAGAATGACATGAAGAGAGCAAAAACAAAAGAAAAACAAAGTCCGTTTTGGGTCAACATGGAAGAGACATTGTGGTCTCAATGCTTTGCATCATCCCCAAAAGGAAATCACAAGTGAAAAGGGAAAATCAACAGAAAAGCTTTTGGGTCAACATGAAGGAAACATTTCGATCTTAATGCCTAGTGTCAACCCTAGAAAGAAAAGCACAAGAAGAAGACAAAGGAAAAAGGACAAGGGACCAATTGGGTCAACATGGAAGAGACATAGGGCGTCTCAACACTTTGTGTCATCCCCAAAAGGAAAACACAAATCAAAAGCGAAAAAAAATGACCTTTTGGGTTAACATGGAAGAGATATAAGTTGTCTCTACACTTTGCATCATCCCCAAAAGGAGAACACAAAAAAATGTAGGGAAAATAGAGGAATAGAGGTAAAATAGAGGAAGTGTACAATGAGAGGGAACATCAAACGCACAGTATGGGGGAACACAATATGAAAATAAAATCAAATAACATGGAAAAAAAGAATATAATAGGCTAGTAAGGCGCATGCAAGCTAACAATCTAACAAGTCATCTCCCTCCAAATCATTTTTAGTGTATTGCAAGGGTGGTTGATTGTCCAAAGGAATAATTGCAAGTGTTGAACTAGAAGATGTGCTAGGTTCTTCACTTGATATAGAAGATTTATCGTTTAAGCTCATTGTAGATGAAAATAAAGATTTTAGATCATTCTGCACTTCTTCACCTATTTTTGTGATCTCCTCGTCATCATAATCATCAAGGTTGATTACGATAGTAGGATGTTCAGGTTATTTCTATATAGTGGTTTACAATTTTTGGCGAAACTGGACACTGAAATTATTATTTTTAACTAAATCTTCACATTCAGGCACCTATAGTGGCTAAATAGTGAGGAATTTGAAGATGGTACAAACTAGAGTCTCATCAAATTTTGTTTGTAGATTCTAAAAATAATTTTTTCAAAATTTATGGAATCAAATTGCACTTCTTTTTCCATCTCCCACGAAAATAGAATTTTTTCAGAAAACAACATTTTTAAAAAGTGACGCACACCGTATAACGTATAACTTTTTTTCCATGAAGGATAAAAGTATAATTCTTTCAAATTTATATTTGTAACTCTGATATCTAGTGCTTCCACTTGGTTAGATAGTTTTTATTTAATATTTTTCCTTAATCAAGTTTTTAAAGTCAAACAAATTACAATTTAGACACGTATAATCGTAACTTTTTTTGTATATGTCAATTTTTTTTTATTTTTTTGTTGGATCAAGGACTTCAATATCTGGTGCACTCATATTTTTTTTATTTTTTTTTGATAATCTTCTATTTTTCCACATGTGAAGAACAAATAAATTCATTTTCAATGAAAACCTATGTTTAATAAAACTTAAAACAAATACATAACAAAACCAAAACATATTAAAATTATATTCATTGGATAGCTTGTTAGAAATACCATAATCATTTGAAATAAATTTTAAATGAATTCATTTGATCCCCCAAAATCTAAATCAAAAGTGATTTTTTATCAGCATTTTGATAGGTGTAAAGGAGACACATTTATAGGTATGGTTTAAAACTAGCGAGGTTCTATCCAAGAGGGTTTGATCTATGGTGATTTGATCAAACCATCTTCAATTGGAATCCTTAAAATGGAACTTTTTAAGGCTTAAATCAACATATTTTCTAAAAATGTGTGATTTTAGCTAAAATTCATTCCTCTCAGGAATTGTAAACCACTATTATGACAGCAGTAAAGTATGTATCAAAATTTGTGGCTATTGGATCAATTTATTTTGTTTTGCGAGTTGGACTATAGTATATTGTGTCAGGTTAGGAGGAAGAGGGTGATAATCTATTGCCTCTGTCAAAGGTAGAGGTTGGTTTTCTTTATTTCTTTCATTTTGTATTTGATGAGCAAGGAGATGATGATGATGCCTATCCTCCCTAGCGCTGCAGTTTTGTTTTCTCTTATTTTGAAGCTATTAAGGTGTAAGAGAGGGTTGATCCATCATAGGTTCCTTTTCTTTCGAAGGGGGAAGAACATAAGAAACCGAAGATGGGTCAATCACTTTCTCTTTAGCTTTATACATTTGTTTAATGCAGGGAGGCATAATGGGATTTGTTTCATTTTCACTTGGGAATTTAATGATGGAGGGGAAGTGTCTATGGTTGGGTGCTCATGAGGTTGGATTGTTTGTTCAATGTCAAACTCATGCTAAAGCATGGTTTCATCTAGGATAGGAGTGGAAGTGGATGAGGACATGTTACAAAGAGAAAATTTTGCTATTCGTTTGGATTTGAAATTTTGATAGGCTATGAAAAAGAAGTCCTTATAGGGGGTGATAGGTTCCATAGGTTCAGGCCAAAAGGCTCCTAAGGAAAAATTACCTTTAGAGGATAATGGATTAAAGCCACTATGGTGTATGGTAAATATTTCATTGCCATGAAGAAACTTCAAACATTTGTGAACAATTGAGGGAACTGCTTTCATTGAGGAGGGAACTTCTTTCATTGAGTAGAGCTAGGGATGACCCAATTGTAGATGAAATTGATTTGATTGTGGAATAATTGAAAATGTTACATCCAAAGTTTTGGGTCCTATTTGTAAGGGAAGCACAATCGATCCGATCATAGGGCACAGAGAACCAGTATGTGTTTTAATCCATGCAGTTGGTTTGTTATAATCATGTTGATAAAGATCATGTAATACTAAAAAATATTCGGTGATCATATTCTAGCCACAAGCCAGATCTATTAATATGCCATAAGTAGGTCTATCATGGATTCTGTCGGCTATTTAAAGAGGACCATCGAGAAGCTTTTTGAGTATATCATGAGAATAAAATGTAATATCAAGAGATCTATTGGTTGGGACCTTACGACTCAGGATAATTTCTATCACACCCACAAGTTCATCCATACAATTAACTTGGGTAAAATTTGGAGTAATATCAAGTTGTTCATTATTTGTATCAATGTTCATCAACTAAGGGTTTGAAGCTTCACTAGCCTTGACAAACAAAACATTGTTTTTAGGCATGGGATTGGTAAAAATTTGTAAATTTTGGTTATGGGGTGCAATAGAATTATTACCTTGATCATTGACACTTGCAATGGATAGACGACCCAAGTCAATGAGGTCTTGAACTAGGTGTTTGAGACACTTACAGTGTTCAATTTCATGTCCATTTTGGTGATGAAAATGACAATAAGTATTTTGTTTAAAGGTAGTTGGTAAAGGCTTGGTGGTATCAAGTGGTTTAACTGTAGGAAAAGTGATCATTTGTTGTTGGAGAAATTGGTTCATTGTATTATGGAGGTATCAGGTAAGGGGGTGAATTGTCTCTTCGGATCCCCATAGGTATAGGGCATTGCTACCTTAATAGCTTCCACTTGATTTGGAACTACTTGGGTTGGTTGTAGAGAAGGTTGATTGAACTGCAAAAATCCTTTGTTTGGTTTTCTAAAGTTTTGCATGCCTTTTTGGTTGTTTTGCTCAGACTTCTCAGCTCAGTCAGAAGTGGAATTTGAGTCATGACTAGAAATTGAGTTGTGATAGTCACAAAGGGCCATGCATAAATGTATGAATGAAGGAAATTTCATCATAGTCAACTTATACTAAAGGTGAGTTTGCAAGTTTTCAATAAACATCATTTGTAAATGTGAATCAGGAAACTTGACATCAATTTGAGCATACAATGATTGATAACGTGAAATTAAGTCAGTTAATTTTTCATCTGGATTTTTTTTACATCGCATTAAATTAGCCATTTTCTTTTAAGGAGTCATGTGGACTTGGAAATGACTTATCAAGGCATACAAAATTTCATTGAATAATCAGATTGAATGATTGGGTAAGTTTGAAAACCACTTGATTGCAGTTTCCATCAAGGTCCTAGGAAAACGTTTGGCTAAGAACTTATCATTGAGGACAAAGTTATTGCATAAGGCTATATAAGCATTAACATGATTAGTAGGGTCTATTTTACCTCTTTATTTCTCAAACCTAGGCATTTCAATTGCTTGTGGCATTTGTGTGCGTAAGATCTTAATGGATAATGGACTACTATGAACATGATATGTGGGTGGAGCTTTTTGACTTTGGCTAATGGATGAGACTTTGTTAAAGAGTTGTGTAATGATGGGATCATTGTAAGAGGTATGAGGTTTAAGGGAAAATGGTTGTGGAGTGTAGGTAATATTATGGGAGGTGAAAGGGACACTAAGAGGGGTGAATGTGGAAGAAGAAATATTCAATGCCACAAAAGAACTAGGGATGCTAGTTGGAATAATAAAAGGAGAAGTCACATGGCTAACTTGTTGCATAGCTGTTGTAACCTGAGGAGTGGAATAATTTGGTATGGATGCTATGGTTGAATGTGGAGGAATGTGAGATCCTCCTTGACTTACAACAATGTTCGCTAGTTGGTATGTTGAAGGAATATGTTTATTGTATATCTCAATAATTCTCTTCATAACTTGTAGGGAATAACCACTGTCAATTAAACGATGAAGGTTTTCAATGTAAGGTATGGCGGTTGTGGAAATATTTTCAAGGGATAAGTCTTGTTGTAAATGTACAAAATCCTCATGAATTCTAATCACCTTATCTTGGACAATAGAACTAGTTTGTATGTCAACATAGATAAGGTGAAGGAATGTGAGTGGTAGTATACATTCATAATGTACCATTGTCTATACGAGGAGTAGGAACTCTTGAGATCCAAAGGTGTTCAATGGAAGTGTTATCATGGGAAGGAATGAGTCTATAACTTCATCTCACTAAAGTATTATCAATGGGGTGCCAAACACTCATACAATTATCACAAAATATAGGGTGGATGAAAATTCAATACAATCTAGGACAAATAAAATGTGAGAAGAAATAATTCTATAAACTGAAATAGAGATGCAGTACAATAAAATAGAAGTACATAAAATACCCAAAAATATATTAGAAAATACAGTACAAAATATGCAAACGGACTAAGTCACCCAGGGTGGCGATTCAGTCCCCCTAATGATTTTTTTGTTTTTTTTAAAAAAAAAAATTGCAATTCTATATCTTTTAGATGCACAAATGGAGCTACAATATGTAAAAGATGAGGTTTTGTGTTTTGCAATGCAAAAATGATACAATATTGCAATCTAGGTGAGCTTTTCACTAATGCAATGTTAAAACCATAGGATGCAATTTAATCAATGAAAGATGCAATGAAAATGAAACCTAGGATGCAATTTTCAAATCAGAAATAAATATGTTCAAATGATAGGTTCACCAAAATGTAAACGATGATTTTGGTTTTCCCTCACAACACTTTACTTCTCCTAGGGTTTTTCACCTAAAAGGAGAAAAGGAATTGGATGGGGTCCAAAATGCAAGGTTTTACACTCAAAGTCTATGTAAATGATATGTATTATGCCTAATTAACATATCCTAATGCTTTAATATGAAATTGAAATGATCTAGTGATGCAAAACTTAGAAAATGTAAAGTGTTGGAAAAGACAATGTGATATGCATAAATGCCTAAAAATAAAACTAAATGATGAAATGACAAAACAAAATGAAAGAGGAGCACCTGGAATCTCAAGCTTGATTTTGAGAGATTATGGAATCATCAAAAATTGACTGAAAATGTTGACTAGGACACTTATGCTAGGTGGGGCAACATAGTCCTAGTTTAGGAAACTTTGTTGGAACAAGAATCTCATAAATGGGTATTCAAAAATGTCAAAATCCATTTTCAGTGCTGGAAGTGGGACTAATTCACCACTAGTGGTGACTTTTTCCTCCAAATTTTGGGAAATTCGGGAAAGAATCTAGAAGTCGTAGGTCTGCCTTTCTCTTCTAACAGGTGTCTGTAGTTGATTTTGCAGAAAATGGGGTAGAAACCCTCTCTAGGATTGAACTAGGATTGTGTTGAGTTGATTGACTTTGTAGACTGGTTTACCACCTTTCAACACCTAATTGGTTGATAAATATGAACACAAAAGTCTGCCAAAACACATGCAAAAGGGGGAAAATGGTTTAAGATTAGAGAATAGGGGTTTGACTTGGTCAAACCAGACTTTGGTAATCAAAACCTAAGCAATGAAATGAAATGAAAAGAGTATGATAAATAGATAACATACAAACTTCATAAACTTACCACATCTTTGATGCTTGAAATTTGAACATATGCAATGAAGTGCTCCAATAGATTGAATTGATAATGCTTGATTTCTCAAATAGATTGATGAATGCTTGTGAATTAGGAGAGTGTATGAGGAGATTGTAGGAGATGTAAAATGAGGATAAAAAAACTTATTTATACTTGATTTTATAAAAATTTCACAAAAGTAACACATCACAGGCCAACCTCATGGGTTAGAGGATAAATTCCCTTTAGAATTTTAAAATTATTTTGAGTTTTGTGCCAAAAAGGATTAAGTAGCCCCTATTCGCGACTTAGTCCCACTTAAACAAATTAAGTGGGTTTCAAGAATTTTGGGGCATTAAAATTTTTCCAGCAGGAATATTCACAAAAACACACTTGAAAATGGTCAAAAAGTACATTAAGGTGTCAAATAAAGCATAAGAAAGGTGTAAATAGTGAAATTAAGCCTGGAAAAGTATGAAGTCCTATTACAATACTTTACAACACTTCAAAATAAGACTTAATGATGAAAAGGTGATTTTTAGGTGAATTGTAATGAATAGAGTCTAGAAAATTGTAGAAATGTTTTACAACACTTCACAACATCTTCACAAGATGCCATAATTTGAATGTTTTGGGAGTTAATGTGAGTGTTTTGATTACATTAAAACATTAAACCTAGACAAAAACAAGCCAAATTCCATTAGAAAGACTCAAGTGAGCGTAAAAGTGTCAACCATACATTTTTTGGTGACAGGTTAAGCCCCCACTTTTGTGAGAGGATGAACTTGATTCAAACTCTTGCTAAAGTAGCTCAACATGCATATTGAGAGGGATCCCAATGTATTCATGTTGGTAAGATGAAACAACAATAATCGAGAGGGATGATCAAGCCCCTAGGATTAAGATATCATGGAAAACCAAACATAAGAACAAAGGGAATAGACATGATGAAGAAAAGAAATGAAAGCTTCGATCGTCTATCCAGATCATTGTGGATTAGATATAGGTTGGTTGTTTGAAATAAGAAACATGATCTCACTCTGGGACAACGAAACTTATGACTATCTATTGGGTGAGAAGTCCCAAGTATACTCACTTTGGGGCCATGGAACTTCTGGTTTTCTGGAGGGTGAGAAAATCCAAAAGGGGAGATACATAAGCTCGTTGGTATGCACTCACAAACACATAGGTGGCTATCAGGAAATTCGTTCCCCTGAGTGGGCTTCCTGCTCAACCATATCAAATTTATACCTCCTAATAACTTTAACAAGGTGCTACAAAGGAAAATGTTGGTTATGTAAAGCTTCGTATTTTTGGAACTCATGAAAAAATGCAAGGGTACCATAGGAATGCAAGTTGCATTATGCAAGGTGGTAAATCTATAAAATGTAAAATGAAAAAATGTAATGTAAAATTTTCAAAGGAGTCTTGTTAAGTTCGTCCAAGGTCTATAGCATAGGAAACATTGTGTCTAATGTCTCCAAGAGAGGACCAATCATATAATAGTATATTCAAAAACTTAGGGGATGTAATGCATCACATCAGGCCACTAAGAGGAATGTAATATGCTAGGATAGATCACACTTATGAAGGAAATCACACATAATGTCATCCACAAAGTGATGAACATATCATATTAAGTGACAAGGCTGCACTAGGAATGCAAAAATGAAAATGAATTATGCTAATGTATGCCCCCCACTTTAAATGAATTGCTAAACACCATTCAATGAGAAATTACTTTAAAGTAGCAAAGGAAAAATGTAAAAAAAAGACATGAGAGCCAACTCGGAAAGCCCCCATGCTAAGTCATATGTTTATAAGTTAGGTTGTGTCATGTAAATGAGAAAGAGAAAAAATGAAAAGGAGCTTCCCCCCATTAATGAACACACCAAACACATAAGGGATATATGGATTTTATGTCAGTATGTTCATTGTTGCAATGTTTTTATGAAAGAGCTTAGAACTATCATCATTCCTCAAAGAAAATAAAATTGGAAGAATGACACAAAGGGAGCAAAAAAAATAGAAAAAAAGGTTCATTTTGGGTCAACATGGAAGAGACATTGTGGTATCAATGCTTTGCATCGTCCCTAAAAGGAAATCAGAAGCGAAAAGGAAAAATCAAAGGAAAATATTTTGGGTCAACATGAGGGAGACATTTTTGTCTCAATGGCTTGTATCATCCCCAAAAAGAAGAGCACAAGAAGAAGAAAAATGAAAAAGGACAAGGGACCGATTGGGTGAACATGGAAGAGACATAAGGCGTCTGAACACTTTGTGTCATCCCCAAAAGGAAAGCACAAATCAAAAGTGAAAAAGAAAAGGACCTTTAGGGTCAATAAGGAAGTCTCTACCCTTTGTGTCATCCCCAAAAGGAGAACACAAAATAATGTACAAGATATAGTAGAATAGAGATACAAATAGAGGAAATGTACAAAGAGAGGGAACATCAAACACACAATATGAGGGAACTCAATACACACATAAAATCAAAGAAAAAGGAAAATGAAAAATAAAAAGGAAAAAAATAATGTAAAAGGTTCGTAAGATGAATGAAATTCAACCATCTAACAATTCATCCACCTCCCAATCATGTTCAGTGTATTGCGAGGGTGTTCGACTGTGCTAAGAAAGAATTGCAAGTGTCAAACTAGGAGATGTACTAGGTTCTTCACTTGGTATAGAAGATTTATCATTTAAGATCATGGTAGATGAAAATAAAGAGTTTAGATCATTATGCACTTCTTCATCTATTTTTTCTATCTCCTCATCATCATCATCATCAAGGTTGATTATGATAGGAGGACGAAGGGTTATTTCTAAGGAAGGATGTATCAAAAGTTGCAATTGTTAGATCGGTTCATTTTGTTGTGCGTGTTGGACTATAGTATCTTGTGGTAGGTCAGGAGAAAGAGGGTGATCATCTACTAATTTTTTCAAAGAAGGCGATTGGTTTTCTTTATTTTTTTCATTTTTCATTTGATGAGAAAGGAGATAATGACGATGCCTATGCTCCCTATCACTGCAGTTTCATTTAATCTTATTTTGAAGTTGCTCATGTGTAAGAGCGGGTTGATTTGTCATAGGTTCCTTTTCTTTTGGGGGAAAGAATAGAAGAAATCGAAGAAGATAGGTCAATCACTTTCTCTTTAGCTTTATACACATGTTTAATGGGAGCATGCATGATGGGATTTGTTTCATTTTCTCTTGGGAGTTTAAATGATGGAGGGGAAGTGTCTATGGTTGGGTGCTCATGAGGTCGTAATTTTTTTTCCATGTCGGACTCAAGTTAAAGCATGGTTTCATCTACGACAAGAGTGGAAGTGGGTGGGGACATGTTACAAAGAGATAATTCAGTTATTCGTTTGGCTTTGAAATTTTGATAGGCTATGAAAAAGAAGTCCTTACGAGGGATGATGGGTTCCATAGGTTCAAGCCAAAAGAATTCTAAGGAAAAATTACCTTTAGAGGATAATCGATTAAAGCCACTATGGTGTATGGTAAATATCTCATTTCCATGTGAAAAATTTAAACATTTGTGAACAACTGAGGGGACCGCTTTCATCGAGTGGAGCAAGGGATGACCCAACAATAGATGAAATTGATCCGATTGTGGAATACTACAAAATATTACATCCAATTTTTTTTGTGCTATTTGTAAGGGGAGTACGATCAATCCGATCGTAAGGCACAGACAACTAATATGTTTTTGAATCTTTTGTGATCACATTCTCGCTACAAGTGGGATCTATTAATATCCCATTAGCGGGCTTATCATAGATTCTATCGACTATGTAAAAGAGGACCATCGCGAAGCATTTTAAGTATATCATGAGAAGAAAAATTAATATCAAGAGATTTATTGGTTGGGCCCTTAGGAGGGATAACATTTGTCACACCCACAAGTTCATCCATAGGATTAACCTGGGAAAAATTTGGAGTAAATTCAGGTTGTTCATTATTTGTATCAATGTTCATCACCTTAGGGTTTGAAGGTTCAATAGCCTTGATAAACGAGACATTGTGTTTAAGCACGGGATTGGTTAAGATTTGTGCAACGAACTTATTTCCTTGATCATTGACACCCACAATGGATGGACACCCTGAATCAATGAGGTCTTGAGCTATGTGTTTGAGATGCTTATATTGTTCAGTGTCATGTAAATAAAGGCTTGGTCGTGTCAAGTACTTTAACGGTAGGAAAAGTGATCATTTGTTGCTAG
The DNA here is from genome assembly GCA_007258455.2 of Sequoia sempervirens. Taxonomy (NCBI): domain Eukaryota; kingdom Viridiplantae; phylum Streptophyta; class Pinopsida; order Cupressales; family Cupressaceae; genus Sequoia; species Sequoia sempervirens. Next base: position 503,251,219 of record VDFB02000015.1, read on the forward strand.
AGAAATTGGTTCATTGTATTATCAAGGGTATCGAGTAATGGAGTGAATTGTCTCTAAGAGACCCCATAGGTATAGGGCACCACTTCTTTAATAGTTTCCACTTGATTTGGAACTGGTTGGGTTGGTTGCGGAGAAGGTTGATTGAACTGTAAAAAGCCTCTATTTGGTTTTCTAATTATTTGCGCGTTGTTTTGGTTGTTTTCCTCAGACTTCTAAGCTCTGTTAAAAGTGGAATTTTAATCATGACTAGAATCTAAGTTGTGATAGTCACAAAGGGTCGTGCATGAATGCATGAACAAAGGGAATTTCATCATAGTCAACTTATCTTGAAGGTGAGTGTGCAAATTTTTGATAAACATCATTTGCAAATGTGAATCCAAAATCTTGACATCAATTTGACCATATAATGACTGATAATGTGAAAAGAAGTCAGTTACATTTTCATTTGCATTTTGTTTACATCGCATTAAATCATCCATTGTATTTTTAGGAATCATATAGACTTGGAAATAACTTATGAAGGCATCTACAAGTTCATTGAACAATCAAATTGAATGATTGGGTAAGTTTGAAAACCACTCCAATGTAGTGTCCTTCAAGGTCCTAGGAAAAAGGTTGGCTAACAACTTATCATCGAGGACAAAGTCACTTCATAAGGTTGTATAACCATTGACATGATTAGTAGGATCTCCTTTACCTCTATATTTCTAAAGCCTAGGCATTTGAATTCCTTCTGGCATCGATGTGTGTAAGATCTCAAGGGATAATGGACTACTACAAACATGATATGTGGGTGGAGAATTTGTAAATTTTCTAATGGTGGAGATTTTTTTTGCATGGATGAGACTATGTTAAAGAGTTGTGTAATGATGGGATCATTGTAAGTGGTATGAGGTGGAAGGGAAAATGGTTATGGCGTGTTGGTAATATTAGGGGAAGTGAAAGGGACACTAAGAGGGGTGAATGTGGAAGAAGGAATATTTGATGCCACAAAAGAATTGTGGATGCTAGTAGGAATAACAAAAGGAGTCACCTGACTAACCTATTGCATAGTTGTAACCTAAGGAGTGGTATAAGTTGGTATGGATTCTATGGTTGAAGGAGGAAGAATGTGAGATCCTCCTTGACTCATAAAAATGTTCGTTGGTTGGGATGTAGAAGGAATATGTTTGTTGTATATCTCAGCAATTCTCTTCATAACCCTTAGGCCATTATTACATTCAATTAAATGATGAAGGTTTTCAATGGCAGGTATGGTAGTTGTGGAAAAAATATCAAGGGATAAGTCTTGTTGTAAATGTGCAAAATCCTCATGAATGCTAATCACATTATCTTGCCAAATGACACTAGTTTGTATGCCATCATGCATAGGATGGGAAGGTGACGACATGTTAGTGGTAGTATCCATGCATAATGCACCATTTTCCATACAAGGAGTAGAAGCTCTTGAGATCCCAAGGTCTGCAATGAAAGTGTTATCATGGGAAGCCATGAGTCTAGAACTTCATCTCACTAAAGTATTATCAATGGGGCACCAAACACTCATACAAGTATCAAAAAATATAGGGTGGATGCAAATTCAATACTGTAAGGGAAGCTAGATGCAGAAGCAACTCTCCTAATGTCAAAACCTCAAGGAAGAATGCAAAGATACCTTTTTAAATTTTACAATTACAGTCCAATTAAGATGCACTAGAAAGAGATTACTCAAATAGAGAAATAGACAAACACATATGAACACTAGATATACATGGGAAACCCTTACGGGAGAAAAACCCACCACACCAAGAGAAGTCACTTTGTATTACAGTAATAAAGATTACATATAGAGATCTGACTTATCTTTCTAATGTCAGTTTTCAGTAGCATTCACCATCAACCTTGATACAAAACATTCATGTTACAATCTTCACATAATAGAATTCATCCACTAATCATACAACCAGACATCAATCCATCGATTCATCGAACCAAACATCATCTACAACTTCTATGTAAATCCATGTCACCCCTATCTATCAAGCTTCCTCTTAGTAATGGACACAACATTCCAATTACTAGTGGTTCCCATTCGGCTTCTTTGATTGGCCAATGACTCACCACGTAGGATGGTCTTCTCTCGGTCAAAGAGATCAACTTGTGTTGGCATGTCAGTGAGACACTAACCATGTCTCCGCGATGCCACAAGACTTAACTATCAATGTCGCCAAGAGTCATCCTTATCGCCAAGATGTTACATCAAGTCCAGAGAGCTATCGCTCAGGCTTTGCCATGTTGCCAAGACCTCATACTGATGATCATCACATGTATCTCTATCACCAAGACTTATTTCTATTGGTGAAACATCATACCAAAGCTTCAAAGTCACACAAACGTGAGTTTTCCATTTGGTGAGACAATCATCTTTCATTGAGAGATCATTTCGAGTCATTAAGGGTTATACCGAAATGTTCAACATTCAGCAAGACATACCGCTTTCTCGAGGAGATCATACCGAGGTTCAAAGATACTTTGAAGTGGTCATCTATCTCCAATACATATTGCTATCGCTGAGATGTTACTCTGAGATCGTAAGTCATATTGAGCACCACGCAACAGTCAGCAAGACTTCTATCCATCACTAAGAGTTCTTAGTGAACCCTTAGTGTTACCTCGATGCATCCAAGTGTATCCCTGTCAGTGAGACCTTCACCAGTCACTGAGACTTCTCCCCGAGACCTTTGAGTTACCCCGAGAGAATATTGTCAGTGAGACATTCCTATCGGTAATACTTCTTACCGAACACCCAAGACTTTCCCTGAAGGCTTCAACAGAGAGCGTTGTCAGCGAGACTTTAGCTATTGCTGGGACTTCACACTGAAGTAAGCCTTTCGACCAAGGGTCTCCCATATATATATGAATGGCCTGTTAGCTAGAGTTCTCCACTTGGTAGGAGGTCATATCGAACACAACATGTCATAGCGATAGGATCATTCGGTGAGACTAAAGCAAGGTCACAATGACCTAAACTGTTCAACAAGATTCAAGTTGCTAGTCGGCCAAACACAAAAGATGTCACACCAACTTGGCCCTTTCAGATGTTTCAGCTTGTGGTATTGACACACATATTTCCAACAAATAATATCTAGGGAAAATAAAATTCAATAAGCAATAATTCTATAAATTGACACAGAGATCCAATACTATAAAATAGAAGTATAGAAAATACCCAAAAAAATTTAGAAAATACATAGCAAAATATGCAAACAGACTAAGTCGCCCAAGGTGGTGATTTAGTCCCACTGATGATTTTCATGTTTTTTAGAATTTTTAAATGCAATTCTATGTCCTTCTGATGCACAAATAGAATTATCCTATGTAAATGCAGTGGTTTTGTATTTTGTAATGAAAAAATGATGCAATAATGCAATCTAAGTGAGCTTTTCACTAATGCAATGTTAAAACCCTAGGATGCAATTTAATCAATGCAAGATGCAATGAAAATGAAACCTAGGATGCACTTTTCAAATCAGAAATAAATATGTGCAAATTATAGGTTCACCAAAATGTAAATGATGATTTTGGTTTTCCCTCAAAATGCTTTTCTCCTCCTAGGGTTTTTCACCTAAAAGGAGAAAGGGAATTGGATGGGGTCCAAAATGAAAGGGTTTACACTCAAAGTCTATGTAAATGATATGTATTATGCATAATTAAGATGTCCTAATGATAATTTGAAATTGAAATGATATAGTGATGCAAAACTTAGAAAATGTAAAGTGTTGGAAAACACAATGTGATATGTAGAAATGCCTAAAAATGCAACTAAATTATGAAATGACAGAACAAAATGAAAGGGGAGCACCTAGAATATGATGCTTGATGTTGGGAGATTCTAGAACCCTAAATAATTGACTAAAAATGCTGGCTAGGACACTTACACTAGGTGGGGTGACTTAGTCCCTGTTTTGGGAAACTTTGCCAAAACGGGAACTTGCCAAATGGGTATCCAAAAATGTCAAAATCAGTTTTTAGCGCTTGAAAATGGGACTAATTCACCACTAGTGGAAATTTAGTCCTCCTATAAATTTTGGGAAATTCAAGACAGAATCTAGAATTCTCAGGTCTACACTTTCTTTTTTAACATGTGTCCGCAATTGATTCTATAGAAAATGGGGTAGAAATCCTCTCCAAGCTTGAACTAATATTGTGTTGACTTTCTTAACTTTGTAGACATTTTTTATCACCTTTCAATACCTAAGTGCTTCATAAATCTGCACACAAAATTCTGCAAACAAACATACAAAAGAGGAAAAATAGTTGAGTGTTAGAGAATAGGGGTTTTCCTTGGTCAAACCCCATGTTGGTAATCAAACCCTAAACAATGAAATGAAATGAAAAGAGTATGATAAATAGATAACATGCAAATGTCACAAACTTACTACACCTTTCATGCTCAAAATCTAAAGATATGCAATGAATTGATCCAATAGATTGACTTGATGAATGCTTGTGAATTAGGAGAGTGTATGAGGAGATTGTAGGAGATGTAAAATGAGGAGAAAAACACTTATTTATACATGATTTTATAAAAATTTCTTGAAAGTAACACATCATAGGCCAACCTCAAAGGTTAGAGGATAAATTCCCGCTAGAATTTTAAAATTATTTTGAGTTTTGTGCCAAAAAGGACTAAGTCGCCCCTATTTGTGACTTGGTCCCACTTAAACAAATTAATTGGCTGTCAGTAATTTCAAGACTTTAAAAGTTGTCCAACAGGAATATTCTCAAAAATAGAATTGAAATGGTCATAAAGTACATTAAGGAGTCAAATAAAGCATAAGAAAGGTGTAAATAGTGAAATTAAGCCTAGATAAGTGTGAAATCTTGTTACAAGAATTTACAACACTTCAAAATAGGACTTACTAAGTGATGAAAAGGTGATTTTTAGGTGAATTGTAATGAATAAAGTCTAGAAAAGTGTAGAAATGTTTTACAACACTTCACAACATCTTCACAAGATGCCATAATTTGAATGTTTAGGACTTAATGTGAATGTTTTGATTACATTACAACATTAAACCTAAACAAAATCAAACTAAATTCCATTATAAATACTCAAGTGAGCATAAAAATGTGAACTATACATTTTTTGGTGACACATTAAGCCCCCACTTTTGTGAGAGGATGAACTTGCTTCAAACTCTTGCTAAAGTAGCTGAACATGCATATCAAGAGGGGTCCCAATGTACTCATGTTGGTAAGATGAAACAACAATAATCAAGAGGGATGACCAAGCCCGCAAGATTAACATAACATGGAAAACCAAACATAAGAACAAAGGGAACACACAAGATGAATAAACGAAATGAAAGCTTTGATCATTTTTCAATCTCATTATGGATTAGATATAGGTTGGTTGTTTGAAATAAGAAATGTGAAATCAGTCTGGGGTGACAAAACTTGTGACTGTCTGTCCAGTGAGAAGTCCCAAGCATACTCACTCTAGGGCTATGAAACTTTTGGTTGTCTATAGGATGATGAAGCCCAAAATGGGATATACATATGCTAGTTGGTATGCACTAAAAAACACATAGGTGTCTATGGGAAAATACATTCCACTGAGTGGGCTTCCTACTCAACCATATTAAAGTTATGCCTCCTAATAACTTTAATAAGGTACCACAAAGGAAAAGGAAAGGGTACCACAGGCATGCAAGTTGTGTTATGCAAAGTGGTAAATATGTTAAATTTAAAATGAAAAAATGTAATGTAAAATTTTCAAAGGAATCTTGTTAAGGGTATGTGCAGGATCATCATGGAAAAAATAGACCCTTAAGTGGCAAAAAATTCAGAGAAATCAGAATTAGACAACTTGACGTAAAAAATTGAATAAGTTATCTATATTATTTCAAAAATATGTAAGAATAGAATCTATAGAAAATTGAATGTAGTTTCTAAACTTCTAGGTTTATTTTAAAAAAGCAAATCTATTTGGTAAAAATTTGAAATTTCAATGCAGTAGTACTTAAATTTCAGGGAAAAAATAAGAAGTAGGTGTCTGTTTACCACCTTAACCACAATAAAATGATAATATTTTTTTATAATATTTTAGATATAAGTAGAGGACTCATGTATCGATCTGATACATATTTTTTTGTAATTTTTTTTCAAGTAAATAATTAATTATGATTTTTTTATTAGAACTTTTAAAAAATATTAAAAACTTGTATGTCTGACCACCTTAACTTGGTAAAAACTTCATGAAATTAAGTTATTTTTTAATCCTATAATAAGTGAAGTATAGAATGTGATGCATATTTTAGATTCAAAAAATGTGATATTGTTTGAAAGCTATAGATTTTTTTCAATTAGCCTATCAATCAGGACTTTAGTCATAATTCAAATAGAAAATGAATAATAATTATTTATTAAATTCAAAGTAAAGCATAATTTATATTGGTGGAAAGCTAAGAATCTCCTTTAAAATCCCTTTTTGTTTCATCAAATTTTTGTAAAAAAAATGTTGTCTACCACATACCCTACACATACCCATTATATCGCCACTTTTTGGCCCATCATGATCCTGCACATACCCTTAAGTTACTACAAGGTATATAACTTAGGGAACATTGTGTCTAATGTCTCCAAGAGAGGACCAATCAAAGAATAGTATATTCACAACTTAGGGGATGCAGTGTGTCACATCAGGTCACTAAGAGGAATGTAATATGCTAAGATAGATCACACTAATGAAGCATGTCAAACCCAATCTCATCCACAAAGTGACAAACGCATCGTACGAAGTGACAAGAAACACTAAAAACAAAAAAATGAAAATGAATTGTTCTAATGTATGCCCCCCACTTTAAAGGAATTTCAACACACCATTCTATGAGAAATTACTTTAAAGTAGTAAAGGAAAAATGTAAAAAATAAGACATGATAGCCAACTCGGAAATCCCCTATGCCAAGTCATATGTTTCAAAGTTATTCTACATCATGTAAATGAAAAAGAGAACAAAATAAAAGGATGTTAGCCCCCAGAAAGGAACACAACAAACACATAAGGGATCTATGGATTTGGGGTCAGTATATTCATTGTTGTAGTGTTTTTATGAAAGAGCTCATAAATGTCATCATTCCATAAAGCACATAGAACTGGAAGAATGTCACAAAGAGAGCAAAAACAAAAGAAAAAAAAAGTCCATTTTGGGTCAACATGGAAGAGACATTGTGGTCTCAATGCTTTCCATCATCCCTAAAAGGAAATCACAAGTGAAAAGGTGAAATCAAAGGAAAATATTTTTGGTCAACATGAAGGAGACATTTCGGTCTCAAAGCCTTGTGTCATCCCCAAGAGGAAAATAACAAGAAGAAGACAAAGGAAAAATTACAAGGGACCAATTCCGTCAACATGGAAGAGACATGGGGCATCTCAACACTTTCCATCATCCCCAAAAGGAAAACAAAAATCAAAAGGAAAAAAGAAAAGGACCTTTTGGGTCAACATGGAAGAGACATAAGGTGTCTCTACACTTTGTGTCATCCCCAAAAGGAGAACATAAAGTTCAATGTACAACATATAGAAAAATAGAGGAAGTGTAAAAAGAGAGGGAACATCAAACCCACAGTATGGGGGAACACAATACTCACATAAAATCAAAGGAAAAGGAAAATGAAAATGAAAAATGAAAAAATGAATATAAAAGGATAGTAAGAAAATTTCAATTCAACCATCTAACAAGTCATCTGCCTCCCAACCATGTTCAATGTATTGCAAGGGCGGTTGACTATCCAAAGGAAGAATTGTAATATCCAAACTAGGAGATGTATGAGGTTCTTCACTTGGAATATATCATTTAAGCTCATGGTTGATGAAAATAAAGAGTTTAGATTGTTATGCACTTCTTCATCTATTTTTACACGATCTCCTCATAATCATCATCAAGGTTGATTATGATAGGAGGATGAAGTGTTATTTCTAAGAAAGGATGTATCAAAGGTTGCAACTATTGGATGAGTTCATTTTTTTTGTGTGGCTTGGACTATAGTATCTTGTGGCAAGTCTAGAGAAAGAGGGTGATCATCTACTACATTTTTCAAAGGATGAGGTTGGTTTTCTTTATTGTTTTTGTTTTGCATTTGACGAGCAAGGAGATGATGATGACACCTATGCTCCCTAGCACGGTGGTTCCATTTAGGATTATTTCAAAGTTGTTGACGTGTAAGAGCAGGTTGATCCAACATAGGTTCCTTTTCTTCTAAAGGGGAAAGAACATAAGAAACCAAAGAAGATGGGTCAATCACTTCCTCTTTAGCTTTATACACTTGTTTAATGCAAGGAGGCATGATGGGATTTGTTTCATTTTCTCTTGGGAATTTAAATGATGGAGGGGAAGTGTTTATGGTTGGGTGCTCATGATTTTGGATTGTTTGTTCAATGTCTGACTCAAGATGAAGCATGGTTTCACCTAGGATAGGAGAAGTGGAAGTGGATGGGGACCTGTTATGAAGAGACAATTTGGCTATTCATTTGGCTTTGAACTTTTGATAGGCTATGAAAAAGAATTCCTTACGAGGGGTGATGGGCTCCATAGGTTCAGGCCAAAAGGATTCTAAGGAAAAATTACCTTTAGAGGATAATGGATTAAAGCCACTATGGTGTATGGTAAATGTTTCATTGCCATGTGTAAACTTCAAACATTTGTGAATAACTGAACGGACAACTTTAATCAAACAGAGCCAGGGATGACCCAGTTGTAGAGGAAATTGATCTGATCGTGGAATAATAGAAAATTTTACATCCAAAGTATTGGGTCATATTTGTATTGGGAGTACGATCGATCCGATCAGAGGGAACGTAAAACTAGTATGTTTTTTAATCCATGTAGTTGGTTTTTAATAATCATCTTCATAAAGATCATGTAATACTAAAAAATATTTTGTGATCTCATTCTTGCCACAGGAAAGATTTATTAATATCCCATTAGTGGGCTTATCATAGATTCTACTAGCTATGTAAAGAGGACCATTAGGAATATTTTTAAGTATATCATGAGAAGAAAAAGTAATATCAAGAGATTTATTGGTTGGGACCTTATGAGGGATAATTTCTATTGAACCCTAAAGTTCATCCATAGGATTAACTTGGGTAACATTTGGAGTAATATCAGGTTGTTCATTATTTGTATCAATGTTCATCACCTAAGGGTTTGAAGGTTCACCAAACCTATGCCTAAACATACTACTTCATTTGTCAAGGCTAGAGAACCTTCCAATACCAATGTAATGACTATTGATGCACAAAATGAGCAACATCATGATATATCCCCAATGGTTATTGAAAATAGTCCTATGGATAATATCATAGCTACAATAGACGTTATCCCTCATAAGGGCCAAACCACTAAATCTCTTGATATCACTTTTTCTAATAAAAAAATACTACCAAAGCTTCTTGATGGTCCTCTCTACATAGTTGAATGAATGTATGATAATCCCACTAATGGGATATTAATAGATCCTACTTGTGGTGAGAATGTGATCATAGGAGAGTTTCTGGTACTACATGAGTTATATCAAGATACTTATGATAAAGCAATTGCATGGAAAAAAAACACAATGGTTTTGCATTCCCTATGATTAGATCAATTGTGCTACCCTTACAAATAGGACCGAAAACATTAGATGTAACATTTTCTATCATTTCACAATCCAACCAATTTTGTTTGCGGCTAGGCCACCCTTGGCTTCACTCAATGAAAGTGGTTCCATAAATCATTCATAAGTGTTTGAAGTTTCCACATGACAACAAAATATTTACTACTGACCATAGCTGATTTAATCCCCTATCCTTTCAACAAAATTTTTACTTGGATTCCTTTTGGCCCGAACCCATGGAACCCATTACACCTCGAAAGGTCTTCTTTTTCATTGAATATCAAAATTTTAAAGCCAAAAGGATAGCTGAATTGTCTCTTCGTGGAACATCCCCATCCACTTCCGCATCTCCTATCATAGATGAGACCATGCTTCAACCTACCTCTAACCATGACCAAACTGTACCTACTCCATCACAATCCGACCCTTCAACTTGTTTGTCTAAGATACCAAGAGATGTTGAGAGTAACCCAATCCTATCACCATGAATTAAACAAGTATATAAAGCCAAGGAGAAACTGATTTTCTGAAACAAATGAGCCTATAGTTGACCAATCTACTCTTACATACATACAACTTCAAAATAGAATTAAATTAAACCAGGGTGGTAGAGAGTGTCACCGACATCATCATTTTCTCACTCGACAAATGAAAAATGAAAAGAATCAAGGAAAACAACCTCTACCATTGAAAAAAATAATTCTTGATAATCCTCTTGACTCACCACAAGATATTCCCTCACAACCTTTGCAACAAATTGAACTTATACAACAACTGCCATTGTTGATACATCCTTCCTTGGAGATTACTCTTCATCCTCCTGTCATAATTAATCTTGATGAGGATGATGACAAAGATATTGATAAGATTGATGAAGAGCTGCATAATAGTTTGAATTCCTTATTCTCCTCTTCTATGAGCTTAGATGATAAATCTCTTATACCTAGTGCACAACCTGGTGATTCTTCTAGCTTGGCCCTTGCAATTCCCCCATTGGATTGTCAACCTCCCTTACAGTATGATGATCATGATTGGGAGGCAGATGACTAGGATTAGATGGTTGATTTGCATATTCCTCGCTAGTCTTTTTATTCTCTTTTTATTTTATTTTATGTGCGTATAGTGTTCCCCCATATCGTGTGTTTGATGTTATCTCTCTCTTCGTACATTTCTTCTATTTATACCTCTATTCTTCTATATGTTGCATATCATTTTTCACCTTGTTTTCCTTTTTATTTTATTTTGTGTTCTCCTTTGGGGATGATGCAAACCATAGAGATTCCCTAAGTCTCTTCCATGTTGACCCAAATGTTTCTTGTATAATTTTTCTCTTTTTGTTTTTTGTTCTCCTTTGGTGATGACACAAAGTGTAGAGATGCCCTAAGTCTCTTCCATGTTGATCCACAAGGTCCCTTTTTCTTTTCCTTTTCTTTGTCTTTTCTTGTGTTTTTCCTTCTGGGGATGATGCAATGTATTGAGACCGAAATCTCTCCTTCATGTTGACCCAAAAAAATAAAAATTCTTTTGTTTCCTTTCTCTTTTCACTTGTTTTTCCCTTTTGGGGATGATGCAAAGCATTGAGACCCCAATGTATTTTCCATATTGACCCAAAATGAAACTTTGTTTTCCTTTTTTTTTTGCTCTCTATGTGTCATTCTTCTCATTCTATGTATTCAGGGAATGATGAAAATTTTGAGCTCTTTCATAAAAGACATTGCAGCAACGAGCATACTGACCCCAAATCCATAGATCCGTTATGTGTTTGGTGTGATTTCTTTTTTGGGGGGAAACTCCCTTTCTTTCTTTTTATTTTAATTTTCCTTGACATTACACAACTTAACTTTGAAACATATGACATGGCATAGGGATTTCCAAGTTAGCTCTCATGTCTTGTTTTTGCATTCTTTTTCTTCCTCTACTTTAAATAAATTGCTGACAGAATGATGTGTAGCAATTCCTTTAAATTTGGGGGCATACAATACCATAATTCATTTGCATTCATGACTCTTGGTGTAGCCTTGTCATTTGTATGACATGTTTATTACTTTGTGGATGACATTGGGTGTGATGTTCTTCATAAGTGCGATCTTTCTTAGCATATTACATTCCTCTTGGTGGTTTGATGTGATGCACTGCATCCCCTAAGTTGTGGATTTACTATTCTTTGATTGGTCCTCTCTTGGAGACATTAGACACAATGTTCCCTAAGTGATTGACCTTACATAAAATGAACAAGACTCCTTTGAACATCTTTCACATTACAAATGTTTTACACTTTGCATTTTTACATTGTTGCATTTCTTGGCCACCTTGCATAACATAACTTGTATTCCTGTGGTGTCGTCTTGTTTGTTCATGAGTTCTAAGCATAAAAATATTTCCTTGTCTCATGAAAATTGAATTGAAATCCCTTGTTCATTTTTTCTTTGTGGTGCCTTGTTAAAGTTATCACAAGGTATAAATTTGGCATGGTTGAGCAGTAAGTACACCTAGCTGCATGAATTTTCCCCATAGCCACTTTTGTGTTTGTGAGTGCATACCAACTAGCATATACATGTATCTTACATTTTGGGGCTTTCTTACCCAGCGGAATCATAATAAGTTATGTGGTACCAGAGTTAGTACACATTCTCTTTTATCCTAGATCTAATTCACAACTAGTTGGATTGATGATCAAAGCTTCATCTAATTCTTTGTGTGTTCCTTTGTTCTTATGCTTAGTTTGTGATGGGATCTTCATCCTGGGGGCTTGATCATCCACTAACTCATTTGACTACAAAATCCGATGAAAATTTTAGATGAAATATGTATACTTTGATGTATTGTTGGGTGCTTGTAAAATTTGATGTGTAATTTTTATTTTTAAAAGTTTATCCCCGACGTTCATTGAAATTTTGATGAACTTGGGTTTCATCAAAATTTCAACTAGGAGTTTTGTCAAAATTTTGACAAACATAAAAAATAAGAAAAAGATCAAATTGTGGTCGACATAAAGAAAAGTGAGTTTGCTTATTTATTGTGACAGTGTTTTGCTATACTTGTTAATTTTCTCTACTTGAGACAGTTTGTGGAGAACTAAGGATGATTTTTTTAGGAAAAATCAGAAAAAATTCAAGAAGATATCACCATGTTTAGGGTAGTCATTGTATTTTTGCATAATTCAATTGTGAAATCAGATTTGTACTTCTAGGTTTGAAAATCATATTTTAAACCAACATCTCATCAGATTTCATTTTTAGAGGTTTACCCCCTGTCCCCATGTAGTTGCTTAAGTATGTTTTCTACTTAAATTTAAGCAGTTTAAGTAGGTGGAGTGTCCCCATGCAAAAATAAATTATCCTAGGAAAGGATAATTTGGAATCATTTTAAGCAACCACTTCTTAAAAATTGAAAATAAGATATTGAAAAAAGAAGGGGGCTGGAAATATGCAGTGGCTGCATAATTTCAAAAATGCCAATGGCTCCACTAATTTCTTTCCCTCTATTGTAATATCTCTTTCTATTTTTTCTTTTGAGTTTTTAATTGCAGAAATTATTATTAACTATTATAAATTCAAATTTATGTTGACTTCTTAAAAATAAGTAGAAAAATAAAATGTTCATGGGGCCACCAGCTAAGCAGTGGGTGCTAGCCAAAATAAGCAGTGTAGTTACATGGGGACATGCCCTTAGGGTTTTGAGAATTTCATGTCTAAATTTTGGTGTGCAAGTTCAATATTCTGATTTTAGGAGTCTAATGGTTGGAAATCATAGTAAAATTAGAATTTAATAAGTTTTGGAAGTAGCATTTTAAAGTGTTTTTTGGGGTCATTAAATTTTGACTATCTTCTCTTTTGTAGGGGTGGTTGCATGCTGATTTTTTTTTGTAAAATATCAGAATTTTTAGATTTCGTTACCTATCTATGAATAAAAATTATCGGAGTGTGATTTTGATATTTTTTGAAGATCTAAATAGTCAAGCTTGGTAAAGAAAAATCATGTCAGATAATATTAGTCCAGAACAAAATGAAGGGACACTTGATAGATTGTGGGCTAGATTGAAAAGAAAGGGTGATGGGAAATGTTATTGTCCTTGCAATAATTACCAAGGGCTTAAAGACGAGATGACTTTTAATCATAATAGTTGAGAAACATTGTAGGAAGCATGGTCACGTTGAAGGGGGGCATGATTATTGTCCATTGGTAAGTTGTTCATTATATGTGTTTATACTAATTGAATTTGTAAATGTTTATATCATTTTAACTTTATATATATACATATATATATAAAATCACTTGATCATTATCATGGTTTATTTGTGTGTAACACTATTATAAAGGTGGGGTGGCTAGGGCACATGAAATGGATTATCACAGCCCGAAGAATGTGGTTTTGAATATGGTTTTGCAAGTGGATGAACATGGAGCTGTGAATATCAAAGATGAAGTTAATGATCCTATGGAAAAAGATGATCATGCATCAAAAAACATAGTTGAAGATGATGGTATAGATACATTGATCCATGACACATTTAGTGGCAGAGTTGATCATGATGATCGAGATGACTTTGATGATGTTCATGATTTACCTATACTTGAGAAGGCATACGAGCCCCTTTATGAAGGCTCCCAAACAACTCTTCTCTCTGTTGTATTGTTGTTGTTGAACTTGAAGGTTATGAATGGTTTATCAAACATAGCAATCTCACGGATATTAAGGTATGTCATATATGTCATCTTTTTTCATCTATTTTAATTGTTGTTAGTTGATCACTAGTAAATAAAGGATGAAATATGTACCATTAATATTCTTTATATTAACAAAAAAAAATTTGTAGATTGATTGGTGAATTTTTGTTACCACCATCAAATATTTTACCTCGCTCATACCAATATTTATCTAACATTATGAAAGATATTAGAATGGAGTATCAAGCAATAGATGCATGTCCCAATGATCATATTATATATCATAAACAACATGAATTTGCAATAGAATGCCCGAAATGTCATATCAGTAGATATCAAATAGATCAACTAACAAAAAAGGTGCCTCACAAGGTTCTTCATTATATTCCCATTATTCCACGTATGCAACTATTATTTAGGTGTGAAAGCTTAGCACAATTTATGGATTACCATTCATGGAATAGAAGTGGAGATGACATTCTTCGAATGCCTATGGATGGTTCTGCATTTAGGGATATGGAGGAAAAATAGCTACACTTTAAAGAAGAACCTCATAATCTCAGGCTTGCATGGGTAGTGGATAGTGTCAATCCATTTGGAAAGTTGAGATCTATTTACTTGATGTGGCCTATTTTTGTTATCAACAGTAACATTCCTCCATGGATGCCAATAAAGAGGGAGCACATAATGTTGTCAATGATTGTTCCAGGTATTTGTTTACATCAATTTTCTTTAACATAGTAGCATCTCATTTGTCTTATTTGTTGCATAATGACTTATATTTTTTTCATTCAATATTCATGTACATTAATTTATATATATTGCAATAAAATGGTTAATATAATTATGTAATGTTTGTGTTCATTCAACTAGGTAAGTACCAAGTTAAAGATATGAATGTATATATCGAGCCTCTTATCAATGAGTTACTAAAGTTATGGAATGGCGTCACTATATATGACATCTCTAGACCAATAGGACAAAGACAATTTCAATTCCATGCAATGCTTGTATGGAAAATTCATGATGCCCCAGGGTTAACACATTTTTGTGGTATGTTATAACATTCAAATACACTTTAACAATATTTAATTTTATGAAGTAGATATCACACATGTTTTTTAAATAATCTATTAATTATATATAATTATAAAAATTGTCATATTTAATCCAATTATATATGATGTTGCAGGTCTTCAAACAAATGGAAAATTTGCATGTCCAATTTGTGGTCCAAAGATGAAATCTCATTGTTCAAAAAGTTTAAGAAAGTAGGTGTTTGATGAGTATAGGCACTTCCTCCATAGAAATCATAAGTATCAAGCTACTAAAAAACATATTTTCAATGGGAAGAAGAGACTACATCAAAACCATGAAGAATGATACCTCACCTATGGAAGTTGGAATATAATAGAATTCATCATCAAGGTTATACATCAGATCAAATTGTTTATCTATCATAGATGATATGTTTTGAATTTATTTTTTTATATTGTGTTGTGCTTACTCTTGTTGTAATTGACAATGATTGTCGTTGTTAATTTGTTTAACTTATATAATTCATGAAGGTCATCAAGGCATTAATGGTCGGCTTCCACATGGACTAAAAAGTTATCCCAAACAATTTAGTAGGTTGCTCTACTATGAGTAGCTACAAATTATGCATTTTTTTGATAAAATGTATATCGAAAATAATATAACAGAAATATTATGGAAAATATTGGATGGAAGGCATGATAAAGAAAAAAACGTCAAAATTTGTAGTGACATTCAGGAAGCTTATCATGGAATGAAAAATGTCATTCAATTAAATAGTGATGGAGACTAAATTAATATAAATGTCATTCCTTGGTTATTAATGGAGCAACAAAGTAATGCTATAAAAGAAGTCATATGAAAAATTCAATTTCCCATAGGATTTGCTATGAACATAAATAACATAATAACAAATAAAGGTGAATTTGTGTCAGGGATGAAAATGCATGATTGGCATACCTTCTTTTTTTTTTTTTTTTTTAGACTGCAGGACATGATTGGCATACCTTCATTAAGGTAATTATTTTGGAATATTATATACATTTGTATAATGCATGTACTTTTTAGTGTATTATGTTTACTACTTTTGGAAAAATAATGAAAAGATCATTTTATAATTGTTGCAGTACGTTCTACCTCATTCTCTCCCAGACAACTTTGACAATAATGTGAAGCAAGTTATATATGATCTTGGGAAATACATGAGGTAAGTAGTGATATTTGTTGAATTCGTTGTATACATCTTAAAATTGTCATTTGTTTTACTTGTTATATAATATACTATATATTTTTGTTAAATATCATTAATATATTTGTGCCTTGAATCACTTGTAGATGGTTTTCATCTAAATAAATCCATAAAGAAGATATAAATTATTGGAAGAGAAAAATTTATCATCTAATGTATGAAATTCAAAAGTGTCTACCTTCGACATTTTTCAATGCACAAGAACACTACCTCATACACCCAGTTGAGGAGATTGAATTGTGTGGACCTATACACACAAGGTCAATGTTGATGATTGAGAGACACTTGAAATTTTTGGAGGCTTTGGTTAGGCAAGGAGCACATCCTGATGGTTCTATGGTGGAGGGATATATGGTATACCATACCATGGTGTACATTAGTGAATATTTTCCTAAGTTTGTAGCAAAGATCCATGTAGATCACATTTGGGATCCCAACTCCATTAACAAATTTGAAGGGGAGTACCTGATGGGGAAAGGTAGATTGAGGAAAGTGAGAGGTAATTATAAATGGTCATGGAGATTAATTGGAATACATTTTACATATGGTTTTTATGTATATTGTACTTATTTAATTTTTAATCTTCATTATACATCAATTATAAATTAAGGTCGTATACTGTGGTATTTAACTAATTATACATCATTTGTGAATTTCAATTGTTTTTGATACAATTGGTCAAGAGTGGGATGCACTACATTCATACATCATAAACACTCTTGATTGGATGATGGTATCGATTAAACGATGTGAACAATTTGGTCATGCATTAACATGGGAAGGTGTGGCTTCATTGGTTAAGGAAGCTCATTGTAATGGATATTCCAATGCTACAAAAAGGGAAATTGATTTAGCATATGGTATAAGAAATAAACAGGTATGTATAAATATATTAATCACCCATATTATTTAATTATTTTCAATTAATATTGATGTATATATATGTTGAGATTGTTTTCTTTGCATACATTTGGCTAGGAATAAATATGTTTATCAACTGACGATATTGCAATAATTTTTACATGTTTGACATATTGCAGGTGAAACACCACAAGACTATGTGGTGCAACGGTCATACATTTTGAATCAAAAAGTTGGATGACATGAAGAAAACTTGTGATTTTGGTATAATTGCAATATTTCAGGTGACTAATGTTTCATGTAGAAGCGATATACATCCAGAAGTCTCAGAAAATTGATACTATCATATTTTGGATGGTATACTTGAGTGTGACTTTAAGTACGTCAGATTAATTCTATTTGTCGTCTAATGGTATAGGCTACAATTGAATTAAAATGATCCTAAGAGAATTGTTATTGAACATGATAATGGATTTACCATGGTTAATACAAGGTCGATTGAGTGAGCTGGAAATAAGCCCTATGTTTTTCCAAGCCAATGTGAGCAAGTATTTTACTCAAAGGTTCCTGGTAAATTGGGTTGGTCATTTGTTGTTAGACATGATCTGAGAGGAAGGCCGGTAATGTATAATGTGGTGGAAGAAGAAGATATTGAATAACTAGAAGATGATGTAGATGATGATCTGGATCAACAGTTAGTTGATGATGTCCCTGATGAAGATGTTGAAGTGGAGGAACTAGATCATGATGATGTAGGAGTTAATGTTCATAAAGATGATATCCGTGTGGATGATGACATTATCAAAATTTATATCAATGATGATGATGATGATATGACCAATCCTTACAATGTCGAATCTAGATCAGATGATACAGACAAAGAGTTGGATGAAGAAGAAGATCAATGACATTGAAATGTATGAGTAATGCGATTATATTATCTCTTGGATATTAATTTCTTGACAAAATTATATTTGACTTATGTGGTTACATAATTAATTCATGATTTTTTTAATTTTTATGACATTACATAATTAATTTAATGATGTACTTTTTAATGTTTCAAAGGTCAAAAAATTAAAACATTTCAATAATGATGTTAACAACTTTGAAATTAGTGTACATTTTATGTTTCATGTGATCATAAAAGATTAAAAATTCAGTTGTAGAGGTGGTTGTTTAGTTCTTGATGTGTAAATTCCTTTAAAAGGCATAAAGTGATCATTGTAATGGTTATTGATGGTTGAGGATTTAAAATACAAGCTCTTGTCATTCAAAAATCTATGTTTTTCTTCAAAATTTCTGTAGTTTTCATGTTATGCAGTATTGTACAGTCACATGTAGCTATATTTTGATGTGAAATCAATTTCATGTCATGAAGATATGTGTTATCTTTGATTTGAATCTAATTTGAGGGCTTAAGGCATTGATTTGAGTTAGAAAACTTCATTTCTTTGCATACAGCCCAGTTACCCTATTTTTGAGGGTTTTGTAGTTCGAACATGATATAAAGGGGCTCTTACACTTTTTGTAATTAATGTAGCTTGTGTAAGAGGACCCATGGATACTTTTGTAATTGTAGGATGCATGAATAGGGCATAGGTTGAGAAATAAAGAAGGTATAACTGTTGTCCTCAAGAGTTTTGTGAAGAAAAGCATGTGAAATGAGAGGTTCAAGCCTAGGTTTCAACAAAATATGTATGGGAGATCTGATTTTGTGAAATTTTATCCATGTGCAAACCTAATGGGTTGTTTTTGAACACTGAATATAAATGTTATGCATACACACACACACACATATATGTATGTATGTCTGTACATGTATTTTAAATGTAAATGTAAATGCAATTATTGGATGCTCTCCTAGAACAATTAATGCAACATATCATTAAAGAAATCTAAATCTATGTATATAAATGTGTATTTCTAAATGGAAGTGTAAATGCAAAGAGTATATGGTTTTGTAGTGTTATAGATACAACAAATCCACAAATTAATGTAATTGAAATTCTAAAGTCTTCAACACATATAAAATGAAATCGATCAAACTATTAAACTACATGAGAAATAAATGAAAACAGTAAATGCATATGTATGTGTATTTGTAAATGTAAGTGTAAAATAAATAAGAATAATGAAAATTATAAAAGAATACAAGGGGAGACCAGTGCCTTACTAGGTATATGAAGTCTAATGAATATCTGCAACTGTGGATTTCAATAATGGCTATAATTCAAACTGTCAAGCACATAAATTGTTTATAACTTGTGTAAACGTGCAAGTGAATAATTGACAAAATCTTCTTGAGATAGAATGGAAATTCTAGTTATGGTATTCTTCTTATTAATCCAAGTAACACTTCCCAATTGTTGTGATTGATTAAAATATTTTAATCCTACTTTAGAGAACCGAATAACCCAATCACACATATATAGCAAATGTACAATGATAAAATGAGTAGAAACTTGGTATATTAATTTAAAAAATAGAGAAGCATCAAAATGGAGACAATCAAATAACTACATAAATTTAACAAACAACTGATACAAAAATCTTAATCCGCAACTTAGATAACTTAATTTACTCCATCAAAATACATGCATCTGAGTCTCTGTATATGAAAGCATTTTGCTAGAAATCTAGATCTATTGAATATCTCCTAACACCTATATTTGTTGCATTACTTTGGAATATATATAAATACATAAAAACTTGGAAGGGACACATCCCTTCATAAATGTTTTATTTTACTTAACTAATTAAAATAAGATATTAGGCTCTATTTAGCCATAGATGAACATTTGATAAATGATCTAGATAATCCTGTCATTCATGAGTATCAGCATCTCCTAATGTAATCCTGGCCGATATTTCCACCTTTATCATCCTTTCGTTGTGCTCGCAACTCTCATCCAATGTCGAATCCTTCCCTGTAGCATTTTCTAGAATTCCTTGCAGCATCAATTCACATTCTTTCATCCACTTGGCTTTCTCTTTCAACTTCTCTCCATCTTCAAATAGTGTAGGCTGTCCCATATTCATAACATCAACCAACCCCTTTACATCTTCTTGCAGTTCCTCATAATAGTCCCTGTGTTTCTTTATAATTTGGTTACCCATACCAATGACCACACTGTCAGGAACATCTCTTTCATTTAATTCTCAAAACTTTTCTTGAATCCTTCCATCAATTCTCTTGTGTTCCTGCCCTATCACATGGTTCTTTGAATATGCTCCCCATAGCTTATTCAACCAAATTGTTAAGTTGGCTTGCCTTTTTTTTATTATTACAGCGAGTGTATCATATTTACCTTGTGAATGCGTAGTTAACTCCTCCCAATGATCTTTTACCTATGAGCTTTCACCATGTGTTATTAATTTAGGAGGTCCTATTGTGACTCCTAGCATATCCTTGAAATGATCATTTTCTCTCATGATCCTTTCATTATTCATTTTGTACATTTCCTTTTCTTTTATCAACATTTGTATTTTGGCTTTATTAAGTTTTGGTACAGGATCTACCTCTCCAACCTTTAGAGTCATGGCATGTCCAAATGCTTTCTTAGTATCAATCACCACTAACTTTCTATGAGGTGGATACAAGGCCCATATCATGAGTGATCCTTCTCTGGGTTATATTTGGATACAACATATATTTCTATCACCCCCTCCTAACTAAGCTTGTGTGTGGCACTATTATCCTTTAAAAAGCTATCAAACACCAATGCAAAATTCAAATCTACCCCTGGAAAGACCATAACTCTAGCATCCTATAACATTTTCCTTCCTTTGTTTGGGGTCATATTAGCCATTTCTCTATCCATAGTTAATTTCAAATTATTTAGTAGTTGCTCCTCATTGCTTGGTGTAATATTATCAACTATCTCCCTTATCTCCTTGCCATTTTGCTTATACAAGAAATATTTGAATTCTGAAGAATTCACAAATTCATTGTCTACTAAAAATGACCTATATGCCATCTATTTGGTGTCTATATCTTACCTCTCTTCAACACTTAGTTCTCTAGGAGGACAACTGTAATCTTGAGTTTTTAATCTGGAAATCATACTGGGTAGGTCTCGTGGCATATCTTCTCCAGTTTCCTCATCTCTAGAATAAGGAAACCCTATATCTAGCAACCATTGGTTGTATTCCTCCACCACTCTCTACTTCCTCTGCCTCTAAATTTCTAATCATGTCATCAAACTGATAAGGCACATGATCATATCATCCAAAGTTTATCCTTTGTTTGGAAGAATTGATATATCCCTCTGGATCAAAACCTTCTCTTGGTGGACCCTTATTCATATTATACTGCATCAATTTTTCAAGGATCAAATCATATCCTTCCTTTGCAAGAACAATAAAATCACCAAGGAACAAAGTACTAGGCATAAATGTCTATTTTTTGAATAAACCAAAATTCACGAAACTAGAAAAATCTAGTTGTCTTACGATTTCCAAATATGAAATGCTATCCAGGACTGGTTTAGGAAAAATGAATGGAGAATCCTCAAAACCAAACACCCTTACCATAGTAGCATCTTCCAAGCAATACCAGGCTCCCCAATTGTGATCAATTGGTCCATTAAAGTCCTTAGGTCTGAGGAAGCGTTCTATTTCATCAGAAAATGAGTGTGCACAAGGATGACTATAGAATTCATATAGTGGCTTTACAAAATATTCTTCAAAATATAAGAAACTAGAATTTGCAAACTTACTATCCCAAATGTCAGTCCACAATTGAATGGGTAACAATTTTCCCTCTTTATCAAACTATGAAACCTTCAATTTTTTTGGCCAAATCCCTAACCCTTGTCTGAAGTGCAATACTACATGCATTAAAAGAGAATAATGCCTAAGGTGCAAAACAGGGGATTTATTCTTGATTGCCACCAATGCTAAGTCGAGTCCCTTGGAGATAAATGAAGCATAGTTGAATAACCTAGAATTATGGCATTGAATGTCAGCTACAATTACCATGGGAACAATGGACATATACTCAGGAACTTCCATACCCAACACTTGTCCTACCGAGAAATAGGTATATCTCATATAGAGCTTGAATAGGTCCACATGGAATGGAGGCCCACCACCATCGTCAAGTGGGATAGTTTTACCATCTTTTTTAACTATATGTAAGGGAAATATCCAACCCTTGTAAGTGGTGTCCATTCTCCAAAACTCCTTTTCCAACTCTTCATTCACAATTTTCTCATTACACCACCCTTCCAACTAAAAAACATGTCACTTATTGAAGCCTCTGATATGATATGAACAATTTCCCAGATGGTCCACATATGGCCTTATTTTTTGAGTCATAGTGGGTGGCCAACAATTTTACCAGATCTATATTGACAAACACATTAGGGCAAACCATTTTTCCCAAATTTAGACACCACAGATTACAAACTGGCTCAGAATGATCTCTTCATCGAAAGTGGAATCTAAAAAATTCATAACCTCTTATTGGTGTCCAAATATCTCCTATGTACTTGCACTTGTCATCTAATTTATCCACTTCTTCCCTCAGTTGCATGGAGTGCCTACCTCTAGACCCAGAGCCAGGCAATTGGTCAATTAAATCCTTATTCAACTTTTGTTTAGCACCCTCCGGCTCAATTCTAGACTCAATTTTCTACTTCTTACTCTTAGGGTGACTGCTGTCACTTTTTTTTCTACATTTCAACTTCCCCGAGCTGGTGGCTTCCATATTACTCGCTTAAAATTGTAGAAATGAAAAAGTTAAAATGCAGAGGACTTACTGGTTTTGATTGAGGTCTTCCAATTGAAACAATTCTCTGTCCCTTTGTTTGTCTCCTTGTTTCCTTCACTACCAATTCACAATAATGTTCATTTTGCAACAATTTACTTTCAATTTACGAAATTACCTGTACTCTATGGAACCATTAATGTTTTAACTCTAGACACAAATGTAACAGATTTTTGAATTCCTTACTATCACATCAAATGAACTGTTGAACAAGACACCTTCAAACTTTGGGCGATCTATAGATTAGGCCCCAATCAACATTCACTGAATACTCTACTGATCAGGGTAACACTCTACACATCTGACCGATGTTAATATTTTCCAAGAAAATCCACATGGCGTTCATCTGCAATATTGTGATCGATAAAGACCTCGCAACTTCTGATCACACGATGGCGGGAAATCATGGATCTCAACAATAGGTAATTCATTCAACACAATCGCTAGCTTTATCATTAACCATCAAGCACCTTTCCTACCGAGATTATAACATCTTCATTTATTTGAAACACGTGCATCTCATAAATTCTTTAGTAACTCGCTACA
Source organism: Sequoia sempervirens (assembly GCA_007258455.2). Classification (NCBI taxonomy): domain Eukaryota; kingdom Viridiplantae; phylum Streptophyta; class Pinopsida; order Cupressales; family Cupressaceae; genus Sequoia; species Sequoia sempervirens. Next base: position 503,274,990 of record VDFB02000015.1, read on the forward strand.
TAATGTATTAAAATCATATAAATGTATCAAAGTATTTCTATCATCTCTTAGGCTTCATTAAATGAGACATGTGGCGCTCGCTTGTGAGATGGCAGGGAATGACTGAGATCAAATGATAATTGATCTATGGTCGTGCAAACTTGTCCCTCTGCAAAATATAAAACATTTATTAAAAGAACAAGGGGACATCACTAGGCCAATGATAAATAATGACATAATTTGTTTTTTAAATGAGGGAGCATGAGACCATCCAAGACTTAGGTGATCTTTGAATTTACCCACTATCACATCAAATTTTCTATTGGAAAGACAATTCAAAATTTGGGCAATCATTTTATTTAGGCTTGACTAATGTTCATTAAACATTCTTTTGGTCGGGGAGACATTATGTCGATATCACATAATCTATCCATCTGATTGATATAAATGTCACCAAGAGTCACCCCGACAACTATCTTGATTAGTTTGTGTCTTCATCGGCAAGAAATGGTGTATCGTCAAGACATTCAATAATTTAATTGATGTTATAAGTCTCCCTGATGATTATTCCTTTGATCTCATGTCGCCAAGACTCCTTCCGATACAACTCCTTGTGTTTTGATTGGTGAGATAGGATAGGTTTCTTGCCGATGGAACTTCATCAGTGGGACCTAATTTCTCGGTATGACCTTTTCATTTCACCTTGATGGAACTTTTCTTGCCAACGAATCTCTTTATCGATGAGATCGTGGACTGTGTCATCCTGATGTGTATCTTCTTATGTAATCTGATCGGTGTGACATTTCTATTCTTTCGCCGATATGCTGAAAATGAGAATATAATGATTTATGAATCAGAGAGACCCACACAAATTCTTGCTGATCTGGATTATTTGAATACTAGATTTTGGAGGGTTTTCATGATATCAAATGGTCAAGAATGATGTTATCATATGTGACTACAATGGATTATAATCAAGATAAGGTTTTCTTTAGGGAATCAACAAGTGAAAAAATCACTTGTACTTGCCCTTGAAGTATGTTTAATAACTCCAAAATGGGTGTTTAAAACCATCAAGGGTTTCTTTGGTGTTTTGGGAAATTTTTGAGTTATTGGGAAAAAACTAGGCTTGCAATGTTACAAGGATTTAAAGAGTCAAAGTGTGAAATCTAACTTATGTTCTTTGTCATGCTTTGAGAGTTGTTTAGATTTTTTAAATTTGTCATTCTAAACTTGTTGGAAGCCTATTAAAGGTAGGTTGATAGGTTGGTTGAGTTGAACCTACTAGGTCTAAATCAGGTAGTTGTTATTGCTAAGGTGGATCACTCCTTTCTACGAAGGTCATACACTTATGATTGGGTCAAGTGTTCTTTTCTTTAGAAAATTCCTATTTCCTTTTTGATAGGTTAATTATGATTTGATTATATGGGTTATGAAGCACTTATTTCAAACAAATATCTTTATGAAAGAAGTATATTGGCATGAAATTAAATATGATTTGTATTCCAATGTAAAAACTACAAAGAATGGAAACAATTCTTTCAACACATAAACTATTATGTAGTAGTCAATTAAAATGAAAAAGCTTACTCTATATTAGTTAGGATACACAACTAAGAAAATGATCTAAAGTGACTTATTTATCTTAGAGGAACTAAGTATATAGTATACAAAGAAAACCAACAAACCCACAACTACCCCTATTTTGAAGGAGTTTAGTTTTCTCCCCTTCCTGATCTCGCTAATATTGTCTAATTATTTTAAAGAGATGAAGGGTCATAACACAACTTTATTCAACCTAATAAATTGCTTGGTTAATGAAACTTGAAAAAAGCAAACAAAAATATTGCTACATTTGGCATTTCATGTTGAATGAAGAGTGGTGACAATAATCTACTTATAGTTTAATAAAACACTATTTTTATAAGAAGGCTTGACATTAGAAAGATAAGTGCTACTTATAGTTTAATAAAACACTATTATAGTTTTACCAACATATACTATTGTATGCTTGCATGGCTTCTTAGTTAATATATGGGGAGATAGAGATGGATGGGGAGAGAAAGAGAGAGAGATAGAGATATATGGGAAGAGAAAGAGAGATGGAGATGTATGGGAAGAGAAAGGAAGAGAGGTGGAGATAGAGTTGATGGATAGGGGGATAGGGAAGGAGAGATGTGAGGAGAGAGGGGAGATAGAGAGGGGGAGGGAGAGAAAGGGATATAGATAGAAAGAGATAGAGAGAGGAGTGAGAGGGAGATAAAAAGAGAAATAAAGATAGAGATATAGAGTAGGAGAGATGGAGGGAGAGATGGAGTGAATGAGAGAGAAAGGGGTCCAGAGGGAGAGATACCTCAATAGATAGTGGGAGATATAAAGATATAGAGAGCGATAGGGAGAGATATATCAATCACCCTCCCTATATCTCTATCTATTCATCCTTATCTCTTTATCTCTACCTCACTCTATCTCTTTGTCTCCCTTTCTATTTGTATGTTTGTTATTATCTCCCTCTCTCTCTATATTTTCTTCCCTATATTTATCTTTGTCTCCTTAAGTGTGCAATGGGTACATTGAAGAGATCTTAAAGGAGAATTATCATATCTTTAATCAAATGGCATGCTACCTTGAGCATAACTCCCCAAGGACACATGCCATCCTTGGATTGTTGAGATGAAACATCCAATCAAAATTTAGTTTACTCTCTCTCATATTAATATATATTATTATTATATTAAATATATATTATATTAAATATATATTATATTATTTATATTTTGTATTATATAAAAATATACTTATTATTAATTATTAATTATAATAATTTTATATGTATTTAATAATTTTGTTAAAGAGTATAATATATAATTATAATAAGTTCAATAATTATATTATTTATTATGTAAAATATAGCTAATATATACTTAACTATATTGTAGAATATTAAAACCTAGCTAAATGACACCATAATTTTCAATTTAATTAACATACTATAAAACCTAACGAAAATAGGTTGTAGCTCATCAAATTGGAGAAGTGAAAGGTCAATACTAGTGCCGAGGAAGAGTTTGGAGTAGTGAAAGCAAGGTAAATGTCAGTGCCAAGGAAGAGTTTGGAGTTAAAACAAGGTCAATACCAGTTCCAATGAAGAGTTTGGAGGAGTGAAAACAAGGTCAATATCAGTGTTGAGGAAGAGTTTGGAGGAGTGAAAACAAGGTCACTACCAATGTTGAGGATGAGTTTGAGGGCACTCAGGGAAAATCGACGACCAAGGGGCAATGTGTACTGTAAGTTTGGCACCCCCATTCTCTTTAACCTAGAATTTTCATGCCTAGTTTCCAAAGATCTTCTCATACATTGGCACCTCTATTCTCGTAAAATGGTATAAGATAAGACAGAAAAAATAAAATAGCTTATTCTTTCACATTTTTATTGACCAGCCTTGGGCCTTGGAAAAACTCCCATAATCTGCCCACATCTTGGTTGAGGTCTAGGATTTCATTAGAAATAGCCTTCATCACATGATTTTGAAGCAATTGTATACTTAGCCCAAGTATATGCTAGGCTAAGATAGATATAATGAATGGAAATAGAGGCATACAATTCTTCTTTAATACCTCCATTCTAAACAACATTAAAAACAACAGATAATATCATTTAATAGCTCAACATAATAGGATAATACTAAATAGAATTGGTTGTTTATCAATAATATCAACTATTTGGAGCATGAGATAACTACAAAAACATTTCACAAAATAAGATAGTCATTGATTTTCAATTCGTAGCAAGCTTTAGGTAAAGATAAAAAAATACTGAACCATATGAATAAGTACAACTTAGATCAATGCCATATATCGATTGGAGGAGTCAAATTTATAAGCATCTAAGGGTTTATGATAAATTTAACACAACATATAAGATCTTTGATAACATTGCTTTACAATCTCATCAATATGTATTCTAACCCAATACTACTTATCAAATCCTTATATAGAACATATCCACCTACAATCCCATTCAATCATTTTAATTAATTCCTTGAATTAAAGCTAAAACAAGAATCATACACACCACAACAATGAGATGAACGAAACAACCCTTGATCATTTTATTCAAAATTTAGATATGCTTGTACAATGGAGAGACATGAGTTTGACTTCATCTTATCAATTCAAATGCCAATACTATCATAAAACATCAAATCCCCATGAATTCAAAACCTACTACAAAATGACTCAAAACCTAAATTGCATTTTCCCTAAAACCATCAGACTTTACAATTTGCTCCACAACTTCATCTAGACTCAACCAAAAATATCTAACTCACTAACTTGTACTTCTGGCCTTGAAATACTTCTTATAGAAAAATGAGTAAACAAGCATCGGGCCAGAAAGCACACGTTTCACTAGCCAATTGGATTGCCTTGTAATATTCCAAAAAATTGTTACAACAACAACCTCCCTGGAGAATCTTCTTGTTCATTGTTCCCGCTGAGAATGGTTGATGCAGAAACAAAAAACTTCAATAATTTTGTGCCTAGACTGTCACCAAAAAAAAAAGTGGAATCTGTTGTAACTACAACAACTAATTTTTCAATTGTTAGCAGCCTACTCCTTTTCACTCTTCCTTAGTTAAATATACATTTACCCATTTCTGGTACTCCTCATTAGTTTTCCAATCAAAATTGATTACCTCATTCGCCTTCACACTATAAGGTGTGTACTTAACTACCACGTGATTCACTTCTCTTTCAAAAGACTCCAAGAATGATCTAGTGCTAATTATTTTTTCCATACAGCTCACCAATAAATCATAATCTGAGTCATTACAAATTAATCTAATTTAATCATTGATGACCTCATTTTCCTGATCTTGCCACTGTTGGAGTGACTTGATATTTCCCTGCTCATTAATTATGTCAGGTAACAATGTGTTGCTCCAATCATCAAAGTTCTTCAAAAACTCTCTGATCTTCCTACTCAAGTCATCTGGTAAGGTCTAAAAACTTTGCAATGACTTAAGTAACACCTGAGTAGGCCTTAATGATTGGGCCCTATTATTTATATCAAACCTTGAGACTTTATACATTATGTCTAAATCATTGGCCTTAGGGATCCAATTTTCAATTAATGGTACTACTACCTCCTGATCCCTCTTAATATTCTTTATTGCATCTAATAATAAAGAATATAAAGAATATGTAGATGGCAATATGTCATCAAATTTCTCATTTAAATGCCTCAGTACATTATTAACAACCTCCCTTTGCTTTAATAGTACTCCCTCCTCACTTACCTTCAAGGATTCCTGTAACTCTACAATTTTGTAATTTAGTTGCTTCTTTGTAGGATCAATAGAGCATTCTATTTCTTCATCAATTAGCTCTAAAGTAGGGTTTAGGGAAGGAGTTTTGCTGGGAGACCCTAGTGTAGAAACAATGGGAGAAGTAGGAGGCACTGACCCTAATGTGGAAGGCAATGCTCTGATCCCTGGATAATTTGATGTCTCTCCAATCTTCTTGTACTTTAACCTGTCCACCTCAATCTATAGCTCAACATTCCTTTGTTGCATCTTGCCATATTCCCTAATTATGAAATTGTACTTCTCCATTAGGATTTTCTTTTTAGCCTCCTCTCTTGCAGCAGTCTTTTGGGCCAATTTGGCCACATTTACAGTTAAATTAGCGGCCTTTTTGGTTGAGGTCTCTAAAGCTCTCTTTTTTATCAACCCTCCTCTTAAATTTGGGTTAATATCAGTAACATTTGGCTTTCTCCCGTGAGGGGAAAAAGCCCAAATTTCCAAGGTCTTGTATTCTTCACTGAAGGCAGAATCTTGTAATGTTGCCTTGACCTCTTCTTCAGAATCTTGCAAGGGGTGCTTGGACTTTAGAATAGTGTTAAAAGCTATGACATCTACAATGTCCAACTCAGGAAAAATCAAGACACCAACTTAATTTACCAGTTTTCTCCCCTCAAGAGTGATGCTCTTGAATTCATCCATTAATTCAATTTTCATTTCATCATCATTCTCCTAGTCTAACCTGTCACATCTCAATTCTCTTCTCCTCTTGCATTTATCCTAATATTCTTCCAATTTCATTCTCCATACTAGTTGCAAGAAGACTGGAGCTTTTACAAATGTATTATCATCTAGAAAATCCTTACATGCTTCCATTCTTGCATCTTGCACACATTTTCCTTTCATATCTAGATCAGAGAGAACTAATTCAATTGGCCTAGGAGGGGAAGGCATACCCATCTTCATGTCTTGGTTAGTGACAAAAATTTCACACACCAAATCCTCTTATGATTGTTCAATATTTTTCCTCTTAGGGCTTGGCTTTGATTGTGGTGGTGAGGGACTATTCTTGGGTGATGATTCCAAATCAATAATCTTAATTACCCCAAGCGTTTTGAGCTTTGGACCTAGTTGTGTAGGAAATTTCATTATTCGTTTTCCTTTTTTATCCTCTTCTTCCTCATCAATGCTATCATTTCTTTTCCTCTTGTAAATAGGCCTTTTCTCTATAGGTTGGTAGGTTGGCCTCATTTCAATTGGCCTGGCATCTTGCTCCTATATGCCCAGATCCAACTCAAGGTTTATCTTCTTGGTCATCAAGGTGCCCATTATTTCTTTGAAGTTGTCCATCAAAAAGTCAATTTTCTTATGATATGGACTAAACTCCATCAATGGATCATACTTTGGATCCATTTTGTGCACGGTGGCATTTCTCCTTGTTCAAATCCTACCTACTTAGGTCAAATTATTTTCTAATCAAGTCCTTAGAGAAGTTGAACTCATGCAAAAACTTACCACCTTTTATCCTTTCTCTGAAAAAGAGTGAAGAATCCCTTAGGATCATGTTGCCACTTGTGACCACACCTCAAATGGTATTCTTCAAAAAAATTCCCAAAGTGTACCCAACCTCCTTTTGAAAGGATAAAATCTAACACCATAGTATAATCTGGGAAAAATGTTCCTTTACCTTTCCCAGTAAGGTTGTCCTCATGGATACAACCAATTTTTCACATAACTTCTGCAAATCCCACTCTTGGTGGCACATTGTATGGAAATATATGAGTGGTCCCTTGAAAACCATACACCCTCAAGATAGTGCTCACTAGGTATGGAATAATATCACCCTAGATGTGGCAAACCTTCAACTCTGGCTTCCTCCCCTTTGGTCTGACGAAATCATGCAACTCCTCAAGAATCCTGGGTACTTTTACCATCAGCCTAGCTCTCAATCTATAAGAAATTTTTTTTATCAAAATGCACATAAATGGCATTCTTCCTATTACACCATAAATCTACAGTCCACACCTGCACTAGAAATATTTATCCATTAACCAACTACCTTGACTCCATCTTCTCAGAGAAGAATTCAACATTCTTATACAAGAAAATATACATTAACATGGAATACTAGAAGAATGGAGTGCCTGCATCATTTTTTTGCAACTTCAACAACCCCTCATGTATCTTTTCAACCAAAAAAGAAGAAAAATCATAAATCACTGAGAAATTAGGGTGTTCTATTTACACCCCCATGAACATGTAAGCAATAGGCATCACCGTGTTGGGGTTAAAACCCAAAATCTGGCACAATGAGTAAAAGTTGGCCAAGAAATGATTTGCAAAGTAGTTCAGTTTGAAAGGTTCTTGGTCACTAGGGCTAGTATAGAATTTTAAACCTCCCGCCCTAGCCAAATGAGGTGGGAGAAACTTAACTTTGAAAAGTGATTTCAACTTCCCATACTCCTATTTCATCTCCTCAAGATAAATAGGGACCAAGAACATACTAGGCTCACTCAGATCAAAAACTTGTCGGAATTCATCTTTATTAATGCTTAACAAAACCTTTCCATCATTATCTCTAATCCAGCCACTACCCTAAGCAAGTCTATATTAGGGAACACATTCAGTACCACCAGATTTCCCATATCATACATCCAACCATTTGAAAATGGGTGGGGAAAATTCCTTTGTCCAAACCACAATCTGAACATCTCTAAACATGTAAGAGGAACCCTAACATTAGCTATGTTGGAACAATTATATACTAATCCCTCCCCTAGGGTTTTTCCTCGCATCAACACGAACCCCTTCTTCCTATCATTCGTTGACAAGGGAAATCGATCCAAAAAATCATCATATAGGTTTCTATTTAAATAATCAATATGGCTAGAATGTTGCTTTGATGGTGCCATCTTGGGCAAACTAGGGCTTCTTTGCTATTTCAAACTTCAAATAAACTAGGGCTAAACATAAATATGAAATTACAAAATAGAACCTTGCAATTTCCCACAATTCAATTAACCTATAGCATTAAAAAAATTATCAACAAGCCCTCTAACAAGCACATAGCAAATTTCCCCCAAATTCAAATTCAGATTAACCAAGAGATATAGAAATCAACTCACGGATTTTTGTTTGCAGAAACCCAAATCTTTGTTGTAAGAACTTGTAACTTCATCCTTGGCCTTGAGATTGCTCCGTAAAGATGTTTGAATGATTTGTGACACAATGAAAGTAGGAGAATAGTTGCTTTATTTCGATCAAATCATGCTAGTAGATTTCTCATCTACCATTAAAGCCTACTCGCGCATTACACGAATGACTCCAATTGCATTTCATGCAGATTCAAATACTAGTTGTCGATCCTTCACTTTGGCCAGATGATCAAACAACTTCTTTCAAAACAAATTGACATGATCTCCATCATGGAAATAAGGGCCCACCATACTATGTGTTGCCAAGGAAATCCATGTGGCACTCGCCTGGGATATCGCAATCAATAAAGACCTCGCAACTTTTGATCACGTGATGGTGGGAAACTGTGGATCTCAACCATCGGTAATGCTATTCATTCAACACAGTAACCAACTTTGTCATTAACCATCAAGAACCTTTCCTACTAAGATTATAACATATCCATTGATTTGAAACACATGCATCTCATAAATGCTTTAGTAACCCACTACATAATGTATTAAAACCAGATAAATGTATCAAACTATTTCTATCATCTCTTCAGATTCATTAAATGAGACACGTGGCGCTCTCCTGTGATATCGTGATCAACCAAAAGAGTGTGGTGGGGTCATCATGGGATGGTGGGGAATGGCTGAGATCAAATGATAATTGATCTACAGTCACGCAAACTTTTCCCTCTACAAAATATAAAAAAATTATTAAAATAATGAGGGGACATCACTAGGCCGACGATAAACAATGACATAAGTTGTTTTTTAAATGAGGGAGCATGGGACCATCCAATACTTAGGAAATAATAAAGTCAGGCAAAGGAAATAAAATGATAAATCAAAAGGGGCCTAGCCTAGATGAAGTGATGGGGCTTAAGTTTTTTTAAAACCCTCCCTAAAAAGTAATGGCCCAAAATATCCCACCCAAGGTGTAAGATAAACACTAGGATTTTACATGAAGATAAAGGTAAAACCCCAACCTTAGGCTTTTCCCAAACACCATAGATGACCGAAGACATAAGGAAAGATAAAAATGGAACACAAAGAGAAAAATTTTGAAGTTCCATCACAAGGAATGGTCTCCTCCCTTCTTGGTAGTGATAACCTCCTCCACGTGCACAACCCTTAAAAATTATGAATAGAAGAATAATATCTTTGAAGAACTCAAAGTTGATTCTCGCCTACCTTATGCAATTCATCAATTTATCCTTACAAAAATTTATACTGATTACTAGAGGAACATAGACAAATTCTTCATAATAGAAGAATTTGATCATACTTTTCCAAAGATGGCATTATGACAAAACCTTAGGTTAAATGAATAATTCCTAGCTAAGTTCTATAAATAATTTCCAGCTGTATAAGAGAAGACCACTTGTATGTGTACCTGGATACCATGGAGAAATGTTGTTTGGGCTCTTTCATCAATAATCCTACCTTAAAACATACCAAAAGTTTCCTAGCAATTAGACATAGGAAGATTTAAGATGACTTAAAACAAAATTATTGCCAAAGCATAAACTTATGATGACTTAACCAGGCCTAGTACACACTCCCTCCCCATTAACCACTTAGACATATGGAAATTAAATGTAAATTTTCTGCTATTTTTAGTCATGTAGGTGTCCAATAAACCACTTGGTGGTGTTTCCCTTCAAGTTTATATACTTGAATGAAGAGAAAAAGTCCTTTGATTACAATTAGAGAATACATTTGAGGCCTTAGTTGTGTAACTGGTGGACCATAGTCACATTTAACACTTGTTACAAAGTTTGGGAGTTAAAACGTTAAGTAGATTTGATTTGTGATGGACACATTTGGACAGTAGTAACAATAACTTGCAATCTATCAAGACTTGATTACCTTATAACCTATGAAATTCTAGCGATGAAATGATAGATTAATCATAATGTCACCTTGGGATCACATCACCATGAAAGAAATTCATCCAACATCATTATGAGTATAGGTACCACCAATTAGGTATTTTTTAGATCTATCTTCCTCGAGCGAGGGAAATTCAAGAAGAGAAGAGGAAAGCAAGACATGTAATAGGTCTAAAACAGGGAGATCAACTAGATGTCAAAAGATTATAAGAAAATTTTGTAAATGCATGGAATTTTTTCTTGTTGAAGGGAGGTCATGTTCTTATGATGATGAGAGCATAGGCAACGTCGAGGTGCCCTTGAGGTACAAACGTCTACGAAAACAATGGGTACCCAAGGAACTTCCTGAATTAAAAATTGATTTTTGTGCCAACGAGAGGATATATCGCATAGCACTATCATCATTACATGGTTTGGGCCTATTTTGCATGGATGACATAAAGGTCTGTTACAACAAAGTTATTGAATTTATGCAGTATGTCAGACCCTATTACAGTTACAAAGATTGGATGCAACTAGTTTGATATACATGAAGTATGTGTAGGTTTTCACTGTCAGTAAATTATATACAACTAAATGATAAGGATCGAAATAAAGGAGTGGCTATGTACATTATCACTATAGGGTTTATAAATAGAAGGTCAAAAATAAGCAACCCAATTGCATATTCAAGGAATACTATAGGGTTTATAAATAGTACACGACTTGGGTCAAAAATAAGCAACCCAATTGCATATTCGAGGCGCCCAAGGGAAATAGTATGTGTGATAAAATCAATAATAGGGGAAGAGTTGATTACAATTTGAATCACTTAGTTAGAAACACAGTTACTATGGGGGTGGTGGGTGGTACGTACTATGTACCATTTTAAGCCTCCAATTAATGACTCCAATATACCATTTTATTCTTATGTGTTTTTTTTAGGGTCTATTGGTTTCATTTCGATAATAGTGTTTTATATTTAATTTTTGTCATAGTGGGACATTGATCATACGGGGATGGCTCCTACCCAAAGCATAGATCACAATGTATCTTCAGGTGCTTCTACCTGACAGGTTTACCTCATTGTAATTGTACAAATTAGAGACAAGCAAAATGTTTTATTATTATGTTTTTTCATAAGTTTATTGGGTTAATTTCGATAATATTTTTAATATTCTTGTTGTAGTCAATTGATCGGGGAAAGGCACCAGTAGTAGACAAGAGCATCCATAGGGAGGTGTAGTCAATATTATGTGTTGATGACATTGCTTATTCAACAAACCCTCTCGATATGATAAGGAAGACCAAAAAAAAAGCAATGAAGAAATCCTTAAACTGTTATTCATAGTGCCTCAAATAGATGAGATAACAGAGGGTTAAAATATTGACTCAGAGAGCATAAAACTTGCAAGTAAGTTGTCATGAGGTCTTTAATTATAACATAAGCTCATTCATGGTTTTATATTTTGTACTCTTTTATGTCATGAACTAAAATATGTGTTGTTTTTATAGGATTTTTTGCATCCTCATGATGCTCCTAGCCATTCAATCAGGGTAGCAAGTGTTGTCCAAGGAGTAGGGCTCGGTACAAGTGTCCAATCTGATCTTCTTATGCATACATCACATCATCTAACCCCATCATCTGTGCCTATATTGTCTTCTAGAATGTCGGCAACACATACCATGCAGTCATCTGGTAGCAAACACATACCAGAACATGCGTTAGGACATGTACTTCGGGATGCAATGGCCACTAGTATTGGTGATGTTTTAGCAACATTTCCTTGCTCTTCCCATATTACTAGTACAAGAACATTTCTAGTCACATTTTTGGTGACTGAGGATTTCGTTCCCATAAAGATAGAGAAGGTCCCAAGTACTTTAAAATGTTTTAATTATTATTATATATAATCCAATTGAAATTTTCTTATTGATCGCTCTTTTTAGACTATTGATCCCATGATTATTTTGCAGTAAATGATATTTTTAATAAACATCTAAGTTATATTAGATTGGAGCTCTTCGGGCCCACCATATGTACACAGTGGAAGGCCCAAAATCAAGATTTAAAAGATTAGCTCATTAACTGTTTAGTTGTGTTATTCAGTGATAAAACATTCAACTAAACCAAGGTCCTTAAGAAAGCTAGTAACTATCTAAAGTATGTGAGGGACCAATATAGGTCACATTTAGAGAAGAAAAAAAAGTATGAGCATCCCCCAATGATTTTGAAGAGGGAGTGGAAGGACCTAGTGTCGAATGGATAGGAGAAGGCTAAAAATAAAAAAGGGAAAGACACCACCGGGCCAAGGAAGGTATGTGATACTATAAAAAATGTAATTATATACTGATTACTCTTTCTTTTTACGTAATCTAACGTATTTAAAAATTTTCATAGGCTACCTGACACATCGAAGGCAACAAAGGAAAGACTAGAAAAGCATGGGTAGCACAAACTTGGCTCTAGTGGTTATATAAAATTTGCTACGCGAATTGTAAGTATCAATAAATCAAATATTGCATCCAAATAATAAATTGAAAACAATTTTGGTTTTATCACACAATAGAAGAAAAATTCATGATCTTATGCAAAAATGTAGGGATCTGAATTCAACAGAGTTCCCATAGAAGAGGACCTAAATATTTCCTTCTAGTAAGGCTATGGAGTCGTGGTTGAACGTCTAAGAGTGTTGAATGGGAAACAAAATCTTCCACTGCGTCTGAAATGTAGGTAAATAATCTCAATAAAGTTTATTTAAAATTGAATACTTGTGCAATCTATTCAATATTAATTTCCACCATAAAGTAATTACATGCCTATTTGTTTTAAACATTCAAGCAATGATAACACTGCACATGACATTGGAATGCAGCTTGGTGAGGGTGGAGAACAACCTATAGATGAAGGTCATGGTGTGCATCTCAGTACTTTACAGAATGTAGAGCATGATCAGGCTAGAGAAGATCAAGAACATGATGTGGCCCCATCAGGTAATAAAGACCACTCTAAAGTTCTTTTAAACATATTTAATTGCAATTGGTGTATTAATTAATGTAACCTTTGGTGTTTCAACTTTAGAGCATGTAGAGCGTGATCAACATGTTGAGCATGATTAGGTAGAGAAGATTAGGAACATGATGTGGCCCCATCAAGTAAAGAAGACCACTCTAATGTTCTTTTAAACATATTTAATTTCAATTGGTGTATTAATTAATGTAACCTTTTATGTTTCAACTATAGATCAGGTAAAGAGAACCACTCTAATGTTCTTTTAATTAATGAAATACTTGTAACAATAATAATAAAAAATATCAATTTAACATTTCTTTGTTATTGTAGAAGGCACCCCTTGGATTGGTGTCCACGTCATGAATAGATGACTAGGAATACATTAAGATCATGAGTAGAGGGTAGAAAAACTAAAGGGGGGATAGATGATTTAGAAAATTATACTTCACTTTAGATTTTTTAGCTTTAAAAAATAAATTGTAGACACGTAAAATGTACTAATTGACATTAGACATCTGATCCTCACCACTCACATCATTTCATCTTGAATCATCCTTTGGTCTAACCATTTAATCAAATACTTTTATCTGATTAAATTCATCAACATTCCTCTCTTAGTTAAATAATTGGTTATCTAATTAAGTCATCATTTCTCGATAATTAAATTGACCCAGGTTCTAACCTAATTATCCTATTTAATTAAATAATTAATTTTATTTGATTAAAACTCTAAATTCTATCTATTAAATTAAATAAATTAAAAACCTTACTTAATTTAATATAACATCATCTCTTTTAATTAAATAAATAAAAAATCCTTATTTAATTAATCCTTTATCACATTCTTCTCATATTTGATTTAAATAAATCCACAAATTTAAGTCAAATAGGTCACATCATTTAATCACTTCATTAAATTAATTAACCTTGATTAATTTAATCTCTTTTTATGTCCCATCCTCCATCTTGTACCATTTGCACATGAAAATAGAGTTATTTGATTTATTAAATCTCTATTTTCCTCAACAAGGAATCTTTTAAGGAATATTCCCCAACTTTGAATTTAAAATCCAAGTGCGATGAGTCCTTCTAACAAGGAATTTACTCTCCTTACATGTCCTTTTCCTTGAGCCACGTGGCATTCAATGTATTCTTCCTTCCCTCCTGCATGTCATTTCAATAATTTCAAAATTCAAATATATACATTTATTGACATATTCTTCAAAACTTGCACATCCTCCATCCATTCACAAGTGGACAAGTGGAACTTTTCCATTGGCTAATTCTTAGTCCCACATTGCTATATTTTTGGACATCTCCTCAACTTAGCATTCTATAAATAAGAGGCTAATCTCCTCATTCTAGCATCCACAATTTGAGTAAACTTACTATGCTCAAATCATTAGCAACTTTCATCCATCATTAGTGAGTTCATAGCTAGGTTGTGCAAATTTTTCTATTGGATCACTATTCATCACACATCAATCTTCAATCATAGGAGTTGGGAAAGGGCCAATTTTCACATCAAATTGGCACCAATTCCCCCATGGGATCAAGAGTTTTCATTGTCTTCAATAGGATTTAGTTTACTTTATTATTCTTTCATTTCACTCCTGTTTCATTTCCTCTTTTAAACTTTGCTAATGGATTTCATGGGGAATCCTTGTTCTTGCTTGCATTTGATATCCTAATGTGATTGTTTTCATGTTGTTTTGTAGGTATTTAGATTGAGGTTCGACATTTTGGCACTAGAAGGAGGGCTTGAACATTTTAATCACATTTTTCTTTGTCTATAGGCTCAACGTCACTATTTAGGACTGCTGGTTCTCCAGCATCACCATATAGGACCGCTAACAATTCAAACTGTGATGCCTTAGTCTTCCCGCTTAGAAAATTTAAATTCAAAACTATGTTGCTAGACCAATCAGACCCACAAGAATATTTTAAGAGATCATACTACACCATTGGGCAAAAGGGTGATGCATTCATGCTCACTAGCCTGATTGCAGAGTGATGCTAACTAGCAAGCGGTGCTATATAGCACCATTCGGGAAATCAAACTATGACGCCTTTGTGGATTGCATTGCTAGAGGGGAGTGTGAAGTGAAATTTAATTTATAGCACGTGCTTTTTTTCAATTTTTTATTATTTTGTCTGTTTTTGTCTTTTTGACCTCTGTTTTGTAGAATCTAACTATTTTTTCTTGTAGGTTGGATCGATCAAAAATGAAAAGGAAGAGGATAATGATGATTTCATTTCACAAAAATAAGTGTTTTTAAACACTATAGTGCTTTTTTAACACTTTTGGAGGATTCATTATTCCTCTTAAGGAAAATTTGTCATCTTTTTATGTTTAGAATTTACTAAATTCATTTGGGCTTTAAAAAGAACTTTTGAATTCTTGTTACAAAAAGGCTTAAAAAGAACATTAGGACTCAAATCTACTAAAGTTTGTTTTGGGATTAAAAATTGAACAAGGAAATTTGTCACACTTAGTTTGGGGCTTTTAAAACGAACTCACAATTGCTTTGAAAGGTTAAAATGAACATGTGCAACTTTGTTTTTGTGATTGCTTACTTAAACTATCATCGAAAAGGACGTATGTGCTTCTCTTTCACTTTATAGTGATCTTGAGAATCAAAAGGCCTTTATTATGATTTTAGGTTGAGATAAAGTAATCACCTCCACACTTCACTTTGGGAACTAAAATTGAACAAAGCTTTGCAAGTGTGAGCTAGGTATATCATGTGGATTCTCCCTTTGTTTCTAAACTAAGGTCGATCGAACTATGCATGTGCATGCTCGCTATTGTTTACCTTTAGAGGGGCCTGCCTAAGAGACACATCCGCAACGAGAACTCGAAGGTGACTCCAACCAGTTTTTCATTCGAGCCGGTATATAAATAGATAAGACTAAACTATCAAGTCCTCATGGTATGTAGGCTTTAGCCATATAGTGTCTTTCAGAATGGGGTACTACCGTAAAAAGTATAAGAGCCCCTAGTAGGATTTATTAAAGCCTTTAGTGGCTTGTTGGAGGCTTGCAAGGTGCCATGTTCCCAATGTCCCATCATTAAGAACCTTGTTTGTAGTTGCCAACTAGTCCATCCAAACAAGTTTATCAAAGTGGTGCATTGGAACTTAGATTCCAAGAAGTCACTTGTCATGGTCGATCTTGGTTAAAGTATAGAGGTTAAGACTTCATTCTTAACATACCTTTATATTCTCTCCTTGGTTGCATGTAAAATCATCTCTTCTACTATGAAGGGCATGAGGAAATCCCACCAAGAAAAATGTACCAATTGAGCTAGGATGTTATATTTCTTGAAAGTCAAAATGCTTTGCTTGTTCCAAAACATTTAGAAACAAACACTTAAAATCATCATCAAAATTTCAAACCCTTAGGAGGAAAATATAATTGACCAAATTCATGTGTTATTGCTTGCCCTTGGGATTCACATCCTTAGAGGTTTCTAAACACTTGAACTTACATCTCAATTTTCCTACTAAAGATCAAGAATAGGTAACCCTTGCCTTGAATTCATCAATTTTCACATAACATACTTTGTGGGATTCCAATAAATTAAGACATTGGACATCTAGTTTGGAAAACCTAATCAAAGAAGTTTTTGTGGTAAAATAAAGTCACTAAGAAAATATAACAAAAAAAATTGGCTCTCACATGTGTTGAAACCTCATGATTTCCAAAAAATTCAAAATCCCAAAAAGAAAATCCTTGAGTCAAAGTTCAAAATTTAGGAGTCATACTCGAAAGGTCATCAAGAGATACAATAGGAAGTGCAATCAAAGACAACATATCAAAATAAGCAAAAAATCTCACAAGGTTTTATAGGCTCATTCCTTTGAACAATCTAGAAATGTATGTTCAATTTGAACCACTTCTTAGTTATAGAGGTCCTTATAAGTATCGTATGTTCTTCAATATCGAGGTTTAGTAAACAAAGCATCCTTTTTTAGGTACATCCTAGGATCAAAATCAAATCCTTTTCATCCATCCTTCAAACATCAAACCAAAATCACCTCACCATCATCTTTTGAAAATCTTAAAATTATCCCTCATGCTAGGCTTCTTGGAAAAAATCAAAATCATCAAATCCTTGAGACAAAATCCTTGAAATATTTGAAAATCATCTTTGGCTAGGTATTTGTAGATGCATCCTTTCTCATATGCTTAGTCAAAATTATCAAATCATATTATTTAGATAGGTATATGTAGATGCATCCTTCTTCATATTCTTGGTTATATTATCATCTTGTTTGAATAGGTGTGGGTAGATGCATCCTTCTCCCTACACATATTCAAATTATCATCCTTTGAGAAAGTCTACCCCCTAGATAATCACCCAAAATCTTAGGGTCTATTTGTTCAAGGGAAAGAAAATGAAAAAATCAAGTCAAGGACAATCCAAAAAATTAAAATCAAAATCCAAAAACATATCTGAAAAGTCCAAAAAAGTCTAGCATTCCCCTCAAGATTTTTCAAAAGATCAAAAATATCCACATCATCCATCTCTTGCATCACAATCATATAACCTTTTGATCCTCAAGCTATCCTAAAAAAAAAAATTGTGCTTAAAATTAGATCAATCCAAAGAATTAGAGAGTCATCTCCCATATTCTTAAAAATTGATTCCTATTTTATGGTTCAAAGTAGATCTCAATACAAGAACATGGAAGTTGACAAAGAAACACCCGCTTCAAGCGACCTAAGCAAAAAAAACACCGAAATGAATCTTGTGGAATCAAACAATCTTTTGAAAAAAATTCTCTCATCCTCACAAAATCCACAAGAGGAAAATCAAGAAGAATAAGATCTTACCTTTGGGATATCGCATGAAGTAATAACCGAAATGATCCAAAATCTAGAGAACCTTAAGATCATCAATATCATGATGAGGCTTAACCCTTCACTATACATGCTTGAACTAGGAAAACAAGGGACCAAATTACCTTATAATTTTGATGTGAGCTATATAGTGGAACCACCTTTGGAGGTCATGCCTCTAATTTCATCCACACTCCCCATCTCATCTATACTCCAATCCCAAAACATCACTCAAAACATCCTGCAAATCACAACATCTTTTGCTCCAACTCAACCTAATGTTAATAAGGGAAATTCATTTCTTAACGCTATTCAAACACACCCCCTTGTCAATAATCAATATTTGGATGCAAACACCATTTTGGAACAAAACATCCAGGTATGTGCAGGATCATGATGGGCCAAAAAGTGGCAATATTATGGGTATTTGTAGGGTATGTGGTTGATGACTTTTTTTTACCCAAAATTGATGAAATGAAAAGGGTTTTTAGATGAGATTACCAGCTTTCCACCAATATAAATTATTATTTAGTTTGAATTTAATAAATAATTACTATTCATTTTCTATTAGAATTATGAGTAAAGTCCTGATCGATAGGCTGATTGAAAAACATCTATAACTTTCAAATGGTATCACTTTTTTGAATCTAAAACATGTGTCACATTCTATGCTTCACATACTATAGGATTAAAAAAAAAAATATTAAATTTCATGAAGTTTTGACCAAGTTAAGGTGGTAAGACATACGAGTTTTTATATTTTTTAAAAGTTGTAATAAAAAATTCATAATTAATTATTTACTTGGAAAAAAATTACAAAAAAATATGCATCACATCCCGACATGAGTCCTCTACTTATATATAAAATATTATAAGAAAATATTATCATTTTATTATGGTTAGGGTGGTCAGACAGACACCTACTTCTTATTTTTTCCCTGAAATTTAAGTACTACTTCATTGAAATTTCAAATTTTCACCAAATAGATTTTATTTATTTTTAAATAAACCTAGTAGTTTATAAACTAAATTCAATTTTGTACAGATTCTATTCTTACATATTTTTTAAATAATATAGATAACTTATTCAAATTTTTACATCAAGTTGCCTAACACTGATTTTTCTAAAAATTTTGCCACTTAAGGGCTTGTTTTTTCCATGATGATCCTGCACATACCCATCCCCCAAAATCCATTTCATAAGTATACCTCTCTCACTTTCCATGATACAAATGATCCATCATCATCATCCTTCTGCACGACACCCCAAACTTCTTTCCCCATAACTTCGCAAGGAGAAGGTGACATGTTCGGACTAGGGGGCATTTTCAACACTACACCATTTTCTCAAGAGATCACATCTCTCACATTTCCACCTCTTCCACCATTACCACCATTATCCACACCACTAATTTTCTTGGGACTTTCACCTTTACCAAATATCAATCAAAATCAAACCAATATTTCAAAAATCAACCAAAACATCATGCCAAACTCTCAAAACTTGTCACCGATATCACAACAATAGATGAAAACTACACAAGCAATCACGACATCATCAACCACCCCCTGGTAACATCTCAAAGCATGATCTCTCAAGGACCACGCTATTTGATGTGGTTATTTCCTAGGAGTTTGGTGGGCCATTCTATGGAATGGTTTTCTCGCCTACCTACTAGCATAAAGACATTCCAAGAAATCATAGATGCATTCATCAAAAACTACGCATGCAATATCACTATGTATATTAGTCTAGATGAACTCTCAACTCTAAAACAAGGTAAGATTGAATCATTCATTTCATTCCTATAATGATGGTGATCTAAGGCCAATCAAAGCAAATGGGACATGCCTGAGGAACAAAAAGTATGCACAATCATATCCAACCTTGAAGGCCTCTTGGAATTCCATCTCAAGGTCCAAGGGATCACCACATATGACCAATTGATTTCCAAGGTGCTCAGCATCAAACGAACCCTTATCACACAACCAAGATGATCAAATTCATATCTTGAACAATAGAATAATCATCCACCCACACACTAAAATGACAAGGGTATGTGTAGGATCATGATGGGCCAAAAAGCGGCAATATGATGGGTATGTGGCTGACGACTCTTTTTTTACCCAAAATTGATGAAACGAAAAGGGTTTTTAAGGGAGATTCTTAGATTTCCACTGATATAAATTATGTATTACTTTGAATTTAACAAGTAATTATTATTAATTTTCTATTCAAATTACGACTAAAGTCCTGATTGATAGGTTGATTGAAAAAGGTCTATAGCTTTCAAACGGTATCACATTTTTTGAATCCAAAACATGGATCACATTCTATAGTTTGCATACTATAGGATTAAAAAAAGAAAAATTGAATTTCATGAAGTTTTGACCAAGTTAAGGTGTTCAGACATATGATTTTTTATATTTAAAAAAAATTGTAATAAAAAATTCATAATTAATTATTTACTTGGAAAAAAGTTACAAAAAAATATGCATCACATCAGGGTATGAGTCCTCTACTTATATCTAAAATATTATAAAATATTATAAAAAAATATTATCATTTTATTGTGGTTAGGGTGGTTAGAAAGACACCTACTTATTTTTTCCCTAAAATTTAAGTACCACTGCATTGAAATTTCAAATTTTCACCGAATAGATTTTTTTTTTAAACAAACCTAGTAGTTTAGAAACTAGATTCAATTTACTACAGATTCTATTCTTACATATTTTTAAAATAATATAGATAACTTATTCAAATTTTTATGTCAAATTGCCTAACTCTAATTTTTTTGAATTTTTTACCACTTAAGGGCCTATTTTTTCCATGTTGATCCTTCACATGCCCACAAATATCGCACGTGGGAATGAAACAAAAATGTTACCAACAATGGTGTCATTGATGCCAAAGTTTTCATCATTTCCCCTCAGCAGAACACACTCACACCTCAACAACAAATTCAAAACCATCATCAAGCAAACACAATAACACAACAACCTAACAACCAAACAATCAATAACGTCAATTACCAAAGAGGACCTCCCCAATGAAATACGAACTTCACCAAATGAAATTATACTACTCTTGGGGAACCACTTGAAGTCATCATGAAGAAATTACTAAACGAGAACCTTATCAAGATTCCCACCTACGAGAACTACCAAGAAGCAGACGTTAAACCTCCTTGGTATAATGAAAATCAACTCTGTGATTTCCATAAAATCAAAGGGCACACTATGAACAACTGCATGAGATTAAAGAAAATAGTCCAAGATCTCATTGATCAAAGGATCATAAATGTAGAACAACCAATAGGGAATCAAAATCTGAAGATATACATGAATCCGATGCCTAACCATGAGAATAAAGGGAACAATAACACTGATAAAGGAAAAGGTACCTACAAAAACATAAATCATGTGTATGAAACTATCGTCACTTCCCTAGATGAATACTATATAGTAGTCACTATTAAAGGAGCTCAAGTCGATTGTCGAGTCACCACAAGAGGTGGCAAGGTTACGATCACAAGATCATCCCAACCAAATAGAAAATCAATATCCAATTCAAGATCTGTTCCCAATGGTTACAATCTCCTTGATCAGCTAAAATGTATGACAACAAAAATATCCATCATGGAGTTGTTAAAAATCTCATCCGCCCACAAGAAAATCCTTGAGGAAGAATTGGCTTCATCCAATGTCCCCACAAATCTTGATGCATAACAATTCCAAGCTATGGTTGGCAACATCATCACTCCAAACCTCCTTACGTTATTTGACCAAAATTTTCCAGCTCAACCATCTCATAACCATGCACTCCACTTAGAGTTCATAGTGTAGAAAAGTAAAGTCAAGCAAGTCTTGGTGGATGGAGGTGAAGGCTTGAATATTTGTTCCCTCAAGTTCATTAAGCGGTTAAAAATATCAAAGGATTCCATTGACAAGGGAAAAGGTATTATCACCAGAGCATATGGTGATTAGGAAAGAGTGTCTAAAGGCACAATCAGAATCCATATTCAAGTAGGGCCAGCTATCATGGAAACCACCTATCAGGTCCTAGACCTTGACTTACCCTATAACATTCTCCTAGGACATCTATGGATCCACACAATGAAAGCGGTAGCATCAACTTTCCATCAATGTGTCAAATTCACATATGAAGGACAAGAGGTCACAATCTATGGAGATCCTGAACCATTCTCCTATTGCAAGAACATTGAGGAAAAATACTACAAAATCCCTTAAGTTCCTAAAAATGATCAAGGTCCATCAACACCGTACATTGATCCAGCCACTCTCACATCCACTTATGTGACAGAGACACTCGTCACTCCTACCATCCCCACCATATCTGATATCAAACTCATCATCTAGGATAATGGCTGTAGAGACTACATGAATCCCAAAAGTGATTTTTTGGTAGGAGATTTACCACAATCTCCCAGATCACGAGGGCATTTGCAAGCAAATGAAGCTTCCACATCTCAAACATCTCCTGAAGACTATCCTAACTTCACAAGTTGGGGAGATCTCGGCCAAAAGTTCATAGAGGAGGATCCATCTCATCTCCTATACCAAGATGATAGACCAGCATCCAATCTACCATTGGATGGTAAAAGCAAAGGTTTGCAAATGATGCTTCCAATGGGTTATGATACAAATCAGAGACTTGGACAAAACGACAATGGGCTTATAATACCTATCATTCTAGAGATGGGAAGGAGAAATCTTGGCCTTGGATGTACCCCTCTGAGTGTAACCATACGAGGACAAGGTCCCCCAGTTAAAGTAGTCAGGACTCCCCATGAACCAACACCAGTTGAACTTTGCTTACCCATATCTACAGATCGAGTCATACATAATTTCACTTTTGACATAACTGACCTCTATAGTAGCAGCGATGACGAGGATCCCATATCCAACTTACCTAGACTCTTTGAGGATACCACCCTTAACATTATTAGCACCTTATCCTTTGAGGCAAACCATCAAAATCATGAAATCCACCTAGTTTACCCCAACTCATCGATTACGACCAATGAGGACCATTAGTTCTTGATACATTCAAAAATGATGAGGCACTCTTAGAATTCATGGGACTATGGGATAATATTCCATGTGGGCATCACAAAGAAGGGTTCATCACTGACTTAGATACATAGGCCTATTACGCGGAAACAATTGAATCCCTTAGTTGCAAAAGTGAGAAATTAAGAATAATATCTAAGTTTGAGTGAAACCCAAACTGTGGCACTCTCTGACATGAAGAAAAAGTAAAAAGAAAGGACACATGCAATGGTGAAAACCTCTCTGAGGTTCCTAAGGATGGGGGATTCAATCTTCCTTTTAGAGATATCCATCAGGAAAAATTAGCAATCCTAGCAGAAAAGTGCAATCCAGTTAATCTAGAAACATAGGAAACCCTGCACATCACATTCTATGTAGAGTCATTACTATCAAAAGAACAAGAACTCCTTGCATCTTTCTTAAGAGAGTGAAAAGTTAACTTTACATGGAGCTACACAGACATGCTAGGGCTCAATTTGGAAATTTTAGTTCATCATCTAGCATTATATCCTAAAGCAAATCCCGTCAGACAAAAGCTTAGAAAAATGCATCCTTAGATCGCCCTACTAGTCAAAATGGAACTAAAGAAGCTATTAGATGCATGATTCATTTGACTAATAAATTATCTAGAATGGGTTTCAAACCTAGTTCCTATCTCAAAACCTGATGGGGGCATCAGAATCTGCACAGACTTCAGGGATTTAAACAAAGCATGTCCAAAAGATGATTTCTCATTACCCAACATTGACATGATTGTAGACATGACGATGAGACATGAAATGCTTTCCTTGATGGACGGTTTCTCAGGATACAACCAGATAATTATTGCTAACGAAGACCAACATAAAACAACCTTCACTTTTCCATGGGGGACTTACTGCTAGAATATGATGCCATTCGACTTGAAGAATGTAGGAGCAACATACCAAAGATCCATGAGATTAATCTTCCATGATGTGATCCATAAAACTATCAAAAATTATGTCGATGATATACTAGCCAAATCCAAAACGAGGAAAGATCACATAGAAACTTTGAGCACTATCTTTGACAGGCTAGAGGAATACAAAGTTAGATTAAATCTAAAGTAATGCATCTTCGACATACAATTAGGAAAGTTGCTAGGATACATAGTATCAATGAGAGGTATTGAGGTAGATCCAACAAAGGTAAAAGAAATCCTAGAGATGGAGGCACCCAAAACATTAAAACAACTGAGAAGTCTCCAAGGCAGGCTTTAGTCCATCTGAAGGTTCATAGCACAACTGGCAGATAAAAAAAATCCAAACTCTCACCTACTTCACAAGGGAGTAGTGTATAAGTGGCATAATAAGTGTGAAGAAGCCTTCAATAAGATCAAAGAATATCTGCTTACACCACCAATCCCAAGAAAGCCTTTAATTCTTTATGTATCAACAACAACAACAACCCTTGGTGCTCTCCTAGCTCAGTACGATGAAAATGGGATATAAAGGGCCATTTATTACATCAGAAGAACAATGTTTGGGCATGAGATAAACTACTCATTCATTGAAAAAGCATGTCTAGCAGTATTGTTTGCTTCATAGAAATTTAGACACTACATGCTAGCACAAAAAATAAAGCTCATCACCAAAATTGATCCCCTTAAGTACTTACTATCAAAGGCAATGCTCACTAGAAGAATGGAAAAATGGGTCATGATACTATCAAAATATGACATTGAATATGTGGAGAAAAAATCAATTAAAGGACAAGTCATCACAGATCAACTTGCAGAAGCACCAATCTATTCAGAGAATCCTCTCATCTCAAAGTTTCCAGATGAATCCATCTTGAACCTCAACATCGCTAACCACTAGAAACTTTACTTTGATGGCTCATACACACAACATAGATTAGGATCTGGTGTCTTCTTTATTACCCCACAAGGGGACTGCATACCAAGGTCCTATAAATTGGCATTCCCATGCACCAACAACATAGTAGAATACAAGGCTTTAACCATAGGTCTCAAAATATCAGTGCAGTGGCACATCATGGATCTCAAAGTATACAAAGACTCTCAACTTATAATAAATCAAGTGAATGGTGAATACCAGACTAAGGATGATAATCTCACTCCATACAAGAAATTGGTGGAGACTCTCAAGGAATCCTTTATCAAGATCACATTTGAGCAGATACCCAAAGCCAACAATAGAGCAACAAACCCCATGGCAACAATCATATCCTTACTAGAAATCCCTAGCAACGTCCTAAAACATGATTTCTTAGTAGAGCAACTTCTCGTGCCCACATTCAAGGTACCAGAGTCAGAATTTGTGTGCAAAATCATTGGTCCCAGTGATCCCTTGTACCATGATGTTTATACTTACCTACTGACTTACCCTCAAGCTTGGAAAGAAATTTCATTAAAAATTATTCTAGGTTTGTCATACTAGGAAACACCTTTTACCGAAGAAGGATAGATGCAACCTTATTATGTTTCCTTAATACTGACAAAGCCTTGACTGCTTTAATTGAGGTACACAATGACATCTATGGTTCACACTTAAGTGGAATGACCTTGGCCAAGAAGTTACTGAGGATAGGGTATTATTGGCCTACAATGGAAAGGGAAGCACACAACTATTTCAAGAGGTGTCTACAATGTTAGCAACATGGGGATCTCATCCATGCTTCAGCTCAAGAGCTTCATCCCATCATCACACCATGGCCCCTTTCACAGTGGGGACTCGATCTCATTGAAAAAATCACTCCAACTTCATCTAATGGCCACAAGTTCATCATAACCACCACCGATTACTTTACCAAGTGGGTGGAAGCCATACCCATGACATACATATCTAAGAAGTAGATATCAAAGTTCATTCTAAACTGTCTCATTTTTCACTGTGGTGTCCCACAAGCCATTATCTCAGATAATGGGACACCATTCAAGAATCAATATGTCCGCGACTTGTGTGAAAAATTAAAAATCCAACATCATTTCTCCACACCATACTATCCCCAAGGCAATGGCCAAGCAGAAGCCACGAAGAAAACCATTTTGAAAATCCTCAAGAAAACAGTCAATGATGCAGGTCGTGACTGGCATTTGTAGCTTAATCTTGCCCTATGGGCCTATTGAACTGGCATCCACACACCTATCGATGCCAGCCCCTTCTCACTGGTCTACAGATCAGAAGTAGTACTCCCCATTGAGATCAAGCTCCCATCACTTAGGATATCACTACAAAACATCATCACAGATGAAGAGTATCAAGTATCAAGATTGAATGAGCTGGAGCTATTAGATGAATGGTGTATAGATGCTTTAAAAAAAATTCAAGTCTATCAGAATAGACTCAAGAGGAGCTATAACAAGAAAATCAGAAGCAGAACATTCCAAGTCAGAGAACTACTACTAAAGGAGAATCAAAAGAATGTCCCAAATCCAAACAACAAAGGAAAATTTGAACCCAACTGGTTAGGACCATTTGTTATCACAACAAGCTATAAGTCAGGGGAATATTAGTTATCAAAACCTAAAGGGGAACCTTTGCAAGAGCCCATGAATAACTCTCATCTCAAAATATTTTATGCCTAATATTTCAAGGTATAGAACCAAAAAAAATAAAAAAAAATTAGAAAATGTCTTGAAGAAATGGTTACCTTGGCAAAAAACCTAGCAAATAGGCATCTTGGTAACAACAAAAACAAAACTAAAAATAAAAAATAAAGCAAAAAATATAAAAAAAATAGAAAAAGGATTAAAAACAGTACAGAGAAAAATCGTCCTCTAGTGAAAACCACTTTAGTGGCACTTTGGACAAGTACCTTGGTGAAAACCTAACAAACAGGCACCTAGTGTAAATAAGCACTTTCCATCCACCAAGATCTTCATGACTTGTTCTGCATCATCCATCCATTACGTTTCCACCATCCATCACAATCGAATCTCCATCCATCACTCATCCACTCACATCCACACCATAGCTTCGTCGTATGTTTGTATCATGATCCCTCCTAGTACTACTTGGCCCATCCTCAAGGTCAGCTTGTGTCTTTATTAGAGTAGTCTATTGCATCATGCTAGGGGAATATTCTCATTAGATTCATGTATATTCTTGAAATCCAAAACATCAAAAAATCCAAAAACATTCAAAACATATCAAAAAATCCAAAAATAGGTCAAAATTCAATCAAAAAGTCAAAAACAAAGTCATCTTGTCGAACTACGGGTCTCTGAGCATTGAACATAGGCAAGGTTGATCTTTGATCATCCCCTAAGACACTTAGGTCAGTCCTTTAGAAGTCCATCATAATAAACTGACATTTCATCATGTATATCGTCATCTGTAAATTGGTCAAGTTGTTAGTCAAACTACATGGTCTTTACGTTTATAACGTAGGCATGGCTAATCTGTTGATCAGCCCCTAAGGCCCCTAGGATAGGTCCTTAGGTTAGTCTCTTGGTCAAAATCTCAGAAAACCCGAAAACATTCAAAAAATTAGAAAATTAAAACATTTGAAAAAATATCAAAAATACCAAAAATAGCCTCAAACCATTGCAAAACTCCAAAAACATCCAAATATTTGAAAAAATACATCCATCTCATCTCGCTTTCATCCGCAATAACACCAATCATAATAAAAAATCG
Organism: Sequoia sempervirens; assembly: GCA_007258455.2. Classification (NCBI taxonomy): domain Eukaryota; kingdom Viridiplantae; phylum Streptophyta; class Pinopsida; order Cupressales; family Cupressaceae; genus Sequoia; species Sequoia sempervirens. The sequence goes on from VDFB02000015.1 coordinate 503,302,880, forward strand.
TCATCCTCAACCTTTGGTAAGATAACCAGAAGCAAGTCTAGCCGATAAAAAGTGAAAACTTAAAACGTTAAGTCTCAAGTCTAAGTTAGTATGTAAGCAAGTTGGTCATCTCTTAGTGTCAATGTCCCATCATCTAATTGCTCCCATATCATTCATTTGATAGAACACTTAGGATAGATGAAATGATGTGCCACCATCCACTAACATGTCCTAGGATGTATCCTTCCTACAATGGGCATTATCTTTTGGCAATAGTTTTGGTTCATATCCTTAAGAACACATCCCCTTTTGGTTAGCAGTATTGAAGAAAATCAGCTTGTTTGTTTACTTTATCTTTAGCTTTTTGACTTATCTTATTGTGCCCATTCTAAGGACTTCTCGATGATATCTGAATAGAGGATTTAGAGAAATAGGAATGCGGCAATGATCATTATCTTTTGTCTGATGTGCTTGTTAGATGTTCTTGTAATATAACTTGGTGAATACTTTCTTTGTTAGGAAATGTACAAAGGATGTTTTGGATAGCTTGTTGACTATTGCATTGATAGGTTATACCTTTCTATGTTTTGGTCTTAGGTGTTTGAAACTTCTAAAGTGCATCTTAGTAAGGTTTTCATATGTCAAGTGTGAACAAGGATACTCTTATCTGATTGCCAAGTCAAATTCCATCACATTGGGTACAATGCCATCACATTGGGTACAATGCCATCTTGATTCTCTATACCTTGATGCATCGTACCACATGTGTTATCAAACATAAGAAAATTGGCCCTTTGAAAATTGTAACTCCTCAGCAAGAAATCATCATCATTTGCATATTCATTATCTTACATCTTGCTAAAATGACTTCTTCTCTTTCACCCATTCTTGCTCATTACGCTAAGAAAAGTACTATGACAGTTAATCATCATCATCATTGTCATCAATCCTGCATCCGTAAATCATTAGCATATTGCATAAACTTATCATATAGGAAACATATGCATTGCATTTCCATCATCATAAAAACATGTTATTATAAGCATTTTCCATAAATAAGCACATCCATTTTTTATCACATTACATCCATTTTTTCCATCACATTGCATTCATCACATGAACCATCGCATAAAATTCATTTGCATAAACATTTCACATTACCACCTACTTCATAATCATACATAATAGGTACAAGAGCATTATAGATAATGCATTGCATTATAAGAATACATACTCGTATAACATCATGAAGTCATCTCCCAAATTACGTTTATTTTACATAAAGCATCACCATACCACTTTTCATTAACATATCATCACATCACAATAAATGAATCACATGCATTACATAATCATTTAACATGTTTTGGGATAATATATATTTGTTATTCTAAGAATTTTAGAAAACCATCTCATTTACATCATCAATATATATATCATATAGAGCACAACCATTGCATTTACATTACATTATATCATCCATTAGTCATCCATATTATATAAAACACCTCATAAATAACCATGTATAAATAATTTTACACCATTATAAGCATAAAATTAGAACATTAAAAATACATTACATACAAAGCGTACATCCATCCATAATCATTTTATATAAGCATGGTTCATATATCATTTTGTAGATAATCTCCATATCATTTTGCATAATATATTTCACATCACATATCATATTATTTGCATCAATGCAAATAGATCATCATATAGGCGTACATCATCATCCATTCACATCACATATCGTATAAATCCATTTGCAGCATAATATAAGATCTATCCATAATGCATACATCATTAGAAAAGAAATGCATCCATATATGCATCACATAACACCATACCATGATGGCATAGCATATAGAAATAAAACCATCCATAAATGTAGAAATAAAAGATACACATCACATCACAGCATATGAAAATCTCATATATATATATATCATTGTCGGATAACTGTCATAGTACAAAATAATTGGATCATTGTACATCTATGTCAATAAGTACAAAAAGGCCTATTAGGCTATAAAAAATGAGCCCATATGGCACAAAAAGTATCATCACGATCAAAGTAAGGTCTACCCATCCTATCTGCTACCCTCGCCCCTGTCACCATGACCCTCTACTAGTCTATGGCTGGTCCACTGCAAGTAATTTTGGGCCCACTCTGCTCTGGGTACGGCCTGATGATAATGCATACAGTAATAATTTTCCTCTCAAATGACCTCCTTGTAAGACCAAAGAGACACTATACTCTAAGAGGAGGAGGCCACCATGCTCTCCAACTGTTGTCGCTAGCCCATCTCTGTAGTCACCTTTATCTCTGCAGCCTGCCTCTGTAGAATAGCCTGGTCTCTCTCAGCCCTGACTTGATCTCTCTTAGCCCTGGTCTAATCCCTCTCCCCTATCAAGGTCTGAACCTGACCCTGTAATTGTGCAATCAGTGCGTCTCTGGGATTTAGCTGCCCTACTAGCTATGCTCATGTAGGCTACGCGTGAAGTTGACCCTCACCCTCAATTCGTGGTGGTGCACCTTCCTGATTATGTGCCTAGTTGGCACCTGCTGCTAGTCCTGCATATGAACATCAACCTAAGCTGGCTGAGGTTGAACCCTAACTGGTTGATCCTATTGTGCACCATCTCTCCATCCTCATCCTCCCCCTCTACCCCTCATCCTCCACCGAGAAGAGACTACTCCTGGAACTATCAACCATAGGGGAGGCCAGAACCAGTCTCTATATGCCTATGTAATGCCTAGATCTGCAGGCCCCTGATCATAAACCCATGGTCAAGCCACCAACTGTCTAAAATTGTCAACGGCTTCGAAAGTAGGAATGTATCGACCCCACGAAGCTTGTGACATAGTGTGAGAAAATATGGCTACATAATGATTATTAGATCAATCTTGTGGCTCGTTGAACTAATGTTGAATGTGCCTATGCTTGGTATCTCTCCACCATGGTATGATCCCACCCCTGCATAAATCGGTCTTGACAAGAAAAGAAAATCTGCTATACATCGTCGGCCCATTTGAGTTGACCAAGGTATGGGTACCATGTAAAATCCTGCATCTCATCAAGGACTCTCCTCTAGTAAGGAATCATGTGCTTGCCTATGTGTGTGAAGGATACACCACCTCTATAATGCCACACGAGGGGATCATCAGGCCCCATGGGTATTGCAATGACTTGCGGCCAAAGAACAATAATGTGCTCACACACCCATATGTGGAGAAGTGTAACACTTGCCTTGAGTGCTCTACCATTTAGGTAGACACACTCGTGTAAATTTTTGTAGAGTGAAGCAAGAAGAATAGGACCCCAAACAAAATGAACTGGCCTGTCACGCATCACCATGCACTCCCAACAAAGTCCCCAACTAGGATTGAAGTACCATCCTCACTGATCTAGGGCAATGAGAACTAAAATGATAGCCGCAACAACCAAGTGGAAGGAAGAAGCCAAAGCTCTATGACACTCAAGCTCAATCTAACCCTCACAATAAATAACGTCCTCAGTAGTGAGGACTGTGTGACAGGCATCCTGCCCGAAATCCATGTCAAAGATAACTCATTGACCATCAATCGACAATCTCAAGATGCACCACACATCATCTAAAGTGACAGTAGCCTCACTAGTAGGAAGGTGAGTGCGCACAAGCACTGCGTATGCGATCTACCACAACCCCATGTCTTGTAATTGATCATGCTCTCTATCACTAAGGTCTCACAAGTAAAAAAAGATCTCTTGCGACCTATTCTCTTGGGAATAGAGCTCCCTTGCCACATCCTACATCAGGAAAGGTCATCGTATTAAAAAGTTTGAAAATTTTCATTCTAGGCATCTAAAAAACCATCCCAGTGTCGCTATCTATGAAGGCGTTGTAGTTTGAAAAGTCCAAACTATGATGCTAGAGGGCTAAATTCTGAAAGAGCACTGTCGCAGTGCACTTGTCAACCAAGTGGCATAGTTTGGGAAGATTCTTGTTTGATGGAGCACCATTGCGTCACACTTTAAAATGACTCTGCTGGTAGGGGCATGAGCGTCGGAGTTTGAAATTAGTTTTCAAACTCCAAACTCCATTGCTGTAGTGCAATTTGACACTGAGCAGTGCAGTTTTTTTTTAGTGGTGCTGTATAGCGCCGCTGCAAAATAACTAAGTTTAAAAGCAATAAATGAGCACGAAAAATGTGAAATAAATCTCAAGGATCACTTACTAGAGCTCCAATGTCGGGTGGTCACTGGTATGTCCAGACTCGATCAAAAATGTACATTGGGAGTTGTCATTGCACCATATCGTCAGGAGGTTAGAGCTCAAATGTTAGAATTGCTAAGGGGTCATCTGTGAAAATGAATTGAAAGTGACCCCTCGAGGCCTTTTTAACCTTGAAAATTAGAGTTTTTTGACCCTGTTTGACTATCCTGCTAGGATTTTGAACCCTTGAACCTGCTCTTTTCTAGTTAAGGCATGTTTTACATCATTTTATTGTGTTTAGACACATTTTTTGGCCTCCTAGAGCCTTTCTAGACTTGTCGGGCACCTCGTCCTCTTTTTTTAGGAGATTCCCCAAAAAATAAAAATTTTCATCTAATCTCTCGAGGGGGCAGTATAGCAGCATTTTTTCTCACCAAACAATAGTGGGGCAAGATTTTGAAAAAAAAAAATTGGCTTTGATCGAGACCATTTGTTCTTTGAACCAACACAATGAGTGCATTGCTTCAAAGAGGGGTAAAATGTAGACACGTAAAATGTACTAATTGACATTAGACATCTAATCCTCACCACTAACATCATTTCATCCTAAATCATCCTTCGGTCTAACCATTTAATCAAATACTTTTATCTGATTAAATTCATCAATATTCCTCTCTTAATTAAATAAATCGGTTATCTAATTAAGTCATCCTTTCTCGATTATTAAATTGACCCTTCTGACCTAATTATCCTATTTAATTAAATCATTTCTTTGAATTAAATAAATCAAAAATCCTTATTTAATTAATCCTTTATCACATTCTTCTCATATTTTATTTAAATAAATCCACAAATTTTAGTCAAATAGGTCACATCATTTAATCCCTTCATTAAACTAATTAACCTTGATTAATTTAATCTCTTTTCATGTCCCATCCTCCATCTTTTACCACTTGCACATGAAAATAGAGCTATTTCATTTATTAAATCTCTATTTTCCTAACCAAGGCATCTTTTAAGGAATATTCCCCAACTTTGAATTTAAAATCCAAGTGTGATGAGTCCTTCCAACAAGGCATTTAATCTCCTTACATGTCCTTTTCCTTGAGCCAAGTGGAATTCAATGCATTATTCCTTCCCTCTTGCATTTCATTTCAATAATTTCAAAATTCAAATATATGCATTTATTGACACATTCTTCAAAACTTGCACATCCTCCATCCATTCACAAGTGGAGAAATGACACTTTTCCATTGGTTAATTCTTAGTCCCACATTGCTCTATTTTTGGACATCTCCTCAACTTAGCATTCTATAAATAAGTGGCTAATCTCCTCATTCTAGCATCCACAATTTGAGTAAACTTACTATGCTCAAATCATTAGCAACTTTCATCCATCATTAGTGAGTTCATAGCTAGGTTGTGCAGATTTTTCTATTGGAGCACTCATCAAGCATCAAAAAAGTGGATCACTCTTCATCACACATCAATCTTGCATCGTAGGAGTTGGGAAAGGGCCAATTTTCACATCAAATTGGCACCAATTCCCCCATGGGATCAAGAGTTTCCATTGTCTTCAATAGGATTTAGTTTGCTTTATTGTTCTTTCATTTCACTCTTGTCTCATTTCCTATTTTAAACTTTGCTAATGGATTTCATAGGGAATCCTTGTTCTTGCTTGCATTTGATATCCTAATGTGATTTTTTTCATGTTGTTTTGTAGGTATTTGGATTAGGGTTTGACAAAAACACAAGAAAAAGTGATTGTAATCATATGATGACAACCATATTTTTTATAATATGTAAAAACTGAAAGAATGAATGTTATAAGTTAATGAATGAATGTGAATATGTTAATTAATGAATGTTTTATGTTAATCAATGAATGTTATTTGTTATTAATGGATGAATGAATGATTAATGTTATATGATTTGGTATGGGGAATTGAGAGTGATGTGAGCGGGGGCAGAAAATGAGCTTCCATCATCACGTGGTTGGCCTTGTTAAGTAGAGAATATTAAAATATTCTTGAAACAAAGAGAAGGTCAATAAGGTAATGCACTTTTCAATATAAGAAAGGCATCATTTGAAGCATTAAACCAATATGAAAAGATGAAAGAAAGTGCTAAATTTTCACTATGGTGGCAGAAAAATGATTTTTTATACCCTGAATCCATGCTCTGCATCATAATTTGAAGTTGTTTCCATTCCAATGTTCTGAGTTTAGTTTGTTTGTATGGATTTGTATGAATACCACATTGTTTTGTGTGTGGATATTGTTTCAAAGCTACATTTATTTTGTTTTTAGTGGTGATGTAACTCTAAAATTTAACTTTTGTACATAACAGGTTAGTGGAAAAATTGACAACTCTAAAGGGTTTAGAGGCTTGATTGAGATAGATACAAGGATATTTGGATCTTGTTTTTGATGGGAGGCTTCCACTTAACCATGAAATTTTGTACCATCTATAGGTATGCAAAAATTTCTCTACTTACATTCATTCTTGATCATAAATGTTCTAAATGATATTAATGCTTCAAACTTAAGATTTGTTTTATTGTTATAATGATCAAAATGTTATAATTTTCTATAAATTCAAGCATTCTCGTGCCCCCTACCCTTTGCTCTCTCCCCCCTCCTTTTAAGAATTTTCTTTGTCATAAAAGATTCATATTTTTGTCTCATTTACACAAATTTATCTGAAGCTCTAAGATTGAATAATTATATGTAAAAGATGATGGATTATGTCTAAACAAAAACTTTCCATCTTATAGCTAATTAAATCCTTAATATTTGAATCATTTAGATCTCGAATAATGCTTGTATATGCATGTGTAGCAATAAGGGAGCCAATGTGAAGATTTAAATTTAAAACATCACTTTGGTATTTTTCCTTAGGTAGTGAAATGATATTTTGAGTAATACAAACCTACACACACATTGATATTTTTTGGCATTGCATTAAGGAATTTTTTTCTCTTATACCTACCCTTGACTGGGCATGGAGGTATATAATATTGGTTTCTAGGTTTTTTCTGTAAGTAGTTAATTTCACAGAGGAAGACGAAAATCTTCTTAATGTCCTGTCAGGTGTTAAAACATATGAATCACTTGCTGAAGGCACCATTTTGTATTCATCCAAACACCGGTTTGTTCTTTTTTTATGTTTCTTGCATACATTTTTTTAGGCTCTAGAGATGTATCTCAAATCTTTCCTTTGCACTTTTCATCTATTTCGATGATTACAGTAGATTTATCTCATAGGTTTTTATGTAGATCTATTTGTAACCTTATTTTCTACCAATCAATTTGCAAACAAGTCACATATTAAGGACCATTTCACTAACTTGTAGTCCTCCATTACTTCATATGTTGCAGGTTGTGTCTGTGTGCCAATAAATCCTGATGATTTCTAGAACTTTAATCCTACAAGTGTACCCAATCTTTCTCAAGTAAAATTCTTACCTTATTTTATAGTACTTTAAATGTTTAATTGAAGGTGCTTCTTTAAATATGAGATAGTTGAACCTTGGATTAAAATATGGTATTAGATGGGAAGTATAATGATAAAATTGAGGTCCATTGAGCACAAATTATGAACATAATTTACTAGACTATCAATAGTGTTACAATTATAATTATTTCTCCTTTACCTACCTCTGCATTAATGAAAAAGATAGCAGATATTGGAAGTTCATTACATGTCTCATGTATGTGTTAGTATTTTAGTTTTTTTTAAGTTGTTCAAGAGCTTGATTAGGTCAACAATATGTTCTACAAGCTTTGTTCTCTTGACACTGCTCAAGATTTTCCCTACATAGTTTCTCTTCAATGCAGACGTTTCTTAACTCCTTCCCTCATTAGCCCTTGGTTGTTCTTAGGTATAATTCTTTTTTTATGCATCTTGTAGTCTGTATGCATGATCAATCATTTCTTATGAAGCATGAATAACCTTTCATGGAATTTTTGTAGTGATTAGATAATTGCCATTGTGAGATAATCATTTAATTTGTATCATATGCCAATGATTGATCTCTAACCGATGGGTTAGTTTTGGTGGTCATCACCAAGAGTCTCTGTGATGACATGTTGTAGGTCTATTTAAAACATATGAAGAGATCAGATCGGTGTGACATTGGATCTGTCTTGCTGATGGAAGTCATCGGCAAGAAATTGACTATTGGAGTGAGTTTAATATCATGTGCCGATGATTGATCTCTCACTGATGGGTTGGCTTCGTTGGTCATTGCCAAAATTCTCCGCGATGGTACATTTCAACGAATTTTTTGAAAAATAAAATGCATTGTTTGGTCACAATTTTGATGAAAACAATCGACGAATCATCGAAAAAGGTCTGACAAAGTTGCTATAGCTGCGATGAATGCTTCGTCGTTAGTACTTTCCTATTTCATCAAAATGGTGACGAACTTCTATTGTTGTTTTGATGCTTTGGAAGAGCCATTGCAATTGCATTCTGGTTATAATTTTTTGGTGGATACACAAAGTTGTCATCAATATTCTGATGAACATCTGAGCCAATTTATGATGGTAACGAGTGATGAATCTATGTCATTATTTTGACGTTTAATTCTTTGTCAGAATTTCAATGAAAAAATCGCAATTAAAATTCTTTCATTAGTTCATCGATTGGCTGACAAATGTTTGTCGAAAGAATGGCGAATGTTTGTCAAAAAATGGAGTCAAATTTAGTAGTGATCCCTCTTGATTTTTGTCATTCCATCTTGCTAACGTAAGCATATTTGAACCCTCCTCTTGATGTTCATGGCTAATTTAGTGTGAGTCTGAAGCAAGTTCTTGCTCTCACTAAAGCGGGGGCTAAATGTGCAATAGAAAAATGGCCCCTTGTCATTTTCATGACCTTTTAGGTCTTGTTTCATGGTGTTTGACATATTTTTTCTGATTTTATGATATAATAAGGCTTGAACATGCTTATTTAGGTACTAAAATTCAAATAATGAAGTCTTATTTAGGTACTGGAAATTGCTTCTGAAATGTTGTTGATGCTGAAATTTAGTCCCAGTTCTGCAAAACTGAACCAGAGCCTACTTCAGAAAAAAAAGGGTATCCAAAAATGCAGAAAACCAAAATTTGACCCTGGAGTGGGACTCATTTTCCACCCATGGTGAATGAGTCCACTTTTCAATTTCTAAATTTTTAAAGGTTGTATTTTGAAGCTTCCAATTTGGACTTTGATGCCCTATAGGTGTTCACTTTCGAAACTCTGATTTACGGGTCTAAAAATGATTTTTTGTTGAGATTTTGACTTGTTGAATGAAGAGAAGACTTCAGCAACCTTTCAACTTGATCTTCAATGATTTACAAGATTCCAAGAGTCCTAAATTTTCATATAAACAAGACAAAAGAGATATATGTTGAATGTTAGGTCATTAAACCAAAATGATGAAAGAATTTAATAAAGCATGCAAAATGGAATTGATTACCTTTCCATGGTGATTTATCTTGAAATTTTGTAGCAATACATGAAGATTCAACCCTTGAATGCTTTAGAAAGCTAACTTGATGAATTCTAATGAAGAAACCCTAGCTTGCTTGACTTGAATGAGAAGATAGATGATGAAACAATGATGAGAGATGTAACAATGAATTATTAGATCAATACATGAAGATTACCTTTGCATGGTGATTTATCTTGAAATTCTATAGCAATACATGAAGATTCAGCCCTTGAATGCTTTAGAAAGCTAACTTGATGACTTCTAATGAAGAAACCCCTACTTGCTTGACTTGAATGAGAAGATAGATGATGAAACAATGATGAGAGATGTAATAATGAGTTATTAGATCAATACATGAAGATTACCTTTCCATGGCGATTTATCTTGAAATTCTATAGGAATACATGAAGATTCAACCCTTGAATGCTTTAGAAAGCTAACTTGATGACTTCTAATGAAGAAACCCTAGCTTGCTTGACTTGAATGAGAAGATAGATGATGAAACAATGATGAGAGATGTAATAATGAGTTATTAGATGTAAAATGATGATAAACACATGTATTTATAGATAGTTGTGCCTTAGTACCTGATGATACCTCATCACAGGCCAACATGAAAAAAAATTGAACTTCAAACCTAATTTTTCCTGCTCAAACCTTGAAAAATGACTAAAAAAGGGACTCATTCACCACTAAGGGAAAATGGATCCCACCTAGATGGGACTAATTCACCACTAAAGGTTAATGGGTCACACAAGGGTTATTTTTCCTTGTTGGAATGCTGAGAAGTAAGAAAATTAGGCTTATATGATGACTATGTTGATTATTTGATCAAATTATGCCTTGGGATACACAATATGGGTTAATAGGGGCATATTAATGATGATATAAAAGTTAATTAGGGCTTGGGATACATTATTCAATATGATAGTGTAATTAAATATATTTTACAACACTAAAATGAGGTCCACACTGCCTAGGAAGGCACTAGAATCAATGTGAATGTGCAAGACACATTAGAACACTTGGTCATACTTAAATTTACTTTACAAGCCTTCTAAATTAATGTGATGATGTAATTAAACATGTTTTATAATGTTGAATTAAGGAGAAATAAATTCACTAGGTATAGAAAAAGAGAGTCTTGTTGTAAATGTGCAAATTCTTCATTAGTATTCATGATTAATTTTGTTCTAGAGGTACTCTCAACAACTCTCTACAATCTCTTGACAATCCCCTTTGCATGATCAACTTGTAATATGAGGCTGATGCCTCTCTACCATGAGTGTGGTGATCTACACCTGCATCTATGCCTTTTCCTGTGCCTGAGCCTATGTTTGAGTCTATATCTACCCCTATGTCTAGGCTAGTAAACTCTACAACTGTACAAGTTGTCCCTGAAGCATCTAAACCTGCACCTATAGTGTTGCAATCTATTGTTGTTGCTGCTGTGAGGGCACCCCAATGTGAACATGCTTCTGTACTATATCTACCAATGATCGCCTCTTGCAAGGCACTAAGAGGTCTAGTTTGGGATGTTTTCCACCACCTTTGCCACCCCCATCTCCTCCACCACCACCACCCCCATCTCCATCATCCCTGTCACTGTCATCATCATCATCGTCACTGGTCTCTACCTCCATTATCGCCACCGCCTCTGGCTCTAGCTCTTTCTCTACCTCCTACACATCTCCTACTGTAGCTCTCCTCTATTTGTGACCATGAACAACTACTCTCTCCTTGTCATCTAATATCTAGGCACTACCTCATTAAGGCTGGAGATCCATAGGAATGGATGAAGGAGCAGGTACTATGCATACTCTTTTGTAATCAGATCCTCAATGACCTTTGGATGATACTCACAAATAATCAGTTGTATACCCAAGTACTCTTGGACTACCGCATCATATGAAAGAGTGGGTCCCCACTCATGTGTATCCATCTGTCGTCGAGCATAATGAGCTACACGATGTGGCATGCCCTGTACTTAACCATATTGCCACATCACACTCACGGAAGGGCCACCATACAATTTCCTCTAGATCATCAAGAACATGTCACCAATCCTCTAGTTTTCCCAGTCTATGCTAGACAACTATGCCAGTGTAACCATGCACATATGGTATACCAAGTGGTGATTGTCCATCCGTCTCAGGATGTGCGATGGTGATATGCTCCCATGCCCATATCTATAATAATGTACCCTAGCTAAAAAAACTACATCCTTTGAGGTACAAAACCTAATGTAAATCATGATAAAGATGGGAAAGCATGCACATGACCCAAGCATATATGGTTTGTTGCATGATCATCTGCTCTAGGATGCGACCCCATCCAACTGCTAATCCCTTTGACCTACAATTGGGACATAGGAAACCACCAATAAATCCTACAAGAACTGATGGAAATGTAGCATATGCATTGATTATATCTCTCCAAGGAATCTCATAACCACATATCATAACATCTTGGAATACTCTCCTCAAGGAATCTGTCCCACCCTACTTTGTTGCATCATATAGAACAAGCCCTCCTATTATAGGTATCCTCAAATTGCACCACACATCCTCCGGAGTCACTGTCATCTCGTCAGTAGGTAGGTGGAAGGTGTTATGCTCGCTATGCCACCTCTTTGCTAGTGCTATCAAAAGACTCTTGTTGATCCTAATATGGGGCATATCTAGAAGAGGCGACAATCCATAATGTGCAATCATAGTTGTCTCAGGCTGAACCAGCTGAGGTATCAAATCAAATATCCTGGGAAAGTGGTCATAAATCTGCAGATTCTTAAAATTCTCCTATCATCACAAAAAAATGCAAATTAGTAATCTTCTTAATCAATCAAACTCAATCAGCCTACGGGTATGTTAGGATCATGATGTGCCAAAAAGTGGCAATATGATGGGTATGTGCCTGATGACTTTTTTTTACCAAAAATTGATGAAATGAAAAGGGTTTTTTAAGGAAATTCTCAGCTTTCCAAAAATATAAATTATGCTTCACTTTGAATTTAATAAGTAATTATTATTCATTTTCTATTCAAATTATGATTGAAGTCCTGACTAATAGAGTGATTGAAAAACATCTATAGATTTCAAAAGATATCACATTTTTTGAATCCAAAACATGCATCACATTTTATGCTTCACATACTATAGGATTAAAAAAAAAAGAAAAATTCATGAAGTTTTGACCAAGTTAAGGTGGTCAGATATACGAGATTTTTATATTTTTTAAAACTTGTAAGAAAACATTCATAATTAATTTTTTACTTGGAAAAAAATTACAAAAAAATATGCATCACATTAGGACATGAGTCCTCTAGTTATCTCTAAAATATTATAAAAAAATATTATCATTTTATTGTGGTTAGGGTGGTCAGACAGACAACTAATTCTTATTTTTCAATTTAAGTACTACTACATTGAAATTTCAAATTTTCACCAAATAGATTTTTTTTTTTTTAAAACCTAGTAGTTTAGAAACTACATTCAATTTTCTACAGATTCTATTCTTACATATTTTTGAAATAATATAGATAGCTTATTCAAATTTTTATGTCAATTTTCTTAACTCTGATTTTTTTGATTTTTTTGCCACTTAAGGGCCTCTTTTTTCGATGATGATCCTGCACATACCCCTATTAATCTAATTAGCTCTAGTGATTAACTCTAATCAAATCTCACAAGCATGAATCTATCAATCAACCTCGCCTATCATGAGGTTTATCAATAAATTTATCAATCAACCTCACCTATTATGACGTTAATCAATCTATAATTGCACCTCGCCTATCATGAGGTCAATTAATCAAATCAACCTTACTTATCATGAGGTTTATCAATCAATCTATAATTTTTTCTTCGCCTGTCATGAGGTTAATTATCATCAATCAATCATCAAGCCTTTCTTATCATGAGTTTAATCATCATCTAATCAATCGGGATTCACAATCAAAATCAAATCATACGCTGACATGATCAAAAATCATAAAAATCAAGGAGTTGACTGCAATTTTCATCTTTCTGACTTGGATGCACTAAAAAAGTCTTCCAATGTGCTGAAATGGTTGATGCGCCATTTTAGGGGGTCGATGTGCTAATCTAGGGGATCAACATGCTATTTCATCCTATGCACTTATCTATTCTATGAATGTGCTAAATTGTCTATCCAATTCACTACAATTGTTTAGGCGCTAATCTAGCCCATCAATGCACTAACACAGTTGACCTATGTGCTATTTCTATGGATGCACTACTACAAAGTTTCAATGCACTACATCAGGTTTCTAATGAGTTATAAAATTCAAAAAATGATTTAAAACATGAAAAATGGAGGGAAATTAAAATGCACAAATCACAAGGTCATCGAGGTACGTACCAGAGGTCCATATGCTGTCAGGTGGTTATGTTGATGTGTGCGCTCAAATCGATGAGTGTGATAGGGAAACACCATCTTGCTCCAAATTGCTAATTTTCTCTCACTATCAAAGTTTCAAACTTGCAAATGCACAAATAAGCTCCTAATTCACATTTTTGACCTAAGTTTAAAGGTTAATTGAGTGGGATTTTTGTGGGTTTATTCATTTTATTTTCCACAGGGGCTTTATTTAATTATTTCCTCATACGGGTAGTTCTATATCAATTTCCAAGAGATAAATCGATTCAGTATCAAATCATCATCAAATTATCAGAAAATCATAAAAAAAATTCAAAAAATTCCTAAAAAAATAAAAAATCATCGATTTATCTCCCAAGGGGGCATATATATGTTATCACTCGAAAAACAATGTCTGGGGCATCAGAATTTTTTTATCAATACTAGCAGTAGAATCATTCTTTCAAGCAATGCATAAACACATCACTTCAAAGAGGGGAAAAATGTATAGCCCTAAAAATTGTCTAGATAAATCTGATTAATTAAATATATTTATTTGATTAATTAGCCCTTAATTTATCTACTATTAAATAAATAGAAATATTTTTTTATATAGTTCATTATTCTAATTCTTCTATTTTCATCACATTCTTCTAATTAAATTCTATATTAATTAAATAAACAACTTCAATAGTTTGATTTATTTAATTACCTAATTATTCTCTCTTAATTAAATAAAACAAATCACAAAGTTTTATTTAATTATCATATCCCTCTCTTATTAAAGAAACAAATCTCAAATATTTTCTTTATTTAATATTATTCCTCTAAATTGAATCATTCTAATTTCCTCCAAAATTGAATAATTCCAAATATTCAATTAAGCACATGTCTATAGCTTTTCTCTCAATAAAGTGGAAATTTTCAAATTGAATTCAATTGTGCGTTATCTTTTCAACCAATTTTGGAACAAACTTTGAACACTTGGCTTCATTCTTCCACCTTTTCTTCCTAGTCTCTTGGAAGAATTCTTTATCCTTTCCATTTTCTTCTCCAACAAATTCATTCTCCACCACTGGTTTATCCAGATTCAATCTCGACCATTGCTTGTTGCCACATCACAATTACCCATTTTAAATCTATAAATAAACCCTTTTGCTATAGGAAAAGGATCCCACTTTTGAGCAAACTTATTTTGCAGAGATTATTCTAGAGCATACAACATTTTAACATTTTAAGCAATAGAAAATAGAATAATTTTAGTAATCATTTAGCTTAGCAATCATTATCTTCATTATAATTGTATCTTAAACATCATAGTAGCATCATATTATCAACAATCAATATCATATAGCTTTCACTATCAATCACATCATTTTATCATTAGATTATTATCATATCATATAGATCATCATTCTCAGTCACCATGTTGTCACTTTGATAGTCACAATGCAAAAAAATCTGAGAGCCACTTTGATCTATCCTATCCTTGGAGTTATAGAGCAATGGAATGAATTTAGAGATTTGATTATGCTTAATTAAATTGATTTTCATTTGAATTCTCTAATAATGTTGCATCAAGAAGTGTTGTTGATTTACTCATTCATACTTTTACACCACTTACAAAAAGCATAGCAACAAAGCTAAAGGTACAAAAGAATACACTCATAGGATGTTGCACATCATCTCATCCCACCTCCTCATGTAGGTTGTTGAGTCTCAAGGGCATATATAATAGGGTTAAAAGTTCTTTTCCATTAAAACTAGCATATTAGGGGATTGAGAACTCTTTTTTTTATGTCATTTGTTGCATTGGATTTTTGATTCCTCTCTTGTTCTCATCAAATTTCTATCATTATGTGGTTTGGTACTTGGAAATACTTTATGATATGACTTTTGCAATTTGATGCGAGTGGACTGCTACTTGATTCCACCTCCATAAAGCAAGTGGAATCAAGAGGGGCATATATCTACCCTCAAATTTGATTTCTAGAAGAAGTTAGATAAGAATATTTTCAAATGATTAATGAATTGGTCTTGTAGGATGCGGGTCCTAACATTGTGGTTTTGCAGATAGCTATAATCGGTGCTTCATTCTTCTATGCTCGTAAATGAATCCATATGAGTACCCTTTTATGACATGAACTTTATTGTTTACATTCCTTTATCTTGCGTATGCATGTAGAGTTATATGGGCACTAAAGTGGGGGCTATATGTAGTGTAGAAAATTATATACTCCCTTCTTGGGGACAATACAATTTCACACTTACATTGGACCTATTTTAGCACCCTTGTATTTACAATCCTTTAAACCATCATTAATAGGCCCCTAAGACCCTTTATTTTGGATCTTAAGGCTTATTTTGCCTAAAATCTCAATAAAATCAACAAAGGCATTGATTTTCTAACAACCTGACATTTACTCACCCTGAAAAGCTAGGGTGGGACTCATTTGCCACCTTGGGTGTGTGAGTCTCCCTAGGTGCGACCCATTGCCACAAGTGGCATATGAGTCCCGTGTGGCTCCTTTTTATGGTTTGAGTGGGAAATTAAGGTTTGGTTGATATCAGTATTTGAGATCTAATAGATGGTAAATTAGATGAAGTGCCTATGTAAACAAGGTTTCAAATCATTATTTCGCCTAAGAAAGCCTAAGGATTCATAATACCAACTTGAGTACTCAAGTATTCTTTCACAAGAGCATTGAAGAGCAAGTAGAAATCAAAGTTGAAGTCTTGGAGCAGTATAATAGTGTTTTTGTAGGTCTTGAAGCTCACTTTTATTCTAGATCTAGCATTTTCAAAGATTTATTATGGTTTCCTATGGAGAATCATGATGGTTTCTAGTTGGATATATGTAACTAGTCATTAAACCAAGCCTAATGACTTGTTTCCTAAGTCATTTCATCCTCCATTATCATTTTGCTTTCAACCTAAAGGAAGGTACATACATTATTGTGACTTATTAGGGTGATTAGAGATCTCACAAAGTGAGTCATCATCTTTATGCTTCATTCATCCATCTTATTCTAACACATTAGAATAGGGTTTCATTGCACCTTAGATCTCCTAATCTTAGATACACTTAAGATTAGGGTTTCCATTCACATTTACTTTGAAGATCCATTTTTTCTATCAACGTTTAATTACCTAGGGGTTTGACCAAGGAAAACCCCCCATAAGCAAATCAATACAATATTCTATTTTGCAAGTTTTTCTTAAGATCTAGAAACAAAGTCAGGAAGGAAGAGTAGAGATAGAAGAATAGATTTAGACCTTGACTTTTTGAAAAAGCATAATGGTACTGATATACCACTTGTGGCATATGAGTCCTGGTATAGCAAATTTTCTAGGTTTCAAAGGATTTAGGCTTGTCACTGCTAGATTCCAGTTTCTACCCAAAAGCCCTAATCTGGGACTAAATCACCCAACCTAGCGTATGAATTCTATTCAACATTAATATCAACATTTTCAAGATTTCAGACCTTCATTTGAGCCTCTTTAGTTTCTAGGTGCATGTTTGTACTTTCTCAATTTACTATTCTAATTTGAATTCATTTCTAGTTCATTTACTCAAGTCTTGCATATCATTTACATTCCTTGTCTTTCCAAGCCCTATCTTGGTGGTGGACCCCTTTTATACCTTTGATCACACCCTAGAACACCTTATTGCAGATATATTTCCCTTATTCCATCCTTGGATTGAGATCTCTAGGGTTTCCTTGAGTTAAACTTGTAGGAAAGTGGTTGTTCTATGTCCTAAAACATATAAACCAACCATTTTTCAAGGTTTGAAATATTATTCTCTACACATTTTTCATAAAAAAATTTTAGTTCCTTTAGAATATTGATATCAATTTTTTAACTTTAATTTCTAAAAGATTCCATCAAATACTATTTTCATTATATTTATGTTATAATTTAATAATAGAAAAAAATTAGATAAGAATTAAAATATAAGAAAACAATATAAAATTATGTTGTTACAAATTAAAATTTATATGAAATAATTTAAATGAGAAAAAAAAATTGTGAAAAAACTCTTAACTCACAAATACGTACTAAAACTTTAATAAAAACGGACTTATTATTTTAAAAATGTGAAAAAAACCTGCATAACTACTAAATTCCCTCCCAAAACATCTATAGCATTAGAATAACTCAATCACCATAAAGGATTCCCAATTTCAAATAAACTTTTCTTGATTACTCTTTCCCAATACACTACTACAAGGGACAATTAGGCTGCTCCTCACAACATATTATGAAGTGTTGTATCTTATGCTTGCGTTATACGCCTCTCCTAGATGACCCACAATCATGCTTCCTTAAAGGACTACAACTACAACTCTATAAAGAGGCCAACCCCACAATATATCACTAAAAAATAAAAAGAAAAAACAATATTTACTCCCATCGCAAAAGAAATGTTGATAATAAAAATGACGTTTGCAATAAAAAGTTACAAACGAAACGAGTGAAAGCCAAGAAGAAAATAAATCTGATTCGTTGTCTAGTTGTCCCGTCTCACATGGCTTAATGGGTCACAATCAATTTGATTCCATAGAGATTGAAATGTGGTTGGTCTGTGTATTGGTCCGTCCCACTTTAGGTGGACCTTTTTTCAAATGGTTTGTTAGACGTCTTTGTTGTTTCTCTAGAGTCTATTTCAAATTGTCTATGCAGTTTACAAAAGGGCGATTTGGTCACAATTATTAATTAATTAAAAATAAAGATAATTAAGTCAAATTGTCCTTTGTAGGCTGTATAGACATTAATTTGACCTTTTGTAGGTTGCATAGACATTCACAATTATTAATTAATTAAAAATAAAGATAATTGTAGGCTGCATAGACATTCACAATTATTAATTAATTAAAAATAAAGATAATTGTGTCTCGTCCTTTGTAGGCTGCATAGACATTAATTTGACATTTTGTAGGCTTCATAGTCATTGCCAGTTGATTTAGCGTATTTTTGAGTTGGTCTGATAGTGAAAGTTTTAGTTTTCTAATAAATGATGGAGAATGTAGTATTTTTTTACAGAGATGTAATTAATGTAATTTATGGGATATATTTTGAGTTGATTTTAAGGGTTATTTGTTAAATTGAAGAAAATAATTTTATAAGATCTATAATGTCAAGAGGTTGGAAGTTAGCGTGTAAATTTGATTTAGGTGATTAAATTATCTAATTCATAATTAGTATTATGTATAAAATTTATTTGTACAAATCATACTCAAGTTTAATATTGTAATAATGAAATTTGTGTACAAATGTCATTTTTCATTTAGTTTTATTTATTCATTGATGGAATGTCTTTAATGCAATTATATATTGATAAGTAACACATTTTTGTGATAGATATTTGCTCATACCTCAATCCCTATTAATTGCTATTTTCTTCCACTTATACTAATTCTCATAGATTTATGAAACTTAATTCAAACTTTTTTCAATGCATTAACTCTTAACCTCAAAATTATTAGTTTTTTTTAATTAGGTTAACTTTTATACTACTTAAAATTGATCTATAGTTTACGAAATTGACCCTCAAATTAAAACCTTTAAATTTATATTTCATCTTTTTAGCCCCTTCTCACTAATCATTGTAATATGAGTTGGTATATGTTTGTGCAACATATTGTTATTCCTTATATTAAATAGAGACATTCAATTTTCAATTTATTCATATGTTAGATTTTGGGAATATAAATAATTCCTTCAACAAGTTTCAATTTTCTAAGAGACAAAGATTCATAATTTGCTTTGTTTCCATAGAATCCATTTGCATGGTTGTGGTTTGTCTTCAAATATTTACCCTAAGTTACAAAACTAATTAATCAAGGGAGGTTTACCCAGGGTAACATGACCCTTATTAATTCAAATGATTCTCATAATGTGTTTGAAAACACTATAGTCCTTAACACTCATCAAATATCAAATATTAGAGATCAAAGTTGACAAGATTTGTCAAAACCTTATAAACAAGATTGATTTGTGCACCAAGATATCAATTTTCTTGCAATTGGGATCCAACTTACAATAATTAGGATGAAACCTAACATATCTAAGATTTACCCATATAAATTTTTGGTTTGCATAGATTTTGAGACAACAATAATTTCAAGGGTATTAAATTTTTGTACCCTAGAGAACAATTTTAGTATACCATGTTCATATAAGTTCTTCATCATCATACCTAGCACTAGGAATCCAATCCTTCTCATTTTAATCAACATATTTATTATTGTTAATTTATCAACCTAGCTTTGAAATCAATCAAATTAATTAAATACTAAGTTATTTATATTTATTTTTTAGGTTACTTCATAAATATATATTTTATGAGTAAGTTGATTTGGTAGAATTTTTTTTTTTAAAAGTGATTTCTATTAGTTAATTTTATAGCCACAAATAAAATGTAGACAACATAATTGAACTAGATAAACTAAAGAGAGTATTTTCTTCTCAAGTTGCATCTCATCAACTATTATAATAGTTTATTATATTCTAGATGTCTTGATGGAATCATCTTACAGAAACAACAATATATATAAAGCACATAAGCATTAAATTTGTTTTGACACTTTTAATTAAACAATACTAAAATCCATCTAAAAACCACAGTTTGAAACAACATAACCTCAATTTAACCAAGTTTCTAAGGAAACACTAAGGTGTGATTATTACAATGACCCCTCTTGGTGGTATTATAAAGAATTGCAAGAAACATTAGAGTACATTATTTTTCTTCAGTAACTAAAACTCCTAGTTCTAGACTATTTCATTTTCTTCAATTCCCGCATTCTATATATTTTTAGTGTCATCATAACCATCTTTGATTGTCTTGCTACATAATGATCAACTTGACCATAATGGCAATTTTTTGATAGTAGTCAAATCTATAATTAGTAATAATCAGAACTCTTGAATCTTGAATGGTTTTGATTCATCAATACTTGAACAATTTATATTTTTGTACTTCTTGTGATAGTTTAATAGTAATGATATTTTATTAGGATTCAATTTTGTAGCTTTTTACTCAAACTAATTAAAACCATATTTCATAAATAGTATTAATTCACAATTTCGATACTACTCCAACTCAAACATACTTAACCATGTGATTTCTTCCAACTTATTGACCATATAATATATTACATTATTACTTATTGAATATAAAGTACATGTTAGAACATACTCCACATTATGTATAAATACATGTATTGTTATATTCAATCAACATACTTTTTAATAAAGACCTATATAATACTAAAACTAATATCATAAAATAACAACATAATCATGTTGATTAAAACTCTATAAATAATTAATGTGCTTTGATTTTTTGTCTTTATTTTAAACTCCATTCTACATAATTTTTGACACCCATCGTTTATAAAAAAAATTATGTGCTAACATATTTCTCAATTTAATAAAAAATCTAACATAAACTTATTCATAAATGAATCTTCCAGCTGTATATGTGCCAGTAAGTAATCAATGACAATGTATGGTTGAACAAACTTTCACAACCTTAATAACCCAACGAAATAATTTCCATATCAATAAGTGCAATGAACAGTGACCCATTTGACTGTAGGTTAGTGTTGCACAGCTTGCAAAATGTTTTCACACTAGAGTTAATGGGTGACTTGTGAAGACAGAATCCAGTATACATAGCTAAACACAATTAGCTTACATAACGTGACGCTATCAAATCCAAAGTTTACAAGCATGTTATGAACGAAATTTACATACTGTATTTCCTTAAAAGAAACACAGCTATGATTGAATGGTGCCCATGAACAGTAGAATGGAATGAGACAAATAAACTAAACAAAAGAAAATACACGCAATCAGATCGAAAAGAAAAATGGTATATTAAAAAAGCGGCCGAAACTCAATTACTCAAAGAAAGTTGAGCATGTTTGGCCACCTTTGTTTTGAGGCTTCTTGCCAAAGGACTAGAAGAACGATATTGGCTACAAACTTTACAGATTAGACCTCCAAAACTTACCATGGTGCATACTTTTGGGCAAGTTTTTACGTGATTCAAAGTAGCTTAGCTGAATTTGTTGACTTGTCTACATAAAAATGGAAATTGGGGTGGCAGATCCTCTTTATGTAAGAAACACTGTTAATGACATGGAATCTACGTGTATTTGAGTGAATGATGTCGTGGGAGAGTAAAAATGGTACTTGTAATAAAACGTGTATGGATAATATACATACATGTAGATATTTTCTATATTATTTAAAAAAAATTATATATATTTCTCCCACACATTCAGACTGATCTGTATCCTATCTATGTATCTACGATAGAATATGGTCCTCTTCACACATAATTGCTATACAGTTTTTGGACTGTTCTGCCTTGGAATTAGCACGTGTTGGCAATGAATCTTTGAAATATTGTTAATTATTTCTGTGGGTGTATTGCATCTTTCTATATAGAGCTACAGAAAAGGACTGAGAGAGACGATAACCTGACCGGAACATAGAAAAAAGCATACCCATATCACAAGTTTATTGTGAGCATTGTATTGAGCTGGTTTTCAATAACTCTGATGTGTAAAGCTAAAGGCAATTTGTTCACTAGTACTTTGCCGGTCAATCATCTAGAATACTAGTTATTCCTTCCCACATTTCACTGTACATGATGCTATGAAGTTGGTCTGTGCAGGGTGAAGGGCTATAAAAGGACATAAAAATATTCGTGTTCTTCACAGCTTCATCTTCTTCTTGTGCTGAATTCTATCTGCAATAGATATTTTTCTTTTGAGTACTGCAAAGACAGTTTCTTGTTTTATTCAATGGCCTTTCCTCTGCAACTTGTGGCAGGAATCATTGGTATGCCATCTAGATCACTGCTTTATGAAATATATATATATATATAATCTGGACCATCTAGATTTCTGAACGTTTTGCTGTGCTAATTCGAATCATGACTTTCTAAATGGGACTAGAATAGAAGATATAGGCCTGTGTACGGTTGGAATTTGTAATTTTTTTTTCGCTCGGTCTTAAAGGGTTAGAATGAAGTATGGTGCAGATAGATAGATTGAATATATAGGACATATATGATTTGTACTCTATGTTAGTCAGAGAAGAATAATGGAGGATTTTGCATAAATACAGATTCATTCTCAAGGGAGAGTGAATAGGCTATTTCGAGTCATGCTTTGGATTTTAGAATAGTCAGTTGATAATGGCTAGCACACAAGTTTCTACTGTGTTGTTTACACTGCAAAACTTCCATAGATTGCGATGCATCATAACAATTGTACCCTCTTCTTAATCCCCAAGGGATTCTTTTCATTGTTTTGGATTCATGACTTTCTATGTAGATTGGCATTTGGGTGACTAGGTATTGGTTTTGTTGTGTATCTGATCCTCATTTGTATGTACAAGTTTTAATGTAGGCTTCCTGCTTATTTTTCTGCACAATTTTTGTTGTGAATTTGTGGGATTCTTGCTCATTTTTATGTGCAGGTTTTAGTGTTTATTAGTTGACTTTATTGGTCATTTGGAGTTACAGGATTTGTGCCATCTTTCTTGGATTAGTACTCGTTTATATGTAGATTGAGATTGTTTGGGTGACATAGATTTGCGTCAAGTTGGATTTATGTGAGAGTGCAAAGTGTTGTGAAACATAAAACATCATGATTAATGTTTCGTGGTGGTTTGTGGTGCAGGAAATATAACTTCACTGGCACTTTTCCTGTCACCTATGTAAGTACTCCGTACATCAGATTTCTCTGAGTCAAATCTGATATCAGCATTCTTGTTGTTCCATGGCACTGAAATCTTTCTATTATTGACAAACATGGCTAACATGTAAGCTTTCACTATTGATCAAGATAAGGAGCTTATATATAAATTGTATTTGGAAATCGCAGGATAACATTCCGGGGGATATACAAGCTTAAGTCTACCCAAGAGTATTCAGGACTTCCATATGTGTGTACCTTATTCAACTGTTGTCTTTGGCTGCTTTACGGAGCCCCATTTGTTAAACCGCACAGCACTTTGCTGCTCACGATCAATGGTGCAGGATTTGTTTTGGAGATATTCTATGTGCTGTCCTTTCTGGCATTTGCCCCCAAGAAGAAGAAGGTAAATCATTATGCCAGCTATAAGTTTGTGATTGAAGACCATTTGGTGGCTATTAAGCCTTGTGACCACTATCAATGCTTGACAGGATTCGTTCAATTTATCTTGCAGGTGAAAACAGTACGGTTAGCCATTGCGATGATAGTTGCTTTTGGCATGGTGGTTGCAGTCACGATTTGTGCGCTGCACACATACAGTGTCAGACAGTTACTGGCTGGCACTTTAGGTGTGATCCTTTCCATTGTTATGTATGCCTCCCCATTATCTGTCGCGGTAAGTTTTGAGTCTTATGTTCCAAATTTAGATTGCTATGAAAAGTTTACAAAAGCAAAAATATAATCTCCACCCAAAAACCATAAAAAATATCTAAAATTTAATCTCTACCGAAATAAAAAATAAAAAATCTCGCCTATACCCAAAAACAAGAAACCCTAACATATGTCAATTAGCAGAAGAATTCATCCTTTCATGAATGTTGATGAGTTACTGCTTTTTTTGCAGGGAGATGTTATCAGAACTAAAAGTGTTAAGTACATGCCATTTTTAGTCTCTCTATTCAGCACTCTAAATGCACTTGTCTGGTCTGGATACTCTATAATGGCCAAGGATATCTTTATAGCTGTAATCTTCTTTCTTTTCCTAGTGCCATTTTAAGTATAGTTTTCATATAATTTTTGGCAAGGACGGTGCACGTTTATTCTAACAAAATTATTATTTTCTTTGCAGGTGCCCAATGGCATTGGTTTCCTTTTAGGAATAGCTCAGCTCGTTGTTTACCTCATTTACAGAGGCTCCGAGCCTGTTTTACCTGTATCTACTGAGCTTAATAAGCTTCCTGAAACCAAAAAGATAGATGATGCATTTGATCTGCCTATCCATATAGTGGAGGTGGAGGCCCCAAAGGTTGTCAAAGTGACCACAATGAATCTTGTTACTAGCGATCAAGTTTGATTTCATTCTCATTCATCAGTAATGAACAAGGTCTGTACAGGGTACAGCCTCCTGAGACAATCACACTTCGTCCAAAAGCATGAGAATCAGCACTAGCAGATAAAGAGGAGGAAGATGGCTATATATAATTTAAACGAACCAGTACCTATCGCAGAGAGAAAATATAGAGTGATTTTATCCCTTGGGGAGCTTGATTGTAAGCTTTTAGTTCCTATTTTTTAATAATGAACAATTTCTTTGGCAGCGGAATTCAATAAATTATTGAAGTTCCAAGTTCAATGGTTGTATGAATATGCAGTTCTGTGTGTACTTTATATCTTGAGATAGAATAGTTTACAGATCAGACTAATCAAACTGTACTAATGGTTGGTGCTTTAGGTGTACAATGTCTCATAACTAAGCATTATAATAATAGCATCACAGCACAAAACTCATGTCTAGAGCTATAAAGATAATAAACAATTGTAAAGCAGAGAAAGAACACTACTTCTAAGACTACAAAGAAGTTAATTCTGAGTAGATGCTCAGGCTAATGGGCGATGGATGCATAAGCATCAAAGATATTTCAAGGAATAGAGACAGCGTTAATAAACAACAAAGTACAGAAGTCATGACTGAGAAGGCATATAAATTTAAGCCACAAAGATTCGATTGCATTCAGAGTAAAAACATAGGAATGATGTTTTACTTAGAAAATGGAGTTGACAAAATAAGCGGTAGAACAAGAGACGTTTATAAAAGGGACATTGACCACCCACTTCTTTTTCTTCCAAGGCAGAAAAACAGTAGAAAATCCCTTTAATGCGCATAGGAGGTCTCTAAAAAAAATTCATATATGCCAAATTAAAGATGCTTCAGTTGAAAAGGAAAATATGTGAGATTTCATGGTCTTACCATGTAATATTCTCTTGACTTTCTACAAAGATTGTTTTTTAAAAGGAAAAAACAGGTTTTACAGGGACCTGAAACCACCAAGTTTAAACAACAAAAGATAGAGCAAAATAAGTTCAAACAAAGAGACAGCTGTCCCAAAAAGGAAACGACAGCACAAAGAGACAATAGGGTCCAAAAAAAGGACCGCTAAAAAAACCAGAAACTAACAACAACGCACTACTCTAAGGTGTTCAACAACTCCTTGGCCTCCTTTTCAACATCTTTCATATC
The DNA here is from genome assembly GCA_007258455.2 of Sequoia sempervirens. Classification (NCBI taxonomy): domain Eukaryota; kingdom Viridiplantae; phylum Streptophyta; class Pinopsida; order Cupressales; family Cupressaceae; genus Sequoia; species Sequoia sempervirens. Next base: position 503,329,155 of record VDFB02000015.1, read on the forward strand.
CTGTAACCCTGCTTGAGGATTTGAGTCGTATGTGAAGAAATCGAGGTCTTCCTCTTAGTATTAGCCCCGGTGCGAGTTGAAATCCCCTCAACAGCAGATCTGTCGCAGCCTCTGTCTGCATCCAAATCCACGACCAGCGATCCCTTTTGATTTTTTTCGAGCTTTTCCACCATAGCATTGATGATAATAGTGTTATGTCTGGCAATTTTGAGATTATTCGCCACAGTGGCCCTAATATTTTGGCCTATCTTGGACATATCACACTCGAGCCTTGTCAATCTTTCCTCCTGCAAATGCTGTCTTTTCTTCGGTAAGGGGGTTTCTTGTCCCTCATTCTCATTAGAATTCCAGCAAATCTTCTGCTCCAAATCCATGACTCTGTTGCTGAGATCTCTATTACGGCCTTTCAACTCACAGACTTCTCTAGAAAGATTGTTGGTCATACTTAAGTAGGATTTTATTAAATGACCCAACATTATATTCAGATTTTTGATGATATCGCATTCATTTAACAATGAAATTACTAAAAGAACATGTGACAATATCATAATCAATATTAAAGTATACATAATAAAGTTTAATAAGATTACAAGATAAAAAAAATTGCTTTTTGTGATGTTTTTTTCTTTTTATAGTATACAATAATTTTTAACATATTTTCAATATTCTGGGTGTATGTTTAATTGTATCATTAATTTATTACTTAATAGTCAAGATTAATATTATATCTGAATAGAATGATTGATGTCATCCATGCATATTCTTACATAATCAAGTAGAAAATGTCACATCATAGTATAATATGTAACTTCATGATTATAATTAGCTTATTCAAAATGTGAAAGATCAAAATTATCATAAATTTAGTAAAACTTGATTGTTTGTCATTCCTTAATTTTTTGACAATAGAAATACAATCATGAGTTTAAAAAATAATGAAACTCTTTTCATAATTAGAAAAATTGATCTTTCTATTGCACAAATAATCTATCTCAACTAAATACACAATAAATTATCGAATAAATTAACACATCAATTTAAATGTGTTAATTAAAATTTGGATTACTGTTACAAGAACAAGGATACCTCATCACTCTAGATATTCGCTCCATTACCTTGTGTATGATCTGTTTCGTAAAGTATGAGCCTCAAAAAATTGACCCCACCAAAAAAAATCTGTATTATTAGCACCTGCCTCGGCTGTACTATTGGTTCAATCTTTCTCAATTTCCAATTCTTTCGTACCATCTTAAGTAATCAAATATTATTTGATATCATTCAATTGTCTCCACGTACAATTCCTTCATGCTTGCAAGCTAATGAGACTGTTTCAAGGAATGGTTGTATGACAAAATAACAGGCTGTCACACGGCTCCGTGCCTTGGGACATGTCAATTTCTTTTGTCACAAGAAATGGGCCTTGTTCACAATGGGGTAGGTATTTCAAACGTATAAATCATCGCTGTCTCTTTAGAAACAAGACATTACTTTTCATCATATTCGTGCTGGTTTATGCTAAATTTTTTTTGCTATAAAGCTGTTGCTTAGAGTTTTTTTGGGAAAAGTGCAATCCATTCCGCTGCCATGCAATAACAAGACAAATGAACAACCATCAACTTTTATAGAGAGTTGATTATAATTTTTGCTTTTCTTCTAGTCAAGTATTTTGATGAAGATAAAGGGCATGATTATAAGTTCATTTTGCAGAGAAGATTGTATTATTTTATATTAGTTTATTTTATAGTTATTTTTATATTAGTTTAATGTTTATTTTAATAATTGTATTTTATAAATTGATCAAATTCAATTTTAATTTTATGTTTGAATTTCTATTTTATTATTGATTTAAAATTATTTATTATCTTGTCAATAGTGGCATGGTGCAATGGTTGAGTTGTTGTGTTGTTATTCTTGTCATCAAGGTTCAAACTCTATTAGGGTGGAAATGTTGAGAATTTATATTGGGGATAAAGTCCCCCATTTGTGAATAGAGAGAATTTTTCACAAATATTTAGAGTAGTCAAGAGTAATTTGTGAATAGAGGGTATTATTCACAAATATTTAGAATAGTCAAGAGTAGTTAAGGAGACTTTGGAATTAATATTTTATAGGGATCCATGTTTTTATATGAAGAGTAATTGTTAGGTAATAATAATGTGAACATCATAAGAAACATTAAAAATAAATAGATGATTTATTTCTAATTAATATATAAAGGTAAAATTTTCATACTCATGCCATCTATTCTATTTTGTCCCTATTTTGAGGAGAATATTTTTTTTATATATAGACATTTAAAAACTTTATTGTAATATTGTGAAAAGTTGTCTCTATGCTTTCCAACTACCATATAACACATATTTTATACACCTACCACTTAACCCATTTCACATGGTTACACACCCTTATACATTTTCCCTAGCCACTTGATTATCACACCTATACTCACTTATCTCCAACCGTGCAACATAACCAACATCTATCCCCTTTTTCTATCTAGAAATTAGTTTACAATTATGCGGTTATCCTCATGGTAGAAAACTCATCCCACCCAAAATTTAAATTATAAAAATAAATTACAATTAACTTTCCACATGTGTCCAAAAAAACACAATCCTGTATGATATGTTTCTATGTCCTTGTATCTAAACATATTTTGATTTTCTTTAATTATGCAAAATAATTTTAGGATCATTTTCTTGACCAAAGATTATCATACTCAATCACCCTCTATTTGCTAGGATTGATCTAGGTGAAAGCTGTGATGTAACAATAATACTTTGTTTTTTTAAGATATTGCAAGGTCTTTAGATATTTAGGATAATGCAAAGAGGGATCAAGAAAAATAGAGGACAAAATCATATAAATCACACATGAAAAACTCATAGATGTAGGACAAGTTCACAATCAAACATTTTTTCTTACATAGTGAGAAATAAATATTGTATTTTATTGTTGACTCACTAATCTAGCATCTACTATTTTATATACTAAGACACATCAAATTCAAATATATTAGCCTAAGATCCTTATTTACTTACTAAGTGTTAGATTGTACACTTGTTTTCTATTTACATTTCTATATATTTCAAAATTATGACACTCAACACTCAACTTTGTTCAGCAACATAATTAAATAGTGTTGGTCTATTGTACTTATATTAATACAATTTGATCCATTAAATAATTAAGCCTAAGGAAAGTTTATTTTTCTTTACACATAAAACTTATAACTAGTTATAAATTATACCTTCTAATCAATTGAAAACAAATTTTCTCAAGACCAATATTTTTTTTCTCAATGTGACCATACAAATTTGTTAATTATTTATTTAGTTTTCTATTGTTTAAATGGTTTTAATTCTTATCCCATGTTCACATGATGCTACACTGAATGACAAGATGGGATGGAATGGTCTCTTTCATGAATTTTGTATCGATCAATTTATTTTTCTTAGGAATGACTTTCAAAATAATGAGGCATGACTATGTAAGGTCAAGTGTGCAAAAAAATAAAAATTATCATATCAAAATCATTAGAATGGAGGACTCTACAATCCAAAAAATACTCATCCATGTGTAGACAATTGTTAGAAATAATTTATAAATTATCATGTCTTTAAAAATCTCTCTCAACATTTAATTATCATGATTCTACTTGTTTCCTAGTGTTGAAATATTAAACTTATGATTTTCTAGTGCTAAAATAAAAGAAAATTGTTTACTCTAATTCAAATTCCAATTTATACATTCTTGTTGAATTAATTCCCTTTTAAATATGATTTGAAATTAATGCATGTTAATAATTTTCAATATTTTTATAAAATACAACTTTTTAAAATCTATAAATTTCTTATTTCACCTAAAGAAATATTGTAGATTGAAATATTTATTTCGTATCAATGTGTCAATGCTATCATGTTCAATTATATGAATACAATTTATAAGAAAAAGACAATCAAATCAATCACTTAAATTAACATTTATAATAATTTTAATGTATTGCAATGATAAAAACTAGTATCCAGATAACACTTTTTATTCAATAGATTAAGATTAATAAGATTAGCAAATTACATCCGCTCAACAACAATAATAACACCAACAACCTCCTCTCTTGTATTGCGATATTTGTTTATTCATCTATTTTTATGAATTTTCTCATTATTTCTATTTTATTACTTTTTTCTATATGATTTATTTTTATGTTATTTGGGATTGAACAATGTTTAATTTTGAGGTCTAGAGAATTGGATCTAATATTTAGAAGTTCAAATTTAAATTGTAATTTTATATCTTTCACCCTCCCTTCCTACTAATCATTAGGCTCTGACTATATATATCTTTTGTGCCACACGATGTTATGTCTTGGTATTTAAAGACATTTAATGAGTCATACATGATTGTTTGAAAATCATACCAATCACCAAGGACAAACATTTAGAGTACACATTGATTTTCTAAAAGACAAAAGAATAAGGAATCTACATTACAATCATATGGCTTGTTCAAATTTTAAACCTCCTCTATTATCTAGACTAATTTATCTAGGCCCTTTCCCATGTTTTATCAATATGAACAACAAGAGAAACACCCTACAAAAGTTATTATTATAGGTACATACCACTAATTTTAATGTATTTTCATAATAGTCAGAAATAATTTAAATATAGTCCATGAAAATAATTGAAAAACTTTTAGATTTATCCATCCATTATACTTTTAAAATAAAAGACATATTTTTAATAAAATTCATGAAAATAATTGAAATACTTTTAGGTTTATTAAAAATTTACACAATTGAATAAAAAACACTCCATGTATTCTTAATACTTTTAGGTTTATATTTTTTTGGTTTTTTTATTGAAGAAGACTATTATTAATAAAAAATAAAGCAAAAATACAAGTTACATCAAAATAACAACACAATTGCTATTAAAACCAGCAGACCTATAGATTGGCTGTGTTAAAAACAACAATTATAGCAAGAAGATAACCACTTACATCAACTAACAACACAATCGCTGTAATTACCAGCCAACATTAGACTCATACGACCAACAGTTAGGCTATTTTTAAAACAGCAATTTATAGCAGCTAATGAAATATAAACAACTTACGTTCCCCAATCATTATTGGAGTTTAAATGCTTCATATATTACTTCCCAGCATTTTGCAACAACTTGTGTCGGTCACAGAAAGCCAACTTCGATTACAGACACCTGTTGCACCAAGAAAGGTAGGCTTAATTTTTTCTTGGATCTGGGTCAAGAGCTGCTTTACTTGGACCAAAAGGGCGGGAGAAGTACTTCCCCTCTTTCTCAAGAAAATGTCTATGCTCATAATAAGTGTATGCAAGTTGGAATAAAAGGTAAAAATTACAATCTCAAGAGGAAAAAAGGCACAAGCCAAGGCAGCTTGGCATCGGAATCTCCGTATGTGTTTTATTATGATAAGCCGACTTGAGCTAGTTAACAAGTTGTGCTTGGAGGAGAGCCCGAGAAGCGCTGATTTCCATGACCATGGGAAATGAAACAGAGCTAGCAAGGAAGCGAAGAGGGTAGTCCAAAGCTTTTTAACTTGAGGACAGAACCAGAAACAATGTTTCAAAGTTTCAGGCATGCCACAAAATGGGCAAAAGAGAGGTGGACGAAGGAATTTGAGGCGGGTTCCAATCGGGACTTTGGCATGAAGAAGCTTCCAAGCGGTGAATTGTGATTGCGCATCTGCTTTTGATTGCCAAATTTGGAGGCTGAACATGTTCCACTTTGGTCTATTGAGGTGACAACGCCAAATAGAGCCAAGTCTACTTGATAGGGGCATGGTAGGGATGAGTTGTTTATAAATGGCCTTAAGAGGAAATTTTTTGATGCAACTCCCATTCGGCCACCTCCAGTCTTTGAAGAAGCTTTAATGACAGCAAGTAGACATGAGGATCGTAAGCTTAGGGGGCACCATATTTTGAATTTCCAACATTGTGGCTTTATCTTTAGCATTTAAATTAAAGTTGATTCGAAGTTGATGCCACGATTTCCATGAGAAGCTGGTAGGATCCCATAAGTCATTGAACACTTGGATACCTCTTTTGTATAGACGTTTAGCTTTCAGTCAAGGAATCAAGGAAAGAGGTAGTCTATTATCTTGAATCAGACGATTCCACCAAATTGAGGAAGAGGCAAAACTGAGGCCATGACTAAAAGATTGATCAAACCATGATAGCTGTTGCGAGACTATTTGCCATGCTTTCCAAATGCAATTTAGGGGGGCTGATCCATGAAGTTTGAAGTAGTGAGCTAAGAGGATCTTGTCATTCCATTGAATAGAACTCCAAGCTTTACCTGAGGTAGCTGTTTGAATATGATATCTAATCAACGATTTCCAAGGAGCATTACCATCTAAAGCTCGACCTATCCATTTGGCTGATAGACAAATTCCTTGAATGTATGGATCAATGATGCCCAACCCACCCTTCTCTTTAGGGATAATACAATGAGACCAAGAGGTAGTAGGTCTGCCCTTTTTATTTCCCCATTTTGACCAAATAAAATTGCGAATTAGCTGAGTGAATTGGTTGTAGCAAGCTTTGGAGGGTAGCCAACAGGAGGAGGTATAAACATGATAGGACAACAAGATTTTGTTAGCTACCTGAATATGCCCAGCCATTGAGAGAAAACGATTAGTCCAAGCCAACAATTTGGATTTGAATTTATTGAGGAACCATCTCCACATATCCTTCAAGGAAACTCCTAGCCCAAAAGGAATACCAAGATATTGAGATATGGTGCCATGCTTAATTTCTTTCCATTCGTTTGGAATCCATGGGGGATGGGGATTGGGCTGTGTCATCCAGAATTCAGTTTTATGCATGGCTAGCTTAGATCCAGAGGTGCTGCAATAAAAATTAAGGATATCCAACATATTATTAATGTCTTCAGCAGAATTTTGAACAAATATCATACTGTCATCACAGAGAGAGATGCCATGGATGAGAGAATTAGATTGAGCATGCTGGAGGAGGTAGCCGAGAGCATCAGCAGTGAGAACATAAAGAAAAGGGGCTAAAGGACAGCCTTGACGAATGGATTTTTGAAGGGGGAATTGAGGGGAGAGGGCACCATTAATGACCAATCTTGCATTAGCATCCATGAACAACATTCGAACATGAGCACAAAAGTTAGGGCCAAATCCCAGCCATCGAAGCATGTTGAGGATGAAAGGCCATCTCATACGATCATAAGCCTTGTCAAAATCAAGTTTGAGGATCAACACATCTTGTGCAGTTTGTTGAGCCCATTCTGAAGATTCCCAAGCCAAGATTAGGTTATCTAGTATAAATCTGCCCCCTAAAAAATTAGTTTGCTCAGGTCTAACAATTTCTTGTGTGATGGGTTTGATTCTTTTTGCCAAGGCTTTAGCTATTATCTTATAAGAGGTATTGAGTAATGTGATGGGGTGCCAACCATTCACCGAATCTTCTTGTTTCCCTTTTAGAATGAGCTTAATAAGGCCTTGATTAATGATCACACCCAAAGAGCCAGTTTCTATACTTTCCAAATAAACATTGTAGAAATCTTCTCTAATATGAGGCCAAAGAGCGCGGTAAAACTCCACCAGAAGGCCATCTAAACCAGGACTCTTCTCTAAGGCCAGATTGTACATGGCATCATCAATCTTTGCCAAGGAGAGGTTGCGATCAAGACATTTACTATAATCATGCTAGATTTTTTGAGGAATAAAATCAGCAAGAACATCTTCCAAGATGGGGATTAAGGGATCTTTAATGGAGTCGTCAGTAAATAATTGTTTATAATGCTTAAAGAAGATATTCATGATCTTATCTTGACTAGTCTGCAACTCACCATCCTCAGTTTTGATGATAGAAATGTGCTCTTTTTGTACTTATGTTGCAGAAATTGAAAGAAGAACTTGGTGCTCTTATCCCCATCTTTAAGCCATTGTAACCTAGCCCTCAACTGAGCACCTTTTCCCTTGTATGCATCAAATTTTCGAAGAAGATTTTTAGAATTAGCAACTGCACATTGCAAGGGGATGCTAAGAGGGTTGTTGTCCAAATGTTTTCTATCTTGAACCAGCTGCCCTTTAATAGATTTTTCAGCTCTTCGACGTTTAGCTGCCTCTCTCCTACCAAAATCTCAGAGAAACTGGGTACATCGGGCGATTATTCTTTCCCACCAGCTTATCCAACTATCATCTTGGGATTTAGGCTTAGCCCGCCAAATAGCAAGAAGACCATCAATACAAGCTTGATTTTGAAGATGAGATATGTTTAATTTGTAAGGTAAATCCTTAGTGGGGGAAGCAACCCCAATTAAGGATAAAGTGGTGAAAATGGGGAGATGATCCGAGAGTGTGGCTGTTAAATCAAGATGGACTATATAGCCTGAATTAGATTGAAGGATAGGCAGATTGGGTGAGATGTAAAATCTATCCAAATGACACATTTTTCGAAGGCATCCTTCCCGACAATTATTCCAAGTGAACCAATGAGGTCTATGAGAGTCCCTTTTACCCAAAATGGGATCATGGACACCAAGTGAGTTACGAGCAAGAGTCCAAGCTTCAAACTCGAGCTGAGGCAATCTAGGAGGGCAATCCCAACTACGATCAGTAGCGTGCTCGACCATATTGAAGTCTCCCCCAAGAACCCACTTAGCAGTAGGTAAATTTATACGAAGCCAATCCCACAAGGCAGCTCTCTTTGGTGAAGAGTTGGGGGCATATATGGAACAAAAACCAACTAAGTTACCTTGAACAAGGGTGGTAGCCCACACACAACAGTTATTAGGATCAAATCCGAAAGCTACAAGTGACTTGGCCAACCATGGAGAAAGACCCAACACAGTGCCTCCAAAACCCTCAGGATGGTTGGTATGAAAGAAACGGGCTTCATTCCAAATAGAGGCCAATGTAACATCAAGACGAGATTGGCTTACTTTCACTTCTTGCAGCATTAAGACATCAGTTCGGCTGTTTAAGATAGACTCTTTAACTTGATATTTGCGAGATGGGATTGTCAATCCGCTCACATTCCATGAATGAATATGGTAATTCATTGGGAGTCAGGAATTTCCTCGTCTAAGAGGAGAGTGTTAAACTAATTGGAATCTAATAGTGCATGTGGGTCTAGGGAGCGTTCTACAGGGAGTCGCTCTCTAGAGGACGATCTAGAGCGTGATCTCAATGGGCTTGAAGGGGGCGTTCTCATAAGACTATCAAGTTGGGAGGGAGTAGTCATAGGGCTACTAGGGTGATTTTGTACAGTCAAAGAGGGTTGAGAAGGCTCAGAAGAGTGTTGAGCGCTGGAAGGGGAGGGCATGGCTAGCTCTTTTCTTTTTTTAGGAAGCCTTCTCTCAGCTTTAAGGACATCCTTGAACGAAGCAAGACCAGGAGATGAAGGAGGCTGCAAAGGGACTTCAGGGTTAGATGGGGCAGTAACTTGATCAGGATTTGAGGAGGGGGGCTGAGGATGGAAAGAAGGGGGGGCTGTACCAGGGGCAGCAACAGAAGGGAGTGTTGGATCAGAGACAGGGGTTTGCGGGGGACATGGTTTACGGTGAGGACAATCTCTAATAAGATGCCCCTCTTTCCGACAATAAAAGCAGGCATTAGGCTTGTTAAGGTAGATGATCCGCTGAGAGAACTCAAAACCCGGGCCTATCAACTGGATGGAATCAGGGAGAGGCTGGTTTAAGTCCATTTCGATACAAACTCTTGGGTGCATTTTCAGGCTGGCCCATTTATCAGAGTTAGATTTACACCAGAGGACCCTTCCCAGTTGAGAAGCTATTTTATGCAATGATGGATGGAAGCAAGGTTAAGAAGGGGGAATTCCACCCACATTGGATATTTAGACTTAGAAATCCCTTCTGGATGAAAGTCAATATCCCATGCTTGAAGGTAACAGGTTTGTCCACAGATTATCCAGGAACCGTAGTGGAGGGCTGCTCTAGCATGATCGGGGTCCATGAAAGTACAGGCTACATAACCTCTCCCTAAGCCCCTGAAAGATTCTATAACCCACCCTTTTTGTTCCCAGTTTGTGCGGGTCCATTTGTAGAATTCTTGTTCTGTTGGGAGGCCCTTTAAAAAAAACAGAATAATTGACCTTGCTCTGTAATCTTCAATAACGTCAAGAATATCATCAGAGAATTCGAAGGTAATCGATTTACCTCCAGCACCGTCTCGAGATTGGGGAGTTTGGTTGCTGGGTGCTTCAGGTCGCGTTTCATTCGGATGTTGTTCTTTGGATAGCTCGAGATTCACACCGTCGGCCTCAGAAGCACGTGATTGCAAGGCTGGAGCATTGACTGGCTGAGAATCCGAACAGGGGCGAGCGTGGGAAGATTCCTGAGGAGCAGCGGCTTTGGAGTCTTCCGGCAATCCTTTTTCCCTCGCTTTTTTCTTCATTGCTGATCCACGTGGATTCAAAGCAGACTGGGACCCAGCAACAGCAGCTCTGGGCGCAGAAGAATCTGAAGTTTTAGCCGTAGCTGTGGCGGGAAATCATGGCAGGGTTTGAGGATGCAGTACCAAAAATTGCAGAGCTAGGGTTTTTTCAGGTCGATAAAAGTTTTAACATATGACCTTACCTGATATTTGTTGTCCACTATAAAATCAGCTGGCTTGTTCTACTGTATTATATTGACTTCCAGTATACTTTCTGATACCCACCATCTTAAAATAATATAAATATTTAAGGAGACGCATAAAATATCATTTCTGGACATGTAATAGTACGCTGTAATCCAAAAATATTCCTGAGCTTCACCTGTTGCAAAAGATAGGCTTGGCTCCTCGAACGTGCATTTTATTTGTGATTTGTAAATTTCATTTTATTTGAGAATTGGTATTTGATTATTTGAGAAGGGCAATTAATTTTTGTTGGAGCTACCATAAATCCAATTTAGTTTTAATTTCATATAAGATAAATTTAGTTTTGGAAGTATTTTGAGGAATTTTTTTTAATATAGTAAGTTTTGTTTTTATAATCTGTTTATAATTATTTATTTTGTTTATATTTTTCATTCATCTTAATTTTAATTTTAATTTTATTATATTTGTATATGATTTATTTTCATGTTATTTGGAATTCAACTTGTTTCAGTTCTATGGTCTAAAGAATTTAATCTAAGATTGAGAAGTTTGAATTTAAATTCTAACTTGATCTCCTCCATCCCCATCATTCTATTAATCATTATGAGTTGACTTAACACATGTTTTGTATCAAAAATTGTTGCATCTTGATATTTAATGACATTTAATGAGTCATTCATGATTGTTGGAGAATCATACAAATCATCAAGGTAAAATATTTAGAATACACTTCAATTTTTCAAAGGAAAAAAGAATAGAAATCTGCATTACAACCATTTGGCTTGTTCAAAGCTGTAAAGATAGTCTATTCAAGGAGTTGATATAGGAGAACTTGAGTCTTAACACTCTAGTGAACTCCCCTTAGGTAAATAGAGTTGATATAGGAGAACTTGAGTCTTAACACTCTAGTGATCTCCCCTTAGGTGTTTGCTAAAATCAATTTGAACAAACTAGACACAAGGACAGTGAAGGAGAATTGATTATTGCACACACATTCTACTAGTCTATTCTTGCATGACTAGGTTCATTCCTACACATTAGATCGAAAGGATCCTCTTTTTTTTCAAACTTGGAAAGCTTAGGTCTAGAACATAATGAATTCTAAAACTACACATCACCTCAACATAAAAAAACATTAATTTCAATATTTATTTATCATTATTTTAAAAATTAAATGCATCTATTCCCTTCCTTAATTTCCAAATAATCACTACATATTTATAAACCAATTCTTTTCAATCTAAATTAATTATGTTAAATTTTTTTCTTAAAATTGATTACACCAAAGGGATTTAATTCGTTCAAAGTTATATTGTAAAAAGAAAATAAATTTTATCCTCTAAATTATTGTAGAAAAATGTTGTTATTTGTATTTGAACAACTAGGGCCTAAATTTATTAGAAAACTTTTCTTGTCAAGCATTTTTTAAAAATAGTTTTCAAATGTGATCTTATTTTTTATTTGTAATAGTGTTCCAAATTTTTTATTATATTTTATAGTTATTTTTTTTAAAATATGACCATACAACCATAAAATTTAGGCCCTACTAGAAATCAACCATTTTTCACATTATTTTAAAAATAAATTATTCATCAATTAACATATGCTCAAGGTGATGTCTTACTAGATAAAATACCAAACTTAAATATGGAAAAAAATCTTAGTTATGTAAAAATTAATTAGAACTAAAAAATAAATTGGGATTTACTTTCTAAAAGTTGGTGAAAATTTAATAATTGTTTTTACCTATTTATTTTAAAATTATTATTTTATTAAAGGATTTTATTTTTTCTACTGAACTTGAATTGTTCTAGAAGTGACTTTACCAACAATCAATAATCTTATTGAGTATAAGGTTTTCCAAACCATAAGGGATGAGGTTGATATCATGCCTAAAAAAATTCGATAAAATGGATAATTCTTAGTCCTTTTCACTTTACCTAATTATGCCCACATTACCCTTAGGTTTCAAATATGATTATATAACACTCAACAATACTTTTTTCTAGAAATAATACATAATATTTCCTTTTTTCTTTTCCTTTTAATTATAGTGACAAAAGTGTCTACTTTATACTTGTTTCTTTTGTTTAACATTTCTTCTAGTGTTTTTATACATTAAGTATAAGTTTTTCATTCATTTTGTTTGTTTATCACTCTTTTTTAGTTCCCTCCTTTATTAACTATGATTGTGTTTAATTTTGACTATTTGACACAATAATTTTTCTTGAAAGTAAAACTATATAGGTTGCAAGGTGTGTGCCCTTGGTCTCCTTGCGATGTGCATTAAGAAAAAAAGAACACCACTAATAAGATACCAAATTTTTTTTAATTAAGAAAAATATAATAAATAATGTACTCCACTCTAACTTCTTAGTTTAACAAAATTTCAATAGTATAATAGTAATTCACATGCATTAATCATAAAACCACCATCTAATTCCTCCAATCTATATACCAAAGGGAAGATAAAGCCATACGAGCTTTCCCAAAATGAATGTACACAAATACTATTTTCCATTTTCCATTAACAAATTACATGTTCCAATGTGCAATTATGACAACACTCAAGATAGAATCCATAAATAGATAAAATATTTGACTAGTGACTCCTAATAAGGACACATAAAAAATTAGTCCTCCACCATGAATGTAGAATATAATGATGGTCACAAGAAAATTATTAAGACATTTTCTACTTCTCTCTACATAACTCCCATGTGTTACATGTTAGAGATGGTCAACTACATTGATGAGAACAAATATATAACTTCCATCTATTTCTTTATTGATAACCTTCTCATTTAATACCATTACATCAATATCCACTACTCTTATAGGTACTATAAAAGTAGATAATGGATATATGTCTCTAAAGTTAAAAAAATAGATATCCATTTCTATTTGATATCTATTAATAATAGATATCTATTCCTTTTGACATTTTTTTCCCTCAATTATTGCATCAAGAGTGCTTTTGGATTTGGCTTGGGGATGTCAAACTTGAAAGGTTACTACCCCAATGTGTTTAGAAGGGTTCTAGATAGTTTTTGGACTTAACCCTTTGTGTTGACAAGTTGTTTTAATCAAAATTTGATGAAACAAAAATGATTTATTGAGTAAATTGTGAGTATTCTACTGATATAAGATATGCTTTATTTTTAATTTAATAGATAATTATTATTTATTTTCTACATTTACTATGTGTAAAGTCCTCATTGATAGAGCGATTGAAAAAAAACTATAAATTTTGAATCGAAAGATGTGTCACACTCCATGCTTCCAAAAACATAGGTTAAAAAAATCATAAACTTTTGACCATGTAATGGTGGCTAGACAAATGCTTTGTAATATTTTAAAAAAAACCTACTTAAAAAATCATAACTAATTTATATTGAACAATAGGAAAAACTAATTTTTTTGCTCATACTTAGGTTGCCACTTAGAGGCCTTGTTTGGCTAATCATGATCTTGCATTAACCCAACTATCCCTTGAGATGATATAAAAGGTGCTTGTGTAGAAGAAAGTGTAATAAAGAAAATGGAGGATTTTGTGCATGAGAATGTAGTTAAAATATGTATTTTTGAAGGCATAAATGTTGATGATAGAATTACAACAACAAGATCATAGAGGTAAGTTATTTTTTGAATTTAGTAAAGATGAAATTTATGTTAAGTTACCTATATATGAGATGAACAAATTTGTGGGTGAATAACTAGGTTATAGAAAAGTTTGGTCCTTTGAAGGACATAATGAAAATAATGTAGATAAGTATAAGAGAAGATATAGGAGATGATGAGAAAAAAAGATTTTTAAGAAGAAAAAATAGATGAAGGTGAGAAGAAAAATATGGAAACTTTTGATTTCCATAATATTTATAATATTGATATGTATGTAGGTGTAGTGGTGAGTCAGAATTGGGAAGAATAATTTTTGATGAGAATAGATTATAGTTGGTCAAATCTGACAAGAAAATATGAAAGTAGAAATATTTGGTGGATGTAGTTGGATTATGGTGGGTTAATTCCCACAAGAGAATATGAAGAAAGCATTGGAAATATGAACAATAACCCACTTGAAGCTAGCCATACTTCAAAGGATCAACCAAGAAGAATACCATCCACATAAATGAAGAAGTGTTGCAACATGTGCAAGAAGACAATTTGATCAATTGATGATCTTGAATATATTGAGATAGAACTCATGAGATGATTTAATTTAATAATGGAAAATGTCTCCTCTACAATTTCACATTTATTTGGGCCCTCCTTGTTAAATTGAGCTTAATGTGGCCTTGATTTAGTGTTGTAGTGTGTTTAACACATTCACATTAGGTCTTGGGCCCTTGTAAACTAAATGGACTTAATTGTACCTTATTTTGAGTGTTGTAAAGTATTGTACCACACTTTCACACTAATATAGGGGTTTAGTAATTAATGGGGCTTCTTTAAGCTTTAATTGGCCCTATCTTGCATCCACGAGCCTTAATTAAAGCATCTTTCTAAGGATAATCCTGACATGAACCAATATCCAATTATAATTCATGTCTTTTTGGATTTTACGGCCCATATTTAGTGATCTGGGACTCATATGCCACCTTGGGCATATGGCTCCCACCTAAGTTTTGGGGGCCCGATCTAGATTTTACATGAATCTAAGCATTTCTTAAAAAATGTGTCCCAAAGCCTAGCCTAATGGGACTCATACACCACTTCTGGTGTATGAGTCTCATGTGGATTAAAATTAAATTAAATTCAAATTCTTGGTGTGATTTTATTCTCCTAGATATGATGTTGGCTTGTAGTGTTGTAATTTTGAGGAATTTGGCATAAACAAGTATAAATATTGTAAACCGTCGCATTTTGGTCACCCATCCAATCCCCTTTCTCCTTTTAGGTGAAAAATCCTAGGAGGAGCAAAGCATTGTGAGGGGTGATGGGTTCCATAGGTGCAGGCCAAAAGGCTTCTATGGAAAAATTACCTTTAGACGATAAAGGATTAAAGCCACTATGGTGTATGGTAAATATCTCATTTCCATGTGGAAACTTCAAAAATTTGTGAACAACCTAGGGGACTACTTTCATCGAGCAGAGCCAAGCATGACCCAGCCATAGAAAAAATTGGTCTAATTGTGGAATAATAAAAAGTGTTACATCCAAAGTTTTAGGTCCAATTTGTAAGGGGAGTACAATTGATCTGATTATAGGGCACACAAAACCAGTATGTGTTTTAGTCCATGTAGTTGGTTTGTTATAATCATCTTGATATAGATCATGTGATACTAGAAATTCTTCTATGATCGCATTCTCACCACAGGCAGGATCTATTAATAACCCATTGGTGGGCTTATCATAGATTCAACCAGTTATGTAAAGAGGACCATCAGGAAGTTGTTTAAGTATATCTTTAGAAGAAAAAGTGATATCAAGATTTTTGTTGGTTGGGCCCTTAGGAGAAATAACATCTATTGCACCCACAATTTCATCCATAAGAGTTACTTGGGTATTATTTGGAGTTATATCATGTTGTCAATTATTTGTATCAATGTTCATGACTTGAGGGTTTGAAGGTTCACTAGCCTTGACAAATGAAATCTTTTTTTTAGGCACAGGGTTGGTAAAGATTTATAAATTCTGGTTAGGGGGTGCAACAAACTTATTACCTTGATCATTAACACTTGCAATGGAAAATCGAGCCGAATCAATGAGGTCTTGAACTAAGTGTTTGAGATGTTTGCATTGTTCAATATCATGGCCATTTTGGCAATGAAAATGACAATAAGCATTTTGTTTGAAGGTAGGTGGTAAAGGATTGGTGGTATCAAGTGGTTTAATGATAGGTAAAGTGATCATTTGTTGTTGGATCAATTGGTTCATTGTATTATGAAGGGTATTGGGTAAGGGGGTGAATTGTCTCTTCAGGTCCCCGTATGTATAAGGCATCATTGCTTTAATAGCTGCCACCTGATTCAAAACAGGTTGGGGTGGTTGTGGAGAAGGCTTATTGAACTGTAAAAAGCCTCGATTTGGTTTTTGAAAGTTTTGTGTGTTGTTTTGATTATTTTGCTCAGACTTCTCAGCTCGGTCAGAAGTGGACTTGGAATCATGACTTGAAATTGAGTTATGATAGTCACATTTGGTTGTGAATATGTGCATGAACGAAGGGAATTTCATCATTGTTAACTTATATTGAAGGTTTGTGTGCAAGTTTTTGATAAACATCTTCTGCAAATGTGAATCAATAATTTTGACATCAACTTGAGCATATAATGACTGATAACGTGAAATAAAGTCAGTTACTTTTTCATCAGCATTTTGTTGACATCACATTAAATCAGCCATTGTCTTCTTAGGAGTCATATGGACTTGGAAATGACTTACAAAGGCATCCAAAAGTTCATTAAATGATCGGATTGAATGATTAGTTAAGTTTAAAAACCACTCTAATGCAATATCTTTCAAGGTCATAGGAAAAAGTTTAGCTAAGAGTTTATCATCAAGGAAAAAATCACTATATAAAGCTATATAAGCATTGACATGGTTAATAGGGTCTCCTTTTCCTCTGTATTTCTTTCTCAAACCTAGACATTTCAATTCCTTGTGGCATCTAAGTGTGTATGACTTCAAGGGATAATGGACTACTACAAATGTGATATGTAGGTGGGGCATTTTATCTTTGGCTAATGGTGGAGATTTGTTGTTGCATGGATGAAATCGTATTAAAGAGTTGTGTAATGATGGGATCGGTGTAAGTGGTATGAGGTGGAAGGAAAAATGGAGATGGAGTGTATGTAATGTGAGGGGAAGTGAAAGGGACACTAAGAGGGGTGAAGGTGGAGGATGGAATGTTAGTTGTAATTGTGAAAGAAGGAGCCACACGACTAACCTATTGCATAGTTTTTGTGACTTGAGGAGTGGTATAAGTTGGTATATATGTTATGGTTGAAGGGGGAGGAATGTGAGATCCTCCTTGGCTTGTGATGATGGTTGTTGATTGGGAAGTATTAGGATCATTTTTATTGTATATCTTAACAATTCTATTCATGACTTGTAAGCCATCGTCACTTTCAATCAAATAATGAAGGTTTTTTATGGCAGGTATGGTAGTGGTGGAAATGTTTTCAAGAGACAAGTCCTGTTGTAAATGTGCAAAATCCTAATGAATACTAATCACCTTGTCTTGCGGAATGGAATTGTTTTGTGTGTCAACATTCATAGGATGAAAAGGAAAAGGCATAGAAGTGGTATTGTCCATGCCTAATGCACCATTTTCCATACTAGGAGTAGGAGCTCTTGATATCCCATGGTCCACTATGAAAGTGTTATTGTGGGAAGCCATGAGTCTAGAACTTCGTCTCACTAAAGTATTATCAATGGGGCACCAAACACTCATACAAGTACCACAAGAGATAGGGTGGATGCAAATGTAACGCAATATAGGAAGAATGAAATGAAAAAGGCAATAATTTTGAAAATTGAAACAAAGATGCAGTACCAGAAAATAGAAAGACAGAAAATACCTAGAAATTTCCAAAAAATGCAATGCAAACTATGCAAAAGGACTAATTCGCCCAAGGTGGCGATTTAGTCCCATTGATGATTTTTTTGCATTTTTCAAAATTTTTAAATGTAAATCTATGTCTTTTAGATGTAAAAATTCAATTACAGTATGTAATGGTAGAACTTTTTTCTTTTTCAATGCAATAATGATGCAAGAGTGCAAGGTAATATGAACTTTTTCACTAATGCAATTGAAAACCCTAGGATGCACTTTAACTAATGCAGGATGCAATGCAAGTGAAACCTAGTATGTTCTTGAAAATCAGAAAGGAACAATGTTCAAAAGAGTCATGTTCACCAAAATGTAAACGATGATTTTTGTGTACCCCTCACAATGCTTTGCTCCTCCTAGGATTTTTCACCTAAAAGGAGAAAGGGGATTGGATGGGGAACCAAAATGTGAGGGTTTACACTCAAAGTCTATGTTAATGATATGGAATTATGTCTAATTAATATGTACTAATGCAATAATCTGAAATTGAAGTAATCTAATGATGCAAAACTATGAAAATGTAAATTGATGGAAAACACAAAGTGATATGCAGAAATACCTAAGAAATGCAACTATATGATGAAATAACATAATAGAATGGAAGAGGTGCACCTGGAATTAGAAGTTTGATGTTGAAAGATTCTAGAATCTTGGAAAAGTTGCTTGAAATGTTGACAAGGACACTTAGGCCAGACTGGGCTACTTAGTCCCAGTTTTAGGAAACTGTGAGAACAAGAATTTGCCAAATGGGTGTTCAAAAATGTCAAAATTTGTTTTCAGGCCCGAAAGAAGGACTAATTCACTCTTAGTGGTGACTTAGTCCTCTTCTAGATTTCAAGAAATTCGGGACATAATCTTGTAGTCTCAGGTCCGCGCTTCTATTTCTGATAGGTGTCTATACTAGATTTTACAGAAAATGAGGCAGAAAATCTCTCCAAGCTTGAAATAGGATGATGTTTATTTGATTGAATTGATACACTTTTTGATAAATT
Organism: Sequoia sempervirens; assembly: GCA_007258455.2. Classification (NCBI taxonomy): domain Eukaryota; kingdom Viridiplantae; phylum Streptophyta; class Pinopsida; order Cupressales; family Cupressaceae; genus Sequoia; species Sequoia sempervirens. The sequence continues at coordinate 503,348,313 of VDFB02000015.1, forward strand.
TTCAACACCTATTATGTGAAAATACTACATAAAAAAGTCACATGCAAAAGGGGAAAAAAATGGTTGAGGGTTAGAGAATAGGGGTTTGCCTTAGTCAAACCCCACTTTGGTAATCAAACCCTAAAAAATGAAATAGAATGAAATGAGTATGATAAATAGATAACATGCAGATGAAAATGTCATAAAATTACCACATCATTGATGCTCAAGTCTAAAGATATGCAATGAAGAACTCCAATACCTTGACTTAACAATCCTTGATTTGCTTGAATGCTTAATGAGTGCAAGAGATTGTATGTGATTTGAAGATTTCTTGAGTGAATCAGGAGATGTAAAATGAGGTGAAAAACCCTTATTTATATTTTATTTTACTAAAATTTCCCAAAAGTAGCACATCACAAGCCAACCTTAAGGGTTAGAGGACAAAATCCCACTAGAAATTTAAAATTATTTTGAGTTTTGTGCATTAAATTAAGTGGGTGTTGGGAATTTTGGGGCATTAAAAGTTTTCCAATAGAAATATCCTCAAAAATATAGTTAAAACCAAATGGAAAGTGTATTAAGGGGTCATTTGGACATGAGAAAGGGTTGAATTAATAAAATTAAGCCTAGAAAAGTGTAAAATATTATCACAAGACTTTACAAAACTTCAAAATAGGACTTAATAAGTGATGAAAAGGTGATTTATAGGTGAATTGTAATGAATAGAATCTAGAAAAGTGTAGAAATGTCTTACAAAACTTGACAAGACCTTCACAAGACATCATAATTTGAATGTTTAAGCCACATTACTACATTAAATCAAGGAAAAAACAAGCCAAATCCCATTAGAAGGACTCAAGTGAGCGTAAAAGTTTTAACTATACATTTTTTGGTGACACAAATACAAAGTTATTTCACTCATTTTTCACCTAGCAAGTTGAATGAGCATTCCTTATAGAAAATTAGAGTTAACAAGAGAATTCAAGAGCATTCAAGAGTTTACAAGAGCATTCAAGAGTTGATTATCAAGTGTTTTAAAGCATTATTCAAGTACCAAGCATCATGTCAAAGTCATCATGCATTATATTTGTTTTTGAGCTAACATTTGTGATGTAGGGTTTCATGATTCAAGCAAGTATTCAATTCAAGATCTACTACATTCAAGCAAGAGTCAAGATCCAAATCCATTGGAGTCATCTCATACATGTTTGCAACACTTTATTCTTAGAGTTTGGTGAGTTGTAACATTGCATATATTTTTTTAAATTTTTATTTAGAATGGAGGAATCGGTCGAGTATCTATGCCCCTATAAACTGTAGTGTGCCTAGTAAAATTTTCTCACTTGACCGGTGGAGCTAGCACGACACACCCTCTAGTAGCACGAGGGTGGGGAGACTAGACCTTGTGACCACTTTCTTGCAATAGGATGCTTTAGCCAATTGAGCTAGGACCACCACCCATTTTGTAACATTGCATATTTTTCGTTCATCAATCCTTCATTTCATTTTATTTCATTACAAGGTTTGATTACCAAAATGGGGTTTGACCAAGGAAAAATCCTTTCTACCAACAAAACAATGTTTTCCCCCTCCTTAGTCTATTATTTGTAGACTTAGGTTGAAGACACATTGAAGAGGAAGATTGGAGAAAAGTTGTCAAGTTTTCACATCATCTACAAGGTTATTGAAGGACATCTATAGAGAAAACTTTGACATTTCAAATCCAAAAACTAGGTTGAGAAGATAGAGAAAAGATTGAAGAGTAGATTCAGATCTTGATCCTCTGAAAAAGACAAATAGGACTAATATGCCACTTCTGGTGTATGAGTCTCAGTATAGTGAAATTTGTAGTTTTCAGGAGTTCCAAACTTGTCTTTGCTAGATTTTTGTTCCTGCCCAGAAACCCTAATTTGGGACTAAATCACCTTGAGTAGTGTATGAGTCCTAGTAGACATTAAATTCAACATTTTTTAAATTTTAGGTCTCCAATCAAGTTGCTACAAGTTTCCACATGCACACTTTTGGTTTCTCAGCTTTACTATTCTATTTCGCATTCATTTCCAGGTCATTTAGTGAAGATTTGCATATCATTAGGTTTGATCATTAGGTCTTGCATGTCATTAATATTTCCAAGCCCTAGCTTGGTGGTGAACCCCTATTTAGTAATTTATCATACCCTAGAACACCCTTATTGTAGATATCTTTCCTTCATTTCATCCCTAGCTTGATATATCTAGGGGTCTATTTGAATACCATGCTAGAAAAATAGGAGGGTCTCATAGATACCTCGTTCCATCTCCCAAAAAGGTGGAACCCAATTTCCCTTATTAAATTTACAAATGTACAGGAGCCTTGCTTATATAAGCAAGGAGAGACGTAGCTAGGTAACCACCTTAGTTGCAATCATTAAATGCCTAATGAATAATTATAAATGCATGAGAGAAATGTTAAATTCCTAGATAACTACATGCCTATTAATGAGATATGGTCCCATTAAATACTAGTTTCTAGAATGCCAACTAGGAAACTAAATCCTATGTAAACTTATTAATGATGTGAGTAGGTCCTCACTAATATCTAGTTAAGAAATATCTTCATTCATGCTAACACACACCATAAATGCAACTTGGGAGTGTAGTTATGATGGAAATGATGAAATATGATGCAATACGATTGGTCTCGACTACTAGGACATGCTAGGTACCCATGTACACATGAAAATGAAATCTCTTACAAATGGAGAGAAGGAGAAAACCTCATGGGACAAAAATCCTCCCCGAAAAGGAGATATAATGCAAAATCTAATGATAATCATGTACTAGTAATGGAAGTGATGTATGGAGGTCTCAGCATTAATACCCCCCAAGAGCTACATCCATCACAAGAACTTACAATAATCAATATCCCCCCTTAGGAGGCAAGTAGAGAGACTATGTAGGTCCCCCACAATATGTAATCACCTACAAAAATGGTAAGTGCCTAAAAAAAAACATGATCCAATATGGAAAAACAACTTGTCTCACTTTGGAAGAAACAAAACCAAGTAAAAATGTATAAATTCTTTTCATTCCATATAGGAATTGAAGGAATGAAGGATGAATGTGTATGATGATGATGTCTTTGAAAATTTCTCATGTGTCTCCTTGCCTAAGCAAGATTAAAATGCCACAATCAAATTAGGTACATTCCCAATCAATGAAGAAGGTGAAAAACCAAGACTATGTGGAAACTGATGTTGAACAAGATCCAAAGATAATGCAATGACCCATCCATTGAAGGAATATATGGAGACTATATTTCCCCCCTAGAATGAAGTGTCCTTAGTATCACTGAAAGAAGTTTGAAGCCAAAAGAGTGTCTAGTGATGAAAAACCACATGTCTCTCACTAGGAAGTAGAAAATCCAATGGGAGATGTTGAAGAAACTCCAAATCCAAGAAGGAACAAGAGGGAAGAAGCCTCATATATGAAATCACTAAAAAGGAATCAAGGGCCTCCAAGTTGGTCTCACCAAGATTAGGATCCCCAATCAAGGTCAAAACAATGGAATGGGGAGACTCAAGAAGACCCTCCAAAGTGCAATCTACATAGAGGAGAGATATCCTCTCAAGAATGTCCTCCAAACTTGTAGAAGTAGCCAAGTATTCAATACCTAAAATAAAACCATCTTGTGATCCCAAGTCTAGAAAAATAAATATTTTTTGATGAATAGGAATGGGCGAAGCCTCAATCAGTGACTTTGGACAAGGAATCACTGAAGGTGAAGGTACATCATTTGTCTCTAATGGAGAAGAAGCATCTTAAGAACCCTTGATATCCTCATTTGAAGATTCAAAGCATTCTAAATCTGTAAGCTCTCCTACATAGCAATATTATCACAGGGTATCTTCTCTGAAGACTGAAGAGGCACATGACATTCTAAATCATGAACATCAGGGAATGGTGGAATATTAGGATCTCCATATATCTCCCAAGTATTAGTCCAAAGAATATGAAGATAGTCACAATGATTAATAGCTTTCAAAAAATCATCATCAACATGCATTGCAATAACCTATAACACATCGTACCTTCAACAACTCTAAGTAGATTTTTGGATACCTTATGAGGAGGGGGAAGAAAACCATACAAATGTGGCAAAAATTGAAGTGATTGGAGATGATTTATGATACAATATCTCCATTGTCTATAGTTTCCCCTTTCCAAAATAACTAGTGGTAGATGAAATGAAAACTCCATAACAAACTATGAAAAATATCTAATATAACAAAGACACTGGCCTTTAATATCAAATAGAAACTCTCAAATATGATGCACAACTGAAAATGAAGCCTCCCAATGCAAATAGACTTTCTCCAAATTGCAATATGTCTAAGTTATCAAGTAAATTCCACAAATTGCAAAATCTCAATAGAATGTACATGAGGATGGATCTAAGAAAATTAGATGGAAAAATGATAGAGCTCTGAATCACCTTCACAATGCTACCAAAATCTCCAAAATTTGAAAAACTAGTGAAAAGATACAAGCTCAAGAGTCTAAAAGGAAGCACTAACTTCAAGTTGTGATAAAATATTATTGGAATTAAATCTGATAAAAGTTTCTACACCACTAAATCGCTCTTGGAACCAGATTTCCAATGATATCTCATTTGTGAAAATTTGATACCTGAGTCAAAAGTTATGGTGATTTTAAGAAAATTTCCCAATTAAGACATGATGGGTCTTCTGTGACAGTCATTTGGCCATCAAATTTAAAATATATTCACTTGAATTTTTTGAAAAATCACCAAAAAATAAATTTACCTCAAAATATGATGTATTTTATATGATGCCAACCAAAGAGTGGAATTTTTTCTACAACAAGGGGGAGGAAATTTTTTCCTACAACTTGTATGATCTATACGATGCCCTTCCAACATCAATGCAAAAAACCTCTGATGGCTAAGCTGGATGATGAAGTCAAATTTCAACAAATGGGTAGTCAATCCTTAGTTTTTTGCACCTTTTGAACACAACGGCGGGGTTAAATCTAACCCAAAGTGCCTTAGGAAATAGTTGTCACCCAGATGAGAAAAACTAGCCCTTCATGAAAGCCCTTTAGCCTTTGATAGCCTCCTCAACTCAACTTCCTAATATGAGATGGATCTCCTATGTCCTATTCTTTGATACCATGTTGGAAATATGAACAATAATCCACTTGAAACTTTTCACACTTCAAAGGATCAATAAAAAAGAATACCATCCACATAATTAACTTAGAAGTGTTGCAACATGAGCAAGAAGACAACTTTATCAAATGATGATCTTTAATATATTGAGATAGAACTCATGAGATGATTTATAAATTTACAAGAGCCTTTCTTATGTAGGCAAGGAGAGAGGTAGTTGGATAACCACGTTAGTTGCAAACATTAAATTTTCCTAATGCATAATTATAAATGCACGAGAGAAATATTAAATGCCTAATTAACTACATTCCTATTAATTAGATATGGTCCCATTAAATACTAGTTTCTAGAATGTCACCTAGGAAAATAAATCCTAAGTAAACTTATTAATGTTGTGAATAGGTCCTTACTAATATCTAGTTAGGAAATATCCCCATTCACACTAATGAAAGAAGCATTAGGTGGAGGGGAAAATTTTGTAGTGGTTTGGAATCCACAAAAGAAAGGATAAAATATAAAAAAAAATGTAGGATGAGGTTGGAACATGGTGGAAACAAATCCACAAATAAATAAAAGTAAGAAAAACAAATTTGGCATAGGAAGAAATGGTTTTTTCCTTCCAAATTTTGCATGAAAGAATGAAGAAGTATTGCAAGGTACTTATCATAGCATTCGATTAGGCTACAAGTGGTTTACAACTTGAAAGGGTGTTTCTACTACTCAACTCTATTTTTTGAGTCATGCTCACAAAATTCTTACTCGACAGGTCTGATGCAAGACCATCTAGGTCCACAAGTAATCTTGCATCAACCAAAAACATTTTAGGTTTTCTTTAAATTTTTATTTAATGTAGTGTAGAAAAATGTATATCTTTACATTTTCACACCTAATTTAGAATTAATATTAAAATGAACTAAATTATGCCTTAATTTAGTGTTGTAATATGTATTTTACAAATTTACATTAAGATTAAGGCCTTTTTAATTAAAATGGACTTAATTATGCCTTAATGTGGTGTTGTAGAGTGCACTTCTTTACACTTTCACATTGATTTATGTCTTCTTTAATTAATTGAGGTTGATTTTCCTTAATTGGCCCCTTTAATTCAAATCCAAGCCTAATTGATCAGATTTTCCAAAGAGGAAACCTAAAATTTAGTAATGCCTTAACATAACACTTCACCTTGAGCAATGTGTGTCCTAGGTAAGTAACCTATGACCCATGCACCCATGGCCAAATGTGTCCTCACTTAGACCTAGGACCCTAATTTAAATTGTGTATTTGATAGTATTTTAATATTTTCAAATCTATATTTCAATGTCGACTTGTGATATTTGAATTTCGGGAAATTAAGGATAAATTAATATAAATACAAGGGTTTTTTATCAAATCAATATTAGATTTTTGAGAGATCAATTACAAGAGAAAATATTATTGTCAAGAGTATTCAAGAGAGGATTTCTTCATCATTTGTTGCAACAATCAAGAACCAAGCATTAAGTTAAAGTTATGTGGAGTCATGCATGTTTTTGGAGCTAACATTGTGATGTAGGTTTCATTATTCAATCAAGCACTCAAATTATCATTTCAAGAAAAGATTCAAAGTCAAGATCCATATCCATTGAAGCCATTTCATACAAGTTGTAGCTCTCCATTATGAAAGGTTCATCCAAGGATTTAATTTGCAAGTTGAAGATCTCAAAAGTGCAAAATTGCAAAGTTGTCACCTTTGTTGTCATCTCATAGAAAATTAGTTGTCAAATATATTTTTGACTTTCTAATTGTGAAAATGGAGAATTTGGGATTGCAGATATAGGAGAAAAGAACCTAAAAACATATTTTGAAGAGCCCTACGCAGGACCTATTCATGATAGGGTGAATGGGTCCTTAGATAGCTTCTTAAAACATGATAGGGTGAATGGGTCCTTAGATAGCTTCTGAAAACACCTTTTTGTGAGAGGCACACAACATTTATCTCCTCCAAATTTTCTAGAAAGTTTGTAAGTTCCTTTAGTTTTATGCTTAATCTACTGAATCCAAGTTATAAAGTGCATTTTGGAGTTGATTTTCTATTTTTAATCTTTCTCCCCAAAGTGTTATTTGACCTAGACCCCTATCCTAACACAAAAAGGGAAATTGAAAGATTCCTCAAAGAATTCACTCACCTAAGGGTTGAAAGTGGATTTTGGTGTGAGGGATCTCATTTCCTAAATGAAATAGAAGAATAGGTGTTCACTACACTCATTTTTAACTTTCTATTTATAGTAAGTTTTGTGAAACATTCCAAATTTACTTTAAAACCCTATGTGTAGTGAACCCTCAACCATTTTTCTTTGTTTCATTTAATTTTGGTGTTTTCTTTAGGAGGAATTTTAAGATTAATGTTTTTTTGGAAAATTTGAAGACATCGACATATAGAGGAGTTAAAAGGGTATCTCTAGGTCAAATATGAAGGAAAATAAGAAAAAAATATTGAAGATATAGGTGGTAAAATGTTTGATTACTACTAGGAACTAATTAAAAGTTTTGGGTGTACTAGGAACCCATGCTATCCTTGATAGGTTCCTAGGTCTTGGTCTAGGACTAACAAGTTCTTGGTAAGCTATGACAAGTTCCCAAAAATTGTGTGAGCTTCAATTTTCTCATTTTCCAATGTTTAAATGAAGTGACTATTAATTCCATAGTTCTTAATGGGTAGGAACCACATGATAAGGTATTGAGTGTCAGGTTCCAATTGAGGATGAAATCCCTAATGAAGATAAATTTGAATGAGCTCTTTAATAAGTTCATAGGGAGGAAAAAACATTTGATAAAGTGCACAATTATAAATTCCTAAATAACTCAAAACCATCGACAATGTTCCCATTCTCTTTCAAAGCTCCAAAAAGGGGATAAGCCAAACGGTTTTGGGAGCTCCTAAGAAGATAGGGAACCCTTGATGAGGTGCTTTATGTCAGTTCCTAGTGGGGTTAGAACCCCTAATGATGGTTGAAATTTTTTGTAGTCTTTAAGGAGGTGGGAACCTCAACCTCAAATAAAGTATTTGGTTCTTGGTTCACACTAAGGTTGAAACCCTTGATCAAGAGTTGAACATTTTTTCAAATTCTTAGTACTAGGTTCCTAAATAAGGGTAGAACCTATTATTTAAGAAGAAATAATCTTATTTTAATGAAAGGAAACTTATATTAATATTTTAAAAGCTTCTCAAGGATGAAGGATAAAGTAAAACATGTTAGATTGTTCCCAAGTGTGCAAAAACCTCTAGTAATAGGGGTTAGTTATTGGTTCACACTAGACAAGGAATACCTAATTATAAAAGAACAAAATATAGATGGAACTTGTGGATGAGAAGATCAATTAAAAGAATGTTTGATGCAATAGTTAAAATACCTATCATTTTGGTTATAGGACGCAAATGTGAAATAGTTCAACTTCTAACTAGAGGGAGTATAGAAGAGGAAAAACAATATGCCATGAAAGGGGGAAGAAGAGGAAAAAAAAAAAAATGAAAGAATAAATATTAATTCCATGAATGTGAGTGTAGACACGTGAAATTAGCATAATGCATTCGATTAGGTCATATTCATCCACTTAGCAAATAAATCAAGTTTATTTATCAATCTCCTAAAGTCATTAGTTTAAATTAAATAAATTAACTTGATCCTAACATCATCTTGCTTTTAATTAAATAAATCAAGCCTTTTATTTAATTAAATCTGAAATCACCTTCCATCCATTTTGATTTAAATAAATCCAAATATTCAAGTCAAAGGGGCCAAACTCACCTAATCATCATTAAGCTAATCTAATCCTAATTAGCCTAACCTAACCACGTATCACATCCTCTAGATATTACCACTTGCACAAATAAATCAATTTATTGATTTAGTAAATCCAACATTTTTCATCAACATGGCATCTTTGAGGAATATTCCCTCAAATTTGAATTCAAAAACAAGTGGACATGTACATCCAGCAATGCAATTAATAAGCTCTTACATGTCCCTTGCACAAGTCAAAGTCAACATTTACTCTCAAATTCAAATTTGAAATTTCTCCCTCTTGGGCACATTTCCCAAATCTTGCACACTCCTCAACCACTCACAAGTTGACAAGTGGCATCTTCTCATTGGTCCAATATTTGTCCCAAATTCATCCATTTGGCCATTCTCTTATCAAAAGAATCTATAAATAAAAAGCTTCATCTTTAATCAAATCCTCCACAATCTCCACAAATCCACAATCATTCATGTAAAGTCACTCTCTTCAGGAGAACTAATTTTTTCCATCTTATCATCATCATCTAGCTTATCTATCAAGGATTGGGAAAGGGTTATTTTCCATAATAGCACCAATCCACTATGAGATATAATTCTCCCCATGTTTTATTATATGAATTCAATTTATCTATCTAAATCTTTGTTGCTTTCATGGCATTATTAGCATGTAGAGTTATTTCATAGGGATGTTGATTATTAGTTTGGTTTTAAAATGCTAACCAAATGTAGATTTTAGCATCCATAGTGAGAAGCTTCCATCCTCAAAGATTGGAAGAAGGGGCATCAAAGAAGAGGGAATATAATTCATCATTAGAGAAAGGGTGATAAATAAGAGAAAAATATAGAGAGACAAGGAGTTAGAGGTAAATGTAGGTGTTGGATGAGAGGAATGAGTTATTGAAGAACACATAAATTGCATAGGAAAGATGAGGCAAAAAGTATCTATAATAAGATAGATATTGAAAGCCTTGTCAACATATTGTGTGGGATGTAAGAAGAACTCTAAAGTATATTTTTTTTTAAAAGTAGATTTTATTTTATGATAATTAGTATAATTTTAATTTAAACTCAATGATTATCATTTGAGCTATGGGTGATTCCATTGTGAGTGTGGATATTGTTGTATTGGTTGTGTAATACCCCTTGACTGTGGCTACATTAGATAACCTTTGACATTTCAATATGGTATATCCACATTTCAATAAATTATGGTAAGACAATTTAATTCTATTTTGAGTGATTTTGAGAAATTTGAAAAAGAATTGAAAAAAACATTTTGTCTTCATGGATGGATCAAATTTCATTGTTGTAGAATGTAAATTGTTGGATGATTGACCATGTGAAGAAAAAAATTAAAATATAATCAATATAGACAATTCATAAATGTATTCTTGAAATAATTACATATTTTTTAGATGATATATGTTTAAAACATAAAACAGAATTGAAGAAAATTTCCTTATAACAATAGGATTATACCTTTCCCATTTCAGTTATGATTTAGTAATTTTATTCAACATGAAAGGTAGGGATCATTAAATGGGGGCTTAGGTTAATAGATAAATATGGAATTAATTTTTATAGTATAGCTGAAAATTTAAGAACTTCTAGAAAAGAGTATAGAGTATTTAATAATGAAGTATTGAAGAGAAATAAAGCATTGGAAACTAAAATAGAACTCATTTAGATTATAGTCAAATAGTAATGTCATTAAAAATTTAGAATTGTAACAAAAAAATTAGAGATAATTATAATAAAATTCACAAGGAGGAAAAGATTTATTGGAAATCAAATTAAAAATACCACATGGATCAAAGAGGTTACTCAAAAAATAAAAGTCTTTCACAATATTTAATAGAAATAGATGATAGTCATAGGTGATTTTGTAGACATATTTGATAGATATTAATAATATTATATAAACATTTTTTATAAACAATATTTAAACATAAAAAGGTATAGACATACCTCATAACACAATTTTTTCTTTGAACATAAATAGAGTTTTTTTATCTAGATGTTTCACTAAAGGCTGAAATATAATAAGTTTTGAAACATTTTTTAAAAAATGTCTATGTTTTCATAAGATTGATTTTAAATAAATAAGTTCAAATTTATCTAGCCCTTATGTGAAAGAAAAATAAGCGAGTTATTCGAATGCTTGCACCTTATTCCTTGCTCTAATATACTATGAGATGGCCATTGCAAAGCATAGATGGCTAGCTTCATTTTCTTAAATTGAATAAAATTATGGAACTCTATTGATCCATATTAGTATGCAACAATGTGTTATTATAAGTAGGGAATAATGATAAAATTAACATGGTCACATTATACAATAAGGTGTAATATATTATTTTGATGAATTTTCATAAAATATTTTTAGTTGGGATACACTCATGTAAATGGGTCTTTATTTGTGAATCTAATAAAATAATTATGCATTAAATGTAGTAGCTTACACTAAATGATGCGTTAGTGGGAGGTGAATTATTTGAAGTTCTAGTGCCTGTTCTTCTTTCCCTAGATGATTTAAGTTCTTTTGTATAGGGGAAGAGTTGTAGAAGCAAACCCTTGAAAATAAGAATCATTGATTCTCTTCAAACTAAAATATATAATTTGTATCTATGCTTTTAACAAAAATAAAATAGCTATGATCAAAGGACCTTGTGTCTTGAGATATATACAGTTTAGATATTGAGGCGATAAAAAGATATATATCTAGAAAGAAAAGATGAATATAACATTAAGTTATTTTCCATTGATTCAATCCATATTTTCTATCACCATCTCTATTTTTTGTGAATAGGTGGAGTCAAAAAAATCTATAAGCATAGAAATGAAATCTCTCAATTAAATTTTAAACTTTTATTTATCCTCATCCATAAAGTTAATGTTTCTATAGGTGAGGAATTATAAAGGCAACCTTTTGAAAATCAAAGTCACTAATTATCCTTAAAAGACAAGGTACAGCAAAGATTCTTTGCAGAAATTATAGCACTAAGACCAAGAGACCCAATGCATTTAAGACATGTGTGGTTTGCTTGTTAAAGACAGCCTGAAATATTTAGAAAAAAAGAGAGGTATGGATAAGCTCTTCTTCAATCTATGATTTGGTTGCTAAAGTCTTGCTACGGAATATCTTTTAAAAGAAGAGGGATGGAGAATTCATATTTTGTACATCAATTATAAAAACATGTTTTTATCATCCATATTTTTTACATCAATTATAAAAACATGTTTTAATCATCCATATTTTTTTTATAAAAAGAGCATAATTAAAAGGTTCTATGAATATAGAAATCAAAACATCTCTGTTTTCTGAGACATGAAAAGAGTTATAAAAATAAGATGCATCTAATAAGAGAGCCAAGACCAAGAGACCCCATATATTAAGACATGATTTGGTTGTTGAATTCATTTCCATTTTATCTACAGACAAAAGACAATGTGAAAAATATGAAGAAAAGAAAGAATAGAATAAAAAAATTTAGCAAAATTCAATGCTGAGTAGATGTTTCAGCGAATGCATGATGGGTTCATGAACAACAACGATGGCGCTAAGGAATTCAAACAGCAATAATGAATAAACAGTAAGGAAGTAATGAATAAGAGCACATAAAACTGTATATATTGGAAGAATGAAATGTATTAGTTGAAAAATAGAATTGAAAAATTGAGTGGTGTTATCAAACATGGACATTGACAGCCAAGATTTGACAGGCAACTCAAACCAATAGAAAGAAAGCATTACTAAAATTGCTCCATGCGCATGGAGGTGTCTAAAACAAAATCAGATACGCTATTTAAGTAACATGAAGCTTTAAATTTTGTCCTTTAAGTATATGAAAATATAGTCCATGTCAAAAAGAATTTTAAAATGTGAGATTAGATTGGTTACCTGGTTTTATCTGTCAACATCAATAAATCTTCTGTGTGAGACATTCAAATAATTTTTTTTTTTCTTCTCTGAAAACATTCTATGGTGGCAACTTCATGAATACAAATGTAGATTCCGCGTGCTTGTTTTAATGGATTTTTTTTCTCAGCATTTTTCGATTGAAGAGTAAACATTATTGTTTTTAATCACGTGAAATTTGATATGTTATTTTTTTCTCTTTTTCTAATGATGCCCACCTAACGCACTCAACAAAGTGTTACTTTTTTAGGGTTTCAATAAACTTCATTGAAAGAGGTTATTTTACGTTAATTGGTAATTGAAATCAATACATTAAAAGATTCTAATTTATTGAATCTAATTTAATGATGATGATATAATATTTTTAATTTAATCATTTGTTATAGTTTGTGGAATTATAATTATAAAAGACTAGGTTAGGATTGTGTTTCAAAAGATATTGGGATAATAAACACCCATTGATCTTTTATTTGGACTAAAAAGATATCAAGTTGTATCATCGTAAATTGTCACCCTATGTTTTTGTAATGACAGAAAAAGTACTCCCTAACATGGACTTGATCTAGTGTTGTAATATGTCTAACATATTCACATTAGGTCTTGGGCCCTTGTGATCTAAATGAACTTAATGGTACATCATTTGAAGTGTTGTAACACACTTTCACACTTTTCTAGGGTCTTATTAAATAAATGAGCTTCTTTATGCTTTAATTGGCCATATTTTACATCCACAAGCCTCATTTAATGCATTTTTCTAAGGATAATCCTGACATAAATCAACATCCAATCATAATTACAGTATTTTTAGGTTGTGTGGCCCATATTTGGTGATTTGGGACTCATATGTCACCTTGGGCGTATGGGTCCCACCTAGGGTTTTGGGTCTCGATCTAGATTTTATACCTTTGTAAGTCTTGGTGTCATGCACCTCTCAAGGGCACCATCTCTAGCAAGATACCTTCACAAGAAGAGAGAAGCAAAAGCTATTTGACCAAAAAAAGTGAATGAATTGAGATAATTAAAATACATACTTGTACAACCTTTTAAAGGTAAAAAAGGTAATGGATATAAAACTTCCCGATATGGGAAACAAAATTACCTAGAATAATTAATTAAACTATTCTACCTAAGTAAGCTTAAGCAGGTAAATGGTAAAAACCATTTACTCCAACACCCCCTCTAAGTGCAACTTAGGGAGAATTATTATGCAAAAATGAATATGCAATATGGGTCCCGGCTACACAACCATGTTTTTGATAAAAGGGATAAACGGGTTTTACAGGGACCCGAAACCACAAAGTCACATTACAAGAAAAGACCAAAACAGAGGTCCAAAAGACAAAAAGGATGCCAAAGAGATAAAAACCAAATAAAACAGATAGCCACAAAAAGCTGCAACAAATCCATCAAACGGTCGGCAAGCAGACAAAACTGGGCCCAGCCACAGTTAATCCATAGACTTCAGAAGCTCGTCAGCAACTTCTTCCAGGTCCACCATATCCTGCATTCCCTCCATGAAAATCTAAGTCATTTTTGGGGTAGTCAGGGCTTTTCTTTTCATACTTGATCTGGTTCGCTTAGAGATCCCCACTTCCTCATCCTGGTCTTTCTCCTGATCAAGGTAAACAATCAACACTCTTTTATGGGTTTTCTCCAATCTTTCAATCATGGCTTTGATGATTAGAGAGTTATGTCTGGCAATTCTGCAGTTCTAATCAGCAATTTTTTTCATGGTTCCTTTAATTTTATCCAGTTCTTTATCACCAGTGCTATCCTTTTGTATATTATCCTTCACAATGGTATTCTTCTCCACTTCGAGCTGCATAAGCCCTACAACTTTGGCTTCAATTTCCCCCAACTTGTTATGAAGAGACAAATTTTTTCTTTTTAACTCGTTGATTTCATTAAATAACCATTTGGCATAATTAAATTGGTCCACAAAACCTCTCTTGGCAGCTTCAATGAAGTCAAAAGGGAGGTCACAATTAGAATTGACCCCAAAATTAACTGACTCCGTACCTCTAGGAGGGCTACAGTTCTCCTATTGACTATTCTGGGGGTAGTGGGGATCCACAAGACTAACCTCGGCCACTTTAGTGGAAACAGCAGGAGAGTCATCAGGGTAGGAAACAAGTTTGTTAACCAGAGATCTAGAGCCCACCAAATTGGCATTAGGGTTTGTGCAGTTAGGGGCAAGAACAGAGCAGGCACATGAGGGCTAGGGGGATCGGCCAGAGGCAGAAGGGGGGGCAGGGGAAGTGAGGAGAGCTTGACACGGCCAGAAGAAACTTTCATCTCAGATATACTAGGCTCAGTATCATCCTTGTCATGCTCCAAAGGGGCTATAGGGTTTGATAGAGCAGGCATATTCTAAAAGTGCTCATAGATGAGCCTTAAAAGACCAGTGTGAAGAATTAGGTATCTTTTAGGGCTTTTGCTATGGTCAGAAAAACTATTTCTCAGGGAACAAAGCAAGAAGAAAGGGATGGAGACACACACCTTATGCCAGAAGTGATTGAGCAGCATGAAGTGATATCTATAAACCCTATTGAAGCGACCGTCGAGAGTGATGTACTCCATGATAACCTTTAGCACTTTTCTCCATAAAGCTTTTATGGTGTTCGCTTCATAGTAACTATTCGTCGTCTTGACAAGTTTTTGCTTCTCCTTTTCAGTCTTAGGAAACCTCAACACAGCTTCATCAAAAAATTTCTTGTCTCTAAAAAATTTATGCTCTTCAATTGGGATACCTGTCACCTCCACTATCAAAGCTTCATCAATCTGAACTTTCCTCCCAAAGAGGAGAACCTCCCAATTATTCCAAATTTTCTCAAAGAAATCAGTAATCTCCTCCTGAGAGCCATGGAGTTTCTTGATAAATGAAAGTAAGCCACCCCTTATTTTACTCTACGCTTTAGTGTTCTTGGTGTGTGACTCGAAACTGGTAGGTTCAACCCTCTTCCGTTCCCCGCCCATTTTTGAGCTCCCGGTGCGAATACTGTTGCAAAGAGAGAACCTGTTCTAGATAGTTCCTTTGCTTCATAGGACCCACAAATCATGCCAAGGTAAATAATTTATCTACCGGATCCTCACGACCCCATATTGTCTACTAATTTTGTTAGTCATGACTCGTACCTTCCTCATTATTACAATAAGCTACCAGATTTCCATTCACCGCATCAAGCACCATTAAAGCTTCAACATTAGAATGGAAGTCAATCCTTTTGTGCCACGTGAGGATTTTATCACTCTTTACTCCCTCATTGGCAAAAAAATCTGCAACAACATTCGCCTCACGGTAAGCATGAGTGATTTTTATTCTATCAAACTTACTAAGTAAAGCCTTAGCATCTTCAATCCAGTTTTTAATCGACCATGTGGGCTGGGACCTACCACAAAGGCTATCTATTATATTTTTAGAATCACCTTCTAGCAATAAATTTTTGCATTTAATTTCCACTGCCAGGTTAATTATGTAATAAGCACCCGCCGCTTTCGCCACGTGATTAGTTTGGACCCCCAAAGGGGTGGCAACGGCTCCAAGAAAGTTACCTATCGAGTCTCTTAGGACCCCACCACACCCAGCCTTTCCTGGATTTCCTTTGGCCGCACCATCGAAATTGGCTTTAGCCTAGCCATCCATGGGAAAAATCTAGCAAACTCCTTCCCTAGACTTTTTGGTCGTATTAGGAACATTGGAAATATCCCATTTAATTCTCCATTCCCTACAATTAGGCTGTCATAAGGAGAGCAAACCACAGTCTCAACCTTGTCCTCCCTGAAGGGAACAATAGAGAAGTTTTCTTTGATCATCCTAAGAATTCTTTCAAACACAATTTCCTTCGATGACTCCTTATCCCTGAAGATCCTGTTGTTTCTCTCTTTCCAAATTCCCCAAGTCACATGGGGAAACAAGAAATCCCAAAGTGTTTTTATAAAAGGGTTGAGAGAGGGGGCTTTCCATTGAACAAAAAAATCTTCAACCGACTCTAGGGGGGATCCAAGAGAAATGCCAACATTTCAGAAGCTTGTCCCAAGCCATAAAGGAGAAAGGACAGTGGATGAAGAGGTGGTTTACCAATTTAGTGTTATTTTTATAGAGGTAGCATCTATTAGGGAGCATAACACCTCTTTTTCTAAGATTATCCATAGTTAGCACTTAATTTTGTAGCACGACCCAAAAAAAGATGTTAACCTTAGGTAAGAGATGCTTAGTCCAAGCATGCAACCACAGAGGGGGAGGATTAAGAGCATTTGAAAGCTGGGAAAAAGCGGACAAAACAGAAAAGCACCCAGAAGGCTCATACTTCCAAATAAGATGATCCTCCTGATTCAGGCACAGTCTGATAGCATTCAAAAAGGAGTAAACAGAGACTAACACAAGGTTTATCAATGGGAGATTGATCCACTTACCTTCTTGCCAATAATCTTTAAAAAATGGGCCAAAAGTATCTTTGCAAAACTCAGCCCATCTACTGATATTCCCATCATGAGATAGAGGTTCATTGCGCAGCCAACAATCATCCCAAAATCTGATCTGGTTACCATTGCGAACCTACCATTTCAAACCTAGTTTCATAATGTTTATCCCATCAATCATATAGTTCCAAAAACTTGATCCTTTTGGGAGAATAGGATTCTCAATGAGATCTTTGAGGGAATTTTTATTTTGTAGATACTTACTTTTAATTATTTCACTCCATTCCCCTGAGGAGAAGAATAGTCTCCATATCTATTTAGCTAGGAGCGACTTGTTGAGTAGTCTGATTTTTCTTAGCCCAAGGCCTCCATCCTTTTTGGATCTGCAAACCAAGTCCCACCCAACAAGAGGCATTCTTCTTCTTTCTTCGACTCTTGACCAGAGGAATCTCTTTTGAATCTTTTCGATGGTTTCAGCATATTTGGTTGGGATTTTAAAAAGACTAAGAGCATCGATAGGGAGATTCTGCAGGGAGGATTTAAGAAGTTGGAGTTTTTTGGCTTGGCTTAGGCGAGCACCTTTCCATCTAGAAAGTTTTTTCCCAAACCTATCAACCAGAGAGATCCAGAAAGAATCCAAAGGTTTTAAGCATAGAGGTAATCTTAGATAAGTAGTAGGAAGGGACTCTATCCTGTAACCAAGAATTCTAGCTATCTTCCTCTATCTATGCAAAGGTGTGTTAAAGAAATACAACGAGCTTTTTTTCTTATTTATCACCTGACTAGAAGCTCCACCATAGGTATCCAGAAGTTTCTTCATCTCTTTAGCTTCCAAAATAGTAGATCTGCCCATCAGCAAAGTGTCATCCATGAACTGTTGGTGAGAACATATCAAATTGCTCGAAGATGGTTTGAGCCCCATAATAGATCTTTGAGCAACCAATTTACTCATATTCCTACCAAAAATCTCAGCCATAATCATGAAGAGGATAGGAGAAATGGGATCTCCCTATCTTAACCCTCGAGAACTATGGAAAAAAGTCCAGGAAGGGGTCCCATTAATTAGAACCACCATAGAAGTAGAAGTAATGAGTTGTTCAATCAACTGCAAAACCCTTTCATTGAACCGGAAAGATTTTAAGATCTTAAACAAAAAATTCCAATCCACCCTATCATAAGCCTTTGAGATTTCAAGATTTAGAAGAAATTCTTTCGATTTAGAGACCGAGAGGGAGTGAATATTCTCATGAGCATGGACAATGGAGTCAAGAATTTGTCTTCCAGGCACAAAACCATTCTGTTGAGGAGCAATAATTTTGGGTAGAATGAGAAGTAGCCTAGAGGTAAGCACCTTCGAGATAATTTTATAGAAAGAGCTATAGAGGCTGATAGGTCTGAAACCTTCAAAATCTTGCACTCTTGGTTTTTTGGGTATAAGAACCAAGAAAGTGGCATTTAACTCCTTCAAAAGGTTTCTAGAATGGAAGAACTCTTTCACCGCCTTCTCAACGTCCTAGAACCAATGGAAGAAAAGTAATGGGAAGCCATCAGGACCAAGCTCTTTGCTTCCTTCAAAAGAGAAAACAACTTATTTAATTTCCTCGCTAGTGGGTATGGTAGTTAACATTTCATTGTCTCTAGAGTTAACAATCCTGGGGATATCCTCTAGTAAATGATTTTGATCCTCCAAGTTAATTCCCACATTCTCAGACAGAAGGTTCTTAAAGAATAAGACAGCCTCTCTTCTGATGTCCTCTTCCTCCTCATAATTTCTTCCATTAACCACTATCACATAGATTTTATTAGCTTCTCTATGTTTAGAAGTTGAAAGATGAAAGTATCTGGTGTTTTTGTCTCCAGCCTTTAACCAAAGAGCTCTGGACATTTGTCTCCAAAATTCCTCTTCTCTAGCAATTATCTCATGAAGTTTTGTGAGAATTTCATTTTCCTTCTCCTTAGTTTCATTCAGGTAGCCTTCCTTCTAAATTTTATTTTGGATTTTAGAAAGCCTAAACTGAAGATTTGATTTGATTTGAAAGATATTTCCGAAAGACTCTTTTTTCCACTTTCTAAGGTTCATTTTAACTTCTCTTAATTTTTTGGCTATTCTAAATAAGGCAGTGCCCTATATATTAATATTCCACCATTTACTTATTTCCTCTCAGAGGAGAGGATGGGAAAGCCACATTTTCTCAAAATGAAAAGGAGTATTCCTCTTAATCTTTAAGGGGTCAGCAACAAAACTAATAGGAAAATGGTCAGATCCAATCCTAGGGAGGGTTTTCTAAGAATAGCAGTAATTTAAGAGCCAGACATCAGAAACAAGGGTTCTATCAAGTCTCACCTGAATCAGATCAGATATAACTCTTCGATTCGACCACATATAGGAGCTCCCTTGCAAGTCCAGGTCAATCAAGGCCTGATTGTTGATGAATTCCAAAAGATCCTCTTTGCTTTCTTCATTGATTTGAGAACCACCAAACTTCTTACCCTGAAGGAGAGGGGAATTGAAATCTCCCATGACAACCCAGGGGTCATTTTGAAAGATATTCTAAAAAGTAGCTAGCTCTTTCCAAAAAGCCTTCCAAGCTTTTTTGCAGTTAGGAGCATAAATATTAGACCCCAAAAGAGAGAAAAGAAAATAAAAATGATGCATGGATGGAGGAATCAATCACACGCCAAAAGACTACATACATCATGTATATACAATCAATGATCCCCCCACAAGAGGGAAAGAGAGAGACTATGTAGCCCCCCCCAAAATGTGTAATCACCTACAAAAATGGTAAGCGCCTGAAGTAAAAACATAATCCAATGTCAACAAACAACTTGTCTCCCTTTTGGAAGAAACAAAACTAAATAAAAATTCAAGAATGCTTCCCATTCTAAATAGGAATTGAAAGAAAGAAGCATAAAAATGTATGATGATGTCTCTAAAATATGCTCATGTGTCGCCATGACCTTGGAAGATGATGCCTCAAACCAATCAGGAACATGCCCAATCACAATATATGGTGGCAAACAAGGTACCACTAGAAACTAATGTTGAACAATATGAAAAGACATAACTGGTTTGATAATAGTTGTGTAATAACTATCATCAAAGAGGAGAGGTAACCCCACAAATGTGTCCTCCAAATATGAAGTGTGAGATTCCACAAACAAGGAACCCATGTTCAACAAATTGGAATCCCAATCAAGAAGACAATCATAATCATGTTTTTTAGGAATGATTGAAGTACTTAATGAAGGTGGATGAACTATCTCTAACAAAGAATTAGGAACTTTTGAAGAAACCACAACCTCATACAAAGTTTCAACAACCTCCAAAGGATCACACACATTTTCTATCTTCTCTAAAGAACAAAGAGACACACTTGTATTGGAAGGAGGGTCATCAAGAGATGGTAGAGTATCAGGATCTCCAAATGATTCTCGAAGGTAAGTCCAAAGAGCATAAGGGCTCTCAAAATGACAAAGTGAAACCAAAAGGTCCTCATCATTGATATGATAAAAAATAACTCCATAGACTCTAGCCCTAAATCCTTTCCAAATTGTATACCTACTACATGTTTGAGGAACAAGAACTTCATTATACAAATATGGCAATAGATTCTCCTCACTAAGATGGGTGAGAACAACATCACTCCTTGCCTAAAATTTCCTTTCTCCAAAGAAACGATATAAAAATTCTTCAAAAATTCAAAGATAGTGCTTTCACAAGTATAAAAACTTCCAAAAAAGAATTAAACCTATTTTGTAGCAAAAAATGATGCATCCCATTGTCTGTTCTCTGATAACACCAAACAACTGTAGAGATCAAAACAACACCAATCACTGCACCTCTTAAAGTGGAAACGAAAGAAAACAAATACCCTCTATTTCATTTTGATGGTGTGAGAAAGGCTCATGTGGACTTGAACTGGCTCACGTGTGGTAATTCTATTTGGTTTTGATTCTTCCAAAAGGGAGAAAAGTTGTTTGTTGACATCAGATTATGTTTTTTCTTTAGGCACTTACCATTTTTGTAGGTGATTACACATTGTGGGTAGGCTACATAGTCTCTCTCTTTCCCTGTTATGGGGGGATCATTGACTGTATATATATAATGTATGTATCCTTGGGGGGTGTGAGAGTCCTCCATCCCTGCATCATTTTTGTTTTGTTTTTTCTCTTTTGGAGAGGGGTTTTTTTCCATAGGTTTTTTCTCCTTTTCTCTAGTTGTAAGATATTACATTGTAAATGGGTACCTAACATGGTTGTGTAGTGGGGACCCATATTGCATCTTCATTTTTGCACAATAATTTTGACTAAGTTGCACTTAGGAGGGGGTTTTGGAGTAAATGGTTTTTACTATTTACTCACTTAAGCTTACTTAGGTAGAATAGTTTAATTAATTATTCTAGGTAGTTTTGTTTCTCATATTGGGAAGTTTTATACCCATTTCCTTTTTTTTCCTTTAAAAGGTTGTACTAGTATGTATTTTAATTATCTCAATTCATTCACTTGTTTTGGTGAAATAGCTTTTGCTTCTCTCTATCTTGTGAAGGTATCTTGTTGTAGGAGGTGCTCATGCAGCAAGATACCTTCATGAGATAGAGAGAAGCAAAATCTATTTCACCAAAGCAAGTGAATGAATTGAGATAATTAAAATACATACTGGTACAACTTTTTAAAGGAAAAAAAGGCAACATGTATAAAAATTCTTGATACGGGAAACAAAACTACCAAGAATAATTAATTAAACTATTCTACCTAAGTAAGCTTAAGCAGGGAAATGGTAAGAACCATTTACTCCAACACTAAGAAATTTTTAAATTGGTCCCATAATTAATTCCTAATGAGACTCATATGGCACCTTGTGCATATCAGTCCTGTGTGGCCCAAAATTAAAATTAATTCAAATTCTTGGTGGGATTTTATCCTCCTAGATCTGATGTTTGCTTGTAGTGTTATAATTTCAAGAAATTTGGCATAATTAAGTGTAAATACAAGGTTCTTTCACTCATTTTCACCTAATACTTTTGTGAGAGCATATATCCTAGAAAAATTGAGTTCACAAGAGCATTCAAGATCATTCAAGGGATGATTATCAAGTGTTTTGGAGCATTATTCAAGCATCAAGCATCATTTCAAATTCATCATCCATCATGTTTTTTTTTGAGCTAACAATTGTGATGTATGGTTTTATGATTCAAGCTAGCATTCAATTCACGATCTATCACATTCAAGCAAGATTCAAGATCTACATCCATTGGAGCCATTTCATACATATTTGTGACACATTATTGCTAGGGTTTGGTGAGTTGCACCATTATATTTTGTTCATTCATCATTCTCTTTTAATATTTTATTTCATTTTAAGGTTTGATTACCAAACTGGGGATTGACCAAGGCAAACCCCTTTCCACTAACAAAACAACATTTTTTTCCTCTCTTTAGTGTGTGATTGGCATATCTAGGTTGAAGATGTATTCAAGAGCTCTAAGAAAGTTGTCAAGTGTTCAAAGTTGTCACTTTGCATTGGAGATCATTGGAGAACACTTATGCGTTGCAAATTGAAGATTTAGATCTAAAAATCAGGTGGAAAGGACAAAAAAGACATATAAGAGCAGTTTCATACTTTGAATTTCTAGAAAACCCTAATTTTACTAGTATTCCACTCATGGTTTATGAGTCCCAATTTGGTTGAATATGCAGATTCTAGAAGTTCCAGACACCCTTTTGCAAGATTTTAGTTTTTGCCCCAAAACCCTAATCTAGGACAAAAATCGCCCAAACTAGCATATGAGTCCCAACAGGTTTTCAAATAAGTGTTTTCAACATTTCAAGCCTTTATCCAACCATCTT
Source organism: Sequoia sempervirens (assembly GCA_007258455.2). Lineage (NCBI taxonomy): Eukaryota > Viridiplantae > Streptophyta > Pinopsida > Cupressales > Cupressaceae > Sequoia > Sequoia sempervirens. The sequence continues at coordinate 503,371,431 of VDFB02000015.1, forward strand.
TGGATTTCTACATGCACACCTTTCATCTCTCAACTTTATATTTTGATTTACATACATTTTTAGGTCATTTAGTTATGTCTTGCATCATATTAGAGTTATGCATTTTGATTTGCATTTCATTAGTCTTTCCAATCCCTAGCTTTGTGAACCCCTCATTGGTTTATAATCAAATCATAGGCATCCCTATTGCAAGATCTCTTTCTACTTTACATGTACTTTAGATTGATATCTCTAGTGTTTACAATGTTAACACTTCCTTAGGTATTTTCGTTGGGAATCCTTCTAGATTTGTGCATTCAAATATCATATCTTCGAAACTATATCCCTTTACAAATCTACAATTTACTTGACCTCCAAAACCATACACCACTCCACCTTATTCCTCTCCATCTTACAATACCAAAAATTATCTCTTCATTATCATGCTTTTGAAAAACATGGTATATCTTCGAAAAAAATTTCCACCCTAAATTAAAAAAACAATGGCCAACCTTCACAATACATCAAAACCAATTTGTTGTCCTTGGAGATATTAAGAACATAAATTCCACAAGGTATAGAGGTTCCTATATTTGAGAAATATGGTGTGAAAGGAAATCCTACTATCCATGTTTATGCTTATAAAGACCTATGTAGTGGTTGGGTATGTGTAGGATCATCATGGAAAAAATAGGTCTTTAAGTGGCAAAAAATTTAGAAAAATCAGAGCAAGGAAACTTGACGTAAAAATTTGAATAAGTTATATATATTATTTCAAAAATATGTAACAATAGAATCTATAGAAAATTGAATTTAGTTTCTAAACTACTAGGTTTATTTTTAAAAAAATAAAATTTATTAGGTGAAAATATGAAATTTCAATGTAGTAGTACTTAAATTTCAGGGAAAAAATAAGAAGTAGGTGCTTGTTTGAGAACCCTAACCACAATAAAATGATAACATTTTTTTATAATAATTTAGATATAAGTAGAGGAATCATGTCCCAATGTGATGCATATTTTTTGTAATTTGTTTCCAAGTAAATAATTAATTATGAATTTTTTTATTACAACTTTTAAAAATATAAAAAACTGTATGTCTGACCACCTTAACTTGGTCAGAACTTCATGAAATTCAATTTTTATTTTTTTAATATTATTTTATGTGAAGCATAGAATGTGACGCATGTTTCAGATTCAAAAAATTCTTCCCATTTAAAAGCTATAGGTGTTTTTCAATCAGCCTATCAATTAGGACTTTAGTCATAATTCAAATAGAAAATGAATAATAATAATTTATTAAATTCAAAGTAAAGCATAATATATATTGGTGGAAAGTTGAGAATCTCCTCTAAAAACCCTTTTCGTTTCATCAATTTTGGGTAAAAAAAATTCATCAGCCACATACCCTACACATACCCATCATATCACCACTTTTTGGCCCATCATGATCTTGCACATACCTGGTTTCATTTTTGAAGAAAAAATCTTGGCTAAACTCTTACCTAGATCCTTGAAAGATACTGCTAGAATGGTTTTTCTCTTTACTAAATAATTCAATTCATTCATTCAATGTACTTATTGATTCCTTTTACAACCACTTCCAAATCCATATGGGTCCCAAGATGACTTTAGTTGACATGATGAAATGTAAAAAGAAAGGATGATGAGAAAGTCACTGATTTCATAGCACAATATCAACTGCTTTATGTGTTAAACATCTATATTTTTGATGATGACCTTTAGAGAATGTTTATTTCCAACTTGCAAGAAAAAATTCAAACAAATCTTGAAATGATGAGATTTCCCTCCTTCACACAGTTATGCACAACCCTTTGTGATTACTAGGATTCAATTAGTAGTCGTGATGTAAAAAATTCACCTAGCCATCTTGAAAAGTTTGAATCCATACCTCAAAATAGTTATCAATCTTTCAAGAAACAAAATGGGATATTTTTACAAATTAATTCCCCTCAACCAAATCAACAAGCTGATAACCAAGTGGCTACTATAAAGATGGAAAATCCTTTTTCCTTTGTGGATAGGAATAAAATTTACCCCTCTACCCAACACCCTTCATAATATCATGCTACAACTCATGGAAAAGAGTATGATTTCCTTACTTACTGTCTGAACTCCTAATCCTAATAAACCATCACCCTAAAACTATAGAAAAAACACTTATTTCCATTACCACCAACAAAATGGACATGATACAAAATATTGTAAGCATATTAAACATCTTGTGCAAGACCTCATTGATTCAAATTAACTTAAAATTGGAGGTGTGAACAATCATAGTAATAAGTCTGTAGCTCCTCCTAATCAAAGCTTACAAATATTTACAAATCCCATGCTGAAACACATTATTTCATTTGTCAAATCTAGTGACACAAAGAATGATGTGATGAATTTTGACATAGATGATGAAACCAAAAAAGATGAAAATATGGATGAAGTGCAGTTGAAGTAGTGGATTTTATTGAAGCTAAACCTCATAAGGGCTCAACCAAAATGTCACTTGATATTGCTTTCTCATAAAAAGACATAATTAAACATGCACCCGATGGTCATCTTTACATAGCTAGAAGAATCAATGAAAAAAATACTAGTGGGATATTAATTGATCCCATCTATCTAGAGAGAGCGATTACTAAAGAATTCCAATTTGTGCATGGACTCTATCAAGATACATATGAAAAATAAAAAGCATGGATCAAAATGCACAATGGTTTTGCTTACCCTACCATTGGCTCGATAAATATCCCTCTAAAGTTTTGACCAACAACATTAAATGTCTCATTCACCATCATCCTTTCGTCAAACCAATTTTATGTGAAGTTAGGCTATCCATGGCTTCACTCCATGAATGCCATCCCATTGGTTGTGCATAAATGTTTAAAGTTTTCTTTTGGAAACATGATCTTTATAGTGCATCATAGTGGCTTTAATCATATGTCTTCCCATGGGAACCTTTCATTGGATTTATTTTGGCTTGAGCCTATTGAACCTATTAGACCTCGTGAAGACTTCTTTTTCAAATTGTATTGAAATTTTAAGGAAAGGCATATAGCAAAACTATCGCTTAGAAATATGCCTCAACCTGTGATTGAGCCACCCATCCTTAACAAAATAATGATTGAACCAAAAGCACTTCCAAATATCCAAGAGCAACCTATGACAATACCTTCTACAATTTCCTATAAGAGACAATGAGACAATTAAAGCAATCCCATTGTTACTCCTAAAATCAAACAAGTTTACAAAGCTAAAGATAAAATGGTTGAGCAACCTCCTATGAGTCCTTTTTTTCCTCCCCTAAGGGAAGAAAACAAAACCTATGGTTAACAAACCTGCTCTTACATAATCACAAATTGACAATAGATTGTGAAGAAATAAAAATTCTGGAGTGTAGGCATAAACATCGTGCTCTTGCTCGTACATTACAAACTAAAGAAAATAAGAGGAACATAGAAAATAAAAAATCCAAACTTTCCTAAAGCAATCCATGATGATTTTATACCTTCACCGCAATGTAAACAAGAACCTTACATAGACATTATCATTGAATCTCCCGTTGTGATTAATTTAGATGATGACATTGACATTGCCAAGATTGATGAACAAGTGCATAATGAGTTGAATTCATTGTTCTCTTCTTCCATGAATTTAAATGATGATAAGAGTGTTGAACTTAGTGCCTGTCCTAGTTTGACACTTGCTATTATCCCTTTGGCTAGTTTTCTCCCTTCCACATATACTGATCAAGATTGGGATGAAGATGACTTCATATAGGTTGACTCACATGTTCCTTACCAGTATTTTGCATTTTTTTCTTTTTCATGTTTCTTTATGTGATTGCATGCATGTAATGTGATCCCTTGTAATTTTTCGTTTGATGTATCTCTCTTTGTGCATTCCTCTATTTCTACCTACATTCTTCTATATGCCATAAACATTTTACCTCTTTTCACTTATCTTTTGTTTTCCTTTTGGGGATGACTCAAGTAATCGAGAAGTCTAGGTCTCTTCCATGTTGATCGGAAAGTCTTTTTCTTTGTTTTTTCTATTTATGTCTCAATCTTCTAGTTCTATGAGTATTTGGGGAATGCTGATCTTTTTGAGCTCTATAACGACATTGTAGCAAAGACTTACTGATCCTGAATCCATAGATCCATTATGTATTTTTGGGGGAAACCCCTCCTTCCTTTTTCATGATGTAGCTTTATTTCAAAAACATATGACCTAGCATCTAGTTCTTTTCAAGTAAAGATCTTAGGTCTTAGGGTTGAAAATTGGCTACTTTAAAGCAATTTCTCACAATAATGGTTTTAGCAACCACTTTAAAGCGGGGAAATACACTAATAATATCTTTTGACATTTTTAATGTTTCATAGTGTGATTTTATTTTTTCTTGTGATTGTCATTTTCTTGGTGGTGTCATTGGGTTTGATGTACTCCAAGAGGGTGATATTTCTTAGCATACAACTTTCCTCTCAGTGTTGATGCGACACACTTCATTCCCTAAGTTGTGAAACTTTTACTCTTGAATTTTCCTCTCTTGAAGACATTAGGCACAATTCTCACTAAGAAGAAAACCTTACACAAACTAAGAAAGATCCCTTTGAACAAAACCTATATATATATACATATATATATAATGTTCATAACTATTTGGAATAATGCATCCTGTTAAGCCTTATGAAGTTCAAACTCTAAATTCAAGGCCACCAAGCATAAGACACCTTGCTTGCCTATGGAGCCTTACCCTTGTTCATAGGTGTTTGGATTTGAATTAAAGGGGCCAATTAAGGAAAGATGCATTTAATTCCTTCATGCCATAACACAACACTTAACTTTGGAAGATTTGTTTCCTAGTTAAGTGGCCTAGAACCAATTCTCCCTATGGAAAATGGCTCCTCAGTTAAATCTAGGACCCAATTTTTACACATTGTTTAACATTGTGCAATGTGTGTCCTAGGACCCATTCACCTTATGGAAAATGAGTCCTAACTTAGACCTAGTACCCCCATTTAAATTATTTTTTGGGTGGTATTTTAATGATTTCAAATCCATAATTCAATGGTGGCTTGTGATATTTGAATTTTGGGAATTAATGTTAGGATATTGTATAAATACAAGGCTATTTTACTTGGGGTAGGGGACCTAGCTTGATTGGCTAAAGCATCTTGTTGCAGGAAAGAGGTCTTGATGTTTAGTCTCCCCCAAACCTATGGTACTAGAGGGCATGTTGCCCCAGTGCCACTAGTCATGTGAAATTTTTTTAGCAGAGCACATTGCAGTTTATAGGGTGATGGATACCCGAATGGTTCATGTAGTGTAAAAAAAAGGCTATTTCACTATGTTTCACCTAGCAATTTTGATTCAAGAATCTTAAAAATTCACAAGAGGATTATTAAGAGTATTGAAGAGCATTCAAAGGCATTCAAGGGAAAATTTATTGAATATTATTACAGCAATCAAGATTCCTATCATCATGTAAAATATTTATTGCATCATGCATGTTGATTGAGCTAATATGGTGATGCAATGTTCTATATCTATGCAAGTATTTAAGGAAATTGTTTCAAGATAAGTTTCATGATCAATATCTATATTCATTGAGGTCACTTCATGCTAGTTTATAAAATTTTTATCCAAGGTTTCAAATAAGGTTTGGTGAGTTGTGACATTGCATATTTTCATTCATCGTCTCTTCATGCTTTTATATTTCATTTCAAGGTTTAATTACCAAAATGGGGTTTAATCAAGGAAAACCCCCATTCACCTAGAAAACAACATTTTTCTCTCTTTAATTTGTGATTGGAGATTTTAGGTTGAAGATCCTTTGAAGAGAAAAATTGAAGAAAGTTGAAAAGTTCTCAAAGTTGCAATAAAATTTGTCAAATAATGGAAACTCCTCTACAAAAATTATTTCTGGATTTTTAACAGTGATCACCTAAAATCTGGGAGTGCAAACCAAGCAAAAGAGAACCAAAAAATCATTTTTCAAAAACCCTAGCGAGGACCCATTCACCATAGGGTGAATTAGTCATTGGTGAGCTTCGAAAGATGACTTTTGGTGAAAGGTACACATTGTTTTCCCCTTTCTAGATCTACCTTTTGATTATTGTTTCATTCGGATTTGATTAATGTTCTTCATTTGCATTTTATAGCATATATTTTAAATGAAATAAGGGAAAATAGGTGTTTATGTTGAACCCCCTTTCATAACATATTTCCCACACCCTAGTTTTTTATGTTTCAATTATTTACTTCAAATTGATGAAGTTGCAGTACTTATGAGGAAAATCCTCAAAACATAAGGTATAAGTCCATCACTTATGCCATTACTATTTTTTTGTAGGATCTAGGTATATTCAACTACCCATTTCCCAAAATTTGAATGTGTCATTGATTTTAAAAAATAATACAAGAATGGTAATTCAAAATATTTTGTACCAAGTTTAAATATTTTGATGGTATTTTGATGTGCTTTGAAAATTTATAACTAATAAGAGCATCCCATTTTATCCTACCTTTCCATGTCACCTACACGTTGTTCTTCCGCTAATCCACAACCAAAAATTGCACCTTCCTTACTAAATCCATAGATTCATAGAATCAAGTAAAATATTTTAAAGTATCATACTTTCTGCAATTTTATAGCTCCTATTTCTTTGAGTAACCAAGTGCCCATGGAAATGAAAAAATCAATAGAATGAAGAAATATGTCACCCTTTTGTTAGTACAAACTTCATTTTATTCTATGTTGAAGATCATTCAAACCTGCAAAAGCTAATAATATCATCAAACTTGGTAAAAAAAGGGTCTACAAAAAGGAATAAGCACACAACACTTAAGATATGTAGTTCACATATGCATACATTAGAATAAGAATTTACTAGGAACCAAAGGGGATTCTAACTTTAATGAGATACAAGGCTTTGCAGATAACTAGAAATACCAAAAACTCAGCCAACAAGCCATCAAAAAATAGAAATAAAGTGCAAGGCTTGACTGGGTTTTAGGATTTTTTTTTACAACCTTAATATAATTTTTCTATGCAAATTTAATGGGCACGAAATTAAAATTTGTAATTTTTCTAGGCATATAATGGGAAAAGAGAGAAAAATTAAAAATACTATATCAAGTACATTTCTTGGAGATTCTTCTTTCAAATTTTCTTCTAATCCACTTGCATCATTTTATCCATCACCTATGAACATTTTGAATATTTTCAAAAGCTCCTAACCCTTCATGGCTACAAAAAATATTAGTAGAGAGAATAAGTGTCACTCACCTAGCTATCTAACAACTTGATATAATTGCTAATTTGATTCATATATCTTCCAAGATAAATAAAACCAAAGTTACATCGTGGTTCATAGTTCATTCTTCATCTATGAGTATGTGCATTGAAGTATCTCAACCTATTTTAGAAAAAATGTGGACAAAGCTAATGAAAGTGATTTTAACATCACAAAAGTAGATCAAGTGGCCCTTCAACACATGAAGTTTATATTCATAACTTTCTAGTTTCCATAGCTAAGTTGATACAAAGAATAGAGAAAGAGAAGAATACAATGGATCAACTCAAACAACAGGAACAAGTCTTTATATCCTATCTTAGGTTTATTATGAACAAATCTACTTCACCTATAGATGTGGCCACAAATAATATAGTTCTTATTGCTGAGGGAATAAAAGGTGGAAAATTGTGTGCTTTTCCTTCTAGAGATTAGGACCTAAAAGGGAAATTTTCACTTTCACTCAAGAAAAAGCCCTTGAGATCTCAATGTAAAAGAGAAAGAGATCTTGCAAAAGGGTTGTTCTAGGGGTTGAATATGATCTAAAAATGGGTTCACGACCAAGTAAGAACTTGGAAAAGACAATGAAATGAAAGATGTAATTCTAAACCCTAATTGAATGTAATACACTATGAAATGATATAGAAAAGTAAGCGAATCAACATAGAAAATTGAAGATAGGAAGGTGTGCACCTAGAAATATGGAAATGACCAGATGTAGGTCTAGAAAACTAGAAATTATGACTTTAATGTTGACTGAGACTTGTTTTCCAAGCTGGGCGAATCAATCTAGTTTTAGGAAAACTGTGTGGGTACAAGAATTTGCCAAAAGGGTATCTAAAACTGTAAATATATATAAATTGACTGGAACTAGGACTCATTTGCTAGAATTAGAAAATTAGTCCAATTGGGATTTTCTAAAACTTCAAAGGTTGATCCTACTCTTCTCTATCTGCTTTGCTCTTCCTGAGTGATCTCTAGATCCAAAACCTTGATTTGCAACATGCAGGTCTTCTCCAAAGTTCTTCAAGCTTGATAAACTTTGAAAATTTTGAACACTTGAATATTTTTCTCCAATCTTCCTCCTTAGGAGATATACAACCTAGACCTCCAAATCACACACAAAGGAGAGGGAAAATTTTTGTTGGCTTAGTGAATCTAGGGGTATGCCTTGGTCAAACATCGTTTTGGAAATCAATCCTTGAAATGAAATCAAATAAGAATGGAGAATTATGAATGAACAAATTATAATGTTAGAACTCACCAAACCCTTGCAATAAAGTGCTAAAAATATGCTTGAGATGGTTGCAATGGATGTAGAATTTGACTCCTGCTTTGAATGATGTTTATCTTGAGTGAAACACTTGCTTGAATCATAAACCCTGCATCACAATTATTAGCACAATAACAAGCATGATGAATGAAATCCTTGACATGATGATTGATGCTTGAATGTTGCTTTAAAATGCTGGATAATTTTCCCTCTAAGACACTTGAATGATCTTGTGAACTAAAACTTGCTAAAAGGATCACTTGAATGTTTGTTATATGAAAATGAGTGAAAGAACCTTGTCTTTATACTCAATTATGCAATAATTCTTAAAATTACAACACTACAAGTCATATTCAGATCTAGGAGAATAAAATCCCACCAAAAATTTGAATTAATTTTGATTTTGGGCCACATGGGACTCGTTCACCCAAGGTGGCAAATGAGTCCCACCAGGCATAAATTTTGGGACCAATTTTAAAAATGCTTTAAAATGTGTGAAATTAGGTTTGAGACCAATGGATCTAGGTGCAACTCATTCGCCTAAGGTTGTGAATGAGTCCCAAATCACTAAATCTACACCATTCAAACCTAAAACACCTAAATTATGATTGCCTAGTGATTGGTGTCATAATTATCCTTGAAAAGATGCATTAAATGAGGCTTCTGGATGCAAAATAGGGCCAATTAAAGTAGAAGAAATCCCAATTATTAATGAAAAGCCTAGAAAAGTGTGAAAGTGGGTTGCAACACTGTAGAAAACATAAAATAAGGCAATATTAAGATTAAAAAGAGGTTTATTAGGTGTAATTAATTAATAAGACCTTACAAAAGTGTGAAAGTGAGTTACAACACTTCACAACACTTTAGAAAGGTACCATTTAAATCCATTTGTGCACAAGGGGCCCAAGACCTAATGTGAATATGTCAACCACATTACAACACTAAATCAAGGCAACATTAAGCCTAAATTCACAAGGAGGGCCCAAACAAGTGTGAAAATGTCCACAACTACATTTTTTGACACTACATTTAGCCCCCACTTTAGTGAGAGGATGAACTTGCTTCAAAATCACACTAATGCATCAAGAGGGGTTGAAGTGTACCAATTCCAATAATATGGGACAACAATGATTGAGGGGGGTGATCAAGCCCCTAGGATCAATATCCCTTGACAAACCAACATAGGAACAAAATAACACACATGAGAATGATATAAAGAGAAACAAAAAAAAATAAGAATACATTGTAAAATATGGAAAAGAGAAAAGGTAAAATGATAAAAGAGAGTTGGATCAAGCTTCAATCGTTTGTCCATCGCGATGTGGATCAGATCTAGGTTGTTTATCTAAAAAATGCATACTCACTCTAAGGTAATGTCATTCCAAGATGTGTGTTGGGTGAGAAGTCCTAGAAGGTGAGATACATACACTCATGGTTGGTATGCACTCACACACACACACAAGTGAATATGGGGAAAGTCATGCCTCGGTCGGGCTTCCTTCTCAATCATACCAAATTTATACCCCCTGATAACTTTAATAAGGCACCACACAAAAAAAAAGATTTTCAAGCCTCACGAGACAAGAAAAACTTCGTATGCTTGGAGCTCATGAGAAAAAAATATGGTTTTATAGGAATGCAAGTTGTGTTATGTAAGATGGCCATATAAATTTAAATGCGGGTATGTGCAGGATCATCATGGAAAAAATAGGCCCTTAAGTGGAAAAAAATTTAGAAAAATCAGAGTTAGGAAACTTGACGTAAAAATTTGAATAAGTTATCTATATTATTTCAAAAATATGTAAGAATAGAATCTATAGAAAATTGAATGTAGTTTCTAAACTAGTAGGTTTATTTATTTATTTTTAAAATCTGTTTGGTGAAAATTTGAAATTTCAATGCAGAGTACTTAAATTTCAGGGAAAAAATAAGAAGTACCTGTGTTTTTCTGACCACCATAACCACAATAAAATGATAATATTTTTTTATAAGATTTTAGATATAAGTAGAGGACTCATGTCCCGATGTGATGCGTATTTTTTTGTAAGTTTTTTCCAAGTAAATAATTAATTATGAATTTTTTATTACAACTTTTAAAAACTATAAAAAACTCGTATGTCTGGCCACCTTAACTTGGTCAAAACTTCAAGAATTTTTTTTTTTTTTTTAATCAGCTATAGTATGCTAAGTATATAATGTGACACATATTTTGGATTCAAAAAATGTGATAACATTTGAAAGCTATAGATGTTTTTCAATAAGCCTATCAATCAGGACTTTAGTCATAATTTAAATAGAAAATGAATAATAATAATTTATTAAATTCAAAGTAAAGCATAATTTATATTTGTGGAAAGCTAAGAATCTCCTTTAAAAACCCTTTTCGTTTCATCAATTTTGGGTAAAAATAAGTTGTCAGCCACATACCCCTACTTATACCCATCATATTGCCACTTTTTGGTCCATGATGATCCTGCACATACCCATGCAAAAATGAGGGATGTTCAAAGGAGTCTTGCTTACTTCATGTGAGGTCTTAACTTATGAAAAATTGTGCCTAATGTATCCAAGAGAGAACCAATCAAAGAATAAAAGATTCACAACTTAGGGGATGCAGTGTGTCGCATCAAGCCACTAAGAGGAATGTAATATGCTAAGGGGACGCAGTGTGTCAAATAGTAAGATATACAACAAGAAGTCTCGATGCCACTGCCTCATATCCAAACTTCAAATTCAGTCTAGAGTTAAGACTCTATGTAAATGATCTCATTTAATCTGTCATTCATTCAATCAAGAAAGTACCACAAATAGTATTATGATAGATGTACATAATTTCAAATAGAGCTTTCTTACTGCATGGATATCACAGATTGTAGAGAGCCATGTTTAATTTTAGCAGAAATGTATATGAGAATTTGGCATTGATCATTAACAACACATACATAGTCTTATTTTTGCTTCTACTGATGAGAGACAAAGGAAGTCCAATCCCAGGTCTACACATCTACCTGCCCCATGTACATTGTTTGTATAAGCCTGCAAATATTTCTTATGGCAGAGCGACAGCTGGGAAATGTTCTAGGAAAATTCAAATGGCATTTATGTTGTAGCTTTATACCTGCCAAATGCATTAGTGTGAAAGTCTGCTTCTCAACATGTCCTTTTTGCATAGGCCTTGCAATCCTTGCTATCTATGAGATAACATCCCTTTGAAGTGTCTTGTCAAGCAGTAAAGAAGCAGCAGAGAAACAAAACGTGGAAGGAGAAAATTGCACTGCTCTGACACTTTACTACTCTACTTGCTAAATCTTGTATGAGGAATTAATTGGCAGAATCTTGTCAAAGACTTTAGTAGCTATCCTAAACTGAAGTTGTGCATAAAATATTGATGCATATTGTATATTTCCATGCCATTTGTGAACAGATCAAGTGGTGTCATGTCAAACACAATAATTTCTAATAGGGTCCTAATTTGTCCAATGGTCTCTATATTTGAATATTTGGAAGTCAAGAGTACCTGGTGAAAGAAAGGTAATAACATTCAGTCCTTGAGATAGTGTAGAATGAGGTGGGTAATGTTGTTTAATACTTAGACTGGTGTAAATCACTTGTCCTTTATATAGATTGTTGAATTGTCAAAAGTAAATGTGTTTCATTTACACTGCTGTCATTAGTATTGTTGCTTTTGTTTATCTTGTTCATCTTGCTGTTTTAGTTATTGAAGATTGGTTACAAATGAAGGGGAAAATTCTTTCTATTATGGTCATTTGTATGTTATTAATACTACTATTTCTACATTGATTGGGACAGTTTTGTTTGTAATAGAGAACCATCCTCCTTTCATGTTTATCATCTATTAGACTTCTAACATTTAAAAGTGACTTTTGGCTCCATTTTTATTATTGGCTTGATTTCCAGAATTCAAGAAACATCTTATGTGTAACTTTGATTTAGTCATGTCTTTTCATTGGACCACACATTTTGATCAAAGGTAAATCTTTTAATATTGGACATCATGTCATAGATATGAAAGGAGGTACACATTTAAATAATATTGACATTGTTTTGTCAAATTGTTTCATTTCCATTTCTTTCTTTAAAAGCTTTCCTCAAATGATTGATAAATCTTGTATATGTTTTTATCAAATTGCAAATACATGCCTAAATTTTATTTGTGATGTTTGTTGGAAAAGAAGGAAGGAAAGAAAAGAAGGTACAAGGTGAAAGCGAAAGGATAACGAAGGTGCAACATGAAAATGGAGGAGAACAAAGAAAAAGCGAAGAAGGAAAAAAAAGAATGAGGAGGATATTTTGAAAAATCAAAGTGTTTTTAAATACTTTAAGTGTTTTTTTAACACTTTTTCACAAAATTGCTATCTCTTCTTTCTTAGGACACTAATTTTCTTTTGGGTTTAAAAATAAATCTTTCAATTTCTTCTTGCAAAGGCTAAAATGAACTTTAGGATCACAACCTACTAGATTTTTTTTCTTGGATTAAACAATTGAACAAAATATCTCTCTCTTCTTTTGGTGCTTAAAAATAACTCACATTTTTCTTTGTGGATTTAAAAATGAACATGTGCTACATTGTTTTGTGAGAGCTTACTTAAACTAAAGGCATTGAAAAAGGATGTATACGCTTCTCTCATGGTTTATAGCGATCTTGAGAATCAAAAGGCCTTTTTCATGATTCTAGGGTAAGATAAAGCAATTGCCTCCACACTTCAATTTGGGTTTAAAATTGAACAAGATCTTGTGCGAGTGTGAGTGGGGGCATTATCAGGTATATTCTCTCTCTTTGTTGCCATCAAAGATTGATCGAGTTACGGATCTTGTCTTTACTCGCTTTTTTTTATCCTAAAGGACCTGCCTTGGGGAAAAAGTACTCACCCAAGGGAATGACTCAACTGGTAACACTCTAAAGCCAAGAGTATTTCCAATCAGGATATACATGTGGGTATTGGAGTAAACGCCAATATCACACTGTTGGCTCCGCCGAGATGGATCCGAAAGGGGACTCTTGCTATATGGGTCAATCTCCATGAATGGAAAGTCTGAAATAAAACCCTTGTGTTGTAGTGACCAATTGATCCATTGAGCGAGTTTATCAAAGTGGTGCATTGGAACTCAATTTCCAAGAAGTTACTTGCCATGTCCAATCTTGGTTAAAATATAGAGGTTAAGACTTCATTCTTAACATACCTTTATATTTTTTCCTTGGTTGCATGTAAAATCATCTCTTCTGTGAAGGGTATGAGGCAAGCCCACTACGAAAAATTGTACCCATTGAGCTAGGATGTCATATTGCTTGTGGTTTGAAAACACAGTGCTTTTATCCAAAACATCAAAACCAACATTCAACAAATCATCAAAATTGCAAAACCTTTAGGAGAGGCAAATATCCTTGAAAAAATTCACATGTTATTGCTTTCCCTTTAGATTTGTATCCTTAGAGGCTTCTAAAAATTTGGATTTCATCTCAATTTGCTTCTACTAAAGTCAACTTTAGGTAACCTTTGCCTTGATTTCCTTGATTTCCGCATAATGCACTTTGTGGGATAAAAGAGAATTAGGACATTGGATATCCAGTTGAAAAAATAATCAAGAGTGTGTTTGTGGTAAAAAGAATCCATTAAGCAAAGATTGAATCAACTAGACCCCACACATGTGCTTGGCATCTTTTGGTCATATGATTTTCATGCAAACATCGGTCTTTTGATTTTGAATTAATTTTAGAGAAAGGAATGTTCTTCACTATCTTGGCCTAGTAAACAAGTCCTTCCTAGGTTCATTTAGGATCAAATAAAACACTCCACCCATCCCAAACACTTATCAAAATCCATCCCACCAAAAAAACTTTAGGTCTTTGGAACCATCATTCCAGACTTGGGTAAATCATCAAAATCTAAATCACCTTGCTTAGTTAGATGTGTGGGAATGCATCCTTTCTCATACATTTAATTGAATTAGAAATCCTTTGAACAAGTTCATCCTAAGATCACATCCAACATCTTAGGGTTCACAAGTTCATTATCCAAATAAAAAAAATCAAAATGAAAACCTAAGTCTAGCATTGATCCAAACTCACTAAACGTTGAACACTCATATCATTTCCCCCTTTCCTTTTTCATCCTTCATCTCTACGTTGATCCTAAGAACATTAGAGGTCACTTTTGCAACAATGTAAAAATGCAAGGAGAACATGGAATACAAACTTGATCCATACATCATGAGAAATCCAAATCAACTGAACTTTCAAAGTCTTGCAATACCGATTGATTATTCAAACTCACACTTATACAATCTATACATGGGATCATTACCTTCTATGAATGTCAATGGAACACCAAGTGTGAGTATTCCCAAATCAAAGATTGGAACACATTTCCTGATGGTAGATCTAAATCCAAACCTACAAGTCCACCAACCAAACAATCAATGCATGAGCCTTCAAACGAACAATGTCATCCCACCAAATCCATACATGCCAAATGAGAATGTACCAAGTACAAGTTTTCCAAACATGAATCCAAAAGACTTTGGGATGGATACATTTGCAAATCATACGAATATTGCAAACATCAAAAATGGTCAATTTCAACCTATCATGCTGAATCTAAACATCATCCCAAATCAGAATAATGTCAAAAATCAATTTGTCCATGATCCCATTCAAAAACCACAAGTACGCATCCCAAATTTACTCGAACAAAAACCAAATCAACTATATCAAGGGAGTCAAGATCAAAATCAAGAACAAATTTTGTGAGATCAAATTGCTACACTTACCAAAATAGTTGAGTTATTACGCCAAGAGACATCTCCACCACCATTACCCATATCAACATCATTCCTTGGTTTAGGGCTTCCCCCTTTACCTAGCACCAATCACTCCATCACATCAAATCCTTCGAATATATCATTAGCATCGCACCAATAGATGGTATCTAATCAAATGATAACATCAATCTCGACAAATCAAATTATATGGTCTCCCAAAGACCTATCACCTCAGTCATTCCAACCATTCCTATCACCTCAATCAATCCCAGCATATCTCAAACCCTCACAATCACTCCAAACGTATCTCAACCACTTGTCACTACATCTAGCACAATTCTGAATCCACCATCACTACCACCAAAACCAAATGCAATAGGACAATATAACATTGCGCTAAAAGCTCACCAGGCCTACCAAAAGGCCATCCAACAATATCTAGCCACACAACAAGCGACACAAGCTCAACAAGTGCAACAAGCCTCTGAAGTGGCCCAAGCCTCTCAAGTTGCCAAACAAGCACAAGCACAAACATAAAAAATGAGAATAGTTGAGAACATGGATCAAGATCAATCCATCACTGAGCACCTTGAATCTATGTCTACTTCATCCCATGATCAAATCAACTTATGTCAAGAGTCACTTCTCAATCATGATCAAAATCCACCAACAATACTAAAAAATGATCCAATTCAAGAAATTTCAACATCACTTGAACCAATGGTTGAAGACATTCACAATCTCTCCACCACAATTATTGAAAACAATGTCCAAAACCTATGCATCAATGAGCACATTGAATATGTTTACACCTCATTCAATGACCAACTCACCATACATCAAGAGCCACTCTTTAGTGATCCATTTTGAGGAGTGTTAGGATTATTTGATCCTATCGACATAATGCATGATCCATCAACCAATGATCATATTAAAAATGTCTCTACATTGCCTTATGAGTTAGAGGATATATCTCAAGAATTTATTCCAAAGCATGATCAAAATATTTCTCCAAGGTCTAGCAATGGTCCTTTCCAAGACATGTTGACATCATTCAACCTCATGGGTACAAATACTGAAGGAACCCTTACCTTGAAACTTGAGGATATTGAACCACTTACCATGTCTAATGACGAAATCCAAGAACCCTTTGTAAGAAATCCATCCTTTGAAACTAATCCATGTCAAGAACTTGATCCAAAGCATGTCGAAAGCAACTCTGAAATCATTCAAGATCAAGAATTTGTATCTTCAAGATACTACAATGATCTAATGGAAACTCTCCTATCTATGAAAGATGATCATATCCATGTAGCACATACTCCTCCATCTACCCATGAGATGCTTTCTATGGATGGACACATAAATGATCTTCATTCAGAACAAGATTCTTTTAGTCCTGACATTATTGCACAAAAAGAGTAGGTTATTGAGTTGACAACATCAGGATCAAATATATCCCAAATTTAGACTAAGGACATCATGTATGAAGATATCCAACATTATCCGCTCAAGGAAATGAGTTAGACAGAAGAAGAAATTCTAGAGTTAGTAGAGCAACACATCAATATAACATCATCTCTAGTGGTCATTTATCAGAGAATGCACTCTTAATAGGAACTCTCAAAAAAAGAATAATCAAAGCATGAAGGTACTACTTCCACAATACTGGGGGCAACTTCATCTCAAGAAAATTTCAACATAGGGAGCATGAAGAATATTTATGGTGAAATCATTGCCAATACTACAACCAGCCACATCATGAATCTTCATCCACCCATCATTCCATCCATGAATTGGGACCAACGTCAAAAGAAAGATTTGAATAAAAGTACGAAGAATGTTATCAAAGAAAAAAAAGCTAAGAAGCATATCAGACAAATCAAATACACATGGATACGTAAGAATACAAGGAAAGATTATCCCTATCAAACTCCATCAATTAGAGAAACTACAAAGAAAAATAAAAGAGGGAAAAGTATCCATCAAGGATGTTCGCAAAAGTGAAAGCAGGCTTTTCAAGCGATGTACAAAGTATATCAAGCAGTTGGTCCTAATTCAATGCACACTTTTGTATCCACTCATCATTGCTCATCTTCCCAAGTTTGGAGAGTCAAAGATTCCAAACTGTCAACCAATCCATCTCTTATCCCTAAACACACTCCATCCACACCTCCATGCATGATATCCAATTCTCAAATTTACCATGTATTGGCAATGACCCTTCATCATAAGGATTCTGAAGGCACTCTATCGTGATGTGCACACAAAGAAAAAGTTAAGTTCGGTATTGACAAAGCAGATCGAGAATCCCAAAAGTTGCATTCGAGTGCACGTATCTTAGGAAAGTAGCTCCTTCAAGCAGGATATCAATGGCACATTATGATAGGGGCATCTACACCAGTGACACCTTGTGATTTGACATGAGCTTAAAATATTTCAGAAAAATACAAAAAAATCAAAAAAATATGAAAATTCAAAAAAATCAGAAAAAGGATTGAAAACAGTAGAGAAAAAAATCATCCTCTAGTGAAAACCGCATGAGTCGTGCTTTGTGCAAGACCATGATGAAAACCTGGTAAACAGGTGTCATGTGTAGAATCGAGCATCTATGTGCACCAATTTAGATGAAAGCATCTCATCCCATCCATGATAAATCCAACATTTCATTCATATCATCCATAATAAAACCATTCATCCACAAACCATTGATCCAATCCATTTTCATCCATCCGCATCCATCATCCAAGTTATCTTGATCTTCATGAAATTTTGGGGTACACTTTACGCTTTCTTATGGTAAACATCTTGACATGGGTCATTTTCATTGATCCTATCCTACCCCAACATTATCTGAGCCATGAAGTATTATCCAAATGAGCATTCCTTTTTTTGAACACCTTATCTTATCACAAGATAATCCTTGGAATCCTTTGCATGCTTACCATATCCATCCATCTATACACCTATCTAGGCATCTATCCATGGAATTCCATATGTTGTTGGACATTGGGGGTAGATATTTAGATCTCACTTCATGAATAAGTCTTGATCTATATCCTTCACCTTATATGGTGATCCAAACATTGGAAAACGTAAAATCAAATTGGTTAAAACATTTGCGATCCAAAATCCAAATCACTAGCCCATGGCACATTTTGATGAAAGATGTTGCTTATCAAGCTTCATCTTTCATCGAACATCAAGCCAAGAAATCACTATCAGTTGCATCTAAGTTGCTCTTCAAATGTCACATCAAATCATTCGAACAACTTTTGTTCCAAATCAGGCTGCAACAATCCCGATCAATCGAATCCAATCAATCCATAATCTTGGGACATCATTCCTAATCATTGTGTTGCTTAACACTATCCTTGCATTGTTGTGCATCCTCAACAATGTTATCGTCATTAGTCCTAATCAATGAAATCCTTGCATTGTTGTGTATCCTCAACAATGTTATCATCATCATCAATCCATCGATTTGATCAATCAACCTTAGCTTGGTCTTCAATAAAATGCTAAATAGATCACTGATAGCATCAAACATATCCATATCCAAAACGTCAAAATTATGCGAAAAATCCAAAAACATCCAAAATACATCAAAATCCAAAAACATTCAAAAACATCAAAAAATCCAAAAACATTCATAAAAGCCAGAAAACATCAAAAACATTGGAATCCAAACTACACCGTCTTTGAGCTTTAACGTAGGCAAGGCTCATCTTTGATTAGCCCCCGAGACATCAAAAATCCAAAAAACATTCAAAAACATCAAAATCCAAAAACATTCATAAAATCTTAGAAAACACAAAAACATTTGAAAAAATCAAAAATCAAAACATTTGTAAAACCTCAAAAAATACCAAAAACAACCTCAAAACATTTTAAACTCCAAAAACATCCAAATATTTGAAAAAATCCATCTATCTCATCTCACTTTCACTCACAATAATCAAATCATCCATAATAAACTGATCGTCACCTTCATCCTTTGGAAAAATAAACAGAAACAATCACAACAATCGGCAAAAGCAAACTTCAATCGTAAAATCTAAATCGAAGCAACAAACCTTTGAAACAAAATCAAACTATTGATCATTCACAAACATGTCAATTGAGCTTATATCAACATCCTATCAATCAACTTATCAAACCATCATCATCCTATACAATGCATGTCCTAGGATATATCGTTCTAACAATGGGCATCATTTTGGATATCACTGTGGATTCTTATCCTATCAAAACACATCCCTTTGGCTGAAGGTATGAATAACATTGGCTTGTTTGCGTACTTGATCTTTTCTTTTCATTTATCTTATTGTGCTCATTCCAAGGACCTCTCGATGATATCTAAACAAAGGATTTAGAGAGATAAGAATGGGGCAACGATCATTATCTTTTGTTTGCTGTGCTTGTTGGATGTTCTTGTAAAATAACTTGGTGAATACTTTCTTTGTTAGGTACGTCCTAGCAAGGTTTCTGTATGTCAAGTGTAAACAAGAATACTCCTATCTATTTGTTGAGTCAAAGTCCATCACACTAGGTACAACACCATCCTGGTTCTTTTTACCTTGATGCATCGTGCCTATGTGTGTTGTCAAACATAAGGTAAGTAGCCCTTTTAAAATCCCAATCCTTGATAAGAAAATCATCATCCATCATCATCTCTCATAAAGTTGGCTTGTCGGATCCTCTTATCATCATCTCATTTCTTATTTCTGCACTAGCATAACATCACCAATGCATCCATCTTACATCCACAAAACTGTTAGCATACCACATATCATTGATATCATACATAATATAAAACATCGATCATTTCACATGCATTGCATTTGCATCATCATCATAATATAGATGTGTTAGTCAAAGCATCAACATAAAACATATATTTGCATAATCATAGCATATCCTATCATCCATCTCATCCATCATCACATCATATCATCATTTAAGTTGTTTACGATAACATAGATTTGTTATTCTAAGCATCTTAAAACCATCTCATTTATATCATCATCATAACCATCCATATGTCTATCTTGAACCTCTTTATTGCGAGATTGACCCTCAAATCGAATATTTATGCTCGATCTCTCAAGGGGGCAATGTACCGGTCTACTTTCCGCTAGGGCATTCGAAAAATCAATTTTTTTAAAAAAATTTGATTGCAGTAAGATTATTCTTTGAACTAACACAACAAGTACATTACTTCAAAGAGGGGCAAAATGTAGACATGCAAAATTAACATTATGCATCCACTCATTAAATTAATCAAGCTCATCCATTCATCAAGTAAACTAGGTTTCACATTCATCCACTCAGCAAATTAATCAAGTTCACCTTCATCCACTCATCAGGTAAATTCATTAATTTCACTCTCCTAAGGTCATTAATTTAGAATTAAACAAATTTTAACATCAACCTTTCAATTAAATAAATCAAGCTTTATTAAATTGAAATCCAAATGCATATTCCATCCTTTTTGATTTAAATAAATCAAATATTTAAGTCATAAAGGTCAAACTCACCTAATCATCATTAAGTTAATCTAATCCTGATTAACCTAACCTAACTACCCATCACATTCTCTAGATTTTTCCACTTGCACAAATAAATCAATTTATTGATTTATTAAATCCAACATTTTCCATCAACATGACATCTTTGAGGAATATTCCCTCAAGTTTGAATTCAAAAACAAGTGGACATGTACATCCAACAAGTCATTTATGAGCTCTTACATGTCCCCTTGCACAAATCAAACTCAGCATTTACTCTCAAATTCAAATTTGAAATCTCCCTCTCTTTGGCACATTGACCAAAATGTGCTCATCCTCAAGCCTATCACATGATGACAAGTGGACTCCTTTCATTGGTCCAATCTTTGTCCCACATTCATCCATTTGGATATTTCTTTCATCAAAATAATCTATAAATGAAAGGATTCATTCTTGATCAAATCCTCCACAATTTCATCCACAAATCATCTACAAAGTCACTCTATTCACAAGGAGAATGGATTTTTTCCATTGCATCCTCATCATTAGCATATTCAAGGGTTGGGAAAGGGCTATTTTCCATAATAGCACCAATCCACTATGAGATATTATTCTCTCCATGTTTTATTATATGCTTTCAATTTATCTATCTAAATCTTTGTTGCTTTGAATGCATTATTATAATGTAGAGTTATTTCATAGGGATGTTGATTCTTAGTTTGGTTTTAAAATGCTAACCATTTGCATATTTTTACATCCACAACACCCAATTTCATCGAGAAAGCAAAAAAAACATTGTTTGAAATAAGAAGACTGCACTTTGAACCATGAAAAAGAAATATGCAAAAGAATAATTTGCCAATATATGCCCTCACTTTAAAGAAATTTCAAAACACCATGTTGTGGGAAATTAATTTAAAGTAGCAAATGATAAATGCTAAGAATAAAGAAAGACATTAGAGCCAACTTGGAAAGCCCTATGCCAAGTCATACGTTTCAATTACTTTAACTTGTTTCATGTAAGAGAAAAAGAAAAGAGAGGGGTTTCCCCCAAAATAAAAATGCCAAATACATAAGGGATCTATGGATTTGGGGTTAGTATGTTCTTGCTGCAATGTTTTCTTGAGAGCTCGGAATTTTCATCATTCCCCAAATACACATAGAACTAGAAGAATGACAAAAAGAGAACAAAAAAAAAAGAAAAACCTTTTGGGTCAACATGGAAGAAACATGAATGTCTCGATTCCTTGCATCATCCCCAAAAGGAAAGCACAAGCCAAAGAAAAGATAAAAGAAAAAATAAAAAGCCTCTTGACTCAACATTGAAGAGACACAAATGTCTTGATGCCTTGCGTCATCCCCAAAACGAAAACACAAGACAAAGGGAAGAGATAAAAAGGAAAAAGAAAAAGCCTTTTGGGTCAACATGGAAGAGACATGAATGTCTTGATTCCTTGCATCATCCCCAAAAGGAAAAAAAAAGACAAAGAAAAGATAAAGGGTGAAAAGAAAAAGCATTTTGGGTCAACATGGAAGAGACATGAATATCTCGATGCTTCATCATCCCGAAAGGAAAAAATGAGACAAAGAAAAAAGAAAATCCTTTTGGGTCAACATGGGAGAGACATGAATGTCTCAAATCCTTGTGTCATCCTCAAAAGGATAAAAAAAAAACAAAGAAAAGATAAAGGGTGAAAATAAAAAGATTTATGACATTGAGAAGAATGCAGGTACAAATAGAGGAATGTAACAAAGAGAGAGAGAACATCAAATAGAACATCATAGGGGATCACATTCCACACATGCAATCACTAAAAATAAAAATAAAGAATTAATGTAAAGGACTAGTAAGGCACATGCGAGTCAACCTAAAGAAAGTCATCTACCTCCCAATCATGTTCATTATATATCAAAGGAGAGAAACTAGCCAAAGGGACAATATCAAGTGCCGAACTAGGGGTAGCACTAGGTTCAACACTCTTTGTAGAATATTTTCCATCTAAGCTCATGGAAGAGGAAAACAATGTATTCAATTCATTATGCACCTCTTCTTCAAGTTTAGCAACCTCTTCATCACCATCTAAGTTGACCATAGCAGGAGGTTGGATGATAATTTCCATGGAAGAGTTCAACCCTTGAACATTGTGGCATTTGTATTTGATTATTTCTTTTGTGGTGAGAGTAGGGTCACCATGCATTGCTTTAGTCAAGTTTGGATCTTGATTTTATTTGTTTCATTCTTCATGTAACCTACGAGCAAGCGCATGATGTCTATGCCCATGCTCTCTAACACCTCTATTGCTTTTAGTTTTGTTTTCAAGTTGTGTTTGTGTAGGAGCAGGTTGATCAACCATAGGTTTCTTTTCTTCCCTAAGGGGAGGAACCAAAGAAACCATGGGGGGTTGTTTGACCACTTTCTCTTTTACTTTTTATACTTGTTTTATTCTAGGCAATGTGATGGGATTATTTTTATTGTCTCTTGGTCTTTTGTAGGAGGTAGGTGAAGGTTATGGCTTAGGTTGTTCTTGGTTGTTGGGAACTTAAGATTCAATCATGGTTTTTCCCAAGATGGCTAGTTCGGCTCAGTGGTGGGTGGGGACATGTTTTAGAGGGATAGTTTTCCTATCTTCTTTGCCTTGAAATTTTGATAAGACAAGAAAAAAAACTCTTGTCATGGTTTTATAGGTTCTATAGGCTCAGGCCAAAAGAAGTCCAAGGAAAGGTTTCCTTTGGAGAACAAATGGTTAAAGCCACTATGATGGATGATGAATACTTCATTGTCAGACGGAAACTTTAAGCATTTATGTACGAGTAAAGGGAAACATTCATGGAGCAAAGCCATTGGTAGCCAAGATTCACACAAAATTGGTCTAACTGTGGGATGATGGAAAATGAGATGTCTAATATTTTTGGTCCTATTTGCAATGGTAGGGTGATTGATCCCATCGTAGGGAAGAAAAAAATATTATGTGTCTTGATCCATGCTTTTGGTTTATCATATATATCTTGATAGAGTTCACGAATATGTAAAAATTCCTTGGTCATAATGTTCTCTCCATAGGTGGGATCTATTATTATCCCATTAGTGCCCATCATAGATATGGTTAGCTATGTAAAGAAGACCATCAACCACATGTTTAAGTATATATTTAGAGGTGAAAGCAATTTCAAGAGGATGTTTGGGTTGGCCCTTACGATGTTGAGTTTCAACCAATGCAACCAAACCATCAGAAGGAATTTGTTCTTTTTTATCAATATCCATAAGGCTTTGTTGAATTGTATCTATGTTCTCATCTTCCATGTCAACAATCATTACATCATTCTTAGTAGTTTCACTAGCTTTGAAAAATGAGATACTATGTTTTGGCATGGGGTTGGTAAATATTTGAAAGTTTTGGTTAGGATGGGTGACAAGCTTATTTCCTTGATCACTAACACCTCCAACAGAAAGAAGACCAGAATCAATAAGTTCTTGCACCAGATGTTTAAGATGCTTACAATGTTCTATATTGTGTCCCTTTTGTTAGTGATAGTGGCAATAAGCATTTGATCTAAAGCTCAGGGGTAAATTTTTTTGGGATCAGGTGTTTTGACGAGAGGTAAGGTAATCATTTGTTATTCTAAAATTTGGGACATTGTGTTATGAAGGATATCAGGCAAGGGAGTGAATTATCTTTTCAGGTCCCCATAGCTAAAGGGTATTGTGGATTTAACAATAGCTACCTGGTTATTATCATTCTGAGGTGGTTGTTGAGGGGGATTGAATTGAAGTAACCCTTTGTTCTATTTTCTAAAATGATGGGAATTGTTTTGGTTTGTAGGCTCAAACTTCTTAGTTTGGTTAGAAGTGGACTTTGTATCACGACTACTAACCAAATTTTTATAATCACAGAGGGTGGTACACAAGTGCATGAAGTATGATAATTTCATCATGGAAAGCTTGTCTTGGAACTTTCTTTGTAAATTTCTATGGACATATTTTGAAGGTGGGGATCATGAACCTTGAAATTGATTTTGGAATAGAGCGATTGGTAACATGAGACAAAATCAGTTATCTTTTGTTCTTGTTTTTTCTTGCATCTCATCAAATTGACCAAGGTCTTCTTAGAAGTCATATGCACTTGGAAATGGTTGAAAAATGTGTCAAAAGTTCATTGAATGAATGAATTGAGTTATTCAGTAAAAAGGAGAACCACTCCAACTCAGTAACTTTTAAGGACCGAGGGAAAATCTTAGCCAAAATTTTATCATCAAGGACAAAGTAATTACATATGGTAGTATAGGCATCAACATGGTTAGAAGGATCTCCCTTTCCTTCGTATTTCTCAAATCTAGTCACCTCTACACCTTGTGCCATCAGTGTTCGCAATATCTCCAAGGACAATGGGCTACTTATGACATAATATGTAGGTGGACCATTTTTATTTTGATTGATAGTGGAAATTTGTTTTTGAAGGGATGAAACCATTTGGAAGAGTTGGTTTATGAGAGGGTAATTTCTTGTGTTTTGAGACAAAAGTGAAAAAGGTGAAGGGATGTATGTATTCAAAGGACAAGTGAATGGAATTCTTATAGGTGGTAAGGTGGTAGGAGATATGATGTGTGATGCCACATATGAACTAGGGATGCTAGTAGGAACACCCAAGGAAGGAATCACATTACTAGTTTGTTGCATTATTTTTGTGACTTGAGGGTTGGTATAGGTAGGTATTGTGGAAATTTTTGTGGGAGGAGGAATTTGAGTTTGTCCTTGGCTTGTGACATTACTTGTAGGTAGAGGAAAACTAGTGGTTAGGGTGAGGTGTTTTCAAAAGATTTAAACTATATTTTTCACAAGGTCAAGTACAACTTCACTTTCAAGCATGTGGTGAATGTTGTCTATAGTAGGGATGGAAGTAGTTAAAATGTTGGCATTTTCCACTTGATCTTGTAGGTTTGCTAAATCTTCATGAATTTGGATTATGTTTTCTTGCAGAACACTAGCAACCATTGTATCAACATGTGTCACACTACTTGAAGGTAGGGAATTGTTAAGGATATGGTACATACCTAGTGTACTATTTTCAATAGTAGGATTGAAAGAGCTAGACAACCCAAGATCCACAATGATTGTGCTATCATGAGATGACATGAGTCTTGAACTTCATCTCACTATAGTATTAGAAATAGGACATCGAATACTCATATAAGGGCTACTAAATGCAAGATAAATGAAAATGCAATATAAAATAAGAACAATAAAATGCTTATAATAGAAATTTTGTAAAATAAAATTGAAAGCTATCAACAAAAAAAAAATCAGAAATAGAACTTTGAATGCTAAAAATGCAATGTAGAATATGCAAAGGGACTGATTCACCCAAGGTGGTGAATGAGTGCCAGTAGGGATTTTTTTAAAAAAAATTAGAAGTTTTCAATTAGATTTTATGCTTTTTATGTTTTATGATTTGTATCTGAAATGTAAATGTATATTTTGAATGATTTTCAATGAAATAAGATGCAAAAATGTAAGCTATATGAAATTTCACTAATGCAAATTTTGAAACCCCAAAATTCATATTAACTAATGCAAATCCTAATGCAATATTAATGCAACCCGAATATAGGATGATGATGCACTCCAAATCATAAGTATGATGCTCTAAATATAGGTTTGAAACATAAATGAAAGGTAAGTGAATGAATATGAAAGGTGGAAAATTATGTGCTTTCCCTTTTAGGGTTTAGGATCTAAAAGAGCAATTTTCATTAACTTTCACTCAAAAACAAACCCTTGAGATCTCAATGCAAAAGAGAAATAGATATTGCAAAAGGGCTATTGGGGCTGAATATGATCTAAAAAGGGGTTCACCAACAAGTAAGAATTTGAAAAGGACAATGAAATGAATTATATAATGAAAAACCCTAATTGAATGTAATGCACTATGAAATGATCTAGAAAAGTAAGTGAATCAACACAAAAAATTGAAGACAAGAAGTTGTGCACCTGGAAATCTGGAAACGACTAGATGGAGGTATACAACACTAGAAATTTAACTTTAATTTTGACTAGGACTCATTTTCCAAGTTGGGAGAATCCGTATAGTTACTAGAGAATTGTGCGGGAATAGGAATCTACCAAAAGAGTTTTTGAATCTGCAAAAAAATAATTTTTTTCTAGAATTGGGACTCATTTTCTAGAAGTGGTGAATCAGTCTAGTTGAGATATTATGAAACTTCAATGGCTGATCCTGCTCTTCTCTATCTACGCTATTCTTCCTGAGTGATCTCTGGATCCAAAACCTTGATTTGCAACTTGTAGATCTTCTCCAAGGTTCTCCAGGCTTGATGACTTGAATACTTGTTATATGAAGATGAGTGAAAGGACCTTGTATTTATACTCAATTATGCAAGAATTCCCAAAATTACAACACTAGAAGCCAACATCAGATGTAGGAAAATAAAATCGCAGCAAAAAATTGAATTAATTTTGATTTTGGGCCACACGGGACTCATTCGCCTATGGTGGTGAATGAGTCCCACTAGGCATAATTTTTGGGACCAATTTCAAAAATGCTTAAAAATGTGTGAAATTAGGTTTGGGACTGAAAGATCTAAGTTTGACTCATTCGCTCAAGGTGGAAAATGAGTCCAAGATCACTAAATGTACACCATTAAAACCTAAAACACTTGAATTATGATTAGCTAATGATTGGTGTTGGGATTATCCTTGAAAAGATACACTGAATGAAGCTTGTGGATGAAAAATAGGGCTGATTAAAGAATAAGAAATCCCAATTATTAATGAAAAGCGTAGAAAAGTGTGAAAGTGGGTTACAAATATTTACACTTACAATAAGGTAAGATTAAGATTAAAAAGAGGTTTATTGGAGGTGTAATTAATTAATAAGACATTAGAAAAGTTTTAAAGTGAGTGACAACACTTAACAACACTTTAGCAAGGTACAATTTAAATACATTAGTTCACAAGGGCTCAATACC
This sequence comes from Sequoia sempervirens, assembly GCA_007258455.2. Classification (NCBI taxonomy): domain Eukaryota; kingdom Viridiplantae; phylum Streptophyta; class Pinopsida; order Cupressales; family Cupressaceae; genus Sequoia; species Sequoia sempervirens. Next base: position 503,399,263 of record VDFB02000015.1, read on the forward strand.
TAATGTGAATGTGTCAACCACATTACAACACTAAATCAAGACAACATTAAGCCAAAATTCACAAAGAGGAACCAAACGAGTGTGAAAATGTCCCTCACGACATTTTTTGACACTACAAAATCATTGAGAAAGAAGTTATAAAATGTGTTCATAAATACTAGAATCATATGGAAAAGTGATGCAAAAGCATCCAGGGCTACAAAGAAATCTTGCACAACCAAAATATTTTAATTTTTTATGATTGTGTTTTATTTTGATTTTTATTTGCAGGTGTAAATTGTTGAAATTTTCAACTCCTCCAAGGTAGCAAAATTTGATGGTGGATTGTGGGAAAATCAATTAATTAATTGATTCACCTTTTTTATTGTTTTAAAATATTTGAGAAGTGTTAATTTTTTAAAAGGGAAAATTTCCATGTCCAAGTCTGTGAGTGGACAATTATTGTGAATTGTAACTCCATTAAAAAAATTTGAAATTGTATCTTCTTGGAGAACTAGAATGATGAGCATTGATGGAATGAAGAGAGTGGGTGCAAGGTAGGAAGAAAAAATTTAATTTCACAGTGAATTCACGTGTTGAGAAGAGGAAACCCATGCCAAGAAGGAGTAATGAGCATTCTGGAGATTTGACTAGCATATTATTATTTTTGGGAAAAGAGAAAAGATTATTTGGGTTGTAACTATGAGACCTAGTCTTATTAAAATGGTCGTAACTATGAGACCCAAAAACCGTTTGAGGATATTTAGATGAATGAGGGAGCACTAAGAGGTAGAAAGTGACAGATTTTTTTTGTAGCAATATGAAAATGAAGCGTTGACATGAAAAGGATGAGCAGAAGATGTGAAAAACGATGATTGCAAGTTAGGAGGAAAGATTTGATGTTGTTTGAGGTGTGAGATTTTTGTATGTTGAAATCTCAAATTGAAAGGAAGCCCATGAGCTTCATGTTTATGTAGTCATTTTTTTAGTTGAAATAACTTATTGTATGTTGATGATTTCTCTTTCATATTTGAATAACAAAGCATATTGTTTCCTTCTTGCATAGTGTTTTGGTAGTTATTTGATTTCAGATTTAAGGGAGAGTTTCTTAATTTCATTAGTGGTATCAGAGCGAGGGTTCCTGAATTGTGCAAGAAGAAACACCAATGCGAAACAATTTGCACCAGGACTTGTGGTGGTGTTCCATGTACATACATCACTGAACGTGAGGCAGTCTATACTTGAGAGGTTCAATATTGAGAGTGTGTAGCAAGTGTTTGACAAAATATCAAATAAGAAAGGAAACATGTTTTTAATAGTTGTGTATGCAAGTGTGTAGAATGAACAAAATATTGCCGAAGTATGTTTTGAGAATAGTGTGAAGAAAGATTATGATATTGTAGTAAAGGATGAGAAGCAAAAAGAAAGTCAACAATCAAAGAGGAAAATTATGTTGTAGTAGTGTTAAGTCCTTTGGAGGACATGAAGACAATGATGATAGTGATTAGTGAAGGTGAAAGTATAGCAATTGAAAGTGAAAGAGTAAAAACTACAGTAGTTGAGCATGTTGCAGTTAAAAAAAAGTATGGAGTGATGTATGAGGATCTAGTTTTAATGAGGAACCTGATGAAGAAAAATAGCTTCATGAAGAAGAGATCATATAGATAGAGAAGTTGTCCAATGAAACAACATAGACAATAATATTCAATAGTTAGCAAGAAGATGTTGTGATAGAAGTCATTGAGGTAAAATATAATTTTTATGAGTTTTATATTGTTGAATTTGTAAAGGATTTGCATTGTGACATGAAAAAAGAGATAGAAAAGAAAAAGAATTGTGAGGATCCAAAGTGGTATATAGATGTATACTTGTTGGTAAAGGCTATGGAGGAAGCTACATGAGAGATTTGGTGGAGGTGGTCAGTTTGTAGTGGGTCAAAACCCATGAAATTGGAGAGGAGTAGAGAGATTATTTGGAAGAGGTTGGTACATGGTGGATACAAGTCCATGAGAGAAGAGAAAAATTGTAAGTAGAGTTGTTGGAGGAAAGAAAAGTTAGGACCAACAAGATGTTGGAAGAAGAGGAAGAAGAAAAGACTTCATATGGACTTTGGATAGCGATGGAGTTCACTACAAATTGCTTGCAATATGAAAGAATGGTTCTACCATTCAACTCCAATTTTGTGAGCCTATGATCACAAACTTTCTATCCTAGGTGTCTAATGCAAGAGCATCCAGGGGTACTAAGAAATTTTACACAACCAAAATATTTTAAATTTTTATGCTTGTGTTTTATTTTGACTTTTGGTTGTAGGTGTAAATTGTTGAAATTTTCAACTCCTCCAAGGTAGCAGACTTTGGTGATGGATTGTGGGAAAACCAATTAATTAATTGATTCAATTTTTTTATTTTTTTAAAATATTTGAGAAGTGTTAATTTTCTAAAAGGGAAAAATTCCATTTCCAAGCTTGTGAGAGGACAATTATTGTAAATTGTAACTCCATTTAAAAAAAATTGAAATTGCATTTTATTGGAGAACTATAATGATGAGCATTGATGGAATGGAGAGATTTGGTGTAAGGTGAGAAGAAAAAAATGAATTTCACATTGAATTCACATGCCAAGAAGATGAGATCCATGCCAAGGAGTAATGATTATTTTCAATGTTTAACTGGCATATTATTATTTTTTGGAAAAGAGAAAAGATTGTCCGGGTTGTAACTATGAGACCTAGTCTTAGTAAAATGACCATAACTTTCACATACAATAACAAAATTAAGATTTTAAAAATGATCTGAAAAGCTAGAAATGAGGTGCACAAAACCCAAAAACCATTTGAGGATATTTATATGAGTGAGGGAGCACTGAGAGGTAGAAAGTGACAAGTTTGTTTTGTTGCAATATGAAAAAGAAGCTTGGATAGGAAAAGAATTAGAAGAAGATGTGAAAATGGTGATTGCAAGTGAGGAGGAAAGATTTTATTTTATTTGAGGAGTGTTGCATATTTTTGTATGTTGAAATCTCAAATTGAAAGGAAGCCCATGAGCTTCATGTTTATGTAGTCATTTTTTTTGTTGAAAGAACTTATTGTATGTTGTTGATTTCACTTTCATATTTGAATAATAAAGCATATTGTTGCGTTCTTGCATAGTGTTGTGGTAGTTGTTTGATTTCAGATTTGAAGGGATATTTTCTTAATTTCATCAAAAAGTAACTAGTAAATAGGTGGATTAGATGAAAGAAGATGCTTTAGATTTCACTGGGAAAGCTAAAAGAGTTTTTGAAAAAGACGACATTTAGAAAGAATAAATTTCAAACAAACTAAGAAATATGAGGGAAGAAGAGTCAAGATGGTTTGGAATTTTAAAATACCTCTAGGAGATGAAGAAGATAGATGTTAGGGTATGTGAAGGATCATCATGGAAGAAAATAGGCCCTTAAGTGGTGAAAAATAAGTGGTGAAAATTTTAGAAAAACAAGAGTTAGGCAACTTGACATGAAAATTTGAATAAGTTATCTATATTATTTCAAAAATATGTAAGAATAAAATCTATAGAAAATTGAATGTAGTTTCTAAACTACTTGGTTTATTTTTTTTTAAACTCTATTTGGTGAAATTTTGAAATTTCGATGCAGTAGTACTTAAATTTCAAAGAAAAAATAAGATGTGGGTGTCTATCTGACCACCCTAACCATAATAAAATGATAATATTTTTTTATAAGATTTTAGATATAAGTAGAGGACTTGAATGTCCTGATGTGATGCATATTTTTTTGTAATTTTTTTCCAAGTAAATAATTAATTATGAATTCTTTATTACAACTTTTAAAAAATATAAAACTCGTATGTATGACCACCTTAATTTGGTCAAAACTTCATGAAATTCATTTTTTAATCCTATAGTATGCAAAGCATTAAATGTGGTGCATGTTTCAAATTCAAAAAATGTGATACCGTTTGAAAGCTATAGATTTTTTCAATCAGCCTATCAATCAGGACTTTAGTCATAATTCAAATAGAAAATGATAATAATTATATATTAAATTCAATGTAAAGCATAATTTATATTGGTGGAAAGCTAAGAATCTCCTTTAAAAACCCTTTTCGTTTCATCAATTTTGGGTTAAAAAAAGTTGTCAGCCACATACCCTACACATACCCATCATATCACCACTTTTTCCCCCCATCCTGATACTACACATACCTATTAATACCTTAATTGATGAGAATATTTTCTTAAGCATGCAAAAGAATAAATATGATATGTGGTTTTAGAGTGTGAAATGGAAGCTTGTAACTATCAATCAAATTTTGATAGAATAAGAGAAAATTTTGGAAACGTGTGAAAAGTAGAAAACAAGATTCAAGATGATCTCCTATCACTTAAAATATGTGCATTAGGAAAAGATTGAATTTAGAACATGGATGTTCAAAATTTATTAAGACAAAATTTTAAAATATGATGAGTGTAGAATTTTTTAATAGACATGTTTTTATTGTGGAGGTGATGAAGAGGTTAAGTAAAAATATTTCACTCTTGATATGTGTAATGGTTCTACACTAGATTATTGCCAAAGTTTAGAAGATATTCAAAAGAGTCATGCTAACTTGAAGCTAATGATGAGCAATGCAATTGTTGTAGAAATAATCTCATGGCTCAATCAGTTAAGTTATTCAAGTTATTAAGAGAAAAGTGTTCCATTGAAAGGAAAATTGAAGCATGAAGGACTTATACATAAAGCATCAAGGATGGTAGATATGGAAGAAAGTGAGCTTCTTAATGAATTTGACTATACAATTTTCTTCTTAGATTTTTAATTTGTAAATATTGAGTCTTTTTTTAATGTTATCTTTTGTAAAAAGTGAATTTCATCTCATCTTTGTAATAATTTAGGAAATGATCCTTATTCATGAAAAATTTGTGAGAATTCTATCTTAAAGAAAGTTTATATTATTTCTCTCAAAATGTAAAGTTAGTTACGTAGCTAGTTATAAATTATTTATTTATTAGTTATTGGGAATGGGAAAGCCTATATGTACAAGGCTTATGTTATTGTAAATGGAAATTTTAAATTCTCACACATTTTCATAAGGGATATTCTAATTTTTCAATTTTTATTATTAATGGAATGCATTTTTGGATGTGCATTCATGATATTTTATGTGTGTCCTTGTCAATATTTTTTATATAAGAAGTTGACAATGACCATTGCTATCCTAAATCTTGTTTGTGAAAGTAGATAGTTAATTTTCAATGAGTTATATTTTTAACAAATATTCCCTTCTTTTTGTCTCAATTTGAATGTCATAATCTCAAATCTACAATCATTATAAACTTTTTATGCATTATCTTTGATCCTTATAATATAATTGGTTCAATTGTAAGCAAGTCCCCCAAACCCATAATAATAGTTGTATTTTTTGGGGTTTATTTTCATTTCATTTAGGTTATGTCTTTTTCATTCCTTTAAGTACTTTTTGGTTAAAATTGCACTCGAAAATAAAAAAATAATCATACAAGGTATTTTAACCTCTTAAATGCAAAGGAATATTGTAATTTCATATGAAATCTCTCCAACTATTGATTTTTTTTTTACTTTCCTTTAGGAAAGTCACATAAAATTTCAAGTTTATTTACCAACTGTTCCATAGAAAAAAGTACCCTTTTCTTGATTTGAGATAATTAGTGATAAATGGACTTAATAAGGCCTTAATTTAGGTGTTGTGAGGAAATTTGTGCATCCACACTAAGTTTTAGACCTTTGTAAATCAAATAAAATGTAAATATTGAAGTCTTGTGAATATGTTGTGAAGTGTTGTAAGAAATTTCTCCATTATTCTAGACTCTATTTAATACAATTCACCTAAAAATCATCATTTGAAACATCAAGTCCTATTTTGAAGTGTTGTTAAGTCTTGTAATCAAGCTTCACACTTTTCTAGGAATTTCCCCTTATTTACATCTTTCTCATGTCTTATTGGACCTCCTTATACACTCCTACGCTTTACTTAAGTATATTTTTGAATAATACCCCGACACATAACAGTAAATGGAATTTAATTCCCGAAACTTAAAAACACCTCCAAGGTGGGACCCATTCACCATGGGTGGAAAATGAGTCCACCTTGGCTCAAAATTTAAAATAATTAAAATTTCTCTTAGGATTTATTCAAAATTATGCTTGATGTCGGCCTATGATGATGTATGAAAGGTTACTAAGGCACATGATTGGTATAAATAAGTTAATTTCACCTCATTTTAACAAATCCTATCTATCTCCTATCAACCAATTCACTTTTACATATCCATTCATCATCTATTTTCTCAAGCAACTTAGGGTTTCTTCATTACAAGTCTTCAATATAGCATTCTAAAGCATTCAAGGGTTGATTCTACATGATTTGTTGCAGATCAACAAGATCATTCATCACTGTAAGGTAAATTATCCCATTTTTTCATGCTTTATTCCATTATTTCATCAATTTGGTTTAATTACCTATAAAGGAGTTTGACCAAGGAAAACCCCCATATGTTAACAATCAATATTTTCTCATCTTGTGTTGTGTGTGTGGAGATTTAGGATCCTTTGAAGCTTAGGAATCATTGAAGATTGCATTTCTAAGTTGTTGGAGTCTTCCCCTCTTTAATCAAGTCAAATCATCAAATAAAAGTCACTTTCAAACTCGATCCTGACATTTTCTAAAGTGAACACCTGTAGAAGGTGTAATTGCAGATATGAAGCTACAAATTCCATCCTTTAATTTTTAGATCCCTAAAGGTGGACTGATTTTCCATGCTTGATGAATGAGTCCCATTTGGAGGCCTGAAACATGATTTTTTCAAAATCTAGCTCTCTATGCTCAAAAACCAATTCTTGGGAAAATTCATTAATATTGGGACTGATTCGCCATAAGTGGCGAATGAGTCCTGTCTGAATTTTGTGACATCATCAATAAGAATTTTAAGCACTCTATATTCATCATAGTTTTTGTAGGTGCACTCTGATCTTACCCTTTCTCTTTCTGTTCTATATATTCCATTCTTTTAGTTTATGTTTGCATATCATCATGTGTTTTCAAACAAGTCATGTTTCATTAGTTTGCATATTTAATCATTCAAATTCTTAGTTTAGTTGCATGCATTTCATCCTGCTTAGTCCTTATTCCATCATACACATCCCTCCCATTCCTCATTAAAATGAACCTACTAGCATTTTTAGATCTAATCTCTCTCCTTTTGGGTGAAAAACCCTATAAGAGTTAGAGAGACTATTGGGTCTGAAAACCTACGATTCACCAACATATTACAAAATAAATGTTACAATTCAAATTAAGATTTCATAATTTTTTTATTGTCTACTCTTACATTTTATGCAACATAAATTTTTTTTAAAAAAAGAATGATCATTTTGTGGTAAAGGTTGAAGAACAAAGATTCATATTTTGTGTGTTGTCTACTTCTATTCTTCAAGTAAATCAAGTTAGAATAAAAAAATAAAATCCTTAGATCTTGAGCCTATTCATAGTTTATTATTTAATTATATTAGTATATTTATTGTAATTGATCTGTAGGGCATCACTCTCATCTCTCTTCCCTAGTTTTGTTTTATTTATTCTTACAGTTTGGTAGTTTAGATTTTTTCTTTATTAATTTTCTTTTTGTTATATTGTAATTCTTGGTGGTTGAATCTCCTGAACAAGTCGATAGCTAGCAATTTTTGGTGTTATAATTGTTGTTGAATCAAAAGTTGGGAGGCATCAAGTATTTGGAGAGGAGTGAAAGAGAACAGAGGGGTTCGGTGCTGGAGAGAATAGGGGTTTTCATGCTTGTACATAGGCATCTTTTGGTGGAAGGAGAAGACATAGTTTTTGGTGTCAATAAACGTCCAGAAGACAATTAGGTGGTTGAGTAGTGTTGATTGAGGATGAAGCCAGGCCAACCATTGAAGAATTTATTTTATTTTTAATGTGAAGCCCCTGTTGAAAGAACATAACACTAAATTTGGGAAGTGATGACAATGTTTGTAACCATCAGTTCCATTAAGAAATAAAATCTTCCAATTGTTTTCCCTATCAATGATTGTGAATTAGTGCCAATGAGGAATAAAATCTTCCACTTTGATTTTCCTGTCATTGTTTGTGAAAGACCAAGGTTTTGAACTGTTGTTTTAATTACAAACCTGAACCTATTCTATGAGATTTTTCTTAGACTTGAAATCCTTGAGATTTTGATTATTCTATGACCAATAAGGCATCCCATTAGTAATAATATTCTTTATCTCTTGTTGTGTCACTATGAGTTCGACTCATCATAGCATGAGTGATAAAGATGATAAGGAAGAGTTGATCTAGGTTTAATTAGAGACTTTGAGGATAAATTTGGGGATGGATAAACCTAACCATCTCTATTAGTAGTGCAAATTTCATTTTTTATTCCAAATTATTATAATATTTTATTAATGGCTCCTTAGATAAAAATTTAAATGTAAAATAATTTGGAACTATATTCCACATAAAAATTGGCCTAATGAGGAACACTAGGAAATGGAGATGTCATTTATGTTAACTTTAATTTCAAGACAACATCAAAAGAGGTGATTCACACTTTATTTATGCTATAAGAAATGGTATATGAATATGTAAGTGATTTTCACATGAAAATGACTTAAAATAAATATCATGTGCATTTATGTTGATTACTATTAAAGTCTTATACCTATCACTTTTCCATTAAGTAATCCTACTCTTACTAGTACTAGGATCACTATATATTTACACTTTTTACCTTTCTCTACTTATAATCTCCATCTAGTTTAGGAGAAGCCACAATAAATCCTAGGAAAAAATATATAATTAGAACTATTGATGATACAAATATAGTGGCAAAGATATTCAATGTGAAAAATAAGGATGAGGTAGATGATTGGAATTGAAAACCATTCTTTGCAAATGTAATTATATATCATTTGGTCCAATCTTATTATTATAAGGATGCTGTGGAAACTTTTATTAGAGTGTTAACATCATATAGTTATAGGGGAGAGAAAATTGAGGTCAAAGTTCTTGAATAAAAAATATTCAAAGATTAATATTCTAATGTTTCTATTAGATGAAAAATAATCAAGAATGGGTGTAAAAATATCAACCATCATCCACTCTTTAACATTATGGTCATTTGTACAAAGGGCCATTAGTTCAATAGGGATATTGATTGTTTAGGGAGCCATAACGATTTTGATTTTTAGTTCAAATTGTTTAGCAATGCTATTAAGGAGGTTGAGATCAATAATATGGTGTAAGTAGTGATGCATTTTGCATATATTTCAATGTTGTAGGTAAATTAATTGAGGTAATGTAAAATGATATTTAGTGTAATTTCCTTACATTCATGCTTCAAATAATGCACTCAAATTATATTCAAATAGGAGGTCGTTATTAGTGTTAGACATGTGAATATGCTTATCTAGAACTAACATATTATATACTCTTTAGGAAATTGTCTAAGGAGGAATTTTCTCAACTAATAGGGACTAGATATGCATAATAATTTATTCTTTTTGAGAGTATTCTTGAGTTGCAAGAGACAATATATACTTAATAGCTATGAAAATAGATTAGGGGATGAGAGTGAACACTTTGGTGAAGATTATGCTTTTTGGGATGATGCAAGATACATTATAGATTCATTACTCTAGCCTTTAATATTATTAAAAAATGGCATACAAATAAACATGACCTTAATGAGGTGTGTGAATGTATTGATAGTTTTCTTTATCAAATAAATTTTATTAGACAATATAGAGAAACCACATTATAGTTTAATAGAAAATCATTGTTCATATTAAGTAGTCAAAATTCCAATCTTGGGAGATATTATAAAGAGACCAAGATATAGGGAGACTATGGAATAAGAGGATCAATTTATATGGCTTATTATGCATGAGCCTTATCATTTCACAATCATCCGAGCCAATTAATTTCTAGTTTTTTAGTGGAACATTTCTACTTATAGTTTCATCGACTCTATTAAGATAATTTACTATATATTTAGGATGGTAGAGAAGCTTCTAGCCATACATAATTTCTTCCATATCATTGATTAAAACATGCTTATTTACAATGATATTATAGTAACCTAATGGGGTGTACATGTACAAGAGATAACTCTTGACCTAGAGGAGTCTTGTAGTTTTATAAAAGAGGTAAAATATTTATTGAAATCAAGAAATTAATAGTACATAAGGATCAGGGAACTTCTAAGCTCCCAGAAAGGAAAACACTGAAACAACCCTCCAAAACAAAAACCACCATCCATACATCCACCAACATCTTATAACTCCATATCATTAGCAATGGCCCTCTCTAAATCATGAATATACTTAGGGGATAACTGTCTCCACCTCTCAATCTTTCAATCATCCTCATGCTCAAAAGCCCACTTAGCCAAAAAATCAACAACCCTATTCCATTCTCATGGAATATGGACAAAAGACACCACTTCCAATGTAGAGCACCTTTGCAAAATTTGTTGAACCACCCATGCAATCTGCCAATTAACCTCAACAACCTTTAGCTTGAGCAACATATAAAAAATAATATGTGAATCAGATTTACAAATAATATTTTTCCAACTCAAGGTACAAGCATGCTCAATAGCCTAGAGAATGTCCAAGCCTTCCATGAAGTTATAATTCCACCCTTTATGGATGGAGAAAAAGAAAATGACTGAACTAGAACAATCTCTACCAACTCCACCAATCCAAGAAAGTCCAAGGTTACCTCTAGTGGAACCATCTGTATTAATATTCAAAAAATCTGTTAGAGGAGGCAACCATCTTCCAACCCTTTGAACATTATTTTTATCCCTCCTTCCTCTCTTGACAAAAGTAGAGACTAAAGTCAACCCCTTCCAACCCAATCTATTCACAATCTCATCATTACTTCTTTCAAATGCAAAATCCACTTCACATTTGGCTTCTATCGTCTCTTGGATCATACCAACTATTATGTGCCAAAATTTTGAATCATCATCCTATCCTTAAAAAGAATCCTATGATTCCTTTCAAACCAAATTTTCCAAAGGATTAATGTAGGACCAATGCTCCACACAATCTGAAGGAAAGAGTCTTGGGAAGGGCGTCTTCTCAAACTACTCCAGAACTCAACAAGGGAAGACACATGAACACAAGGATGCTTCCAAACACCCCACAACAAATTATAGACCAACATAGAATAAGGACAATGGAAAAACAAATGAGAAGAATCCTCCTCACTGTAGTCACACATAACACACATAAAGGGACCTTGGAATCCCCACTTACAAAGATTATCCCTTGTCAAAAATATATTCCAAGCCAAAGTCCACACAAAACAATTACATTGGCCATGAAAAATTGTTCCACACATGTTTCCACCAAGGGACCTCCACCCCTCAAAATTTACAAGACAACAACTCTTGATATCCACTAGCCACACTAAAAGTACCCTTAAGATTTAGGCTCCAAGATAGAATATCCTTATCCCTAAGGGAGTTGCATTATCTACCAAGAAAAATATTTTGAGGCACAACACAATCCTCCTCCAAACTAAGAATAAATTTAATCACAAGGATCCTTCCACCTAGCCACCTCCACCTGCCCACATGGATAAAAATTGTTAAAATCACTCACCCTTGACCAACCAGCCTCCAAAAATTGTTGACATAGATTCGCCAAATTAGGATACAGATGCAAAATGGGGGAAAATACATTGCAAGAATCAAACCAAAAGAGAGCCTCAACCCCCTATTACATATCCAAAATAGGCCCTCCTTGATCATCACAACCCCTTTCTTAAGCATTCCCCAAATAACATAAGCTTTCCCCACAATAGGAAACCTAGGAAGCTCCTCCTTCAAAACCCCTAGAGGGTACTTGTGAGATAAAATAATGGCCTAGATATGATCTTAATCCACACACCATGCCTTGTAAAACTTTCCAACCAATGCCAACCAAGAACAAGTCACCTGCCGCAATCCAAGATCCCAAACTACCTCGGGCTACACATAATATCCCACTTTACCAAGCTCCACTTGGAAGAGGACAAGCTACCTACCCATTATAATTGTTTAGCTAGAGAGTCCAAATCCCTCACAAACCCAACTAGAGCCACCTGTAACATGCACCTATAAATAGGAAGAGCCTGCACCACAGACTTTAGCAACTAAACACAACCGGCAAAGGAAAACCATCTATGAGTCCAATGATTAACCTTCACATGAAAAATTGTCTAGAATATTGTGCCACAATTCCCTAAGAAGTCTACCAACAAAGATAGGAATACCAAGATAAGTTAAAGGGAGAGAACCAATCTAGAACCTCAAGATGCAAGCAATCTTTTACTGAATAAGACTCAAAGTATTGAAGAAGAAAATGGAAGATTTATCTTCATTAATACTTTGACTAGAATAAACAAGGTAGATATCCAAAGCTTTGTGCAAATTCGTAGCTTCTCTAATCTTAGCCAAACCAATCGTGGTAGGATCATCCACAAATTGCATGTGAGATTGAGGAAGAAAACCATTTCCCCACCTCTATCCCTAGATAAAACCCAAATCCACATTATGTTTCACCAATCTCCCCATTCCTTCTACAAGAAGAATAAATAAATAAGGAGAGAGAGGATCCCCTTGATGAAGACCCCTAGAAGCAGTAAAAATAGAAGGCTCACCATTTATCAACACTGAGAAATAAGTGGAGGTAACACAACACATAACCCACTAGACCCACTCCTCAGCAAAAAAAAAAGCAATAAGAATTTTGCACAAGAAGGACCACTTCACTCTATCATAGTTTCCCATACCTAGCTTGATGAACATAGCCTTTTCTTTCAAGGATTCCATAGAATGAATGGTATTAGTAGAAATGACCATGCCATCCAAAATTTTCCATTCCTCCACAAAACCACTTTGTTCCTCAAAGATAAGCCCTCCAAGTCATCACTTCAACCTTTCAGCAATCACCTTGCGAATAATTTTATAAACTATATTACACAGGGAAATGGATCAAAATTGACTAAGATGATCCACCCCCTCACATTTGGGAATGAGAGAAAGGAATGTAGAGTTCAAATCCCACAACATCTACTTATTCCTTTGAGACACACTAAGCACCTCCAAAAGTTCCAACTTAATGATATCCCAAAATTCTTGATAAAATTCAATCAGAAAACCATTAAGGCCTGGGGCTTTCCTTTTTTTCATTTGGAATATAGAAGCCTCGAATTCCTCCAATGAGATATTTCTCAAAAGATGCTCATTCATCTCCCTAGTGACCAAAGAGGGGATACAAGAAAGAACTTGGTTTTCCTTTGCCTAACCATCCTGAGAATCCTCTCTAAATAATGAAGCAAAGAACTTTGAAGCTTCTCTAGACATATCCTACAAAGAAGATAAATGCTCACCCATGTCATTCACAAGAACAAACATAGAATTACCATGTCTCCTAGCCTTCACCGAGTTGAAGAAGAAAGTGGTGTTTTTGTCTCCCTCCTATAACCACTCAACTCAAGCCTTTTGTTTCCAATAAATTTCCTCGTGCAGCTAACTCTTCCAAAGCTTTCAAAGCCCTGGCCTCCTCCCTGAGCAAATTTTGAGAAATACCAAACTCCCTTATCTCCTGAGAGATGGCGTCAAAATTAGCTTGAGCAACAACCTTAGTGTGAAAAATATTGCCAAAGCACTACCTATTCCACCTTTTAAGTTCATATTTTACATATTATATAGTAGTTTATGTTGATGTAGGTTTTTTATTTTCCTTATGTTAGGGAATATTTATTTTTCCTACACATTATTAAGCATACCTTAGGTTATAGGAGATGTGGTTTATGTGAGGACACATGGCGTAATCCTTCGGTTACATGTGTTGCTCCCACTCACACTTAGGTGGTTGAGTTTCACCCCATCTTTTGGCCTTATATGCCACCTCACAAAACCACTCATTTGTCTCTTTCTGAGTAGGTTATGCCACCTATTTGGCATTTTCCAAGTAGGCATAACTCCCACCTAATTTGGTTATTTGGGAGTTATTACCCCTCTTGGAATTATTTTCCCATATTGTGCTATATAATCAGCACTCACCTCTCCCTCCTATCTAGTCAAGATGAGTTCATATTAACTCAATCAATTCAAAGGAGAGTTGAGGCATATTGTATCATTTAGTGTGTAATAATAACATCATTTTGTTATTACACTATATTCCTACATTTTATCTCTTGCTGCTCTTGTGTGGAAGGTTTATCTTGGTTTTGCAAGTGATCCTAGGTGCTCGAGTTCATTGACAACTCTTACATGGTATTAGAGCATCAGAACTGCAAGCTCCTTCTCAAATTTGAGAGATTTGTGAGTGTTTAATCAATATTGCAGGTTGCAACATGCCTTTGCTTGTCTTGAGTAGGTGATTATACCTTTTCATGCTATTTTTTGGTTGTTGGGGTCGTTTTATGTTGCTAAAGACATTTTTTTTACACTACATCCATATTTTTTGTATATTTTAAAGAAAATCCGCCATTTTTGTTTTGTTCGTAGAAGAAAAAAACCATCTGGGTCGTTGCTAGTTTCTGCATACAAGTTACATATTTTGCAGAATCTAAATCAGAACATTTCTGTAGACCCCCTCTCCAATTGCATTTTTGATTTTGCAGTCAATCTTTGGAGGGCCATAATTCAGTCATACAAGCATCATGTGAATCTTGTACACTATGCCTTCATTTGCATCTTTTTTTGAGATGTTAATGCATGAACAACAAAAGCTTCTTTCTATGGGTCTCATAAAGCCATCATAGAATCAAGCCTTGTTGGCTAGTCAGCCTAAGGGACAGAAAGAATTAGGACAATCTGACAAGAAACAAAAGAAATCTAACAAAAATCCATACACAGATCAAGCACAACACAAATCCTCTACAAGTGAGGACTCATCTAAGAAGGAGAAGTCTACTTGTTCATATTGCAAGAGGATTGGACATGAAGAACATTCTTGTTATAAGAAGGATATTGATGAACTAAAATATCTTCTTAAGAAGAACAACATTGATCTACCTTCTAGAATGTCTAAGTCTACTTCTTCTTCTTCACATTCCAAATAGTCAGGATCTAGTAAGGATAAAGGTCATGCACAATTTGCTTCTGAGTCTGAGAAAAATAAAGGTAAAGCTCTTTGTGCTTCTACAAGTCATGAATAAGGGAAATGGCTCCTAGATTTTGGAGCTTCCCATCATATGGCTTCTTCACAATCTATGTTCTCTTCTTTTGAGCCTTGTGCTATGCCACCTATTCTGATGGGCAACAACACTTACATGAGTGTAATTGGGAAGGGTTCTATTGATATTGGGGATGGCACCTTCAATGATGTTTTGTGTGTACCTCACTTGACAAACAATCTTCTTTCCATCTATTAGATCACTCATGGTGGAGCAAGCAAGACTGTGGAATTCACACCTGATTCAGTTATCATTAGAGATATGGAGAGCACAGAGATAATTGCTACTGGGATAGTTGATAATGAATCTCGGTTGTATACCTTTTTAGACTTTGCACCTGATGATGGTTTTGATCCTTTAGCTATTGATCACACTCCTTGTGTGACATTTGATTTTGAGAATTTTGGCTATTTGAATCTTGGTATTCTCACATCATATCCAATTATTGAGCCTTACATTCCTTCTCCTCTAACGATTGTTTCTTCTGAAGATACTTGTGTTACTTTCATTCCTACTTGTGATTCAGTGCAACAGGATTGACATCGTCTTCTAGATATAGTTGCTTGGGATGATTACTTGACAGACATTGTAGGTTTGTTCATAGAGTCTCATATTTCAGACTTGGGAGACACTATTCATGACATCCATCTTCTCTTTGATGAAGTTTATTCTTCTTCAATTGTTATGGAGGAACGTGTCGATCCTGTTCTTCATTCTCCACATGATCATTCATCACAATTTGACATGAGTGTGGATACTTTTGAGCAGCATTTGGAGGAGGCATCTTTGTTTTCAGAGGAGGTAGTTGAGTCTTTGGATTTTGTTCTACACACATCTCTACTAGGTTTTGGATTGTCATCTTCATCAGTGTGTCCTATAACACCCGAGTTGGTGGTGGAAACTTTTGGCATCAACGTGGAGATAGATGAGTAGTTTTTAGAGACTTCATACATTTTGAGCTTTTTTCCTTCATATTCATTTCAGGAATGGGAAGACATTCTTCATACACCTTTTGTTTTGTTTCTTCCTAAGGGGAGGAACATTGTTCGATGATCATGGACCATGTTCTACATTCAATTTCGAGCTTCAACCATTGGCACAGTTGACTACTTTGGGGAAGGCTACATGGTCTTTCCTATCCTTTCTATTTTGGAGGGGACTTCTTCCTTGCATAGGATTCTTCTTGTGTTCGGAAACTTGTTTTCTTTTCTCTCTTTTGGGGAGGAGTTTTGTCCCACTGGGTTTTCTCCTTTACTCCATTTGTGAGAGAGTATTTTGTACATGGGTACCTAACATGGCCTAGTAGTCGGGACCCATATTTGCATCTTTTTGTCTTCTCACCCATCTAAGCTATGCTTAAGGGGGGGTGTTGGTGTAGGTTTTTTATTTTCCTTATGTTAGGGAATATTTATTTTTCCTACACATTATTAAGCATACCTTAGGTTATAGGAGATGTGGTTTATGTAAGGACACATGGCGTAATCCTTCGGTTACATGTGTTCCTCCCACTCACACTTAGGTGGTTTAGTTTCACACCCCCTTTTGGCCTTATATGACACCTCACAAAACCACTCATTTGTCTCTTAATGAGTAGGTTATGCCACCTATTTTTCATTTTCCAAGTAGTCATAACTCCCACCTAATTTGGTTATTTGGGAGTTATTACCCCTCTTGGAATTATTTGCCCATATTGTGCTATATAATCAGCACTCACCTCTCCCTCCTATCTAGTCAAGATGAGTTCATATTAACTCAATCAATTCAAAGGAGAGTTGAGGCATATTGTATCATTTAGTGTGTGAGAATAACATCATTTTATTATTGCACTATATTCCTGCATTTTATCTCTTGCTGCTCTCATGTGGAAGGTTTATCTTGGTTTTGTAGGTGATCCTGGGTGCTCAAGTTCATCGACAACTCTTATAGTTTAGAAAAAGAATACATAGTAGTACCAAAAGTAGGTCTTCCCCTCCACCATTTAGCCACATGCACCTATAAAGAAGAATCTCTTAACCACATAATTTGGAACTTGAAAAATGGGGACTGAGCAACATGAGCCGAAGTAGTAGATAACTTAATAGGCCAATTGTCCAAAGTCCTCTAGTCCAAAATATCAAAGCAAGTAGACAACCATCCACCAATCCAGAAATAGGACAACAAGAAATTATCAAGTCTCTCAATAATATAGCTCTCCCCCAATCTCCTATTGTTCAAAGTAAACTAACCATTCTGAGCCTTAATGTCAACCTAATTGAAATTATAGATTTATCACAAAAAAGGAAAGAATAGGGCTCTAATCTCCCAATACCACCCTTCTTCTCATCCAACTCAATAATGGCATTGAAATCACTCACAATATTCCAAGGGAACAAAGGAGCAAGGCTTCAAATGAAATTAATATGAGACAACAATAACTACATACCAGGAAAATTGGTAGGTGCATAGATGTTTGGAAGAAGATAATATTCCCCAACTCTAGAGTTGAAGAAACGATATAAATGGATGACTTCAAGGAAAACCACAAAAGAGGATGAATCTTCAATGGGTTCCATAGGAAAGCCACCCCCTGCATTACCATGAGCTCCAATACACTATCAACCACCCTTCTCCCACAACTTAGGCAACAAACCAATCATACCTTTAATAGTTAACTTAGTCTCCTGTAAAAAAAGAACATCAGGAGAATGAATTCTCAACAAATCATGAACAATTTTTTAACAAGGTCCACTGTTCAATCCCCTTACATTCTAGGAGAGGATGATTATTTTGGAGGGTTAGAAAAATGGGAATCTAGGGTCTTAACAGACCCAGACTCCACCAAAGTCTCCCCCATAAACTTTATTTTCTCTAAATCCTTCTTTCTTCCAACTTTAGAATAATTCTTAGCAACCCCTTTCTTTTGGTCTTTCTAAAGAATTCTCAATGAAGGAGAAGCCTTACT
The DNA here is from genome assembly GCA_007258455.2 of Sequoia sempervirens. Taxonomy (NCBI): domain Eukaryota; kingdom Viridiplantae; phylum Streptophyta; class Pinopsida; order Cupressales; family Cupressaceae; genus Sequoia; species Sequoia sempervirens. Next base: position 503,417,417 of record VDFB02000015.1, read on the forward strand.
ACCTTTTACCGATTCCAAACCCACCTTCACCACTAGAGTAGAGATCTCTCCTTCCCCCATCTTCGTATCCAAAAGAGTCTTAGACGTCCCATGAACCACCAAACTAAAATCTGTTTCCATTTGCAAAGCCCTAGTCTCCTGAGAAGTCTGGTTGTAATCTGGAATAATTCTTTCCTAAACCCCTTCTGAAACACCTTGATCCAAAAACATCAGTCCTAGATGCACCTCATGTTGACTAAGATCATCCAGAACCTTAAATCTATTTAAGGTATCTCTTGCCTAGTGCTCCTTAATAGTCCTCTTTTGACCTTGGTTCTTATTATGTGCCTTAGTAGGAATAAAACCATTTGCACCAATAGCCTCACCAGGAATAGAATCATTTCCTTTGTCAAGTTGAGGAGGATTGTGAGGAGGCTAAGCAGCCTGAGACCTAGAAGATTTAGACTTCAAGCATCTCCACTATAGATGGCCATATTCATGACAAAGACAACAATGAAAGGGAAATGTCTCATAATCAAGCTATTGCACCCAAGAGCATGAACCCATACAAATTTCCAAATAATATGGAAGAGGGTTATTTAAATCCATTTCAACAAAAATGCTAGCAAAATTCATTACCTTTCTATCCTGAGTTTGTTGAGAAGGACCCATCGGTTTCCTTAGTAGCAAAGCAACTCGTTGAAAAATTTCACTGCACCAATATTCATTTATAAATCTAGGGAGTTGAAGCCACACTGGAACCTGATTTGAAAGCTCCTCCAAATTATCAAAATCTGCATGCCAAGGTTTAACAAATAAACCAACCTAGTTGTGGAAATGAGGCCCACATTTAAACACTCTATTGTGATCTACCATGCAATTAAATGTCACCATGAAGTAGCTATTTTCTAACAACATTATTTCCATCTCACCCTTTAGGGACCAAGTATAATGAGCCCACAATTCGAAAAATTGAAGTGAAACCCTCATTCCCAAAAATTTGCAGAGTATTAAAGAATTTTTCAGGAAATACTAGATATCCTTCATAATCGATTAAGGTTGAATGACCAACACTAGCCTATCTTTGGTACATTCCAGGCAACCATTTATCTTTGGTATATGAGAAATATCAACTGGAACAAATTCTCTATTCCCTGCTTCATTTGTAAACAATTTGTTATGAAAAACCCTCGATGAATGATTTAGAGAAGAAGCCTCAAATGCCATGCAAAAATCCAATCGATGTCTCTCCCATAGACATAGCAGAAGAATAAAAAACCCACTTGAACTTCTACAAAATTGTATTGATTCTCCACCAAAACAAGTGTACAAAGATAAAACAACACCAAATAAAATCCAAAGAGAATGCCCCCACAAGCAGACAAACCCTGGCACCCTCAAAATCTTCATGTCCACTAGATCCAAGAATTAACTATCAGGAGAAGCTAATAGAAAAAGATCAACAGACAGAAAGCACTCCCAAAACCCCACTCTTTAAACAACAAACACACTCCACATAGAATGTAGCAAGATAATGGACATGCACACAAAGGAATAACACATGCAAACCACAGCTAAGAGGCTATTGGCTTGTAGAAACCCCACGTGTAGCCACCCCTCATCCTTCATCCTTTAAAAATCAAGTTCACCAAAATCAAGAGAGGACAATGCTTCCAAAGGAGTCTAGTAGTTCAAATGATGAGGAGTTCGAGAAATATTTTGGGTCTGAATGATTGTTTTGACATTGTGTCATTAGTTAACCATAATTTTAAATATAATCATCATTCTACATACAATATAAATATATTTATATTAAATGGTTCTATTAATCATTCAATATACTATCAAATATGTTTGAATTTTACAAAACATCATTTGTTATTTATTATATTCTTTTCATAAATATTTTTTTATTACTATATGTATTGGCATTGTTTTTCTAATATTTTCCCTCACCAAACCCTCATTATTCCCTCACTACCCCCTCATTATCCCCAAATCTAGGCCCCTATTACCCCTATCCCTAAGAATATTCCCACCATCCTTTTCCACTTGTCTTGAGATTCCATAGAATATATATTTAAAGAAAGAGACATGCATTACATATTTGTATGTTTTTGAACCCAAGGTTTGTAAATGTAATTTTTTGTAATAAGTATAATTATGCTACATAAATAAAATATAATATTAAATATAAATTGATTTAGACTATTTCAATTTTAAATTTGATATATCTTATTAATATTTTAAAAATTGAGTGGTATTTAGTTTTGTAATTGATAACAAAAGAAGGATGTTTTACACATGTATAATTTTTTAATTTTTTATTTGTAAATATTACCATGGGGTAGATTTATTTTATTAAATCAAAGAAAACAATATTAAATTTCATAGTTTTTTCCCTTCCCATGGGTTCCTTAGTTGCATCAAATTCAACATCCCATCCATGAATTCACTTATTCTCTCTATTTGTTAGGGGAAGAAAAAATATCTATACTAACTCACATAATAAAAATGTCTACTAATTTGTGTTTTTTAGTCCTTCCTGATATAGTTCGAATGACTATGTGACCACCTTTCTCTTTAGAACCACATTAGCATCAAATGTTTCAATGATCATTCCACTTGTTTTCTTTTTCACTATTATTGAAATTTCTCCCTTAACTCCTTTTGCATTCCTATATGATACTCATTTGCTACAAATTTTCCCCATGTCTTCTTCCCCATAATTTGTACCACAATAATGAAAATATATTTGCACACTCTAGCATCATAGGTATTCCCCTTCCATGTCTCCTTACCTATGATATTTATTATCATATTCAATTTTTCCTTATTGTTTACTTTAAAAAACCATGAAACATGATCTTCCTTAGTCTCTTTTGTGCACCCACAGATGACCAAATGAAACTATCCTAGCCAATTTTATTCATTCTTTCCATTCACTTGGTTTAATAAGGTACCTATTCCCATAGCATAGCTTTATTCAACACAAATATCCCAAAGTAGTTTGGGCATAAACATTCTCTATTATCCTTGATTTTTAAGTTTTCATTCTATCTAATCCCTTCTCACAATTTGTCCCACATATTCTATGTTAATTGTTTAATATTCTAGCCTTGTTCTTTGATATTTTTCTCCTTCATCTAATTATTTTCAGCTTCCAACATGTATTTGACCATATCCTTTTTCATAGTCTCAACCATGCATTTGAGTCCTTTTAATTTTTTATTGGTCATCTCAAAGAGCTCCCTCATTTTATAGATAGTTTTCTACTCCATTCCCCTCTCTATATAAACATTCTTTACAGACTATGAGCTATCTCTTCCAACTTTCCTACTATTTTTCTAATCTTGATTGGTGTTTCCAATTAATTATTAATCTTGCTTTTAATTGCATTTATATAGATAATTTCACATATTTAGCCACTGTAATAACTCCTATAATTTAGCTTAACTTTTTATGGAAATCCTAATGGATTTTGGCATTACCCAAATTAATCTACCTATGTCATCTCTTAAAACACATCTTATGATTTATCAGTCATGATTGCCCTTTGATGCCCCATCAATGTTCATTTTGAGTCTTCCATGTAGTAAGGAAGACCATTTAGTTACCTTCATTTCTTCCTCTTTATTCATCCCTTGACCTATTTGTTTGCTACTTGTAAGTTCTATTTTTTAATCTATTCATTATTGCAATTCATGAATTTGTTACCCATTTCTTCATTTACTCTCACTCTCATTGTGTCACATATATGATACTTAATTTTCTTCAACACAAATATCACTATGCTTTCCATTTTGGTGAATATCCTCATATTACACTCCTTCCAAATTGATAACACCATTGTAGGGGCCTCTAGCCACACCCATCCCTACTGATATGTATAATTATTTTACTTTTTTATTTTAAATTAACAATTTTAATGTCATGTTTATTGAGAAATAGATTCATTATCTCAAGGAAATTAATGACCATTGTATAATGACTATCATAGAATAATTTTTTTTATATAAATCATATCAATAAAATGTAGGAAGGTGATCCCACAATAATGGGTTACAATTTTTGGCCAAACTTGACATTAAAATCAGGATTTTTCACCAGACATTCACTTTCTTACACCTATAGTAGCTAAAACATTAAGGTTTTGAAGATGAATCAAACTAGTTATTTGTTAGATATTTTGTGTAGATTCTAATTATATATTTTTTAAAAAATTAAAAAATAAATTGTGAATCATTTTATGTAATTTTTAATAACTTATTTTTTCTACTAATCAACATTTTTAAAAAGTGATGTTCACTTCGGCGCACATAACACTTTTTATAGATAGGATACAATTTTGATTTTTAAAATGCAATTTTTTCACACCAATATCTAGGGGATGGATATTTTTTCATAATTTTTTGTTACATTTTTTTTTTAAATTAATTTTCCAAGTCAGCGTAATTATAAGTTGGACAGAGGTGTACTTCGACACGCATAACTTTTTTTGTATTCATTTTAATTAACTTAACTTTTTTTTTGTTGGAATAAGGACATCAATACCTAGGGCACATGTATTTTTTAGAATTTTTTTCTCTATTTTCTATTTTTTCGTATGTGTGAAATAAAGAACTTGATGTTCATTGAAAATCCTACATTCACAAGAAATAAGAAATAAATATAATAATCAAATTAAACATATTTAAAATTATACTTTTTAGGAAGCTTATAATAAGGGCTACAGGCTTACAAAGCATAAATTTTAAATGAATTCATTTGATCACTCAAAAGGTAAATCAAAAGTAGTTTTTTATCAGCATTTTGATAGGTGTAGAGGAGACTCGATTATAGGTATGGTTTAAATCTAACAAGGTTCTATCCAACGGGGTTTGATCAATCCTCTTTAATTAAAATAATTTAAATGGAACCTTTAAAGTCATAAATCATTGTATTTTCTAAAAATATGTGATTTCAGACAAAAATCAGGATGTCCCAAAAAGTGTAACCCATTATTGTGGCAGCACCCAGGAACCATGGAATCAATCCTGCAAACCTCAAATTTGAGGTCTAAAACACTAGTTTGAACTATATAAAAATAGAATGAAAAAATTGTTGATAGTAATATATATTTCTTAGTGAATTTATAAGGACTTTAATATCTAGAAAGAAATTTGAGGAATCTATTGGGTTGTTGTGTTAAATTTTTCCTAACTTGAACTCTTAGATTGACCAAATTAATGAAATGGAGTTAATATTCAATGATAAAACTAAAATCAACATACAGACTAAGATTCTTTGGCCCTTTTAGAAAATTATAGTGAGCTATGGATGACTTGGTTTAGGAAGAGGGGATTCTGATTTGGATTCCTTCTGGTACTAGCTCATTAGAAGTGGTATTGCAAGAGGATGAAAGAATTGGGAATCAGGACTCGGATGGGGTGAACTTTCAGGTTAGTCAGATGGAGGTTGGTTAGATGGAGGTTAACCAGATGAAGGTTGGTCAGATGGAGGATGGTTAGATGGAAATGAATGTTCCTCCTTAGTGGTAGGATACTTGCAATTGAATGGATCTTCTATTTCAAAGGATGGTAGAGTGGTGGTAGTTTCTTCTCCTTCATAGGTGATTGAGTCTTTGGATTCAAGAAGAAAAGGTGGGGTTATGTAGGCTTTGAGTTTGTAATATAAGGCCCTAAAAAAGGGTCCCACAGAGAAATCTTTCAAGGTGGGCTGCAAGAAAGACCTTGAGAAGGTTAAGTTGATGGGTGAGATTCTGGTGGAATCTGGGTTGGTTAAAACCCTAGAATCTCATTTCTCTCATCCCCATAAATGATTGTTATTTCATGGAATGTAAGGGGTTTGAATAACACTCATAGAAAAAAGGATATTCAAGAAATGATTGGTTCCCATTCCCCTAATTTGGTTTTTATTTAGGAAACTAAGTTATTAGTGGATGGTATGTTGAATAGAGCTTCTAGTGTTTATTTTCATGGGTGTTGTCAGTGTGTTGGTTCTTTTGGTAGCTCTAGAGGTGTGGATTGTTTGTGGGATCTAAGAAAGGTTCTTCCTCTATGCTGGATCTTGAGTTGCTCTTCCATCTCTATGATTGCTACAAGTTTAGAGTCTAGTGAATCTTTTCTTTTCACTAATGTTTATGCTCCCACTAATCTGATGGGTAAGTTCCAACTTTGGATTCATCTTAGTTATATCCATTCTCTTGCTCCTTGGCATCCTTGGATTATGGCTGAAGATTTTAATGTTGTTTCTTGTTTAGAGGAGAAGAGAGGGGATATTGCTAAACTTGACCCTATTTCCCTACATCTTATTGACAACATGGCTAGCTTGAATCTTATTCATGTGAAACCTAATAATGGTATTTTCACTTGGAATAATCGAAGGTGTGGTGATTTTTCTCTCTCTGAGAGGCTTGATAGGTTTCTTGTCTCCTATTTCTAGGTTGGGGATAGGTTGACTACTCACTCAGAGATCTTGGATTGGAGAGGTTTGGATCATTGGTCAATTAAACTTTCAACTATTCCTTTCAAAGTCCATAGGAATCCTTATTTCAAATTTCAACTCATGTGGTTATGGGATCCTTATCTCTATGAGTTGATGAATGATTGGTGGCATAAGTGGAGACCCACCTATGGTACTACTATATATACCTTCATTAAGATATTTTAGTTTGTGAAATATAGACTTAAGAAGTGGAGTATTTAATGTTTTGAGAATCTTCATCACAATAAGTTTATAACTCAGGCTCAATTGGTTTCTATCACCCAACAGATTCATGGCATTGGTCTCACGATTGAGTTTAGTAGAGAAGAGGTTAAGGCTTCTAAGGATTTGTACGAATGGGAGCTGAGTGAGGAGATCTTTTGGAAGCAAAATTACCTAATTGATTGGTTTCAAGAGGGAGATAGAAATACAACCTTCTTCCACCACTCTATTGTTGCAAGAAGAAATGATAATCTTATTATCTCTCTTGTTTCTTTTGAGGAAATTCAACTCTCTTTTGAAGCTAATTTTTCTTGGGAGGCTTCAAAGTTTTTTTCAGCTCTTTTTACTGAGGACTCTCCCCTTACAAGTTTCTAGGAAAATACTATTCTATCTTGTATCTCTTTTTTGGTCTCTCATGAGATGAATGAGGCTCTTTACGACCTATTCTTTAATAGGAATTGGATACTATCATGTTTAAATGAAAAATGGTAAAGCCTCAGGTTGTGATGGTTTTCCTATTGATTTTTTTTAAGTTTTTTGGGAGATTATAAAGGTGGATCTTTTGGAGGTTATTCAAGGGTATCAAAGGAATAAAGAAATGTTGAACGCCATGAAATCCACCTTTCTTGCTCTTATTTTGAAGAAGGAAGGTGCTTGTTCATTGGATCAATTCTGCCCCATTTCTCTTTGTAATGTGGTTTATTAAATCATTAGTAAGCTCATTGCAGAAAGGCTTAAGGCTTGGCTCAATTATTTGGTCTCCAATGAGTAGGGGGATTTGTGGTAGGAAGGTAAATTTTGGATGAGGCTGTCATAGTTGCTAAGGCTATCCATTCTATGGAAATATCTAAGGACAAGGCTATGTTTATTAAAATTGATATGGAAAAAGCTTATCATTGATTCAAATGGGCCTTCTAATATAATTTTCTCCTAGCTTTTGGGTTTTCCAAAGAGTGGGTTGATTGGATCATGAGTTGTGTGACTTCTACTTCTTTTTCAATGCTTATCAATGGGGAGCCTTCTAAACTATTTGGAGCTTTTAGGGGTCTTTAGCAAGAAGATCCTTTGTCCCCATATTTGTTCATAATTATGGCTAAGGGGTTGGGGAGGTTTATCAAGTCTTGTAATGGTCAGGGATTGATTTAGGAGTGGCATTGGGGTAAATTTTTATCATCGTTGTCCCATCTTCAATTTTTTGATGATAGTACTTTTATGGGTGTGGCCAAAATAAATGAAGGTGTGAATTTAAGGAAGGATTTAGATACCTATTTTGCTTACTCTAGTTAAAATATTAATGATAACAAGTCATCTATTTTCTTTTTCAACACTCATTAGCTTATTCAGGCTAGGATTGCTCAGATTCTTTGATTTTGAATTGAAACTCTTTCTCTGATTTATCTGGGGATTCCTCTTACTATGGGGCCTCAACCAAAAGATTTCTGGAAAGATGTCTTGGATAAATTTTTTAGGAGGGTTAGTCATTGGAATCATAGGTGGCTCTCTTCAGTAGGTTGTGTGGTTTTTTTCAAATTTGTGATGCAATCTCTTCCCATTTACTAATGCTTTGTGTAGGTTGCTCCTGCCAATTCTTTAGGAAGATTGATTCATGTGCTCGTCAGTTACTTTGGGTGGGTAATCTTCTCAACTCAAAGAAGAATTTAGTGAAGTGGGAATCTATTTGTAGGCCAAAATAGGAGGGTGGTCTTGGTCTCAAGTCTGCTAGTTTGATGGGTCGGGCTTTAGTTGCTAAGTTGTATTGGTGTCGGTGCACTTGTCAGGATCAGGATTGGGCTAAATTTCTCAATTATAAGTACCTCAGTGGGGTGAACTCTTCTAATGTTCCCTTATATCGTCTCTAGGGAAAAGGCTCTATGATTTGGGATAGTCAATGGAAAATTCCCCTTTGAAGGGTTCCTTCTAAAGTGGACTCTCATTCAACTATGCTTTTTCAAAATAATATTATCACAATTAATATTTGAGTTTGAATAAAAATTTCATTCTCTTAAACTAAAATAAAATAAACTAGAAGAAAAAAAAAGTACTTGACAAAACAATCAACAAGCCATTAGTAATTGTAAGCACAAATGTTTTCCTCATAGTTTAGAAGGAAACATTTTTTTTTGTAAAGCTGTGAAAAAGCTATGTATAACTTGTTTATATGGATATTTTGAATTGCACCCCATCAAAATTGGACGATCTTGAGTTATCTTACTCTTATAATGTTGTTCTTCATGGTCACACCCACAAAAGGATATGAAAATCACAGTAAAACCTTTCTTGGGAATTGGACATTCCAGTAGGTGACTAATATCTCTTTATGGACGTTCATTTACTTGTCAAACTAGGGAACGTATACTTTAAATGGAGTGGCACAATATATGCACTAAGAACTAATTTCGGTCATGACTTAACATAAATAAATACTTGGAAAGAATTCTATCTACGCTACAAAAAGGTAATGCAAAGTTCTTTTAACTCAACCATGATTTGACTAAAATAGAAACCATAACAACTATGACTGAAACACAAACTATGAACTAGCCTTATGCTGTAGGAACATGCACAGGGATGGATTCTCGATGCTGCATGAGCAATACAAGACTGAGTTTGTATGGAAACTTCAAAGATGAAACCTAACTGATTATCAACAGAAAATAATAGCTAACTAACTAACTACAGATACTTACTAAGTGGGCCCCCTTAGCAAGCATCTACTGGTTACGCAAGTGCTAAACTCAGAACTTCATCAAACTTTATTCATGAAAACAGAATGGTATACATTGCTTTGTTGATATGGAAACTTAACAACAAACTCTGTTTCTTGTCATACAGATTCTACTTTTCATTATTACATGATATCTGCTATATCTCTACCACTATTCTTCTATCTTACTTCTAACTATCATCTCCTTCCTCACTCGCGCAGGAGGAGTACTTTATTTAAAATCAGGAGAACAACTAACTAACTAACCCTATCAAAGAAAGATGTGGAAGTAAAGTGTATCCCAGAATCAAGGAACAAACTTCATAAATAAATTTATTCGTTCAACCCAATCCAGAGATAATCTAGCACTCCACTCTTTCTAGATTAACTATCATTAAAAATCTTTTCCAACAGTTTTTGTCAAAGAGTCTTTTCCAGAGCTTCCTCGAAGTCGTGTAGGAAATGGACTTTACTGCAAGGTCGAGATCGGCTGCGCTTGACTCAATCATACTTTCTTCAACAACCCTACAAAACACAAGGTAATAGATGCAAAAGAAAAGGCGCATGGTACATACACAATATCCATTCATTAATCACATATTTAAATCTATTTCGTCATTCAAAAAATTTATGCAATATACCAGTCATTTAGAGAATCAACGGGGTAATAAATGTAGTCAAGACAACACAATAAGATGCAGGAACATGAAAGTGGTTTACGATAGGATATCCCTATAAAAGGTTTCAAAAGAGTTTTAAACAACCACAAATAACAAAAGTAAAGGCATTAAAAGTTTATCATAATATCCAAACTATGAGCACATTTTGGGCTCATCATTCTGCCCCCTACTTAGCCCAATGCTGGTCCTCTAGCATTAACTTTCCTGGTGGTTTCTTTGAAATCAGTGGTTGTAGCATGAATCTAAATTGGAGTTCCAAACTTGTAATAAAATCCTCTAAAAGTCTGACACCTCTCATACCTACGGTCTTCTAAATCATCATTAAGATTTGTAGCCTGGTGAGGATAAAGGGGCCACATTAGCACATGAGGTTTGAATGTAAATGGCAACCATAGTTCAAATTTCTTTTGAAGTCCCAATTGTATATATCTGCTTGATTGTTTAAGAGCTACTGTGAAATTTAGGGGACTATGAGGTTCGGACCTTCTTAGCCCAACAGTTAATCTTTCCCACCTTTTCTCACTTTTGGTGTATGAAAGTCTCCAAAACAAATATGACTGTGCTTGAAATTCATCATATACCTATTTCCTGAGATCAAATATCTTCTCTCTGGTTGTAGTATTATTAATGCCATATGTCAGAGTAAACCAGGTTTTCAACATTGCATGGGGGTTTGAACTTTGAGAGCGTAATGGAACAGGCTCATTCCTTTCGGCTTCCTCATATGTTTCCCATTTCCTGCCATAATTTGCTTCATTTGCTGCCCATGACATAAATGATCTCAAATGGATATCACCAATATACAGAAGAGGATTCCATTATGTTTCAAATGGAATTAAAAAGCCATATAAATAAAATTCACATAGAGAATTTCTTAACCAACTAGGGGCTACCTGGTATGCATCGTAAAATTCTTTAGCAGTGTGAAGTATAGGATCTTGATTTCTAAAAATTCTCATTAGTTGGAACCATAAGAATTTTTCCTTAAGCCACAAAGCTAAACTCTGGGTGGTGGTCTGCATTCCATAATTTGACCAGTTACTTTTAACATTTCATCCATTTTTGCTTATAACTCAGAAATTTCTTGTTTCTGACTTTCAATTTCCTTTTTCAATTTCTTCCTTTCTACCTTCCATAGAATTTGTTGCATGTCAGTCTGGGCTATATGCCAGAAAGTCAGGGTTTGCAATGTAACTAGTTCCCAGTTAGCTTTGACATATTACAGAAACTCAATAAAAAATATCTTCTTTTAAACAACAATGGCTTTACAAGTTGCAGGGGGAAATGTAGCTTCACTAGGCACATCCAATTGTTCAATCTGTTCCTGCTCTTGCTGTAGGATGAATTCTATTTGTTGTGGTGGAGAAGACAAGTTTTAAAAGGTGGATTACCCCGACGCCTACTTAGAGTATGACATGTGTCCTCATATGTACTAAAAAATTGGCAGAGATCAGGTAATAATGACCGATACAAGCATAGCAGTAAATGAATAGAATAAAATAAATCAAATATGTGATAACAAAACATATGGTGTACCTTTGATAATTGTGTGTACATGTGAAGAAAGCTGATGGTGTCTTCATGAGGTGACAGTTGGGAATGATATCATAATGAAGGGTGATGTGGATGGATGAGGTGGATGGGTGACGTGGGTGAACAAGATGAAAGGATGGAATGGATGGATGGGATGGATGGATGGATGGAAGATAAAGAACTGGGATGTGGTGACAAGTGAGAATGGAGAAAAAAAGGGGTTTCCTTAAAAAGAAAACCTTTATTATGAGCATGCTTTTTCAAAATTACTATGAAGCTGCAGGAGAAAGGCTAAAGCTTTCGGCTGCAGGAAGAGTAGCGGGAGGATCCTGAATGAACTGCTGCATGAATTCTTCCTTTGATACTAGTTTATGGTACAACTAGAGTTGGTGGCCATTAACTAACAATTTGAAACGGACTGGATCAATTGTCGCCAGCTGTACAGCTCCGTTGTCGAACACATTCTCAACTTCATAGGGACCAAGCTAGTGTGTTGTGAGATTACCTTGGTTTTCTTGATATCTGGAATCATATAACAGAGCCCAATCACCAGCATAAAATTGCCTAGTTTTGATGTGTTGATCATGCCATTTCTTCCTTTGCTGTTGGACCGCTTCGGTATCCTGCAGGGTAGCTTTTCTCATTTCATCCAAAGCATTTAGCTGCAGGAGACGTTCCTTTTGTGCTTTAGATATTTCCATATTGAGTTCAAGAGCTGTCCTCAAAATTTTGTGCTCAAATTCTATGGGCAACATGGTTGTTTTCCCATAAAGTAGCTCAAAAGGTGTAAAACTAGTTGTCTTCCATGTAGTTCTATAGGCCCAGACTGCTTCAGGAAGTCTACTGCTCCAATCTTTTCTATGGAACTGCACTGTCTTTGTTAGGATCACCTCAATTTCCCTATTTGTAACTTCTTCCTGACCATTGCCTTGAGGATGATAGGGGATGGACTTCCTATGTTTGATTTTATAGTCATTCATTAGTGCAATGATCAAATTGGATGTGAACTATGCTCCTTGATTAGTTACAAGCTCTCTGGGAACTCCAAATCTAGTGAAAATTTATTCATACAAAAATTTAGCAACCTTATTATCTCTAGCATGAGTCATAGCTTTTACCTCAACCTATTTTGTTACATAATCCATGCAAACTAGAATGTATGATTTGCCATTTGATGGTGGATCAATCGGTCCTACAAAATCCATTCCCCACTTATCAAAAGGGGTGACTATTACTTGTGGATATAATGGCATTTCATCTGACTTGGTTGGTCTTCCCATACGTTGGCATCTGTCACATTTCCTTGTATAGGCCACATCATCCTTGTGTAACATTGGCTAGTAGTAACCTGTTGTAAGAACCTTCATTGATGTTCTCTTTGCTGCAAAATGTCCCCACATGGTTCATCATGGCAAGCATGCAAGATATCATAAGTCTCATCTTCTCTTACACATCTTCGCATCACTTGATCAGGTCCAGTATAAAACAGACAATTTGCAATCCATGAAAAGTTAAAACTTTTCTCTATTAACAATTTCTTTTCTTTTAGAGAAAAGTGAGCTGGTATTCTGCTTGCTGCTAGATAATTGGAAATATCGGCATACCATGGAGTATGTGCAGCAATGGAAAACAAGTGTTCATCTGGGAACCTATCATCAATGAGCTCGTGTTTAGCAGGTGCAGCTATTTGAAGTCTTGATAAAAGGTCAGCCACAACATTAGCTCTTCTTGGTTTATCAATGATTGTAATGTCAAATTCTTGTAACAACAGGAGCCATCTTGCCAATCTACTAGAGATGGCAGGTTTGTTCATCAGATACCTAATTGATGCATGGTTAGTGTGAACAAATATCTGATAACCTATGACATAATGCCTAAACTTATTCAAATCATACACTACTACGAGCAATTCCTTTTCTATAATAGTATAGTTTAGCTCTGGGCCTTGAAGGTTCTTGCTAATAAAATAGATAACATGCTCAATTGAATTTTTTTTTTGACTTAAGACCGCCCCTATACCAAAATCAGAGGCATCAGCATGTATGTGAAAAGGAAAATTCCATTTTGGACCTTGAAGAATAGGGGCTTTAGTAAGCAAGTATTTTAGTTGCAGGAAAGATTTTTCACAGGTCTCTATCCACTCAAATTGAGAATCCTTAGTTAATAAGGCATAAAGTGGACTGGAAATTTTACTGAAATCTTTTATAAACCTTCTATAATACCCTGCATGGCCAAGGAAGCTTCTAACATCATTTTGTTTCGCAGGATTTTGTAAATTCTGAATAACTTCAATTTTAGCAAGGTCAACTTGAATTCCATTCTTGGAAATATGATGGCCTAGAACAATACTTTCTTCCATCATTAGAAAACACTTTTCACTATTTAGAGACAAATTTTGCTCTCTGCACCTTTTCAATACTTTTTCTAAATTCACCAGTGCTTCTTCAATTGTGACTCCATAAGTATTGAAATCATCCATATAAATCTCCATACAGTCATGAGATATATCAGCAAAGATACTAATTACTGCTCTCTGAAATGTTGCTAGCGCATTGCATAGACCAAAAGGCAAGACCGAGTAAGCAAATGTTCCCCATGGACAGGTAAAAGTGGTCTTATCTTGATCTTCAGGGGCAATTCTTATCTAATTGTACCCACTGTAATCATCCAAAAAGGAAAAATAGCTTTTTCCAGATAGCGAGTCTAGTACTTGGTCTACAAACGGTAGTGGAAAGTGATCTTTTTTAGTGGCAGTGTTCAACTCTCTATAATCTACACACACTCTCCATTTTCCACCTTTCTTAGGGACAATAACTAATGGAGAAATCCACTAACTGTTAGAGATTGGGTAAATAAAACCAGCATCAAGCAACTTTTGAAGCTCATTTTTAACTATTTCCCTAAGTGTTGGATTTACTCTTCTTTGAGGCTGCCTAACTGGTAAACAATCTTCTTTAATATAGATCCTATGAGTAGAAATGCAAGGATATATCCCGTGCATGTCCCCATATTCCCATGCAAAAGCTTTATGCTGATCTTGTAGCATTTTTAATAAGATAGTCTGTTGGGATTGTGACAGCTTGCTATTGATATTCAAATAGTGACCTAGAGACAATTCTATCTGCTTAGTGAGATTACTCATAGAATCTAAAGGTGATGCTTATACCTCTTATGGAAGCAAGTTATGAAAAATTGTAGGAAGTTTAGGCAACGAACTCTTAGAATTTAGTTGCTACAGAAAGCATTGTAGATGGCTACTATTTGGATCAGATGAACTATTCGTATCAGAGTTAAACTGCAGAATTTGAAAAAACAAGACGCCCTCATTCTGAAGTTGTGAGAATGGATCATTTTGAAGCATCATTAATTGAACCAATGAATTGGATTCTTCAGTTTCTTCCCCCACATCTAGTCAAATAGGTTGGGACAAATCTGGTTGAGGTCTAGTAGGCGGATACAAAGCCAATTTTTTCATGGACTGTCCATCAAAAATGGTCATATCTCTAGAATGACATACTATAAAAGCATCAGTAGTGGCTAACCATGGTCTACCAAGGATAACTGGATACCCTCCTAAAGTTTCCTTAACTGATAATATTGTAAAATCCGCTAGATACTTCCAAGATTCAAGAGTGACAATTACATCTTCCACCATTCCATCAGGTTTAACTGTGGAGCTATCTTCAAGCTGCAGAACTATAGGTGTAAACCTAATGTTTAGAATGTTCAAAGAGTCCATAGTATGCTTTTTCATGACATTAATGGCAGCACCTAAGTCAATAAAAACATTTTTCACAATTTGGCCATTTATATGTATTTGCACTATAGGACTTTTAGGGTCAATATACTTTGGAATGACTGCATTTTCCAATATTATATCAGCCAATTTCCCTAAGACATGAATTGTTTGGGGATCCTTTTTCTTCTGTCCAAGCTTCTTCAAACATGCCTCTTTAATAGCTTTTACAAAAATGGGAACATCTTTAATAGCCTGAAATAAAGGGATTTGAATTTGAACATTCTTAAGCTGATCCAAAATGTCAAAAGTGGGTTCTTCCATGGATTTAAATTCAATACTTTGCAACCTCTAAGGAAAAGGTGGTTTGTCTTGACTTTGCAAAATAGGCTCCTTAGAAACCGTATCAGTTATAGGCATATGCTCTATAGGAATATCAGGTGCAGTAGATTCTTCAAGAGGAGAATCTAGTATTTCAGTAATTAGAGGTGGTTGTGGAGTAGGTAGAGTGGTTCCAGACCTTAAATTGATATCATTAATGTTTAAGGCATAAGCTTGATATTGGTTGGCTTCAACAAGATACATAGGCTACTGTGGCTGCTTCTATTGCTTATTATTGGGATTTGCCAATGGCTGGGCAAGCATAGGCGTTTGTTTTGGAGGGCCAGTATTTGTGGTAGGTGTTGTAGGAGGTGGCATGAGGGCCTGTGGTTGTGGTTGTGGAAGCTGCAGGAACTCAGGGGACTGGTTTTACCATTGCTGAGGACCTCTCCATTGAGGGTTCTCCTACCAGTAACCTGGAGGTGGGGTCCATTGTCCTTGTGGCTGCTGCCAAACTCCTTGAGGAGATTGCCATTGTGGGGTTTGATAATTAGGCCAACTTGGTTGAGGTGTATTCCAAGGTTGTGGTGGTCCATATGTAGGTTGCCATTGATTATTATAGCTAGAATAAGGATTACCAAAAGTCAAAGGATCTTGAGGCATACCTTGTCTTTGAGCCCATGGTCTCCTTTGTGCAACAAAGAACACTTAATCATCATCACCTTCTACTAACTTAAAGTCAGTAGGTAATTTCTTAGCTTCCAGATTAGCCACCATCTTGCATCTACAGTCACATTTCTTCTATCTACAGTATGGACAGAACTTAGCCAAAACTACCTCAGCTGCCTCATGTTTCCTCCGAGCTTGCATATTATCCAGTTGTGTAGCCATATTATTGATGATATCCTGCTTGAAGTCAAACATCAAATTTGTTATCTCCATCTTAGAAAATCCACCAGAAGAAGACTTACCCACTATAGCTTGATAACCTCTACCCTTCTTCACATTTGTTCGAGAGTAATTAAGACATATTTTCTTAATATCATCCCAAGGCAATTGGGTTATGTTACCTCCTCCCATCAGGTCTAGAGCGTCTATACAAGCATCACTAATCCCTCTTAGAAAAAGTAGTTTCTGAGAGTCTTCATTGAGAGTATGGTTTGAGTTCTTTTTCAGAGAAAATAGGAATCTTGAAATATAATCCTCCAAACTTTCATCTTTCTTCTGCTAAATCCTGAATATATCGTCTCCCTTATTGCCACTTTTACAATATTCCTTATATTTCTCAAGAAATTTGGTTTGCATGGCTATCCAACTATCTAGAACACCTCTTCCCAAACTCATGAACCATCTGAGAGCTCCTTCCTTCAAGGTGGAAGGAAACAATTTCAGTTTGTGAGCATCTAAGGTATAGTCATAACTGTGACAGAGGATATCGAACTCAAATAGGAAAGTTTCAAGGTCCTCCATGACTAGGACATAGAAGTTTGGAAGTAGTGAAGAAGGTATATTCTTAAGATTGTCAGTATCTCGCTGGGTAACAATGGGAAACTCAAAAGTGGGAGGTGAATTAGGTGGGTTATTTTCCATATTGGCTTGCTAGAATAACAGAGCAAATGGGTTTTCCTCAAGTTCTGCGTCAGCTGGGTTAAATGGTAGTTCAACAAATAGGTTTTCAGGGAGGAACATTCCCAGTGCGTCTCTTCTTCTTCTATGCATGCAATAGAATAGATGGTATTTAAAAAGAACTTGAAAATAATTAAACAACTGACTAAACTATTGTTAACAATGACTTTAGGAAGTTCTTAGATTCACACCTTCCCCGGAAATAGTGCCAAAAATGGTCACGCCCACAAAAGGATATGAAAATCATAGTAAAACCTTTCCTGGGAATTGGACATTCCAGCAGGTGACTAATATCTCTTTATGGATGTGCATTTAATTGTCAAACCAGGGAACGTATACTTTAAATGGTGTGGCACAATATATGCACTAAGAACTAAATTCGGTCATGACTTAATAGAAATAAATACTTGGAAAGAATTCTATCTATGCTATAGAAAGGTAATGCAAAGTTCTTTTAACTCAACCATGATTTGACTAAAACAGAAACCATAACAACTACGACTAAAAAAAAACTATGAACTGGCCTTATGCTGCAGGAATAGGCATAGGGATGGATTCCCGATGCTGCAGGAGCAATACAAGATTGAGTTTGTATGGAAACTTCAAAGATGAAAGCTAACTGATGATTAACAAAAAATAACAGCTAACTAACTAACTACAGATACTTACTAAGTGGCCCCCCTTAGCAAGCATCTACTGGTTACGCAAGTGCTGAACTCAGAACTTTATCAAACTTTATTCATGAAAACAGAATGGTATACATTGCTTTGTTGATATGGAAACTTAACAACAAACTCTGTTTCTTGTCATACATATTCTGCTTTTCATTATTACATGATATCTGCTATATCTCTACCACTATGATTCTATCTTACTTCTAACTATCATCTCCTTCCTCACTCGTGCAAGAGGAGTACTTTATTTAAAATCAGGAGAACAACTAACTAACCCTATCAAAGAAAGACGTGGAAGTAAAGTGTATTCCAGAATAAGGGAACAAACTTCATAAATAAATTTATCCATTCAACCCAATCCAGAGAGAATCTAGCACTCCACTCTTTCCAGATTAACTATCATTAAAAATCCTTTCTAACGGTTTCGGTCAAAGAGTCTTCACCAGAGCTTCCTCGAAGTCGTGCAGGAAATGGACTTTACTGCAAGGACGAGATCAGCTGCGCTTGACTCAATCATACTTTCTTCAACAACCCTGCGAAACACAAGGTAACAGATGTGAAATAAAAGGCGTATGGTACATACACAATATTCGCTCATTAATCTAATATTTAAATCTATTTCATCATTCAAAAACTTTATGCAATATACGAGTCATTTAGAGAGTCAACGGGGTAATAAATGTAGTCAAGACAACACAATAAGCTGCAGGAACATGAAAGTGGTTTGCTACAAGATATCCCCATAAAAGTTTTCAAAAGAGTTTTAAACAACCACAAATAATCAAAAGTAAAGGCATTAAAAGTTTATCATAATATCCAAACTATGAGCACATTTTGGGCTCATCACTTCATATGAGTTTTTTCCTTTTTTAATTGAACCAAAGCTGACTACAAAAGAAAAGAGTAGGAAAAAGAGCTAAGAGAAAGTTGTGTATAACTAAAATTTTATTCATGGCCTATGTGCTTCACATCACTCTTGTTCGGTTCCTTTTGAGACTTTTGTTGTGGTTTTGGTTCGTTGTTTTTGGTGGCTGATGCCTATAGCCCTGTAATTTTTCTTTGATTCAATAATTTTTTACCCCCTTTTTAAAAAAAATAAATAAATTTGTAATTGTCAACTTCTCTTGCATTATCATACATATTATTTAATGGCACATTAGATGTATTTAAATATAAATCAATATAAACAAATCACATAAACTTGTATTTAGTTAGTTCATAATGACTACTACAAAATATATTTAGTTTGTTAAAAATATAATGAAAAGTATGTTATTTGAAAATGACCCATACTATTGAAAGAAGAAAAATGTACCACATGAATGTTTTCAATGAGTAAGGACCTCTAAGTTTTTTATCTATTACAATCTAGAAGAAAAAGTTACTTAGGTAAATATAAATCTAGTTAGAATTGTAAGTAGAATTAAAATGAAATTAATTTAGACTATAATTATATATTATAATTATTAGTTCCTACTTTGTAATAGGGATTTTAATATTTTTTTATAAGATTTTTTTTGTTCGTTCATTTTTGGATTTGTATAGGTAGAATTTTTTATTTCTCTTAAGTTAATGTTTACTAAAGAATCTAATTTCTTCAAAAATCTTAGAAATTAATATTATGATTGGTTTATTTGTACTTTTGTTGGTTAATCAATTAATTTCCCATTTACTAAAAATTAGGGGAGAACGTGTACTAAAAACTTTGGGATGAAAAATTAAACAATTGATTTTTTTTTTTTTGTATTTGTTGACATCTAAATTTGACTGCTCCCATACAATCAAATTTATCTCTTTATTTGTCTATCTGATATCCTTTGTTAATATTAATGAGATTGATTTATTGCATTAATATTTTTCTCCTTGCCTAATTTTTTCTAAAGTATTAATTTAACAATTAATACTTTATCCCTTTCCTCTCGAGATTAAATAAACACATCAATTTATTTAATCTAGTCATTTAGCCTTTTGAATTTAAAATCAATTTTAAATTCTATTTTGCTCCGTCTCCTTGTGACATCCTTTATAATCTTCTTCTAATGGGTATGTGCAGGATCATGTTGGGCCAAAAAGTGGCAATATGATGGGTATGTGGTTGACGACTTATTTTTTACCCAAAATTGATGAAACGAAAAAGGGTTTTTAAAGGATATTCTCAAATTTCTACCAATATAAATTATGCTTTACTTTGAATTTAATAAGTAATTATTATTCATTTTCTATTCAAATTATGACTAAAGTCCTAATTGATGAACTGACTGAACAACATCTATAGCTTTCAAACAGTATCACATTTTTTGAATCCAAAACATGTGTCACATTCTATGATCTGCATACTATAGGACTAAAAAAAGAAAAATTGAATTTCATGAAGTTTGACCAAGTTAAGGTGGTCGGACATATGAGTTTTTTTATATTTTTAAAAATTTGTAAAAAATTCATAATTAATTATTTTGGAAAAACATTACAAAAAAATATGCATCACATCGGGACATGAGTCCTTTACTTATATCTAAAATCATATAAAATAATATTATCATTTTATTGTGGTTAGGGTGGTCGACTAACACCTACTTATTTTTCCCCGAAATTTAAGTACTATTGCATTAAAATTTAAATTTTCACCAAATAGATTTAAAAACAGACCTAGTAGTTTAGAAACTATATTCAATTTGCTATAGATTCTATTCTTACATATTTTTGAAATAATATAGATAACTTACTCAAATTTTTTATGTCAAGTTGCCTAACTCTGATTTTTCGGATTTTTTTGCCACTTAAGGCCCTTTTTTTTCCATGATGATCCTGCACATACTCTAATCTAAATTAGTTTAATTAATCCATGATTAAGATGTGCACACCCTTAATCAGGGATTAATGTCACATCCTCCAAATTTTTCCACTTGCTTCTAATCCCTCATTAATCATGTATTTGCACAACATTAATCTAAATCACATGCCATTTTTGGAATGTCCTCTAAGTCAACATGTCATAAGTACTTTCTTCATTTGGAATTGACCTCTTCCCTATGTGAATTTACAATTCACATTTATTCTTTCTATACATTTATCTTCCCCATGCAAGTTGGTGGGAAATTCTAAATTCTTCTCTTGTCATGTCACCCACATGAGTCAAAGCCCTCGTTTTTGGAGTTTTGTCTTATCCATTGGATAATCCCAAGCATGTGAATTTAAAATTCACATTTATTTTTCCAACTACTTTTCCCCTCCAATCATGTGAATTTAATATTTAAATTTATTCCCCCAACAACCTCTCTAATCCCCATGATGATAAGAGAGGAATTTCTAAAATTTCTCACTTGGAGATAAGAAGTTTCCAAGGAGATGTTCTCCCCTCCGAAGGTACTTTCAAAGTACTTGTACTTATTTCACATCATTTTTCCTCCTTCCACATCATTTGTACCCTTTCCATCTCACTATGTTCTTTAGACACTTCATCCTCCACATGGAAAAATGTGAGGATTTGTGAGTCCTCAACTCACCATAGCCCTACATCTTGGCCATTGAATTCTCTAGAGAATTCAATTTCTTCTATAAATACCCCCTCTTCTCATTCATTCTAGGACCTTATGCATTTCTATCCAACTTATTCTCTTATGTCATTATAACACTCATACTTGCATTCACATACTTAGACTCCATTGTTGCACACTCTTAAGTTTCCATCACATCCATTTTTCTTAGTCTATCGCATATCCACTTTTATCACTTGCATCTCCATTTGCATGTCCACCCATTTGCATCACTTTCCATCCAAGGAGCACACACATCAAGCTACATCAAGGGCCAACCAACTCATCAATTAAAGCAAGGTAAAAAGTTCCATTTCTTTATATTTTGGATTTAATTAATATTAGGCCTAATCTTGAGTATTTGTTGGTGTTTTCCTTCTTGCATTTCATTTTGTTTTGCATTTTTAGAGTAGGAAAATCACTACACAATTTTTGGCATGCTTGTTGGGACCTACAAATGGGTCCTTTTACTCTCACATTTGTTGTTTTATAAAGTTTTGCAGGTTTAGGTGACACAGAGGGGCAATCTTGACCACAAAGGGGAAATTTTGACCTACAGAGGGGTAATCCTGACCTAACACAGATGCCTACTTGGGAAACCACATTAATTTTTACTCTCTTTTTTGGCAAAGGGTGATCCCAACAACAAAGTGTTGATCTCGACCTGTCAAGGGGCGATCTTGACCTACTAGGGGGCAATCCCGACATATAGAGGGGCAATCTCGATTTGCTAGGGGGAAATCCCAACCTGTCAAGGGGAAATCCCAACCTGTCGGGGGTGATCCCGACCTGTAGAGGGGAAATCCTGACTTGTAGATAGGTTATCTTGACCAAACAACAACTTCTAAAAGCTAAAAAAAAGTGTTTCAGGTCATTTTTGGCAAACTATTTTCTATCATTTTATGTTCTAGTTATCATTAACCCCCTAACTCGTCTTGTTTGTGATTGTGAAGGGTTTTTACTAATGTTTGTGTAGTTATTCCATGTTTGATGAAGAATGGAGGTTAAAACTACTAACACTTTTGTTGTAGGATGAAAGGATGAAGGTTTTAGTTAGTTGTTTGCTTCTTTTTTTTTATACCAACTAAGCACATAGTCTAAGTAGGAGGGAGTCAATAAACTTTGTTTACTTTGCTTGTAGTAAGCTATTGATGTATCCAATCCCCTTGCACCATTTGGTGATCATGGGTGAAGAGAAATCGTAGCTTACTAAGTCTTTTTTGTTACCCAAGAGGGTGTTATATTGTTCAATTTTTCCACTTGCACTTTGTGTGAGCTTGGGGAGTAGTCAAAAATGGTTAGCATTCTCTTCTTAGCAATACCTACTTGGGGATTTCATCACCCCAAGGGATGATCCCAACCATGTGTACCAGCAGGGTATATAAAGGGTGGAGAGTCAAAGTTGTACTCCAATCCAATCACGTCATGTCTGGCAGAGCGTCGAAGCTTGGGTGATCCCTAGATAGACATGAAGAGTTGGTCTGAGCCTTCAATATCTCGTTGAGGTTCCTGAATCATGCTTGTGACAAGCTAGTATTCACGGTTGTGCCTCACGTATCGGGCGTATATCAAAGACTCCCTAGTTGTCTTGTTCATCCTAGTTAGAGGACTATGTTGGCCATACCCTTAACACTAATATTAGATTTGTGCTACTTGAATTGTCCTTTTTGTGATAAACAAGTGAATTTTTTTAGTCAAGTTAGCCTTACCTTGTGCTTGTTGTTTAAAGTATTTTCATTCCTTTTCCATAGTTTTTTCGCATAAGTCAAGTCCAAGTTTGTTAGCAAAGGGATGATCCCAACCAAAGGGGTGATCTTGAACATAGAGGGGCGATCCCGACCTCCTAAGGGGCAATATCAACCTCCCGAGGGGAAATCTCAACCTGTCTAGGGGTGATCCTACCCAAAATAGCTATTTTTACTTTTCAAGTAGTCAGTTTTGTCTTTTCTTATGTCATTCTGTCAGTTCATTCTTACATTCTGAGCATCCGTTCCATTATTTCATCAATCCATTTTCCCATTCTGAGCATCCATTATGTTATTCTGTCAATCCATTTTCCTATTCTAAGAGTTCGTTTCCCCATTCCAAGTGTTTGTTTTCTTGTTTTGAGAGTCTATTTTCCCTTTTCGAGAGTCCATTCTCCCACTCTGTGAGCTCATTCATCTATCTAGAGGGTTTGTTTTAGCTTTCAGGGAACCCTTTTTGTCATTTAAAGACATCCTTTCACCATTTGGGGAACCTGTTCCATCATCTAGTGAGTCAGTTTCATTGTTTAAGCGACATTGCCCAATCTAGAGTATCAAACAGTTAGGGACCGAAAAATCTTTTTTTGCATCACCTTCCATTCGTTCATAAACCACACTTTCCCAAAGTCATTCATTCATTAGTCACATCATATAGGAACCCTTAGAGCATCTTTAGGTTGTGTCGTTCATTACCATTTCTCTCAATCTAAATCCCCTAAACCTTGTTTTAGAGGTTGTTATCCAAATTGACCTAGTCATTTGAATTTGGTCATTATCATACACATCAATCATCAACTTCAGCCCAATAGATTCACTTCCATCTGGAAGTGGATTCAATGTGAAAAATTATCATCCTTAGCCCAATCAATCCATTTCCATATTGAGGTGGATTCGGTGTCGTGATCATCTATCTATCTATCAATCTAATCAATCAACACCTTAAGTCACCTAGGGTGATTTCTAAACTTGTCTTTAGAATCCCTTACATCCTCGATCATCTAATCTTGTCATCTATTTCATCAATCAATCTTTTTTCATCACCTCATCCTAACAATCATCTAATCAACCTCATCCAACCATCCAATCAATTCTATCCAATCATCCTTTGAACCTCATCCAATCATCCGATCAATACTATCCAATTATCCAATAAATCCTACTCAATCATCCAATTAATCCTATCCAATCAATCTTTATCCTATCATCCAATCGTCATTCTTGCATTTGCATTATCTTAGTCCACCTAGTAGTTTTATGCCTGTTCAAACTTAGTCACAAGCCAAGAAGCAAATGGCACAACAACAAGGTCAAGGTTCCTAGCCAAACATACCTCAAGATTATAACAATGAGGAAAACATTTTTCAAGATCCTAAAAATGGTGTAAACATTCCTGAAGATCCCGATAATGATGCTTCATCACAATCCAACATCGATGGTCAAAATACTTTACTACCCATTGATGAGGACATGGTCCATCAACCTGAAGTCACTGTTGATGAATATCTAAGCAATCCTACTAATGTTCAAGTGTCGGATTGCCTCCAGGACAAGTGTGGGGATAAGATCCTCGCTACTTTGATCATGAAGGAAGTTAAACCACTACGTGATTTTGACATCTTATAGTGTACCAACATCCAGCCCCTCCAGTAGATCAAGAACCACAAAATGTTCCCAGAAATGCCTATGTTCCTGAGAGTACACCCATAGAAAATTGGTATCATCCTAAGTTCAAAAATAATGTGATGCATCAAGTCACCAATTATCCTCCCCTCCCATTTGCAGCCTCCACAGTACCATCAGATCCATACAATCCCTACGCCTATGGCATGCCATAGAACATACCGTCTACTCCACCACTCCCACCTCAGTATACTGGTCAAGCACCTGTCAACATTGGGGGCAATCGCTTTCTTCCATTACCTACAGGTAATTTCCTACCACCGCCTCCTGGTAACACTTTGGCATTCCAATAGCCACTAGTTAACCCTCATCAATCCACTTCTTGACAGGAACCGCCACAACATACAACTATCCCTTTTCAAGCACCACCACAACATACAACTGTCACTTCCATCCCCTTAGAATAGCATCACCAACAACCTCCACAACAAAATTATTTAATCCCACAACAAAACATTCCACAAAAAAATATTTCAAACCCACAACAACATACTGTCACTCATATGCAACCTCCTCATCAGGCGACACAAACTTCATCATACCCTCAACCACCACCCCATGGTGCCACTGTAGCAATCCCACAACAATAGCACATCCCATATCAACAACCGCACATTCCCACACAAACACATCGCAATCCTCTAACGAAATACTTGTACCATCCATCTATCACTTACATTGTGTATGCTACTACATCTAATCCAAACATCCATGTAGTCTCTCAGAATCCATTAGGTACTCAATTGCCACTTTACACTAATCCTCCACAGTCACACACAAATCCATACTGATAGCCATATAACCCGCAATTACCCCCATATGCCACACAGTAGCCCCATGGTGTGTATAACTACCAATCCAATCCATATTACACTCAACAAAAACAACTCTATCAACAGGGTGCTACAACATCCTTGTATTACCAAGCTCCACAGAATGCCCCGTTTCCTTCATATTACTAGTGGCATCCATCTCATCAACAGGCACCCCATGCCTCTTACCACCAAAATCCATCATCATTCTACCCACCTTACACTAATCAATATCAACCTACACCCTCATACGATCCCCATGCTTCCACATCTTATGAACAATATCAGCCCTACAATCAACTCAATCCAAAAAATCTGACTCCACCTGCTAACAAAGATCTAGAAGAGCTTTAAGTTGCATTGAAGGATTCAGAAGCAAGAATGTCCAAAAAATATTTCAAGTTCAAATAAATTTTCCCCTATCTGTTTGATTCATCAATATCACTCATCCCCTTTCCAAAACGTTTTGAGATACCTAAATTTGAAAATTATACATGGACCAAGGATATGAAATCCCATCTACAAGAGTTTTATGCACAATGCCAAGATTTCCAACACTGTGATAACTATCTTTTGCGGTTGTTCCCTAGGAGCCTCAGAGGGCCAGCCTTAGATTGGTTCATGGGTCTTAAGAAGGGGAAGGTTTCCTCCTTTGTTGATCTTTTTGATAAATTTATTAGATAATTCTCCTTCAACTTCGAGAAGGACATTGACACTTTAGACCTCTTGAAGGAAAAGCAATGCGATGGAGAAACCTTTGTTAAATACCTACAGAGTTGGCGAGCAGTAGCTAGCTGCATGAAATCCCCTACTAGTGAAAAGGAGATGGTAACCCTCTTTGTGGCCAATTCCCATCCTGAAATGGAACATTCTCTCAATCTTCATTGTGTCACCTCCTTTGCTGAAGTCATTGAAAAGGCTCCTATCATTGAGAGAGCTCTTATTGCTAAAGGGAAAATCAAACTGTATAACTCAGCTAAAGACAAGTCCTCTGGGGACAAGTCTCATTATTGGAACAAGAACAAGAATGCATTCAATGATGGTGTTACCAAAACCAAAAATGTTCAAGCGGCCAATACCACCTAGAGGCAACAACCACTTATGCCTAATGCCATATCTGTCGCATAGGGGTACCTCGTTCCTCTTAGCAATCCAACCAAAACAATCAAGGGAACACCAAATGATAGTTCACTCAGTTAGTAGAACCTTTAAGCAACATCTTCAATAGGTTGTTGTAGGTCAATTAGCCTATCACATATCCTATGACGAAACCATTTGATGAATCTAGGCTCAATCCTAACTGGTATAAAGAAAATGAGTACTGTGACTTTCACAAAATCAAAGGTCATTCCACAAACAAATGTCAAGGTCTAAAAATGTATGTCAAAAATCTTATAGATTGAGGCGATATCCATGTGGATGCCAACTAGGCTTCGTCGAATGCTCAGTTACAAATATATCAAAAGGATTTCCCAAAGTACAACCAAGGTCCAAGTACATCTAACACAATTCCTAGACCTAGGAACTAGGATAACACCACCAACAATATCACCTACAAGAATGTCCTTATAAAATATGAGACTATCATCACACACATTAGGCAAGCCAAACTACGTGTGTCTATGATACATGTCAAAGGTAAATACCCCCAATGATTTTCACAATCCGCCACATGCACATCACCATTCCTGGAGCCTCCATGACAACCCCATCACTTCCTGTAAATTCCAAGTACAACATCCTTGACCATCTAGGAAAGACTGCAACAAAAATATCTATCCTATATTTGCTAAAGTCTTCTCATATCCATCAAGAAATCCTAACCAAGTCATTATAGGATTCCTATGTTCCTAATGGCATAGATACCACATAGTTTCGAGCTTTAGTGGGACACCTCTCATCAACCTACCAACTAGGTTTCAGTCAAAATGATATGCCCACCATCAACACCAACCATAATAGACCCCTCCACATAGAGGTTCTCATTTCCAAACATAAGGTAAAAAGGGTCTTGATAGATAATGGCTCTACTCTCAACCTCTATACATTAAAATTCATAAAGTAGGTAGGATTTACCTATGCTGATCTAAACAATCAAATTATCACCATAAAGGCTGATGACAACACAAAACGATACTCTGAATGGGTTATTGATGTTCCAATTCAAGTGGCCCCAATTATACAATACACCATTTTCCACATCCTTGATCTGGACCTTCCCTATAACATTCTCCTTAGCTGACCATGGATTCATGCCATGCAAGCTGTCCCATGAACTTACCATCAATGCTTGAAGTTCCCATTCAGTGGGATGTCATTTACAATACCCATTGATCCTGGACAATTTGAATATTGTTGTTCACTTGAAGATTCTTTCCCTCACTCTCATTACTGTCTGGGAGTGGAAATGGGAGCACCACCAATATCTTCATCCAATCCATCCTCTGATCCATCACCCTCCACCTCATCCAATCCATTGTCTACATCTGACTCCACTATCACCAAGGTCTAGATCATCGACAAAGGGTGCAGTGAATATGAGATGTGTACCACCTTAAATGTGGCAACCATGCTACCCTCACCACATGCATATGGTGAACCTTCTAAGTCTAAGCCATAGGAAGAACATAAAACAGTCACCCTTAGCTCCAAGAACATGGGAACTAGCACTTATGTGACTCCCATGCTACCACAATAGACACCTCAATATGACATAAGCCAGTGGATATACCGTGAAGAGCTTCCTAATCCTCCCCTAAAAGAATACTTTCAAGATATGTATCCTTGGCCCTCTAAGTAGAGTGAAAATCATAATTATCAAGGAGGAGGTCTTGGTCCAGAGCAGCTAGGGAGAAAACAACTAATAGACACTTTCATATGCCCCAAAAACTTAGGCCTAGGCTATGAAAAGAAGAAAAGGGGTCTTGCACCATCAACTAGTACTTCTAACAATGGCAGTGTAGATGACGGTCTTTTGGAGGACATACCCAAAGAAGAGTGCATCATACATGTATACAACGATGTAGATCATGTTGACCTCTCATCCATGTTTGAATGCTTATCCATCTGTACCATAAGCCTTTCCCTTCATCATCTCGAGCTCATAGACTGGGACCTACGAGAAAGCACACCAATCAACTCACTTCCCTCAATGGATACATATGTACACCTCATGGGATTGGGGGAAGATGAACACCCTAGTTGCAAAAGTTAGAATAAGAAAAATTAAAAGGGGTCACCTAGTGAAAACCTCCTCGAGGCACTTCTTGACTTGAAAAAAGTAAAAGCAAAGGATGTATCTGACAGTGAAAACCTCAATGAGGCACCAAAAGATGGGTACACTCATCTTCCCCTTGTGGGAATGCAATTGTCTGAACAATCATCTATCCCAATCAAAGAAGCACAAAAGATAAATTTGGGACCTGAAGAAGATCCCAAAATCACATATGTGGCCAAAGCTCTCTCAAAGGAAGAATACTTTGACATTGTTTAGCTCCTCAAGGATGGAAAAATCAACTTCGCATGGGCTTATTTAGACATGCTGGGGTTAGATCTAGCTATGTTTGTACACCATTTAGACGTCCATCTTGATTCCAAACCAATCAAGTAAAAAATTAGGAAAATTTATCTGTAAGTTGCCCTATTTGTCAAAAAGGAATTGAAGAAGTTTTTGGAGGCCAAATTCATAAGACCAATTGACTACTCCGAGTGGATCTCCAATGTTGTGCTAGTAGCCAAGCCCAATGGAAATGTCAAGGAATGTACAGACTTTAGAGACCTCAACAAAGCATGTCTGAAGGATGATTTCCCTTTGCCAAACATCGACATGTTAGTGGATTGAACTACAGGCCACAAGAAGTTGTCCCTCATGGATGGCTTCTCTAGATATAATTAGATTAGGATTGCACCCAAAGATCAACATAAAATAACATTTACCACACCATGGGGTACATTCTACTACAATGTTATGCCCTATGGTCTTAAGAATGTAGGGGCAACTTACCAATGTGCAATGACTGTCATCTTCCATGACCTTATCCACATTATTATGGAAGAATATGTGGATGATTTTCTGGGGAAATCAAGAACCAAAGATGAACACCCTACAGTGCTAAAGAAGGTCTTTGAGCTCTTAGAGCACTACAAGTTGTGCTTAAATCCAAAAAAATGTGTGTTTTGGGTTACATCATGCAAATTATTGTTGGGCTTCATTGTCTCTAGAAGAGGTATAGAAGTGGATCCGACAAAGGTCAAAACAATCATGGATATGCCTCCTCCTCATAATTTGAAACAATTAAGAAGTCTCCAGGGAAAGCTGCAATCCATCAGGAGGTTCATAGCACAACTAGCTGACAAAATCCAACCGTTTACACACCTTCTGAAGAAGAATACATCTTTCAAGTGGGATCCTATGTGTTAGCAAGGGTTTAACAAGATCAAGGAATATTTGGCTCATCCTCCCATCATCATTCCTTCGATCCCTAAGAAACCACTCTTATTATACATATCAGCTACTTTAGTGATACTGGGGGCATTGGTAACACAACATGATGAGTCATCAAGAGACCGAGTAATTTATCATATCAGTCGAACCTTAGTTGGCTATGAGCTTAACTATTCTTCAATGGATAAATCTTGTTGAGCTATATTTTTCTGTTCACAGAAGCTTAGACATTAAATGCTCAGTCATCCACTCAAGTTAATATCAAAAGTTGACCCACTTATGTACTTGTTATCCTGAACAACTTTGACAGGCCATATGGGCTATGTTGTTGAGTGAATTTGACATAGAGTATGTGGCCCACAAAGCTATTAAGGGGAAATTGATAGTGGATTAGTTACCGATGCCCCTTAGTTGATGCACATCCTTTGATCACAGAGTTTCCCAATGAGGTCTTTTCAGTAGCAGAAGCAACCACATGGATGCTATACTTTGATGGATCATGCACACATAATGGATCAGGGGCAGGCATCTTGTTTGTCACCACCCAAGGTGATTATATCCCAAAGTCATTTAGACTGGTGTTTCCATGCACCAACAATATAGCTATGAATATGAAGCTCTTCTTACTGGCCTTGGAATCATAATCAAATGGAATATACCACTCACTTAAGGGTCTTTGGTGATTTGCTGTTAGTCATCAAGTAGGTCAATGATGAGTTCCTAACAAAGGATGAGAAGCTATTTCCTTATAAATGCATGGTCAATGACTTTAAGAAGTCTTTCACCTCCATTGAGTTTGATCAAATCCCCAGAGTTTAGAACAAAGCTACTAATGCAATGGCCACAATTGGTTCCTTAATTGACATGCCCAAGGATAAGACAGATTGCAAATTCCTGGTTGAGCAACTTTTAATCCCTGCATACGACATCCTTGAGAGTGAGATGGTGTGTGAAATTGTAGGCCCCGCATCCCCATGGTATCATGACATCTATGCCTACCTTCACAACATCTTACCCATTGACCCTACCCACAACCAATGAAAGTCATTCATCCAACAAACATCCTGTTACACCATCATAGCTGATACCCTTTATTGTCGTAGATATGATGACACTCTTCTTCAGTGTCTGAATGAGACTAAAGCCCACACTGTGTTGGTAGAAGTACATAGCAGTGTTTGTGAGGCCCACTCCAATGACATGGCCTTGGCTAAGAATATTCTCAAGGTTGGCTACTATTGGCGTACACTAGAGCATGATTCTTGTGACTTTGTGAAGAAATGTCTACCTTGCTAGTAACACGCGGACTTGATACATGCTCCTACTCAAGATCTGCAGCCCATTGTAATGCCAAGGGCTTTTTCTTAGTGGGGTATTGATTTAGTTGGCAAGATATACCCTCCATCATCTAATGGACACACCTTCATTATCACTGCCAAGTTGAGTAGTTCACCAAGTGGGTTGGAGCAATGTCACTCTCTCAGATAATAGGTACTTAGATATCCAAATTCATCCTTTACCACATTCTTTGTAGATATGGTATTACCTCCACCATCATTTCTGACAATGGTAAGCCATTCAAAAACCAAGCTGTAAAAGCTATATGTGACACCTTCCATATCCAACACTGGTGGTCCATGTCCTATTAACCCCAAGGTAATGGATAGGCGGAAGCCACTAATAAAAATTTGATTAAGATCTTGAAGAAGTTTTTCAACAACCCTAGCCAAGATTAGCACCTCCACATCCATCTAGCCCTTTGGCTTATCATACATCCATCTATACCCCAACTGGTGCCACCCCATATTCCCTAGTTTATGGTGTTGAAGACATCTTTCCAATTGAAGTTGAGATCCCCTCCTTGAGAATATCATTGAAGAATGTCGTCATGGAAGAAGATAGATGAGTTTCTCGCCTAGCTTATTTGCAACTCCTAGATGAAAAGCGGATAAAAGCGTACAACCATCTTTAGACATATCAAAATTTCCTTAAGAGAAGCTACAACAAGAAGTTCCAGCCACGACAATTCAATATTGGAGATCTAGCCTTGAAAGAGAATCAACGTACACAATAAGACCAGGACAAAAAGGGAAAGTTCAAGCCTAATCGGTTCGGTCCCTATGTCATAATAGCAAAGTATGGATCGGGGTCATACCGTCTTGCCACACTTGAATGGGAGCCCCTTGAAGAGCCTATCAATATCATCCAACTAAAGAGGTTTTATACTTAAATTAGCTGGGACTTCCTATCCTACTAAAATTAGAAAAATCCAAAAAAAAGTAAAAAATTATGAAAAATACAAAAAAAATCAAAAAAGTCAAAAATCCAAAAAAATAGTAAAGAGAAATAAAATCGTCCTATGGTGAAAACCACCCTTGGTGGCGCCTTGGATAAGCATGGTTGGTGGATACCTAGTAAGAGGCACCATCCATAGAGAGCTTAATCATTATCTACCTGATGCCCTACTTACTACATGTTTCCATCCATCCTATCATCCTATTCTATCACTTCACCCATATTCCATCCTTGGTCACTTGGTATGTTTTTATTGAGCATTGGATGATCTACATCTAATATCCATAATCCTAAGATTTTTTATCTTGATATGAGCTTGTGTTAGTCTCACTTCATCGTCTCGAGTCCTCTGTCTTGTTGGTCACCATCATTCATTGCTTTGTTGTGTCAGCCTTTTGTCTTTTATCATTTGTCTTTTCTGAACTACATGGCCGTTGCACTTTCATGTAGGAAAGGTTGATCATTTGATCCTCCCCTGGGGAATTTTTCTATCATGTCTAGCGTTGTTCATCATCGATCTTCATTGTCCTCTTTCTGCTTTATCCATGGTCTTTTCTTGAACTACAAGGGCTCTGCGCTTTCACGTAGGCAAGGTTAATCTATGATCAGCCCCCAAGCCCCTAGGTCTATAGGGTATGTTAGTCTTGTGTCTTGTGTTGTGTCATAAAATGTGTCCCTATCTAGTTGGTTCTTAACAAACGAGATGCTCTAGTATTGGGAGATCTGGTTAGTATCAAATATTCTATGTCATCAGGGTCATTTTTGTTTAGTTTCACAATTGGTCTTAACAAGATGCATCCTTCCTAATAGACCTCATCAATCCCATCCATCCCTTTCGATCATATGGAAAGGACATTTCAAATTGATTGTGATCTTTTGATGCTTTTGGATTTTGTTTATCATTTGAGCTCCCTATTACAACTTGTGAAGATCACCATGATCTATCATATTATGGTGTGTTTTGATTAGTTAACATAGGGACAAATTTTTATCTTTTTTTCTTGTTGTTTTCTGTTGGGTTGTCCCACGTAGTACCCGCCAAGGTCCTTGAGATCTTGTGTTATGATGGGGCATCCCTTTTGTGCTTATGGTTATCCCAATGTCAAGCTCGACCAGAGTCTTTGTTATTTTGTGGTGTTGGGATAACCTTCTTGTTTGTTGTGCTTGCTTTATGCATTAGATGCTAACTTGCCTTGGTTTTCCATACCCTAGCACTCAGTGTCTTATGCTATAGTAAAAATCAATGCTCTGAAGATGGAAAATCATATTAGGATTGCATTTCATGATCATTTCTATTGCATTACATTCATCGCTATACTATGAATTATGATTTTGGTTGTGCAAATATTTCACCTTCCATGTCCCATTCTTCTCAGGATACTAAGGGTTCTTGATAGGTGCACACTCAAACACATCTCCCATTCATGCTACACCTATCATCTACCCACATTCCCATGAAGGTCCTTATTGAAACTTATGTTAATATTGTATTGCATTTCATGGTAAGTTAAAGAAGTCCATTTATCATTCACATTGCATGATACATTATAGGTTCATTAAATTTTATCCCACATACTTATTAGATTAATCATGCATCTCAAATTCATACATTAGTTTATAACATTAACATATTACATACATCGCCACCTACATCAAAAAATGTTAGGTCCATATCAAATAAAGTCATCAATCATATATCCTACATAATACATGTTAGTGATCATACATAACATCCATCCCATCCATATAAACCTCAACATAAACCATCATAAACATATACATGCATTATATCATCATAATTATCAGCTATCAAATCATAAACATACACATATGCATAAATAAAATTCTTCATCATACACAAAACATGGTGTTAATAAGGGCTATCACATATACTATATAAATATCAAAATCAAATGTCCATCACATAGTCCATAATAATGTCCATAAAATACATATCCATCGTATACATCAAAATCATGGAATAAAGTATCAGTACAAGGATCTAAATCACATATATCTGATGCTACTCTGTATAGTCCATCCACCCTGCACTTGTCAAAAATTGGTAGACTGTCACCTGCCAAATGATCTTCCCACATCTGACCTTTGTGGAGAATCAGGCACTAACCCTCTGTGAGGGAGGGTCCCCTATGAGTCACTGTATCCTTAGGTTTGTGTCCCCAGTGTTTGGGATAGTGTGGGAATCTAAGGTGCCTATCAGACATAATGTAATGTACGTTGTGCCAGATCTACAACTACATGTTGATAAGAAACTATCTAGAAGGATGAATCCCTCATGTACTCATCTCTCTCCGCAACCTGATATCGAATGGTATTCTGCTCATGTCAATATATGTCTCGATCCCTGGTGATGGCTCCCCTCTGCTGTGTCCATGTGTCTTGTGCCAACCTCAGCTGATCTCTCTCTGCTTCCAACTCTGACACTTGCTTGGTTGCCTAATCCCTCTCATCCTACATCTATGCTTCTAGTATCTATACCTTTGTCCCTGTCTAACTACTACCAATCTATAGTGTCGATATCATGCCAGTACAGTGTCCCTCTCCCCTTGCATAGTCTAAACCAATGCCCGAGCAGTGTCCCTCTCCTCTTGCATCACCTGTGCCTATGTCTGTTCTCTATCTCTCTCCCCCTAGAGGGCCTACACCTCTATATGTGTTGTGTCCCTCTCTCTTAGTACAATCTCCAACGGAGCCTCTTTTGTCTCTAGTCGTGCCCACAAAAGGATATGAAAATCACAGTAAAACCTATCCTGGGAATTGGACATTCCAGCAGGTGACCAATATCTCTTTATGGATGTTGATTTACTTGTCAAACTAGGGAATGTATACTTTGAATAGCACAACACAATATATGCACTAAGAACTAGTTTCAGTCACAACTTAACAGAAATAAATACTTGGAAAGAATTCTATCTACACTACAGGAAGGCAATGCAAAGTTCTTTTAACTCAACCATGATTTAACCAAAATAGAAATCATAACAACTACGACAAAGACTCAAACTATGAACTAGCCTTATGCTACAAGAACAAACATAGGGATGGATTCCTGATGCTGCAGAAGCAATACAAGACTGAGTTTGTATGAAAACTTTAAAGAAGAAATCTAACTGATGATCAACAGAAAAAGAACAGCTAACTAACTAGCTATATATACTTACTAAGTGGGCCCCCTTAGCAAGCATCTACTAATTACACAAGTGTTGAACTCAGAACTTCATCAAAATTTATTCCTAAACTCATAATGGTATACATTGCTTTCTTGATATGAAAACTAGCAACAAACTCTGTCTCTTGTCATACAGATTCTACTTTTTATTATTATCATACTCACTCTTACATGATATCTGCTATCTCCCTATCACTATGCTTCTATCTAACTTCTAACCATCTTCTCTGCTCACTCGCACAGGGGGAGCACT
Source organism: Sequoia sempervirens (assembly GCA_007258455.2). Classification (NCBI taxonomy): domain Eukaryota; kingdom Viridiplantae; phylum Streptophyta; class Pinopsida; order Cupressales; family Cupressaceae; genus Sequoia; species Sequoia sempervirens. Next base: position 503,453,330 of record VDFB02000015.1, read on the forward strand.
TATTTAAAATCAGGAGAACAACCAACTAACTAACCCTAACAAAGAAAGACGTGGAAGTAAAGTGTATTCCAAAATAAAGGAACAGACTTCATAAATGAATTTATCTGTTCAACCCGATCCAGAGAGAATCTAGCACTCCACTCTTTCTAGATTGACTGTCATTAAAAATCCTTCCCAAAGGTTTCGGTCAAAGAGTCTTCGCCAGAGCTTCCTCAAAGTCGTGAAGGAAATAGACTTTACTGCAAGGCTGAGATCGACTACACTTGACTCAATCATACTTTCTTCAACAACCTACAAAACACAAGGTAACCAATGCAAAAGAAAAGGTGCATGGCACATACACAATATCTGTTCATTAATCACATATTTAAATCTATTTCATCATTCAAAAACTACATGCAATATACCAGTCATTTAGGGAGTCAATGGGGTAATAAATGTAGACAAGACAACACAATAGGCTGCAGGAATATGAAAGTGTTTTGCTACAAGATATCCCAATAAAATGTTTCAAAAGAGTTTAAACAACCATAAATAAAAAAAGTAAAGGTATTAAAAGTTCATCATAATATCCAAACTATGAGCACATTTTGGGCTCATCATCTACCCCCTACTTAGCCCAATGTTGGTCCTCCAGCATTAACTTTCCTGGTAGTGTCTCTGAAATTAGTGGTTGTGGCATGACTCTAAAATGGAGCTCCAAACTTGTAATAAAATACTTTGAAAGTCTACCACCTTTCATACCTATGGGCTTCTGAATCATCTTTAAGATTTGTATCCTAGTAAGGATAAAGGAGCCACATTAGCACAGGAGGCCTAAATGCCAATGGCAACCATAGTTTAAAGGTTTTCCCTAGCTGAACTCAACTCCCTGCTGAAAATTCAAAAATTTCCTCTCTGTTTCCCTTTTTGTTCTAGGTTTTTTTTTTTTCCTGTCATACCATCACATTTCTCTTTTTTTCAAAAATGAACTTTTTGAATAAGTAGTTTTGATTGTAATTTACAAGAAAAACATGCAATGAAAAAGATATGCAATCATATTTGGAAAGTACCAGAAAAATAATAAAGAAAGGTTATCTAAGCAGTTGTGGCAGAGGTGAAAAGACAAGTTTTAAAAATGGATTACCCCACCCCCTACTTAGAGTATGACATGTGTCCTCACATGTAGAAAGAATAGGTGGAGATTGGGTAATAATGATTGGTACAGTCATAACAGTAAATGAATAGAATAAAATAAATCATATATGCGATAACAAAAGATATGGCATACCTTTGATAAATGAGTGTAGGTGTTGAGAAAGATGACGCCTTCGACATGAGTTGACAGTTGGGAATGATATCATAATTAAGGGTGATGCAGATGAATGAGGTGGATGGGTGACATGGGCAGTCGAGATGAATGGATGGAATGGATGGATGGGATGGATGGATGGATGGATGGAAGATAAAGAAGTGAGATGTGGTGATAAATGAAAATGAAGAAAAAGGGGTTTCCTTAAAAAGAAAACCTTTATTATGAGCATGCTTTTCAAAATTATGGTGAAGCTATAGGAGAAAGGCTAAAGCCTTCGGCTACAGAAAGAGTAGCGGTAGGATCCTGAATGAATTGTTACATGAATTCTTCTTTTGAGACTAGTTTATGGTACAACCGAAGGCAGTGTCCATTAACCAACATCTTGAATCTAACATGATCAATTGTAACAAGTTGAACTATATCATTAGTGAATACGTTCTCAATTTCATATGGCCCCAACCATCTAGTCTGTAATTTTCCTAGACAGTCCTTATACCGTGAGTCATAAAGCAGAGCCCAATCTCCTACTTTGAACTTCTTCTCTTTAATGTATTTATCATGCCACCATATTCACTGATTCTGTATCATCTCAATGTCCTGCAGGGCATGCTTTCAGAGTTCATCCAGAGCATTAAGCTGTATGATTCTGTCCTTTTGTGCATTTGTTAAATCCATGTCCAGCTCCAGTGCTGTTCGAAGATTCTTATGTTCAAATTCTATTGGCATCACAACTATTTTACCATACACTATTTCAAAAGGTGTAAATCTTGTAGTAGTCTTCCAGGTAGTACGGTAGGCCCATATAGCTTCAGGTAACCTGGCGGTCCAGTCCTTATGCAAATCTACAGTTTTAGTCAAAATGGTCTCTATGTCCCTATTGGTGACCTCAACCTGGCCATTGGCCTTGGGGTGATAAGGAGTTGATTTCCTGTGCCATATATTGTATTCATTGACTAAAGCTGTGATAAGTGTAGAAGTAAATTGTGCTCCCTGATCTGTCACTATCTCCCTAGGAACACCAAACCTAGTAAATATTTCCTCATATAGGAATTCATCCACTTTATTATCCCTAGCATGTTTCATAGGTTTAGCTTCTACCCATTTTGTGACATAATCTGTGCACACAAGAATGTAGGACTTACCATTGGAAGGTGGGTCAATTGGTCCCACAAAATCCAGTCCCCATTTGTTGAATGGTGTAACTACAATTTGTGGAAATAGAGGCATTTCATCAGAGTGAGTTGGTCTTCCCATCCTTTGGCATCTGTCACATCTCCTTGTATACTTGGCTGCATCTTTATGTAAAGTTGGCCAATAGTAACCAGTATTTAAAATTTTCATTGTTGTCCTTTTGGCAGCAAAATGTCCACCACACGGCTCATCATGGCAGGCATGCAGTATATCATGAGTGTCCTCTGGTATACATCTCCTCATAACGTGATCTGGCCTTGTATAAAACATGCAATCTGCAATCCAAGAAAAGTTAAAACTTTTCTCTACCAATAATCTTTTTTCCTTAAGATAGAATTGAGGAGTTCTTCCTATTTCCAGATAATTTGCTATATCAGTATACCATGGATGAATAACCTTGATTGCAAACAGGTGCTCATCAAGAAAAGAGTCTTCAATAAGTGCAGAGTCATCTTGCCTTTGAATTATAGAAAGGAAATCAACAACTACGTTGGCTTTACCTAGCTTGTCCACAATTGTAATGTCAAATTCTTGCATCAGCAATAACCATCTTGCCAGTCTCCCAGATATTGAGCTTTTGGTCATGAGATACCAGATTGTTGCATGATCAGTGTGAACAAATATCTGATAACCAGTGATATAATGCCTAAATTTATTGAGGGCGTAGATGATTGCTAACATTTCTTTTTCTGTAACAGTGTAGTTGAATTCAGTCCCTTGCAGATTTTTGCTTATGTAGTAGAGTGCATGTTCAATTGATCCATCCTTCTGCCCTAGCACTGCCCCAATTGCATAATCTGAGGCATCAGTATGAATATGAAATGGGAGTGACCAATCAGGCCCTTTTAGAACAGGTGCCTGTGTGAGGGCGACTTTCAAGTCAAGAAATAATTTTTCACATTCCTCTGTCCAAGAAAACTCTGCATCTTTCTTCAACAGATTGTATAAGGGACCTGCTATTTGGCTGAATTCCTTGATGAATCTTTTGTAGTATCTTGCATAGCCTAGAAAACTCTGTACCTCCTTCTGCTTAGTAGGAGAGGGTAACTTAGAGATGATCTCAATTTTAGCAGGATCAACCTAAATTCTTGTGGCAGAAATATAGTGACCGAGCACTATTCCCTCTTGCATCATCATAAAGCACTTTTGACTATTCAACGATAGGTTGTGACCTTCACATCTCTGTAGTACTTTTTCTAAGTTAGGTTGAGCTTCCTTAAATTTTGTACCATAAACATTAAATTCATCCATGTATATTTCTATGCAATCATATGAGATGTCTGAGAAGATGCTTATGACTGCCCTCTGGAAAGTTGCAGGAGCATTACAGAGACCAAAAGGAAAAAGTGAATAGGAAAACATTCCCCAAGGGCATGTAAAAGTAGTCTTTTCCTGATCCTCAGGAGCAATCTTGATCTAATTGTATCCACTGAAGCCATCCAAGAATGAGAAGTACTTCTTTTTAGCTAAATTATCCAGAACTTGATCAATAAATAGAAGAGGAAAGTAATATTTCTTTGTTGCTAAGTTAAGTTCTCTATAATCTACACATACCCTCCATTTTACTCCTTTCTTAGGAACAATGACCAATGGGGAAACCCATTGACTATCAGAAATTGGGTAGATAAAGCCAGCTGTCAACATTTTCTACAATTCTTCTTTAACAATCTCTCTCAAAGCTAGATTGATTCTTCTTTGAGGCTGTCTGACAGGTTTGAAGTCACTGTTAATATATATGCGATGTGTATAGAGTTTTGGGTCTAGGCCCTTCATATCTCCATAGTCCCATGCAAAAGCTGACTTATGACTGGTAAGCATTTTGATCATAGATTATTGTTGCTCACGGGTGAGGTTTTTATTAATGCACAAGATTTTTCCTACAGCTACCTCAACTTGGGAGGTTAAGTCTATCATAGATACTTCAGACAGAAATGGCATGTCTACCTCATGGGGTAGTAAGGTATGCAAGCAATCTATTGTTGCAGGATAATGAGCTGATGTGGACGGAGAAAGAATAGTCTGAAAGGAACATGGATTTTTCTCACAATGAAAGTATTTAGTACCGTAGTTATTCAGCAAGATATTAGATAGTACATCTTCTTCTTCTTGGTGTGCAATAAAAAGCTCTTTGGTAATCATCATTAAATTGGCCACAAAGTTCACTTCTTCCTCTTCTCCCAAATCAGGCCAAGCAACATCTCCAGACTCAAGTTGGGGCAGTGCTGGAGAATAGAGAGTAAGTTTCTTTGTGCTATATCCATCAGATATTGTCATGTCACCTAACCTACAACCAATGCAAGCATCAACAGTAGCAAACCAAGGCCTTCCTAGTATGACAGGGTATCCCCTCAATGATATTTTTGGAGATAAGACCATGAAATCAACAGAGTATTCCCAAGATTCCAAGGTGACTACCAGGTCTTCGACTACCCCATCAGGTTTGACAGTTGAGCTATCAGCAAGCTGTAATTTTGTAGGTGTAGTCCTTATTTTCAAAATATTAAGTTTTACAACCAGTTTCTTTGTCATAACATTGATAGCTGCACCAAGATCTACTAAGGCATTATTAATTTGCAACCCATTAATATTTATCTCCACAACAAGACTTGCTGGATCTAAATATTTTGGGATGCTAAGCTTCCCTAGCATTAAGTCAGAGAGTTGGCCTATTACATGGACAGTTTGAGGGTCTTTCTTTTTCCTCCCTGGTTTCTTCAAACATGCCTCCTTGATGGCCTTGCCATAGATAGGTACTTCTTTGATTGCTTGGAACAAGGGAATTTTCACACATATATACTTTAGTTGTTCAAGGATATCAAAGGTGGGATCCTCTTGTTTCTTCATATTTTCACCTTCCAATCTTTGTGGGAAAGGAGGGGGCACCTTAATAGATGACTTAGGTAATGATGAAATCTAAACTGGCTGATTTGGTTGGGCTTGGTCATTGATATATTCTTCTTCTTGGTCAATCTCCTCAGGTGGTAATTCTGAGGTTATGGGAGGAGATGGTGTGGGAAGCACGGTTCCTAAACATAAATTAATATTATTCAGGTTAAGAGCATAGGTAGGGTGATGATTAGTATCAACAAAATAGACTTGTTGCTGCTGCGGTTGCTGATTATTTGGATTAGGTGCTGCCTGAGTTGGTAGTTGGGTTGATTTTGGATTCTGACCTTGATTAGGTGCAGGAGGTGGCATAATGGATTGCTTCTGGGGTTTCTACAGGAAACCTGTGGTTGGATTTGACCATTGCTGGCCTCCTCTCCATTGGTTAGGCTACTGTCAATTCCCTTGTGGAGGCTACCACTAATTTTGCTGAGGTGGTTGCCAATTTCCTTGTGAGGCTTGCCAATGGTTTTGCTGGGCATTTGGCCAAGGGTGATTCCACTGAGGTTGGGAGTATGGCCCATAGTTTAGAGGGTACTGATTTTTCCATTGACTATTATATGAACCAAAATTTTGCAAATGGTCGTGAGGCATACCTTGTCTTGGGGCCCATGGCCTCCTTTGTGCAACAAAGAAGACTTAATCATCATCACCTTCTATCATCTTAAAATTAGTAGGCAACTGTTTAGCCTCCATATTGGCCACCATCTTGCATCTGCAGTCACGCTTCTTCTATCTACAATGTGGACAGAACTCGGCCAAGATTGCTTCAGCTTCATCATGTTTTTTTCGAGCTTAAATTATGTCCAACTGTGTAGCCATGTTGTTAATGATTTCCTGCTCGAAATAAGACAACATATTTGTGATCTCCATTTGGGAAACTCCACTGGAAGAAGATTTACCCACTGTAGCTTGATGACCTCTACCCTTCTTCACATTTGCTTAGGAGTAATTAAGACATATTTTCTTAATATCATCCCAAGGCAGTTGGGTTATATCACCTCGTCCCATCAGGTCCAGAGCATTTATACAGGTATCACTGATCCCTCTTAGAAAAAGTAGTTTATGAGATTCTTCATTGAGAGTATGGTTTGAGTTCTTTTTCAGAGAAAATAAGAATCTTGAAATATAATCCTCCAAACTTTCATCCTGCTTCTGCTAAATTTTGAATATATCGTCTCCCTTACTGCCACTCTTACAATATTCCTTATATTTAGCAAGAAATTTTATTTGCATGGCTGTCCAACTATCAACAACACCTCTTCCCAAACTCATGAACCATCTGAGAGCTCCTTCCTTCAAGGTGGAAGGAAACAACTTCAACTTGTGAGCATCTGAAGTATAGTCATAACTACGACAAAGGATATCAAACTCAAACAAGAAAGTTTCAGGGTCCTCTGTAACTAGGCCATAGAACTTGGGAAGTAGTGAAGAAGGAATATTTTTAAGATTGTCAGTATCTCACTAGGGAACAATGGGAAACTCAAAAGTAGGAGGTGGATTAGGTGGATTATTTTCCATATTTTCTTGCTAGAATATCAGAGCGAATAGATTTTCCTTAGGTTCTTCGTCAGCTGTGTAAAATGGCAGTTCAACAAACAAGTTTTCAGGGAGAAACCTTCCTAACGTGTCTCTTCTATGCATGCAATAGAATGAATGGTGATTTGAAATATTTTGAAATTTTTTGATTAACAAGCTAAACTAATGCTAAAAATGACTTCTAACAAATTCTTAGCTTGACACCATCCCCGGCAATGGTGCCAAAAATGGTCGCGCCCACAAAAAGATATAAAAATCACAATAAAACCTACCCTGGGAATTGGACATTCCAGTAGGTGACCAATATCTCTTTATGGACGTTCATTTACTTGTCAAACCAAGGAACATATACTTTGAATGGCGCAACACAATATATGCACTAAGAACTAGTTTCGGTCACAACTTAACAGAAATAAATACTTGGAAAGAATTCTATCTAAGCTACAGGAAGGCAATGCAAAGTTATTTTAACTCAACCATGATTTAACCAAAACAGAAATCATAACAGCTACGACTGAGACTCAAACTATGAACTGGCCTTATGCTGCAGGAACAGGCACATGGATGGATTTCTGATGCTGCAGGAGCAATACAAGACTGAGTTTGTATGAAAACTTTAAAGATGAAATCTAACTGATGATCAATAGAAAAAGAAGAGCTAACTAACTAGCTACAAATACTTACTAAGTGGGCCCCCTTAGCAAGCATCTACTAATTACTCAAGTGCTGAACTCAGAACTTCATCAAACTTTATTCATAAACTCAGAATGGTATACATTGCTTTGTTGATATGAAAACTAGCAACAACCTCTATCTCTTGTCATACATATTTTGTCTTTTTATTATCATATTGATTCTTACATGATATCTGTTATCTCCCTATCACTATGCTTCTATCTAACTTCTAACCATCCTCTTGCTCACTCACGCAGGAGGAGCACTTATTTAAAATCAGGAGAACAACTAACTAACTAACCCTAACAAAGAAAGACGTGGAAGTAAAGTTTATCCCAAAATCAAGGAACAGACTTCATAAATGAATTTATCCATTCAACCCGATCCAGAGAGAATCTAGTGCTCCACTCTTTCTAGATTGACTGTCATTAAAAATCCTTCAAAATGGTTTCGGTCAAAGAGTCTTCGCCGGAGCTTCCTCGAAGTTATGCAGAAAATAGAGTTACTGCAAGGACAAGATTGGCTGCGCTTGACTCGATCATACTTTCTTCAACAACCTACGAAACACAAGGTAGCAGATGCAAAAGAAAAGGCGCATGGCACATACACAATATATGTTCATTAATCACATATTTAAATCTATTTCATCATTCAAAAACTACATGCGATATACCAGTCATTTAGGGAGTCAACGGGTTAATAAATGTAGACAAGACAACATAATAGGCTACAGGAATATGAAAATGTTTTGCTACAGGATATCCTAATAAAAGGTTTCAAAAGAGTTTAAACAACCATGAATAGCAAAAGTAAAGGTATTAAAAGTTCATCATAATATCCAAACTATGAGCACATTTTGGGCTCATCATCTGCCTCCTACTTAGCCCAATGCTGGTCCTCCAGCATTAACTTTCTTGGTAGTTTCTCTAAAATTAGTGGTTGTGGCATGACTCTGAAATGGAGCTCCAAGCCTGTAATAAAATCCTCTAAAAGTCTGCCACCTTTCATACCTACTTGCTTCTGAATCATCATTAATATTTGTAGCCTGGTAAGGATAAAGGGGCCACATTAGCACACGAGGTCTGAATGTGAATGGAAACCATAGTTCAAATCTCTTTTGAAGTCCGAACTGTATATATCTGCTTGATCATTTAAGAGCTGCTGTGAAATTTAGGGGACTATGAGGCTCAAACCTTCTTAGCCCAACAGTTAATCTTTCCCACCTTTTCTCACTTTTGGTGTATGACAGTCTCCAAAACGAATATGATTGTTCCTGAAATTCATCATATACTTGTTTCCTGAGATCAAATATTTTCATCCTAGCTGTATTATTTTGAATGCCATATGTCAGAGCAAACCAGGTTTTTAACATTGCATGGGGGTCTGAACTTTGAGGGCGCAATGGAACAGGCTCATTCCTTTTGGCTTCCTCATATGTTTCCCATTGTCTACCATAATTTGCTTCATTTTCTGCCCATGACATAAATGATCTCAAATGGATATCGCCAATATACAGAAGAGGGTTTCATTCTGTTTCAAATGGAATTAAAAAGCCATGCAAATAAAATTAGGGGCTGTCTAGTATGCATCGTAGAATTCTTTAGCAGTGTCAAGTATAGAATCTTGATTTCTGGAAATTCTCATTAGTTGGAACCATAATAGTTTTTCTTTAAGGCACAACGCATAAACTCTGGGTGGTGGTCTACATTCCATAATCTGATCAGTTACTTTTAACATTTCATCCATTTTTCCTTGTAACTCAAGAATTTTATGTTTCTGACTTTCAATTTCTTTTTTCAGTTTCTTCCTTTAGATCTCCCATAGACTTTGTTGCATGTCAGTTTGGGCTAGGTGCTAGAAATTCAGGGTTTGCAATGTAATTGGTTCCTAGTTAGTTTTGACATATTCCAGAAACTCAATTAAAAATGTATTCTTATAAACAACAATGGCTTGACAAGTGGCAGGGGGAAATGTAGTTTCACTGGCCACATCCAATTGTTCAGTTTTTTCCTGCTCTTGCCGTAGGATGAATTATGGTTGCCACAGTGGAGAAAACTATGCTTCCCCCAAAATCTGCATAGCAACAGCAGCCAACTCATCAAGACTTGGTACCCCTTTTTCATTATGCTCAATTTCCTTTGTCTCAATTTGTTCCTCTTTAGGAACAAATAAACTCTATGAAACATTCTCAAACACATTCTGAGAAACATCAAATTTAGACTCTATGGACCCTTCTGAAATTACAATAACCTCTGGTTGAGGTGAAGCAGGGGAGGTCTTACATTGTTTCCTTGTGGAAACTCTTCTTGGCACTGGTGCGGCTGCAAGAGGTGTTCTTGTAGCCTTCCTCTTTCTAGTCTATTTAGAGGGTTCTGCCCTGCCAGAGGATGATGGTGAACTTGTAATAGCAACATGTGTTGATGTAGGAGAGACAGTTGTAGGGGAAGATGTTGTAGGAGAAGGGCATTGCATTTTCTGAGAACGAGGGTCAGACTCTGGGAACTCTTCTGCCTTTGTTTTTCCCTTCTCTCTCCTAGTGTCAGACCTAGTTTGTACCCAAGCAGAGGATTTAGGTGTGAGAGCTGTAAAACTAGGTGCTACAGGAGCAGATGACCCTTGCCCTGTTCTTCTACTGGTAGACAAAATTTTTTCTTTCTTTTTTCTAAGGCCGTGGGGTAAGTACCCTAGGGGGTTATGGGATTTGCAAGCTCTTTTGGGCAACAAATTGTTGCCAGGAAAGAGGTGAGACATCTTTCAAAGAGCATTCAATCAATAATTTGATAAGGCCATGGTGAATAATAAAATTATCTTTCCCCTGTTGGGTTCCATGGGCACTTTATTCCAAAAATTTTAACAAGAAGTTCAGAATATTTACAGCTAACCCATACCTGATATGACCTAATAATTTGAAATGGTAAGAATGTAGGTAAGAGAAACGACTTTCACAGGTTAAATACCTGATTATGTAAGCAACATATTCTGAATAAGGAGAAGGCAACGATACCTGCTTGCATCCCTGCTTGGAGACTTCCAAAGGTCCATCAGTGGGTATTGAAAATTTAGCCCTTGCAAAGGCAGCATCCGAAGAAATATTTTCTCTAATGGGTGGAAGCCCGGTTACTTCAGCAATTCTGTCTTCAGTTACAACAATCGTTAGACCCCATACAGTAGCCTACCCTTTAGAAAGGGTTCTAAAAAATTCACCAACAGCCTCCTCATCAAAAGTATTTAAACTCAAGAAGTAGTTTAACCATCCATAGAGGCTGAATGTCTGGACTGTTTGAGGATTTTGCAATAATAACTCATGAGCTACAGACTCATGTCGCACCAGCTGACCACCCATGTTTACAGGTTTTCCCTAGCTGAACTCAACTCTCTGCTTAAAATTCAAAAAATTCCTCTCTGTTTCCCTTTTTGTTTTGGTTTTGTTTTTTTTTTTCGTCGTGGTGTCACATTTCTCTTTTTTCAAAAAATGAACTTTTTGAACAAGTAGTTTTGATTGTAATTTACAAGAAAAATATGCAATGAAAAAGACATACGATCATATTTGGAAAGTACCAGAAAAAATAATAAAGGTTATCTGAGCAATTGTGGCAGCGGCGAAAAGACAGGTTTAAAAAATGGATTACCCCGTCCCCTACTTAGAGTATGACATGTGTCCTCACATGTACTAAAGAATAGGCAGAGATCGGGTAATAATGACTGGTACAGTCATAGCAGTAAATGAATAGAATAAAATAAATCAAATATGTGATAACAAAAGATATGGCATACCTTTAATAAATGCGTGTACATGTTGAGAAAGATGACAACTTCGGCATGAGTTGATAGTTGGGAATGATATCATAATTAAGGGTGATGCAGATGAATGAGGTAGATGGGTGATGTGGGCGGTCGAGATGAATAGATGGAATCAATGGATGGGATGGATGGAAGATAAAGAAGTGAGATGTGGTGATAAGTGAAAATGAAGAAAAAGGGGTTTCCTTAAAAAGAAAACTTTTATTATGAGCATGCTTTTCAAAATTATGGTGAAGCTGCAGGAGAAAGGCTAAAGCCTTCAATTGCAGGAAGAGTAGCAATAGGATCCTGAACGAAGTGTTCCATGAATTCTTCTTTTGAGACTAGTTTATGTTACAACAAGAGGTGGTTTCCATTAACCAATATCTTGAATCTAACAGGATCAATTGTAACATGTTGAACTATACCGTTAGCAAATACATTCTCAATTTCATACGGCCCCAACCATCTGGTCTGTAATTTTCCTGGACTATTCTTATATTGTGAGTCGTAAAGCAGAGCCCAATCTCCTACTTTGAACTTCTCCTTAATGTATTTATCATGCCACCTTATTCGCTGATTCTGTATCATCTCAGTGTGCTGCAGGGCATGCTTTCGAAGTTCATCCAGAGCATTGAGCTATATGATTCTGTCTTTTTATGCACTTGTTAAATCCATGTCCAACTCCAGTGTTGTTAGGAGAGTCTTATGTTCAAATTCTATTGGCAACACAGCTATTTTACCATACACTATTTCAAAAGGTGTAAATCTGTAGCAGTCTTCTAGGTAGTACGGTAGGCCCATATAGCTTCAGGTAACCTGGCGGCCCAATCCTTCTTATGCAAATCTATAGTTTTAGTCAAAATGGCCTCTATGTCCCTATTGGTGACCTCAACCTGACCATTGGTCTTGGGGTGATAAGGAGTTGATTTCCTGTGTCGTCTATTGTATTCAATGACTAAAGCTGTGATAAGTGTAGAAGTAAATTGTGCTCCCTGATCTGTCACTATCTCCCTAGGAACACCAAACCTAGTAAATATTTCGTCGTATAGGAATTCATCCACTTTATTATCCCTAGCATGTTTCATAGGTTTAGCTTCTACCCATTTTGTGACATAATCTGTGCACACAAGAATGTAGGACTTACCATTAGAAGGTGTGTCAATTGGTCCCACAAAATCCAGTCCCCATTTGTTGAATGGTGTAACTACAATTTGTGGAAATAGAGGCATTTCATCAGAGTGAGTTGGTCTTCCCATCCTTTGGCATCTGTCACATCTCCTTGTATACTTGGCTGCATCTTTATGTAAAGTTGGCCAATAGTAACCAGTATTTAAAATTTTCATTGTTGTCCTTTTGGCAGCAAAATGTCCACCACACGGCTCATCATGGCAGGCATGCAGTATATCATGAGTGTCCTCTGGTATACATCTCCTCATAACGTGATCTGGCCTTGTATAAAACATGCAATCTGCAATCCAAGAAAAGTTAAAACTTTTCTCTACCAATAATCTTTTTTCCTTAAGATAGAATTGAGGAGTTCTTCCTATTTCCAGATAATTTGCTATATCAGTATACCATGGATGAATAACCTTGATTGCAAACAGGTGCTCATCAAGAAAAGAGTCTTCAATAAGTGCAGAGTCATCTTGCCTTTGAATTATAGAAAGGAAATCAACAACTACGTTGGCTTTACCTAGCTTGTCCACAATTGTAATGTCAAATTCTTGCATCAGCAATAACCATCTTGCCAGTCTCCCAGATATTGAGCTTTTGGTCATGAGATACCAGATTGTTGCATGATCAGTGTGAACAAATATCTGATAACCAGTGATATAATGCCTAAATTTATTGAGGGCGTAGATGATTGCTAACATTTCTTTTTCTGTAACAGTGTAGTTGAATTCAGTCCCTTGCAGATTTTTGCTTATGTAGTAGAGTGCATGTTCAATTGATCCATCCTTCTGCCCTAGCACTGCCCCAATTGCATAATCTGAGGCATCAGTATGAATATGAAATGGGAGTGACCAATCAGGCCCTTTTAGAACAGGTGCCTGTGTGAGGGCGACTTTCAAGTCAAGAAATAATTTTTCACATTCCTCTGTCCAAGAAAACTCTGCATCTTTCTTCAACAGATTGTATAAGGGACCTGCTATTTGGCTGAATTCCTTGATGAATCTTTTGTAGTATCTTGCATAGCCTAGAAAACTCTGTACCTCCTTCTGCTTAGTAGGAGAGGGTAACTTAGAGATGATCTCAATTTTAGCAGGATCAACCTAAATTCTTGTGGCAGAAATATAGTGACCGAGCACTATTCCCTCTTGCATCATCATAAAGCACTTTTGACTATTCAACGATAGGTTGTGACCTTCACATCTCTGTAGTACTTTTTCTAAGTTAGGTTGAGCTTCCTTAAATTTTGTACCATAAACATTAAATTCATCCATGTATATTTCTATGCAATCATATGAGATGTCTGAGAAGATGCTTATGACTGCCCTCTGGAAAGTTGCAGGAGCATTACAGAGACCAAAAGGAAAAAGTGAATAGGAAAACATTCCCCAAGGGCATGTAAAAGTAGTCTTTTCCTGATCCTCAGGAGCAATCTTGATCTAATTGTATCCACTGAAGCCATCCAAGAATGAGAAGTACTTCTTTTTAGCTAAATTATCCAGAACTTGATCAATAAATAGAAGAGGAAAGTAATATTTCTTTGTTGCTAAGTTAAGTTCTCTATAATCTACACATACCCTCCATTTTACTCCTTTCTTAGGAACAATGACCAATGGGGAAACCCATTGACTATCAGAAATTGGGTAGATAAAGCCAGCTGTCAACATTTTCTACAATTCTTCTTTAACAATCTCTCTCAAAGCTAGATTGATTCTTCTTTGAGGCTGTCTGACAGGTTTGAAGTCACTGTTAATATATATGCGATGTGTATAGAGTTTTGGGTCTAGGCCCTTCATATCTCCATAGTCCCATGCAAAAGCTGACTTATGACTGGTAAGCATTTTGATCATAGATTATTGTTGCTCACGGGTGAGGTTTTTATTAATGCACAAGATTTTTCCTACAGCTACCTCAACTTGGGAGGTTAAGTCTATCATAGATACTTCAGACAGAAATGGCATGTCTACCTCATGGGGTAGTAAGGTATGCAAGCAATCTATTGTTGCAGGATAATGAGCTGATGTGGACGGAGAAAGAATAGTCTGAAAGGAACATGGATTTTTCTCACAATGAAAGTATTTAGTACCGTAGTTATTCAGCAAGATATTAGATAGTACATCTTCTTCTTCTTGGTGTGCAATGAAAGGCTCTTTGGTAATCATCAATAAATTGGCCACAGAGTTCACTTCTTCGTCTTCTCCCAAATCAGGCCAAGCAACATCTCCAGACTCAAGTTGGGGCAATGTTGGAGAATAGAGAGTAAGTTTCTTTGTGTTATATTCATTAGATATTGTCATATCACTCGACCTACAACCAATGCAAGCATCAGCAATAGCCAACCAAGGCCTTCCTAGTATGATAGGGTATCCCCCAATGATGCTTTTGGAGATAAAACCATGAAATCAACGAGGTATTTCCAGGAATCCAAGGTGACTACCAGGTCTTTGACTACCCCATCAGGTTTGACAGTTGAGCTATCAGCAAGCTGTAATATTGTAGGTGTAGTCCTTATTTCTGAAATATTAAGTTTTACAATCAGGTCCTTTGTCATGACATTGATAGCTGCACCAAGATCTACTAAGGCATTCTTAATTTGCAACCCATTAACATTTATCTCCACAACAGGACTTCCTGGATCTAAATATTTTGGGATGCTAAGCTTCCCTAGCATTAAGTCAGAGAGTTGGCCTATTACATGGATAGTTTGAGGGTCTTTCTTTTTCCTCCCTGGTTTCTTCAAACATGCCTCCTTGATGGCCTTGCCATAGATAGGTACTTCTTTGATTGCTTGGAACAAGAGAATTTTCACACATATGCTTTAGCTGGTCAAGGATATCAAAGGTGGGTTCCTTTTTTTTCTTCATATTTTTACCTTCCAATCTTTGTGGGAAAGGAGGGGGCACCTTATCAGATGACTTCTAAGGTAATGATGGAATCTGAACTAGCTGATTTGGTTGGGCTTGGTCATTGATATCTTCTTCTTCTTGGTCAGTCTCCTCAGGTGATAATTTTGAGATTATGGGAGGAGATGTTATGGGCAGCACGGTTCCTGAACATAAATTAATATAATTCAGGTTAAGAGCATAGGCAGGCTGATGATTAGGATCAGTAAAATAGACTTGCTGCTATTGTGGTTGCTGGTTAATTGGATTAGGTGCTGCCTGAGCTAGTAGTTGGGTTGATTTTGGATTCTGACCTTGATTAGGTGCAGGGGTGGCATAATGGATTGCTTCTGGGGTTGTTGCAGGAAACTTGTGGTTGGATTTGACCATTGCTGGCCTCCTCTCCATTGGTTAGGCTGGTGCCAATTCCCTTGTGGAGGCTGCCACTAATTTTGTTGAGGTGGTTGCCAGTTTCCTTGTGAGGCTTGCCAATGGTTTTGCTGGGCATTTGACCAAGGGTGATTCCCCTGAGGTTGGGAGTATGGCCCATAGTTTAGAGGGTACTGATTTTTCCATTGACTATTATATGAACCATAATTTTGCAAAGGGTCCTGAGGCATACTTTGTCTTAGGGCCCATGGCCTCCTTTGTGCAACAAAGAAGACTTGATCATCATCACCTTCTATCATCTTAAAATCAGTAGGCAACTATTTAGCCTCCATGTTGGCCACCATCTTGCATCTACAATCATGCTTCTTCTGTCTACAATGTGGATAGAACTCAGCCAAGATTTCTTCAGCTTCATCATGTTTCTTCTGAGCTTGCATAGTGTCCAACTGTGTAGCCATGTTAATGATTTCTTGCTTGAAATCAGATAACAAATTTGTGATCTCCATCTGGGAAACTCCACTAGAAGAAGATTTACCCACTGTAGCTTGATGAATTCTACCCTTCTTCACATTTTCTTGGGAGTAATTAAGACATATTTTCTTAATATCATCCCAAGGTAGTTGGATTATATCACCTCCTCCCATCAGGGCCACATCGTCTATACAGACATCACTGATCCCTCTTAGAAAAAGTAGTTTATGAGAGTCTTCATTGAGAGTATGGTTTGAGTTTTTTTCAGAGAAAACAAGAATCTTGAAATATAATCCTCCAAACTTTCATCCTCCTTTTGCTAAATTCTGAATATATTATCTCCCTTACTGCCACTCTTACAATATTCCTTATACTTTTCAAGGAATTTTATTTGCATGGCTGCCCAACTATCAACAACACCTCTTCCCAAACTCATGAACCATCTGAGAGCTCCTTACTTCAATGTGGAAGGAAACAACTTCAACTTGTGAGCATCTAAAGTATAGTCATAACTGCGACAGAGGATATCAAACTCAAATAGGAAAGTTTCAGGGTCCTTCGTAACTAGGCCATAGAACTTGGGAAGTAGTGAAGAAGGAATATTTTTAAGATTGTCAGTATCTCACTAGGGAACAATGGGAAACTCAAAAGTAGGAGGTGGATTAGGTGGATTATTTTCCATATTTTCTTGCTAGAATATCAGAGCGAATGGATTTTCCTCAAGTTCTTCATCAGCTGGGTAAAACGGCAGTTCAACAAACAAGTTTTCAGGGAGAAACCTTCCTAACGTGTCTCTTCTATGCATGCAATAGAATGAATGGTGATTTGAAAGATTTTGAAATTTTTTGTGTAACAAACTAAACTAATGCTAAAAATGACTTCTAACAAATTCTTAGCTTGACACCATCCCCGGCAACAGTGCCAAAAATGGTCGCGCCCACAAAAATATATGAAAATCACAGTAAAACCTACCCTGAGAATTGGACATTCCAGGAGGTGACCAATATCTCTTTATGGACGTTCATTTACTTGTCAAACCAGGGAACATATACTTTGAATGGCTCAGCACAATATATGCACTAAGAACTAGTTTCGGTCACAACTTAACAGAAATAAATACTTGGAAAGAATTCTATCTAAGCTACAGGAAGGCAATGCAAAGTTCTTTTAATTCAACCATGATTTAACCAAAATATAAATCATAACAGCTATGACTAAGACTCAAACTATGAACTATCCTTATGTTGCAGGAACAGGCACAGGGATGGATTTTCGATGCTGCAGGAGTAATACAAGACTGAGTTTGTATGAAAACTTTAAAGATGAAATCTAACTGATGATCAACAGAAAAAGAAGAGCAAACTAACTAGCTACAGATACTTACTAAGTGGGCCCCCTTATCAAGCATCTACTAATTACGCAAGTGCTGAACTATGAACTTCATCAAACTTTATTCATAAACTCATAATGGTATACATTGCTTTGTTGATATGAAAACTAGCAACAACCTCTGTCTCTTGTCATACATATTTTGTTTTTTTATTATCATACTGATTCTTACATGATATCTGATATCTCCCTATCACTATGCTTCTATCTAACATCTAACCATCCTCTTGCTCACTCGCGCAGGAGGAGCACTTATTTAAAATCAGGAGAACAACTAACTAACTAACCCTAACAAAGAAAGACGTGGAAGTAAAGTTTATCCCAAAATCAAGGAACAAACTTCATAAATGAATTTATCCATTCAACCCGATCCAGAGAGAATCTAGTGCTCCACTCTTTCCAGATTGACTGTAATAAAAAATCCTTCAAAACGGTTTCGGTCAAAGAGTCTTCGCCAGAGCTTCCTCGAAGTCATGCAGGAAATAGACTTTACTGCAAGGACGAGATTGGCTACGCTTGACTCGATCATATTTTCTTCAACAACCTATGAAACACAAGGTAATAGATGTGAAAGAAAAGGCGCATGGCACATACATAATATCTATTCATTAATCACATATTTAAATCTATTTCATCATTCAAAAACTACATGTGATATACTAGTCATTTAGGGATTCAATGGGGTAATAAATGTAGACAAGACAACACAATAGGCTGTAGGAATATGAAAGTGTTTTGCTACAGGATATCCCAATAAAAGGTTTCAAAAGAGTTTAAACAACCATGAATAACAAAAGTAAAGGTATTAAAAGTTCATCATAATATCCAAACTATGAGCACATTTTGGGCTCATCAGCATGTATAAACTGCAAACTTCCCAGTGTGTTGGTAACTCTGAGAAAGAATTAAAAGATTACCATTTCTACCTGCACACTGCTCGCCCACGGATAGACCTGCATGGCCACGTCAGAAAAGTGCTAGGGCTGGCATTCACTCATCTAAATCACATTGAAGACTTCTAGGGAGATTGTCAAGATGATAAAGAGGTATGTGCAAGGCACTACATGTGAATGACTGCACTGTTTGTAAGAATGGTGCAACCTTTCCCCATACCGGACCAAGTCGAGGAAGACAAGAGCACTATAATGCATCCCAGATATCCTGCGATTGCCAATTTTCCGATACCATCAATTGACTGGGACGAGCAGGAGGTCGAGGACCTCGACACTATAACCAAGCTAATCTTGGCTCATACTAAGGAGTGGGTTGATGGGTAGGTAGCCCAATTAAAGCGGCAAGGAGTAATTTTGACTTATGAAGGGCTCAAAAGTGAGCCAAGTGCCAGAGAAGATGTCGCTACCACCACTTCCACCTGCAGGACCTCAAAGTCTCCTTCGGTCACCAGGGCCAAAAAGAGGAAGGGGACAGAAACATAACAGTCTCCAGACCCCAAAGTCTATGTGAGGAAAGAAGTAGGAGACTCACCCTCCAAAATCCTCAAGCAAGTGGGGAGCAGCACGGAATAGCCCTCAGCCCAGGAAGAGGAGGTAAGGGGTACTGATCAATTAGAACCTCTCTTGGCTCTCTCTACCCCTGCCATTGTGCCACTTACCTCTCTAGCTATGATTACCACATCCCCATCGATAGTGGACATCTCCATCCATTTTTCCCCTTCGCCTCCGGCCGAGTCTGTAATAATTGTTGACTCCTCTTCTGCCATGACCACACCCCCTTCCTCCGCTTCCATGTCACCAACCACATCACTCCCTCTGGTAGCGGTGACATCACCTATTGCCATTTCCACCATGCCTGAGGCTCTCTCGAGACATAGGTAGAACCTTCCCCCTGAGCTCTCCTAGATCCTAATGGATCCGACTCTTCAAGCAGCCCTTGCATAAGTCCTTGCTACTGCTCAGCCTTCACAACCGCCGACAAGGCCACCGACTATCGAAGCCACCATGCCGATCTCTAAGGAATGGGAGGAATGGGAGCCGGAAGCCTCGACGCCTATTGAGGAGGAGGCCGATGAATACCATGAGCACCCGGAGTACAAACACCAAACCATCGATAGGGTGGCTTATGAGGAGGGAACGATCTCTTCCGAGAGTGGAGATGAGGAAGATAGCTCCAGTGCTAAGGTAATTGTGCAAACCTTTGACAATGACCTTGAGGAGGAGATGGCACAATAGCTGAAAGGCACTGAGGCAGAGGCAAAAAGGTCACCCCGTGACGGAGAAGGGCAACCACCAGAAAAATAGCAGCAAGAGGATTTAACTAAGGGTGGAACCCAAGTTGTCAAGACCCTCGAGGCTGAGTATACTAGGGAAAGTAAAGGAGAAGGGATGACATAAAAAGAAAGTCCCATTCAACAACTGTCCACCGTGCTGCCTATCAAATGCCTCGTGTTCATCTAGGACACTGATGAGGAAGAGGGAGACGCTACCAAGGAGAAAGGAAAATCCCCAGAAGAAAAGGGAACAGAAACCTTGGCCTTGACTGAGAAGGGCGAAGGCGACCGTGATTCACCCAAGGAAAAATCTGCCATGCCCGAGTGGTTAGAGAAGTAGCTTGAAAGAAAAACCCCTGTGCTAAAGGACCAAAGGGCAAGGTTAGAGGCCATCTTGGCTCAAGACCAAATCATGACAAAGAAGCAGAAGAAGCCCAAAGTCTGATCCAAGGTAACGATGGATGCATCTGGGTCTCGAGCAGCACAAATAGCAATGCCTATGATTGGCCAAGCTGGGGTAAGTTACAACATCTCCACCATCAACTTGGGGACCGCCACCAGAGAGAAGAAAGTTGGTCACCTTGAGGAGTCAGTGGCTACGATGGTGCATTTGATAAAACAAGATAAGATCTCGAAAGTTGAGCTCAAGGCACAGGTTGGGGCCTTAACAGATTACATACAACAATGGTCTTCAGTGGATGACCTGCCTACCACATCCATGGCCGCAACCCAGTTGCTATCCAAGGAGCAGAATGATAAGATGGAAAGAAGGAAGAACTTGGAAAAGACAACAGAGTACTGGTTCTGACAAGTCTCATATGTCAGAAACATGGGAATTAGCTGGGCTGTACGAACAACCAACAAGTTCTTAGATCTATTGCAGTCTCTGGAGGGCACGAGGAAGCTCTACACTAACTTCCTTACGACCTACAACTCTACCTTTCTGAAGATCGAGGCCATCCTTAAGATGCCAGAAGCCATGTGGGAAAAGGAGCTTGCATTTAAGAAAAATGATCACTGGCTAATGGATGTATGGCAATGGGACTTTGACAACTAGAAAGAAAGGCTGGAACAAATCATGAGCAAGGTGGATCCGAACATTGAGTGGATCAAGGAAATTAGGGTAGAGTGTGCTCGTTATCTCAAGTTGATGACAAAGTACGACATGCCCACAGTGCAAATGGATCCGAAGAAGATAATGCCCTACTTCTGAGAGAAGATGAAGGATGTGATGGCTGGTGAAATCGTGGTGGAGTTCTTAAGTTTTGTTGCCTATGCCTTCAATCAATCAGAGCTGTTCAAAGACCAAGGTGCAAAGTACGATGAGGATTAGAAGAGGTTGGAAGATAATGCGAATGAATGGAGCTACCAGGTGCTGCGGTATGAAATCGTGGAAATAGACAAGCTCCAAGCAGTCATCCTAAATTTCATAGAATACACAGCTTCTAAAAGGTAGGAGGACAGCCCCGTCAAAGATAAAGAACTCCCTGAAGAGTAGCTACAGTGAAACAACAATTGACTAAAAGACAAAAGTGCTACAGTACCGTCAGAAGAGGACAAAATAGGGAAAAGGACAAAATGTAATTTTAAATTGTGATATATTGGGGGGTAGGTGAAACCCTATTTTGTAATGAATCTTGGCCACACAATAAGAATTGATCTTGGCCATTCATTAGATCTTTTGGGCACTATAAATTGAGCTCTCTTCTCATTTGTAAAGAGAGTTGAGTTGTTGTAAAGGCATGCTGCAGAAATTTATAAAGAAAAGACATTGACTTGGTGTATTTTCTGAGTTTCTCCCATGTTGCTTGATTCAATCTCCATAGTTAGATGTTTATCTTAGGTTTTATTGTTGTTCTAGTTAACTGTTTCCTTGCTTTGGTAGATTTTAGGAATGATGTCCTATGATCATGAAAATTCCTATTGTGTTGATGACTTCTTAGTCCATACTTTTTGCTGTTTGCTGATGGTAGATGGCTGTGTAAAGTTAGCCTAGACTTGAATTCAAAGCTGCTCCAAAACTTTCATCTTTTTTCATGCATGCATATGGTGAATGACAGATGAAACATTTGCAGACCTTAGAAGATAGCATAGATCCCATGAGACTGTGAGATTTCTGGTTAAATGGAATATTGTTTCAAGAAGTTGTCCATTATAGGAACTTCATCATCATTGTTCACAACTAGTTGCAGATCCAAGAACCTCCTCTCTTCCCTACCCTTTTTTGTTTTATTTAATGAGTAACCTATGCTAAGGTTCATTACACATTGTAAAGCTAAATCCAATAATAAACATGGAGTTTACGACTGCTGTTTGAACCTACAACAAAGTGCACAAGAAATTCCCTATCTTTAAAACTCCATTTCAAAATGCAGCTTCACCTGCTTTGTATTTCCTACATAAGACCGCCTTGTGATTCTAGCAAAATCACATCAAACAACTGAAATATTCCAAGCACTGTCAAGACCTAACATCAGAGACCTTGGGATAGTGTTCTGCAATATGATTGTGGAAGATTGTCTTTCAAGAGGGGTAGTGCATCTGCTCATTACCTGTGTTGAGAAGTGCATAAAAAACACATCAACAATAACGAGCATGCATTTTGTGTTTTGGATTTTAAAGTCATATATTTGTTCTTACATAGGTATTTTGTACTCTTTTATTCATTTATTATAAGAATCCAACAAACACTGTATTGCATCATCACACTCTTCTCTTACTAAGGTCTATTTATTTGTTTCTAATAAAAAATGGTCTAACTGAGTCTTCAATTGCACTATGAAGTAATTCATTCAAAATTGATATTTTTATTCAAAATTTCTTTGTAATTGACTACTTTTTAATCTTTTATAGTTTTCGCCATTTTATTTTACTACTATTAACCCAAAAAACACATGTATATTAAAACTTTAATTTACAAAATTATGCACTAAATAGTAACTATAAAAAGTATCCAATATCAAACATCATTCTTCAAAAATATGTGATAAAAAATATGAATACTTTTAGGCAATGTAAAGTTACATGATTTTTATGTTTCTCTTGCATCTTACACTATCAATGAGAAGAACTTTGAACTTGGTGCTCAAAAATAACTCCACAGAGTAAGATAATTTCATCACCCATATTAGCCTACTTTTGGTTGAGAAGCACATGAGCCATCCACATGTAAGTTACCTTATCAATAAATAATATATTTCTTGTATTTTCTTTATAGAGTTTTCTTCACAATGAGTATGTCCAAAATCTACATAATTTCCTTGTGTTTCTTTCTAGATATATACATTCTCAAATTTGAGACTTCGTTACTCTATGCATTATATTTGAGACCAAGTACATGATAGGAAAATATATTTTAGACATTGAATATGGGTGATATGTTCATTCCTTCTAAGAATTGAATTGGTTCACCAAATTATGATTAATAATAACTTTGTATGCCAAACATCACAAAATAAATCTCCTACTTCAAATTAATAACATCAATCATTAGGAACTAATACAAAACCTCAATCATTTTGATAGATCTACAAAAAAAAATTGCACTATATAAATTAGACAAGTGATTACTTTGTAAATAATTTCAATTTACATAGATCTAAGAGGGATTAACACTTACCATAATTTTAGAGACATTTCAATTCCCTATTGAAGCTGATAATTAGCATATAGAGGGTATTGGGATAATTCAACACTTTTACAAATGTTGAATAGGGAATAACCATGCTCTTAGAAATGAGTAAATATGTGCATTCACTGCTTCTATGCAACAATATCTTGTTCACTCCCACTTGATCCACTCTAGTGCAAGATTCCTACTAGAATTAAAAAACTCCAAATAGAAGTAGATTGGTGCAAACATGATCCCAAAAATAAGAATCACATGAAAAGAAATCTTAGAACTTGAAAATTCCTTGTTGGAGTATGATGACAATTTATTAGTTCTACCAAAATGGACATAGGTGGTCACTGGGTGACCTTAATGATAAAATTATGCAAGCCCTTTTGATTGATTATAATGACGATAGTAAGAAGGAAATTTTAAAATTAATATATCACCCTAATCTATTTTAGCACAATGAACAAATGACTATACACCTTAAAATTGAAAGTTAAATTGTGTCACATGTAGCCCAAATTGAGGAAATAATCCCATGTTCTATAAATCAAATGGATGTAGATTATGAGAATTATTATATTTTATTGATGATGAGTCATGTGTAATTCTTAAGAATCATGGAAATATATTTTTATATAATTTCTACTCTTCTAATTTTATTGATTTAAAAATGGTAATTCAATATAATTATAATAAGGATAGGCATACACATAGGTAAGTACAAATCACCACTACTCCAAGTTATTTCTGTATGAAGATGGTTCACTTAATTATACTAGGGTATACATGAGTAGTCATGGAAATGACATATATAATAAAATATTATAATTGGTTTTGATTAAGATAATACTTTTTCTAAATAATTGTCATGTAGATGAATTGTGGGCATGTGAGGGTTATGTTAAATTCAAATATGAAACCACATTTACAAGGAGAAACCCTTTCAGGAAAATAATCCAAATAAGAAAAGAGGAAAAGTATATTATTTATCATTTTGTAAGAGAGATACACCACAATACACTTCTTTTATGATCTCCAACAACCTGAACTATTCCATGATACACCTACAAGTAACACACAATGAAACTTCCATCTTAGTGCTCTAATTTATAGAACTTGTGGGAGGTAAAGCAACAATGGTAAACTGAAACAAGAGGTGCAAAAATCACTTGCAAAAACCCATGTTCATTACTTGGAAGACCAAGAGATATGTTAATATATTTAATAAAATTCACAAGGGTCGAACATGATTTCCTAACTTATAGCCACTTCAAATTTTGTCATTCAAGATGCTCCAATGATTATTCGACTTCCAAATGGAGAAACAACAAACAACTGTTTCTCTCTAAACATTGATTCCCCACTCAAGACCCTTCACATTCCAAAGGTGGATTCCTAGGAGAGATAATTTTTCCTCTAATGATGTGTAGCCTCCACCAACATTGAATTTCCTCTTGAAAATATAATATAATATGCCAATATTAAATTAATTTATCACTTGTCCCCTACGACACTTTCCAAGAAACATAGAGACATAAAAATGACATAGGTTTGCAAGGTTAATGTCACCTAACCTAACACTTTACATCTAAATACATATTTTATTTTTTTAAGAATGGAAAATATAAAATAATTTTTTGATGGGGATTGCATTTACATAACCAAATATATGTTTAATAATAAAAATCTAGCACATGGATTTTTATTTGATTAAGTAAATTCTTTCCAAAACTATAATCTAGGTCTACTTCTTTACATTTCCCATGGTTTTTTGTACACCTAATATTCTACAAAGTATGGTGATTGTTCTTGGGAAAGTATTGGGACCTTCTTGTTAGATGTTGGTGTAGCGTAGGAAATCATATACCTTTAAAATTTCACAATATTTTTTGGTTCCTTAATTTATTGGACTTAATTAAGCTTCTAATTTAACAAGTTATGCATTCCAAATCCTTTCTTGTCTCATTTTTTGAAAGGAAAATTGACATTTAATGAATGCAATCAATATTAAATCACATTGGAGCATGTGTGTCATAGAATAATAGGCCATGATCCATTCATCCAAGGGTGAATGGGTCCCCTTTAAGTCCTAAGACCCATTTTTAAATATGTTTTTTGTGGCATTTTATTGATTCAAATTCAACTTTCAATTGCTGACTTTTGGTATCTAATTTTTGGGAAATTAGAAAGAAACCTATAAATACATAGTATTTTTATCAATTCAAATCTAAGAACCCTTAATGAAAAACTTTCATGAGAAAATATTATCATCAAGAGCATTCAAGAGAAATTTTATTAGTCATTTGTTGAAGCATTCAAGATCCTAACATCATGCTCAATCTTATGTGTGTTTATGTTATCTTGTGAAAGATAATATGTATTGCTGATCCTAAAGCATCCAAGCATTTTCAAGTGTCCAAATCCATCAATAAAATCAAGATAAAGTTCCTTGGAGTGATATATTTGTCTTTGGTCCTCTATGGAAAGCCATTGAAGGCTTAGGGAGTTGTAGAAAGCATTGTCAATTCATTATTTGCTTCTCCATTTTCATTATCTTTCTATCAAGGTTTAATTACCAAACTTGGAGTTTGAATAAGGAAAACCCCCATTAAAACAAAACAATTTTTCTCTTTGTGTATTTGTAGATTACAAGTTGAAGAAGGATTGAAGATATCTCAAAGCCTGAGACATTTTATATTGTTGCATAAGTTGTAATCATTGTTGTTGTAGTAACTTAAAAATGTGTTGATCATATCACATCTCAATTTTGTTTGCTAACACCATTTATATCATAATTCACCCTATTTCATCTTTTTAATTAAATAATATCAATTGTTTAATTAAATTCACTATTTTCACCTAGTAATTGAATAATTAGTATTATTTGATTAATTCACACCTTCATACTAATCTTCATCTTATTTGATTAAATAATGAAAATTATTTAATTGAATCTCCTAAGTCTTCTCATTTGATTAAATAATGAAAATTGTATAATTAAATGTCCTAAGTCCCACTTTGATTAAATGATTTCTAATTGTTCAATTAAAGATCTAAATTCCCTCCACTTGCACAATTAAATAATTTCTTAATTAATTATTATATTTACTATTTTCTTTGAATTCCTAATTATTCAAAGAATATTCTCATGGAATATTCCTTCAATTTGAATTCAAATATTTCCCTCCACATGGAAGTATTTACCATATGCTCCTAAATTCATGGGATTTGCATTTGTCTCAAACAATTTAAGCCCTTGATTAATATCATTGATGCATTTCACTGAGAAATCTCAATCATTGATTTGATCTTTGGTCCATGTCATCTTCTCTCCTTCAACATCATCCATTGATTAGTTAATTTGATCTAAACCATTGATTCCTTCAAAAATTCCATAACTAGTATTCATTTTACATTAATTTCTATTCACAACCATTTTACGAAAACTTATTATGAAATATTTCATACTCACCAATTATAATTCTAAGCTTTTGCGAAACTTGTTGCCACCATTAACAACGTTTTATCAAATCTTTTCATCATTCAACATGGATTAGGCTTGAAGCTAAGCACTCCATATAAGTTTCAATACTAATCCCCCAATGTGATGTTGTTTGCAATTATTAATTAGGATTTTGAATTTATTTAGCTTTTATATTCATATTTTCCTTAAGCTTTCTTAATATTTGCAAGAATTTTATTGGAATACGGCTTAGTTAGATCAATTTTTTTTTTTGTAGTTGACGCCTAGCTTATTTGATCTAATTAATCTTCCATGTTTATATTTTGGCATGCCTAGTGGACCCATGTCCCTAATTAACTAACTTTGTTTGAAGTTTTTCAGATATTGCAAATGCAGGTAGCAAGATGATGCCTTTCCCATCACAGACCGATGCATATGCAAATGGTGATGCCTTCACATGTTAAAGGCTCACACATTTTCCTAACATCATTTTTCTTTTCTTCTTGTAGATTGGCAGGTTGGTGCTTTTGTATATATCAATGCATTTTTCAAATACCAACGCCATTGCATATTTAACAGAGCGACACCTTTGTTTGAAAGAGTGATGCCTCTATTTGATAGAGCATCACCTTTGCTATAACAAAGTGATGCCCTTAGAAGTAAACCAAGAAGCATAAATTCTTAGGGTTTCATCCAATTCAATTTACATTTTTTTCTAACCCTAACTATTTCTAATTTGTTGTTCTCTGGTTTATGAGGCTAAAAATTGAAGGAAAATAATGAGGTATGGATCAAAACTAAAAAGTTTGTATTCACACTTATTCAAGGGATAAAGCATGAATCAATTCCAAAGTTTTTTTTAACACTTATGTGAAGGATAACCTTAGAGAAATTTCATTTTAATACCTTAGACTAGATTCATATTTAGCTTTCATGTTATAAAATTGAACCCCATAACTCTAATTTTTGGATTTTGGACTTAAAATGAACACACGTGTTTTGGCTTAAAATGAACACACCTGTCATTTGGGTTGAAAAAGAGCCATAACTTGCACCTTTTATATGTAGTTAGAATGAACCACATGTATCTATGTTGGTGCACCTAAATGAACATTTTATTCATTTTCTTCCATGCTTGTTAAGTTGGATGTGTATCCTCTCCCCTTATGCCTAGTGTGATATTGGGTGAAGAGAAACATCTTGAACTTGCACTTTATTCATTGTAACCCTAAGGTAGTTGCTATGTATCCTCTCCCATCGTGCATAGTTCTATCTTGGGTGAAGTGAAATAATAACTCCCTTTTTTTCTTTTTAGTAGGAGGCAAGCCTTGAGGTACATCCTCACGGAGAACTCAAGGGTTTGGCATCAAGCAATGTTTTTGTGTGTGCTATGCAAATTGAATGAGAGCAAAATGTTTAGGTTGATCCATGCATGTAGCACTTTGAAATTTCATTAGGGACCACATCTTTTTGGTTTCCCAAGGAGATGTCTATGAGGTTGGTGGTGTTCACCAATGTTCTACCCACTAGAAATATATTTTTTCAGAGGGCTAAGACTTTCTAATTTCTTCTTTTAGTGGTGAAATGAAATAACATCATTCTGTTTAGTTACTTCCTATGTACCAAAGATAGTTGAGGAAGTCAAAACCACTTGCAAGGAACATTTCCTTCGAAGGTAAGAGGTCTATCGTGTACACATGTATACTCTAGTCACCTATTCTATGTGTAGTATTTTATCATGCATTCCCACTTTGAGAAGATAAAACTGATCTAAATACTAAATATATTGTACTCTATAGTGTGTTTTCATGTTGAGATCTTGTGACACCAATTAGTGCATTCTCGTGGAAGAACATTTGAAAATAATAAGACACCCAATTCAGTCAATTACATGTTGTCTACTAGGTTTTTCAAAAGTTAAACATCAAAAAAATTAGGTCAACTCATATTTTAATTTGAATTCAATGAGGGAAGTACTTGTAAGAGGACTGGGCATACCAAAAGAACAACTTATGTGGATGAGGAACTTGTTCGATCCCCTAGTTCAGTTGGGAAACTAGAGAAAGGAGAGTCATTAGTAATGATAAGAGATTTGATACATGAAGAAGCGACTAAGGAACCACCACAAAGAAGGAATTTTCTTAGGACAAGATGTAAATCCAAAGGAAAGGTATATAAAGTTATCATTGACAGTGGTAATATCGATAATCTAGTTTTAGAAGAGATGGTAACCAAGTTGAATTTGAAGATATTGGAACATTGAAAGCTGTACAAGATAGCATGGATTCAAGATGAACATAAGATCTTGGTAAGTGAGCAGTGTTTGGTGAAACTCCATATAGGATCATATAATAATGAAATATTGTGTGATATTATTCCTATAGATGCATTCCATTAAGTGTTAGGAAGACCATGGTAGTATGATAGAAAATAAATTCATGATAGAAGAAAGAAAACCTATATTGTGACTTCAAATGGAAAGAGGAATATATTGATACCTTTGGGAAAAGAGGAAAAAAAGGAAGTTTGTTGAATGGCCATACTATATTTACTACATGGAAGGAATTTTCAGGTAGGATTGAGGCATGAGAAATGTGTTTTGTATTGATTTCAAAGAAGTGTAGTAATCAGGATGTAGATAATTCTACCAAAAAGGATGAAGATCCATTGCAGACTGAAGCAGCAGAACAATTGATGGAATAGTAGGAAATGATATCAGAGGATGTACTAGATGGATTACCATTGCTTTGGAGTATTAGCCAACATATAGATCTAATCTCAAGAGAAAGTTTACTTATAAAAGTGGCACATAGGATGACACCTACAAAAAATACATAGCTAAATAGACAAGTACAAGATTTGATGAAGAAATGATTAATCAGAGAAAGTTTAAGCCCATGTATGGTACTTGTTGTACACTGGTACTAAATAAATACAGAGTGGAAATGCGTATATACTCAAGAGAAATCAATAGGATCACAATCAAGTATAGATTACCATTTCCTAGGATGGGTGACATTATGGACTATTTGAGTGGAGCAAAGTATTTCACAAAGATTGACCTAAAGAGTGGATCATATTATCAAATTAGAATTAGAGAAGGAGATGAGTGGAAGACCACATTCAAGAATAATTAATGGTTTTATGAATGGTTAGTAATTCCTTTTGGATTGAAAAATTCACCTAGCACTTTCATGAGGTTAATGAATGAAGTACTAAGAAATTCTTCGGTATGTTTGTTGGTGTTTACTTGGATGATATTCTAACTTTTAGTAGGACCAAAGAAGAACATTTGTCGCACATCATATGTAAGAATTATAGAGGTTAAGAGAGAATAAGTTTTTGATGAACATTTGAGAGGTACGATCATTCCATGGATTGGAAAATTTCTACCAGAAGTTTATCAGGAGCTTTAGTAGAATTCACACACCCATGACAGAAACAATGAGAGGAGATAGGAAGGACTTTAAGTGGACATCCAAAGCATAAAGATTTTTTTAATAAAATGATGAAATATTGTGTGATATGATGCCTATGGATGTATTTCATTTACTATTAGGAAGACAATAGTAGTATGATAGGAAATAAATTTATTATAGAAGAAAGAAAACCTATATTTTGACTTCAAATGGAAAGAGGTATATATTGATACCTTTGGGAAAAGAGGAGAAAAAGGAAGTTTGTAGACTGGTCAACTATATTTGGTAGATGGAAGGAAGTTTTTGGAAATAAAATTTGGCATGAAACCATGTGTTTTGTATTGATTCCAAAGAAGTGAATTAATCAGGAGGCAGATAATTCAATTGTAAAGGATGAAGATCCAACGTAGACTGATGTAGCAAAATAGTTGATGAAATATTAGGATATCATATTAGAGAATGTACAAGATGGATTACCACTAGTCTGAAGTATCAATCATCATATATATCTAATGTCAGGAACAATTTTACCTAATAAAGTGGCACATAGGATGACACCTACATAAAATATGGAGCTAAATAGAAAAATACAAGAGTTGATGAAGAAAGGATTGATCAAGAAAGCTTTCGCCCATGTGTGGTACTTGTTGTACTGGTACCAAAGAAAGATGGAGTTTGGAGAATGTGTATAGACTCAAGAGAAATCAATAGGATCAAAATCAAGTATAGATTCCCCTTGCCAATGATGGACATGACATTATGGACTATTTGAGTGGAGAAAAGAATTTCACAAAGATTAACCTAAAGAGTGGAAATTATTAAATTAGAATAAGAGAAGGAGATGAGTGGAAGACCACATTCAATACTAATGAAGGGTTCTATTAATGGCTATTGATTCCTTTTGGATTGAACAATGCACCTAGCACTTTCATGAGGTTAATGAATGAAGTACTAAAGCAATTCTTGGTAAGTTTTTTATTGTTTACTTGGATAATATTCTAATTTTCAATAAGACCAAAGAAGAAAATTTATGGAACATCTGATGTAATAATTATAGAGGTTGAGAGAGGAGATGATGATAAACACCAAAAGGTGTAGCTTTATTAAGAAAGAATTTGTGTACTTGGGTTTTGTCATTTATGTTGAAGGATTGAAGATGGAACCTGAGAAGGTTAGAGCAATTGTTGAGTGGCTTACACCTATGAAAATTGGAGAGCTAAGATCATTCCATGGATTGGAAAGTGTGTACTAGAAATTCATTAGGAGCTTTAGTAGCATTCACACACCCATGATAGAAACAATGAGAGGAGATACAGAGGACTTTAAGTGGACATCTGGAGCACAAAGAAGTTTTTAATTACTGAATCAAAATGTGACAAAGCAACTAGTGTTAGCATTAACAAAATTTTAAAAAGTATTGAACAAGTTGATTATGATGTCAGTGGAAATGCAATAGGAGTAGTGTTGAGTGAAGAAGGAAGACCCATAGCCTATTTCAGTGAGAAGTTGAATGATGGTAGAAAGAGATATTCAGTTTATGATCAGGAATTCTATGCCATAATTCAACCCTTAAGGAAGTGGAGACATTATTTGTTACCTAGGGAGTTTGAGTTATACACTAAACATCAAGCCTTGCATTATTTGAACAATCAGGGAAAGTTGAATCAGAGACATATGAGATGGGTTAGGTTCTTGTAAATTTTGTTGAAGCACAATAGTGATAAGTCGAATAAAGTTGTAAATGGATTGAGTAGGAAAAGGAATTTGTTGATAAGAATGACTTGATAGAAGTATTGGGTTTTAAAGAAATGAAACACATGTACAAAGATGACCCATAATTTTCTAATGCATGGAAAGCATTTAAAGAAGTAGTAGTGATAGATAGGAGTCAATGGTTCAATTTTTTCATTTAGGAAGACATGTTGTTCAAGGGAAATCATTTTTGTATTCTAAAGAGTTCAATGAGGGAGAATTTGATTAAGGGGAAGCATAGTGGAGGATTAGAAGGACATTTTGGAGTTGATAAGACGATAGCTTTGGTGAGTGAGCACTATTTTTGGTCACAGATATATAAGGATGTCAGGAAGTATTATCAAAATTTCAAAATTTATCAAGTAGAAATAGGGAGTAGTCGACATATTTGATTGTATAAACCTTTGACAATACCAAAGAGACCGTAGGAAGATATAAGCATGGATTTCATATTGGGATTACCTAGAACACAAAGAGAATATGATTCTATAATTTTGGTAGTAGACAAAATTTCTAAGATGGCACATTTCATTCCTTGCAAGAAGACTAATGATGCTATGCATGTTGCTGACCTATTTTTCAAGGAGATGGTGAGATTGCATGGATTACCAAGGAGTACATAGTTTTAGATAGGGACATCAAGTTCATTGGATACTTTTGGAGAAGATTGTGGAGGAAGACAAAGATAAACCTAAACATCTATTCAACATATCACCCATAGATAGACATAAAAATAGAGGTAGTACAAACATGAGTTTCAAGGGTAACTTATTGAGATGCTTGGTTGGATATAGAGCAGTAAATTGGGACATAGTTCTATTGCAAGCAGAGTTTGGATACAATAATTTAGTAAATCAGAGTACATGGAAAACACCATTTGACACTATGATAGGGATACATCCCAGAGGAGTTGCAGAGCTAAAAAAAATTAGTATGGAGTGTAGAAGTAGAAGAATTTGTAGAATTCATGGAAAAACTACATAGTTAGGTTTGAAAACACTTGGAGAACATGAACAATAAGCATGAGTAGGTAGATGAGAAAAGGAGATATATAGAGTCTGTTGTTGGAGATTAAGTAATGGTATATCTTAGGAAGGAAAGGTTTCAAGTAGGAACACATAATAAGTCAAAGATGAGGAAGTTGGGACCATGTAAGATTCTCAAGAATTTTGATTTAGGAAATACATATTAAGTGAAGTTACCAGAGACACTTGGTATATAATATATTTTCAATGTTGTAGACATTTATGAGTACCATGAAGGAGATGAGAGTGGGATTAACAAAGAAGTAGGATTGGAGGAACAATTACCACATCAACCACTAGAGCAGATTGTGAAGATCTTGGATACTAGAATTGGAAAGAGCACTAGGAACAAGCAGTACAACTTGGAGTACCTAGTAAAGTGGAAAGACAGATGAGTGAAGGGTTCATCATTGATTTATCAAGTTAAGGTTGACCACTTTGGTTTTCCTCTAGCCCCTAGAAAGTGAGGGACTCACTTTTAGTCCAACCTCGGATGTCTAATGCAAGAGCATCCCTAGTTGTAAACCATCCTGTATCAACCAAAAAACATTTATTTTCTTGCAATTCAGTTTGTAGCAGTCTCAACAGTTTCTTTCATAAATTACCACATTATCATTTCTTAGCTCATGGAGCAAGATTTAGCTTCTACACGAGGTCATCTACATCATATCCAGATTGTAGGTGATTTATATTCGTTTGTAGAAAGCTAGCACTCTCATAATTTCATTGCCAATTATCAAACAGTACATTCAAGGCCCAGTACCTAGCTTAGTTCAGTTATGTGGACCATTTTCAGAACATGCAAAGCTTAATGAAACATCATACAAGGCATTTTAGATCTAGGAGAACATTCTTAGAGATCCACTATGCATTTCCATCTCCCAATGGGTGTTTCTCATATTCTTGGCTGACTTGCATGTTTGATCTTGTATTGGGTTTGTAAGCCTTGGAGGTCGATGAGGATCATAATTCAAGCTAGAGATTCATATTTAATATCATTTGTAATCCATAGAAGGTAGTCAGTATTTAGGAATTTTGTAGATAGAAGAATAATTCAAGTTTTCTAGGTTGTGAACTAAATAAGGCCTTGTGCTAATTGTAGTATCTTGTAATGCCCTTGCAGTAGACTTGTGAGCCCTAGTTATTCCGCATATGAGGCATATGATGCATGTAATATTGCAAGTTGTTGAATCTGTGTGCATGCTTTCAAAATCTGCAACACTAACTTCAAACATGGGTTAGTACCTACAAATCTCTCAAGAACACTCCTATGAAATACCTTTTAAATGCCTCAAAATGCAACAAATGACAATATAAAATTAAAAGCATTATGAAAGCAATAATAAGTTACCTATCCCATAGTGGATTGGTGTCACATGTGCAAGTGACCCTTTCCCAATCCTTGTTCAAAGCTTAAGATGAGTTCTCAAACCAAGAGAGTAACCTTGCATAAAAGTTGTAGATGGATGAATGAGGATTAAGGCCTTCTTTTATAGATTTTCTTGATGAGAGATTGGCCAAATGGGTGAATGTGGGATGAAAGATCCACCAATGAGAAGAGGCCACTTGTTAAGTGGTGATAGGCCAATGGATGTGCAAGATTTGGGAAGTGTGCCCATGAGAGGGAACTTCAAATTCAAATTTGTGCAATAAATTTTGAGAGGGGGACAAGAAAATGAGCAATAAATGCAATGTTGGAGGAACAAATCAACTTGTCATGTTTTTCAAACTTGAGGGCCATGTTGAGTGAAAAAGAGGGTTTTAATAAATCAATAAATTGATTTATTTGTGCAAGTGGCTAAATCTATAGAATGCAAGTGGGTGGGTTAGGTTAGGCTAATTAGGATTAGGTTAGCTTAATGATGATTAGGTGAGTTTGACTTTTAGGACTTGGATATTTGATTTATTTAAATCAGAAAATGATGTAATATGATTTGGGATTTGATTAAATGGCCATTTGATTTACTAAAAGGTTGATGATAATGTTTATTTGATTTTAAATAAATGACCTTAGGAGATGAGATTACCTAATGAATGGATGAAAGTGAACCTGATTAATTGATGAATGGACCTAATGTGAAATCTAGTTTAGTTAATAAATGAACTTGATTGAATGCATAATGTTAAATTTGCATGTCTACATTTTCCCCCTCTTTGAAGCAATGCACTTGTTGCGTTGGTTCAAAGAATAAACTTGCCATGATCAAAATTAAAAAAGATGATTTTTCGGATGCCCCAGCGGAAAGAAGTACACTGGTACATTGGCCCTCGAGACATCAAGCAAAAAGATTCGATTTGAGGGTCGATCTCGCGATAAAGAGGTTCAAAATGGATGGTTATGGATGATGATGCAAATGAGATGATTTCAAGATGCTTAGAATAACAAATCTATATTATCCTAAACAACTTAAATGATGATATGATATGAGATGGATGAGATTGATAATGTGATATGCTATGATTATGAAAATATATGATTTATGCAGATGCTTAGACTAAAAGATCTATATTATGATGATGATATGAATGCATGATGGATGCATGATGGAAGAATCATGGATATAATGGTGATGATGATTAATTATTCATGTTGTGATGTTATTGTGGAAGATGAAGAAATTAGATGATGACAAGAGGATCCAACAAGCCAACATTATGAGAGATGATGGTGAGAAATGATGATAAGAAATGATGATGATAGATGGATGATTTGCTTATCAAGGATTGGGATTTTAAAGGGGTCACTTACTTTATGTTTGATAACACGTCTAAGCACAATGCATCAAGGTATAAAGGACCAGGATGGCATTGTACTTAGTGTGATGGACTTTGAATCGACAAATAGATAGGAGTATTCTTGTTCACACCTAACATAAAAAAACCTTGCTAGGATGCACTTTAGAAATTTCAAACATCTCAGACCAAAACACGAAAAGGTATAACCAATCAATGCAATAGTCAACAAGCCATGCAAAAAATCCTCTATACATATCTAACAAAGCAAGTATTTGCCAAGTTATTTTACAAGAGCGTCCAACAAGCACAACAGACAAAAGAATAATGATCATTGCCCCATTCCTATCTCTCTAAATCCTTCCTTCAGATATCATTGAGAGGTCCTTGGATTGAGTGCAATAAGATAAGTCAAAAGAAAAAGATAAAGCACACAAACAAGTTGATGTTCTTCAATAACACTAACCAAAAGGGAATGTGTTTTTAAGGATAAGAACCGAAACTTATTGCCAAAAGATAATGCACATTGTAGGAAGGATACATCTTAGGACATGTTAGTGGATCGTGGCACGTCATTTCGTTTATCCAAAGTGTTTTGTATGATAAATAATGCCCCTTGTAAGAAGGATTCATCCTAGGACATGATGTTATTAGATGATTGAGATGGGACTGTTTGGATGATGGACTATCAACATAAAGACTTGACCAACTTGTTTACGTACTGACTCAGACTTGAGACTTGACGCTTTTGAGTTTTTACTCTTTTAAGCTACTAGACTTGTTTCTAACTGTTTCACCAAAGTTGAGGATGACGATCAGTTTATTATGAATGGTGTTTATTGCAGGTGCAAGCAAGATGAGGTGGATGGGGTTTTTCAAATATTTGGATGTTTTTGGAGTTTTGCAATGTTTTCAGGCTATTTTTGGTATTTTTTTGAGGTTTTACAAATATTTTGATTTTTGATTTTTTCAAATGCTTTTGGGATTTTCTGAGATTTTGACCAAGATACTAACCTAAAGACCTATTCTAGGGGCCTCGGGGGCTGATCGATAGATTAGCCTTGCCTACGTTATATACGCAGAGACCATGTAGTTCAACTGATGACTCAACCTATTTACAAATGAAGATACACATGATGAATTGTCAGTTTATCATGACGGACTCCTAAAGGACTGACCTAAATGTCTCGGGGGATGATCAAAGATCAACCTTGCCTACGTTCAAGCTCAGAGACGACATAGTTCGACAAGATGACCCTATTTTTGGTTTTTGATATGTTTTGAATGTTTGTGGATTTTTTGATGTTTTGATGTTTTTGGATTTTCTAATGTTTTTGGATTTTCTAATTTTTGAGGACTTTAAGACCATACACGAATTTGATCCTATGAGAACGTGGCCCCAACATGATGTAATAGACTACTCCGATAAAGGCAGGACAAGCTAACCTTGAGGAGGCAGGACAAGCTAACCTTGAGGATGGGCCGAGTAGTACTAGGAGGGATCATGATATGAACACATGACCAAGCTATGGTGCAGATGCGAATGGATGTGTGATGGATGGAGACCTGAATGTGATGGATGATGGAAGCGAAATGGAGGGATAATGACTTCGAACAAGCCATAAAGGTCCTGGTGGATGGAAAGTGCTTATTTACACAAGGTGCCTGTTTGCCAGGTTTTCACCAAGGTACTTGCCCAAAGTGCCACCAAAGTGGTTTTCACTAGAGGATGATTTTTTTGATCCTTTTTTTGATTTTTTTTGTATTTTTGTATTTTTTGCTTTTTTTGTTGTTACCAAGACACCTCGCTTGCTGTGTTTCAATCGGCAATCCATTTTTTCAGACTTTTCTAATTTTTGGATTTTTTGGTTCTATACCTTGAAAGAATTAGGCATAATTTTTTTTGAAATGGGAGCTATTTATTGGCTCTTGCAGAGGTTCCCCTTCAGGTGTTGATAACTGATATGCCCTTGATTTGTAACTTGCTGTTATGATGAAAGGCCCTAACCAATTGGGTTTGAATTTTCCTTTGTTGTTGGGATTCAGGAAATTCTTCTGATTTTCTTTTAAGACCAATTCTCCAACTTGGAAAGTCCTGCTTCTGATCTTCTTGTTGTAGCTTCGTTTGAGTCTATTTTGATAGACTTGCAGATGATTCAAAGCATCTATGCGTCTCTCATCTAGTAACTCCAGCTCGTTTAATCTTGACACCCGATAGTCCTCATCAGTGATGAGATTTTGCAATGATATTCTAAGGGATGGGAGCTTGATCTCAATGGGGAGTACGGCTTCTGATCTGTAGACCAAGGAGAAAGGGGTGGCGCCAGTGGGTGTGTGGATGCTAGTTCAATAAGCCCAGAGGGTGGGATTAAGCTGCAAGTGCCAGTCACAACCTACGTCATTGACTATTTTCTTGAGGATTTTGAGGATGGTTTTGTTCATGGCTTCTATTTGGCCATTTCCTTGGGGATAGTACGGGGTGGAGAAGTGATGCCGAATTTTGAATTTCTCGCACAAGTCATGGACATCCTGATTCTTGAATGGTGTCCCATTATCTGAGATAATGGCTTGTGGGACACCATAACGACAAATGAGATAGTTCAGGATGAATTTTGAGATCTGCTTCCCAGTGATATATATCATGGGTATGGCTTCCACCCACTTTGTGAAGTACTTAGTTGCAGTTATAATGAATTTGTGGCCATTGGACGAGGTAGGTGAGATTTTCTCAATGAGGTCGAGTCCCCACTGTGAAAAGGGCCATGGTGTGACGATCGGGTGAAGCTCTTGAGCTGGAGCATGGATTAGGTCCCCATGTTGTTGACATTGTAAACACCTCTTAGCATGATCATGTGATTCTCTTTCCATTGTGGGCCAATAATACCCCATCCTCAGCAGTTTCTTGGTGATGGTCATTCCACTCGAGTGTGAGCCATAGATATCGTTATGAACCTCAGTTAGAGCGGTTAATACCTCCTTAGCATTTAAACAGCGTAGCAAGGTACCTTCTATGCTTCTACAGTATAAGGTATCACCTAGGATGACAAATATGGATTCCCTTTTGATAAAGGTTCATTTTAGGCTTAATGGTAGGTCAGTGGGTATGAATCCTATGCGAAAATATGTATAGATGTCATGATACCAAGGATCACCAGGACCAACAATTTGACACACATATTCTGATTCTGGTACCTCGAGTGTGGGAACGAGAAGTTGCTTGATTAGAAATTTTTATTTCGGCACGTTGTGAGGGATGTCTACTAGAGACCCAATTGTAGCCATGGTGTCAGCGGCTTTGTTGTTGGTTCTTGGAATCTGCTCAAATGTTATGTCGATGAAGGATTCCTTTAGATTCTCCACCAATTTTTTGTATGGGGTTAGCTTGTCATCCTTTGTCTGATATTCATTATTGACCTGATTCATGATCAACTAAGAGTCTCCATATACCTTGAGAGCTATGATATTCCATTGTACTGCTATCCTGAGGCCTATAGTCAAAGCCTCATATTTCCTGATGTTGTTAGTGCAAGGAAATGCCAATTTGTATGACTTCGGTATGTAGTCCCCTTGTGGAGTGATGAAGAAGACACCAGCCCTTGATCCATGTTGTGTATATGAACCATCGAAGTATAGTTTCCAATGGTCAGTTACATTGAGGTTAAAGATGGATTCATCTGGGAATAAATGGGTGCTTTTGCTAGTTGATCTGCAATAACTTGACCTTTAATGGTTTTTTGCTCAACATACTCAATGTCGTACTCTGACAATATCATTACCCATTTTTCCATTCTACCTGTGAGCATTGCGTTTGATAGGAGATACTTGAGGGGATCAATTTTTGCAATGAGCTTTATCTTGTGTGCCAACATGTAATGTCTAAATTTTTGGAATGCAAACACTACGGCAAGGAATGCTTTCTTGATGAATGAGTAATTTAGCTCATGATCGACCATTGTTCTGTTGATACAGTAGATAGCCCTCTATGTTCCATTTTCATCTTGCTAAGCTAGGAGAGCTCCAAGGGCTGCTGCTGTTGCTGACACGTATAAGATGAACAGATTCCTTAGGATAGGTGGCATTAAAACTGGTGGTGTCAGTAGATATTCCTTGATCTTGTTGAATGCCTCTTCGCATTTTGTATCCCATTTATATGCTACCCCCTTGTGGAGTAGGTGAGAATATGGATTATGCTTGTCTGCTAGTTGTGCTATGAATTGTCAGATGGATTTAAGTCTTCCTTGGAGACCTCTCAGTTGTTTTAATGTCTTTGGTGCTTCCATCTTAAGGATTTCCTTCACCTTTTCTAGATCCACCTCGATACCCCTCATGGAGACTATGTATCCTAGTAGTTTACCTGATTGTATGCCAAAGACACACTTCTTGGGATTTAGTCTGACTTTGTATTCCTCTAGTCTGTCAAAGATAGCACCTAGGGTTGCTATATGATCTTATCTTTTTCTTGACTTAGCTAGAATGTCGTCGACATAGTCTTTGACTATTTTATGAATCATGTCATGGAATATTAGTGTCATGGCCCTTTGATAGGTTGCTCCTACGTTCTTTAGGCTGAATGGCATCATGTTCCAGCAATAGGTCCCCCATGGACAAGTGAAAGTTGTCTTATGTTGATCTTCTTTTGTTATCACGATCTGGTTATATCCTAAGAATTCATCCATTAGTGATAGAATCTCATGCCCTGTTGTCATGTCTACTATCATGCTAATGTAGGGGAGCGGGAAACCATCCTTGGGACATGCTTTGTTAAAATCTCTGAAATCCGTATAGATTTTGATGTTTCTGTCAGGTTTTGAAACAGGCACCAAATTTGACACCCATTCTGGATAATCGATTGGTTGAATAAATCCTACATCTAGTAGCTTTTTTAGCTCCATTTTGACCAATAATGCGATCTAAGTATGCATTTTTAGGAGCTTTTGTCTGAAAAGTTTTGCATCTGGATACACTGTTAAGTGATGAACCATAGTCTCTGGATCAGGCCCTGGCATGTCAGCATAACTCCATGCAAAGTTTATTTGTCTTTCTTTTAGGAATGCTGCTAGGAGTTCTTTCTCTTCTGATAATAGTTCTTCCGCATAAAATGTGATGTGCGGGGCCTCCTCTGTTCCTATGTTGACCAGATTGCATTTTTTAGCGAAGACTGCTAACTTCTCCTGGTGAAGAGCTCTTAGAGGAAGATTGAATCCTTCATCCTCGGGTGCCTCAGAGAGGTTTTCACCATTGGATACATCCTTTCTTTTTACTATTTTCTTGTCAAAGAGTGCCATAGTGTGGTTTTCTCTCAAGGACTTGGATATGATTCTTAGTTTCTCACTTTTCTGACTAAAGGATTCAATCTTTTCCCCATAATAGGCATGTGTGTCCAACTCCATTATAAATCTTGCCTTATGATCTCCATCTGGAATGTTATCCCTCAATCCCATGAATTCTATGAGTGCTTCATCGTTTTCGAATGTATCGAGAACTAGTGGTCCTCGTTGGTCATAGTCGGTCAGTTGGGGGTAGACTAAATGAATCTCATGATTTTGATTATCTGGTTCAAAGGATATGGTACTAATCATACACAGGGTGGTATCTTCGAATAGCCTAGGTAGATTGGATAAGGTATCTTCGTCATCGCTACTAATATAGGGCTCAGTTATAAAATTATTTGTGTCTCTACCTATAACTATTGGTGAGTGTACTTGTACTAGTATTGGCTGAGGAAAATCATTAGCGGCTCTAACCGGAGGAATTCGGCCACGTATGGTTATCCTCAGAGTGGCACATCCAAGACCAAGATTTGTTATGGGTCGTGTCTCTGGCATGATAGGTATTATGAGCCCATTGTCATTTTGTCCCAGTCTTTGATTTTGGTCATAGCCCATTGCAAGCATCATGTGTAGGCCTTTGCTTCTTTCGTACATTGGTAAATTAGCTGCCAGTCTTTCATCTTGATACAACATGTGAGATGGATCTGCTTCAATGACCTCATGACCAAGATCTCCCCATCTTGTGAATTCGGGATAATCCTCAAGATACGTTTGTGATGTGGAAGTTTGATTTTCTTGTGGGCGTCCTCGTGATCTAGGAGATTGTGGTAACTCTACTATCACAAAAGCATTGTTAGGGAGTCTGTAACTTCCACAACCGTCCTCCTGGATGATGAGCTTGATGTCAGATATGGTGGGAATGACGGGTGTCTCTCTCACAGAAGTGGACGCGAGAGTGGTGGGATCGATGTATTGTGTGGATGGTCCCTCATCATTTTTTGGCACTTGGGGAATTTTGTAATACTTGGCTTCAAGATTCTTGCAATATGAAAATGGCTCAGGATCTCCATGGGTGGTAACCTCTTGTCCATTATGTGTGAATTTCACACATTGGTGGAAGGTTGATGCTACGACTTTCATCGCATGAATCCATGGGCATCCCAGGAGGATATTGTATGGCAATTCGAGGTCCAAGACCTGACATGTAGTTTCCATGAGTGTTGGCCCTGCTTGGATAGGGAGCTTAATCATGCCTCGAGACAATCTTTCTTAGTCATCATATGCTCTTATCGTGATGCCCTTTCCTTTTTCAATGGAATCTTATGATATTTTCAACTATTTGATGAGGCTAAGAGAACAGATGTTCAAACCTACACCTCCATCCACCAAGACCCTTTTGATTTTGCTTTTGTGTACAATGGCTTCCAAGTGAAGTGCACGGTTGTGAGATGGTTGGGCGGGGAAATCTTGGTCAGGGAATGTAAGGAGATTAGGCACTATGATATTTCTAACCATAGCTTGGAATTGCTTTGCATAAAGATCTACGCGAACAGTGGACGAGGCTAATGCTTCCTCAAGGATCTTTTTATGCATTGATGAGATTTTTAATAACTCCATGATGGAGATGTGTGCTGGCGTTCTCTTGAGTTGCTCTACAACATTGTAGGTATGCAGAACAGATCTAGATGAAGGGACTCTGTTAGGTTGGGATGATCCTACAATAGTGACTTTGCCGCCTCTTGTAGTGACTCCACAATCTTCGGCATGGGAACCCTTGATGGTGATGACCATGCAGTCCTCATTTAGGGAGGCAACGACTGTTTTGTACACATGGTTTACACTGCCCTTCCCTTTATCATTTTTGTTCCCTTTATTGCCATGATTCGACATCGAATTCGTGTAGATTTGAAGATCCTGATTTCTAGTAGGTTGTTCCACGTTTATGATTTTCTTGTCAATGAGATCTTGGATGATGTTTTTGAGTCTCATGCAATTGTTTGTGGTGTGACCTTTTATTTTGTGGAATTCACAAAGTTGATTCTCGTTGTACCAAGGGGGTTTGACATCAGGTTCTTGGTAATTTTTGAATGTAGGAGGCTGGATGAGTTTTTTGGCAATCAACTTTTTTATTATGTCCTCCAATGGTTTCCCCAAAATGGCATATTTACAATTTGGATAAGTTTTGCATTGGGGTGGTCCTCTTTGGTCAGTGAGGTTATTGATGGTGGGATTATTGGGTTGGTATGTTGTGTGATGAGTGTTTTGGCATTATGGTTGGATTTGTGGTGCAGGTGTATTTTGGCATGGACCACTAATGACCACCTTGGCATCGACGATGCCATGATTAGTGATGTTCTTGTTTCTCACCCATGTACGAGGTTTATCATTGTAATTAGATGATGGGCGGTTGTTTTGCGGTTCGTGATATGACATTGATTCGGCGAGTTGGGTCACAAGGGCTCTTTCGATGCTAAGCACCTTGGAGATTAATTGCTCATATGTGGTGATTCCCTTAACCTTGACATTAAATGACAGGCAGCTTTCAAGGTTGGCTATGACCATGTAGAATTGTTGTTCTTCTAGCATGGTCCACTTGCTCCGATTGGCCTTGGATTGCCATTGTTGAAGGAATGAAGCAAAAGATTCATTCTTTTCTTGTTTTAGAGCATATAATTCTTTGAGGCTGACATCCATTGCGATGTTACATGCGTAGT
The DNA here is from genome assembly GCA_007258455.2 of Sequoia sempervirens. Taxonomy (NCBI): domain Eukaryota; kingdom Viridiplantae; phylum Streptophyta; class Pinopsida; order Cupressales; family Cupressaceae; genus Sequoia; species Sequoia sempervirens. The sequence goes on from VDFB02000015.1 coordinate 503,497,222, forward strand.
TCCTGATGAATTCATCTCTGATTTCTTGGAATGTTCTAATGCCTGAAGGTAAGTAGGAAAACCATTCTATAACGGGACCTGCCAAGCTCCTAGGGAATAGCCGCATCAGATAAGTATCGTCATATGCAACCTCGATACAATGAACCTGGAATTCTCTGATGTGATCTTCAGGGTTTCCCATCCCTCGATACTTGTCAAATTTGGGGATTTCAAATCCTTTAGGGAATGGTTTCATGTCTAGGCTCCTATCAAATGGATAGGGACACAAGTTGCTTTGCGTTTTGGTTGTTCGCCCCGATTGAAGGTTGAGCACTTGTTGCGAGAGCAACCTGAGTTGTGTCGTCACATCATTCTAGGGATCAGGGGGTGGGATGAAAGTGTTTTGGGGTGTTTGAATTGTTGGTTGGATAGATGGTTGGTCGGTGCATTATTTGATGGTATCTGCATGTTTTATTGAGTGAAGTAGGCTTCTACTTGCTTTTGTATGAACGATGCCTGTTGTTGATCCTATTGTTGTTGCACTAGGATTTGTGCTTGTTGTTGTGCCTTTTGTTGCTCCAACAATGCTTGTTGTTGTTCCCACAATGCTTGTTGTTGGGCTGCCAATTCTGCTGCTTCTTGTTGCTCTTGGTATTGCTTTAATGCTTTCTGATATGCTTGCAATTGCGCTGCTTTGTGCAAGAAGTTGTTCTTGTGCTTGTGCTTGTTGTGCTTGATATTGAGTTTGTGCTTGAGCTTGGGCTTGTGCTTGGACTGCTTGCACTTGTGCAGCTTGTTGTTGTAATAAAATTTGTGCTTAAGTGACTCTTTGTGCTTGCAATGCTTGTGCATCTTGAGCGGCTTGTTGTTGTTGCTGTTGCAATAAAGCTTGGGCTTGTTGTGCTTTTTGCGCTTGTAATGTGGCTTGTGTAGCTTGTGCAACTTGAGTGGCTTGTTGCACCACTTTTTTTTCTGCACTTGTTGGTATCCTCTTTGAAAAGTGACTTGTAATGCTGCGTCGAATTGGTTTGATGTGGTGAATGTTGGTGGTGGTGGAGGTGGTGTTGGATTTGGAATGGTGGTAGATGATGATGTTGTGTTGATATTTTGAGTGTTGGATAATGGTATTGATGTGATAGGTCCTTGTGAGACCATGCTTTGTGATGTTAAGGGTGTGTTTGATGGTGTTTCCATTTCTTGTGTATTTATCATTTGTTGTCGCGATATCAATGATAAATTTTGAGCATTTGGTGTGATGCTTTGATTGATGGTTGGGATAGATGTTTGATTGATACTTGGTAGGGGAGGCAACCCCAAACCAAGGAGTGGTGTGGATTATAATGGCAATGGTGGGATAGGTGGAAATGTAAGGGACGTTAGTTGTTGTGTGGTGTCGAATATGCCCCCTAGTCCGAACATATCTCCCTCTTCTTGTGAGTTTGTGAGAAGAGGTGTTTGTGGTGCTCCGTGGAAAAATGTTGATGATGGTTCATAGTGTAAGGTGAGAGGAACATTTTTTTGCAATGGATTTTGGGGGATGTTTTGTTCCAATGTGGTGTTTGCGTCCAAGTTTTGATTATTAACAAGGGGATGTGATTGAAGAGCATTGAGAAATGTGTTTCCCTTGTTAACGTTGGGTTGGGTTGGAGAAAATGATGTTGTGATTTGTGGGATATTTTGCGTGACATTTTGAGATGGGGGTGTAGATAAAATGGGGATGGTGGATGAGATTGGTGGAAAAGATGTCTCTACTATAGTGCTCACATCAAAATCCGGAGGCAACTTGGCCCCTTCTTTTGCTAGTTCAAGCATGTACAACGAAGGGTTAAGTCTCATCATGATATTGATGATTCTATGGTTGTCCGGATTTTGGAGCATTTTAGCTATTTCTTCGTGAGACATTCCAAAGGTAAGATCCTCTCCATGGGTTTCCTCTTGTGGGTTTTGCGATGATGTTGGAAGGCTAATTGTGAGATTTCCATCCCCAATGGGATTCATTTCAGGAGTGGTTTGGCTAAGATCACTTGAAGCGGGTGTTTCTTTGTTGGCTTCCATACTCTTCTTGTATTGAGATCTAGTTAAAACCTTAAAATAGGGATCAATATTTGAGAATATGGGAGATGAATCTCTTGATTCTTTGGATTAATCTCTATTTTATGTCCCAAAGTGAAAGTTTTAGGATGCTTTTTGGGGATCAAAGGTGATTATATGATGATGAATGATATGAATGTTTTGGCTTTTGATAAATCTTGAATGAGACATTAGGCTTTAGGACTTGGATTTGATTGGATTTCAGATTTCGAATTTTGTCCTTGACTTTGATTTTGACTTTGTTTTGATTTTGAACAAAAGGACCCTAAGATGTTTGATAATGATCTAAGGGATGGATTTGTTCAAAGAATGACTATTTGAATATGTGTGAGGAGAAGGATGCATCTACCCACACCTATTCAAACAAGATGATAGATTTTGCTAAGCATATGGAGAAGGATTCATCTACATATGCTAAGCTAGGAAAGATTATTTGGATAACTTTGACTAAGGATATGCAAAAGGATGCATTTACACATTCCTAGCCAAAGGTGATTTTGGTAATGTTTTCAAGGATATAGTCTCAATGTTTTGGATGCTTTTTTTTTTCCCACAAAGCCTAGTATCAAGGATAATTTCAAGATTTTCCAAAAGATGATTTGTGAGATGGATTTGATGTTTTGAAAGATGGATGAAAGAGGTTTGATTTGTTTTGATCCTTAATTGAACCTAAAATGACACTTTGTTTTCCTAGACCTATGTATTGAAGAGCATGCAAATGCTTCCTAAAGACCTTTGTAACCAAGAAATGATTTCATTTGAACATTCATTTTTAGATTTCCAATGATTTTTGCTTTGGGATTTGTGATTCTCCAATCAAACATGAAAATTCATTTTTATTAGCTTTGCTTAATGGCTTTATTTTACCAAAAACACTTTCTTTGATTAAGTTTTCAAACTAAGATGTCTAATGTCTTAATTTCTTCAAACTCCACAAGATATGTTATGTGGAAATTTAATGAACTTAAGGCAAGGGTTTCCTATTGTTTACTTAAGGAGACAAATTGAGATATAATCCAATGTTTAGAAACCTCTACGGATGCGAATCCCAAGGGAAAGAAATAACATATGGATTGAGTCAATGGAATTTGTCTCCAAAAGGGTTTGAAATTTGAATGATATTGTTAATCATTTGTTTGCAAATGTTTTCAAATACAACACTGTGTTTACAAGCAATTTAAAATCCTAGCTCAATTGGTACATTTTTCTTAGTGGGCTTGCCTCATCCCCTTCGTAGAAGAGATGATTTTACATGAAACCAAGGATAAAATATAAAGGTATGTTAAGAATGAAGTCTTAACCTCTATATTTCAACCAAGATCGGACATGGCAAGTAACTTCTTGGAATCTAAAGTTCCAATGCACCACTTTGATAAACTTGCTCAATGGATCAATAGGCCACTACAAAAGAAGGGTTCTAGTTTGGACTTTTCGTTCATAGGAGTTGACCCAACGTGGCAAGATCCCCTTTCAGATCCATCTTTTCATAGTCAACCGTGTGATATTGGCGTTTCTTCCAATATCCACATTTATATCCCGACTGGAAATACTCTTGGCTTTAGAGTGTTACCGGTTGAGTCGTTCCCTTGGGTGAGTAATTTTTCCCCTAGGAAGGCCCTCTAAGATAAACAAAAGCAAGCAAAGACAAAATCCGTAACTCGATCAATCTTTGACGGCACAAAGAAAGATAATATACGCAAAAATGCCCCTACTCACACTCGCAGAAGATATTGTTTAATTTTAAACCAAAATCAAAATGTGTATGGGAAATTATTTACGCAACTTAATTTCACCAAAAGCCTTTTGATTCTCAAGATCGCTGTGAGGCACGAGAGAAGCACATATTTCTTTTGATGATATTACTTTGTGTAAATAATTACAAAACAACAAAGGCACACATTCATTTTATCCTTCAAAACAATGATTTGAATCATTTTTTTAGAGCACCAAATGAAGTGTGAGAAATTACCTTGTTCAATTTTTTAATCCCAAACAAAATCTAGTAAGTTGTGATCCTAAAGTTTGTTTTAGCGTTTGCAAAAAAAACCAAAGTGTTCTTTTTAGACCTGAACGAAAGTTACTGTCCTAAAAATGAAAGATAACAATTTTGTGAAGAAGTGCTAAACAAACACTAAAAGCGTTTAAAAACACTTTGATTTTAAAAATATCCTCCTTCTTTCTTTTTCCTTCGCTAGCCTTGTCTTCCTCGCTTTCCTTCGTTTGTACCTTGTGCCTATCCCATCAAAAAGAAAAAATCATGTGAGATTTAAAACATTAAATGCATTATTAACTCCAAACAACAACATCATATTAATTGAAAGAAAACCAATGATAATAAAAGAAAGATTTAAAAGTGACTCTTGCTTTGAGAGTGAGGTCATTGAAAAAATATCACACTTGTTAGATCCATTTCTTCCCTTATCATAGTCCACATTATTAAAGGTATTGGGCCAATAAGTCAGTCAAAAGGCATCATCATAAATTTCAAATTTTAAATATGGTTATAATGATGAATATGATTCATAATACAAAAGCTAATCAATGAATCAACTTAAACAAACAAATCTTTCAAAAGTATTATCTCAATCAAATGTTGACTATTTTGAAATAATCAAAATGATATAACAAACTTTCAAGTCCTAATTTTTTAACCATAACTCTTTCTAAAAGCATCACCACAAGTTCTAATTTTTGAATGTGACCAAAAAAAGATTTTCAACATCAAGCTAATAAATAATGATATAACCTGCAGGAATATTGAGTTTAAACTTGTGAACCAATCTACCCAAATCAACAAATGACAGATGGCACCATATGTTGCTCAAAGTACACTCCAACTACGTGCGACTCCAGATTTTAATTCTCTAGTTTGGTGAGTAGCTGTTGAACCTTGCGCAACATTTCCATTAATGAATTTGCTCAAAAATTTCATCGATGGAAATGTCCTCTTGTATTCAAAACTCACTAGTCTTTTCGATGGGCTTAGTCAACGTAGAAACAATAATGACATTAATAATGGATTGCGAACACAATTTGTTTTGTCCAGATACATTATGAGGGAAATCTTGTTTGATAGGGCACCTTGATGTATTATAAAAACAAAGACCAATGACATTTATTATTTCTTTTTATCATTCAACTATCTTCAACTCTTGACCAACACTTATGGTTAGATAAGACTCTTTAAATGGAATTCCCCATCCCTGTTTAGTGCGCACAGTCTACCATCTCTCAGCCACTTATTTATAGTTAGCACACTGCCTGTACTTGAGCGTTGCAATAGAAGAGGATATGATCATCTCCTACAAGCGTAAAAAAAAAATACTTAGATGTTAGCTTAGGAATCAGTGAACAGGAAAATGTAAGCAGGGGGCTTTTGAATTAGATGCTCACTATTCATATGTTAGCTTAGGAAATAGTGAACAGGAAGATGAGGGAGGCAAATGAACACGGGAATTTTTCTATGGAGAACAAACTAACACCTTTGGAAAATACTCAGGGAACCACATATCAGATGTGGCACAGGAGATAGAGAAATGATAGGTGCGCACGGGGTAACCTTTGTGATAAATAGATGGGGATTGCCTAAACCAATAAACCTTTTACCATTTTATTATTTTGTGGACCACCAAGGTGAGCGCACCCAACAAGGTAAGATCCTTATGGACATAAGCTAACATGACTTGGAACATTTCAAATGCAAATGGCAGAAAGAAACCAATATAAACGGTCAGACACAAGTTGGTAACTTAAGTCTTTATCCATCATCAGTGTTGCTTTTTCTGATACTACATTCACTACTGTGCTTCAAAACACTATACACAATTATCCAGTTGCAGAAAGACTTCAAAACAATGACCTGGTATAGGCTAGTAGTATAAACTAGCTTTAACAATCAGAACTATCTTTGGCATGCATAATGTCTAACATAATACTTAAAAGAGATGTCTATGACGGGTAATGTCTGACAAAATGCTTAAAAGAAATGTCTGGCCAAATGCTTTTTCTGAAATGCTCTCTCATGGAATTCAATGATGGTTGGATCTTTGACAACGCTTTCTAATTAATGCAAGGCATGGAAAGTTTCTAAACCCACACTTATAGCCATTATATTGCATCATAGACTAATGCATAAGGTAATGGATAGTGGGTTGCAGACAAGATAGCTCTCGAATTCATGACAGAAACAACTTAGGCATAATATGTAGATAGGATAGCTCTCAAATTCACACACACAGCAAAAGAATATGCATAAAGTCAAATCCTTAAAAAGGCATACATAAAACTCTTAAATAAATGTGATGTGTAGAGATACAAAAGGAAACCAGTATGTGAAATGGGAGTATAGATACTGAACACAACACACAATCAATCCAATTTAGTCAAAATACATTTGCCCTCCTTCTAGCACCAAATTGTGAGCATGCTTTCAAAATCTGTAACACTAACTTCAAACATGGGTTAGTACCTACAAATCTCTCAAGAAAACTCCTATGAAATACCTTGTAAATGCCTCAAAAAGAAACAAATGACAATACAAAATTAAAAGCATTATGAAATCAATAATAAGTTACCTATCCCATAGTGGATTGGTGTCACATGTGCAAGTTACCTAATAGGGTAGGGTTGGATGGAACGCTCATTGTCCCATGCTCTGGGTCTCACCTTGGCAAACCCTTTGGTGTCACTCTCCACCTTCTTAACCTATAGGCCCTAATGCTTTTTAGGCACCCCTGGTTCTCCTAGCCAACCCTACTATCAACCTTCTTTCATTCCACCAAGCCAATCTTGATGCCTTGCCACTATCTCACCCTTGACCCTTACTCTTCCCTAAAGGCCAATTACCCTCAACATTCAGTTAGGCTTTTGTAGGGGTGTAAATATGAAGTAAAAAGCTTCATATCAGCCTATTAGGGTTCTTATTCAATTACAAAACTCCAATTCTCCATCGTTGCCAACAAACCCTCTCCTAGGGTTAGAAACGGCTACAAGCCTAGAGCCCCAATTAGGCCTCTTAACCCAAGAAAAATGAAATTTACTCCAAAACCCTCCAAACGACCAAGGTTATTCACTTGTATTTTGTGTTTCCCATGCCCACACCTTGAATATTTTTTGGGTTTTGAGCCTGTAGAATCCGTACACTACCCTTACTCAAAAATGGCCAAAAACTAGGGTTTATAAGCCTTTTCCAGGCTGATTTCAAACTTTCAGAGTCTTCTCACAATAAATGGGTTGATGGAGACTCCCCCTAACCACCAAGCCTTGCCAATACCATCAACTAAATTCTCCAAAAGGAATTTTTCCAAAATATTAGGACCCCTGCAAGTTTTGTGCCTTGCACTCCTTGTCTCCCCTAGCCGGACTCTGCCTGGCTCGCCTAGGGAAAGACATTGCTAGCAGCTCCTGCACACACAAAATCCCTACAAACTACCATATTTACACTCATGGAGCCTAGTCACTATTCCCAAAGGGTCATACAATTTGTACAGTGGGAAAGTGCTCTAGCACTCCATTTTCTCAAGACTGCCTGATTCAGGCCAAAAAAAGAAAGAAGTCAAATTATTTACAAACAAAGGATGAAAACAAATCACAAAGGAAAATGGATGGCACACATTTCTTGTACTCTATTCACACTACATTCTACAATAAAAACTAATAGCAGGTTTATTCCATCAAAGCACTATTTAGATGCAAAAATCAGAAAATTGCCTCATAGAATGTTGTTTCTTTCAATTTCACAAAATGTCACTACAATATCAGTGCCTCCAACCCTACTCCATGGTCAAATCACACTATAAATAGGCTCCAAAAATAGTTAAGCTCTTTTTTTCGAACCTATTGAAGACCCAATCATCAAAATCTTAAAACCCACTGTGTTTTTCAACCCTTGCCAACTTTTGAAAACTCAGCAAGATGAGCTTCTAAAATTATTTATCTCTTGACAAATTCTTTCCTAAAGATAAAAAACACCTCTAAGCTAACTACACAATGGATGAAATTTATGAAAACAAAACAAAATTACCCTTCTAGATTTCCTATTTACCTATTGAACTGCCTGTTGTTCCTTAGGTGCTCCTGCACCATTCTCCCCCTCTCTGCCCAAACACTAAGGAATGGAAGGAGAGATCAATGACAGGTCAATACCAAAATTCTTGAACTGATCTTCTTGTACCCATGTGGCTTATGATTCATGCTTGTTCTTCCACTTGACAAGGTGTTCCATGTACACCTTATGTCTTGTAGCCTTCTTCACTCTTGACTCCAAGATCTTCTCTGCCTCAGGCTTGTGTGGATGAGGTAAGGATACATTGTTGATGTACTTGAAGATCTCCTTACTGTTCTGATCCACATCATTTATTGTCCCCTTATACTTGATCAAGTCAGCTATGTTGAAAACTGGTGAGATTCCAAGATCGGTAGGTAACTACACCTTGTAGGCATTCTTTCCATACTTGGCCAATACCTTGCATGGACCCACTCTCTTCATCTGCAACTTGGTTGACATTCCCTTCTGCAACCTTGACTTGTTAATGTGGACCATGACATAGTCCCCTACTACAAATTACACATCTTTCCTTGACATATCTGCCTTCTCCTTCAATTTTTGTGTAGCCTCAGTGACTATCTTCTTCACCTGCTCCTGAATCTCCTTCATGGTCTAACTGAAGTCCTCTGCATTTCCTCTTCTTTGTTCCATAGGTCCAAGATCTCTGAGCTCACATATTCCTCTTGGGTGCATCCCATACACAATTTCAAAAGGACTCTTCCCTGTGGTCCAGTTTACACTATCATCGTATGCATACTCATCTTGTGAGATAACCATATCCCATGTCTATCCATACTCCTTAGTTAGGCACCTTAGGAGATTACCTAGAACCCTGTTAACCACCTCTATTTGACCATCGGTCTGAGGATGGTAAGCTGATCCAAAAGACAGGTTGGTACCTAATCTTCTCCATAGAGTCTTCCAAAAATGACTCATGAACTTCACATCCCTGTCTGAAACAATGCTCAAAGGCAATCCATGGATCCTTACAACTTCCTTGAAGAAAAGATGAGCTATGTAACTAGCATCATGAGTAGTTTTGTAGGGAATAAAATGAATCATTTTGCTAAATCTGTCTACCACTACATAAACACTGTCAAAACCAGTCTTGGTCTTAGGAAGGACTACCACAAAATCCATGCTCACACACTCCCATGGTCTATTAGGAATGGGTAGGGGTTGATATAGACGAGCATTACTAGCTCCTCCCTTAGATTTCATGCACACAACACATTGTTCCACATACTTTCTAACATCTCTTGCCAACTTAGGCCAATAATAGAATCTTTGCACTAGTTCTAAAGTCTTGTTGATGCCAAAATGTCCACTAAGACTACCATTATGCTTTTCTTGAATCGTATTTTCCCTCATTGACCCTCTTGGAACACATAACTAATTTCCTTTAAACAATAACCCACTTTGCAAAGTATACTTAGAATACTGGCTATGAAAATGATTCTCAAAATCTAAACATACCTTGTAGGCCTTTGAAAAGTCTTCATCTTCCCCATAGAGATCTTTGAAACTGTCAATCCCTATGCTCTTCACTTGTATCTCCTGCACTTTCAACAACCTCCTCCTCAATGCATCTACTACTTTGTTTAGCTGTCCCTTCTTGTGCTTGATGGTGAAGGTAAAAGCTTGGATGTATTCCATCCATTTCAAATGCCTATTACTCAACTTCTCTTGAGTGTTGATAAAACTAAGTGCCTGATTGTTAGTAAAGACTACAAACTCCTTGGGTAGAAGGTAATGCCTCCATTTCCTAAATGAGTGAACCAAAGCATAAAGTTATAAGTCATAGGTTGAATATTTCTTCTTTGCTTCATTGAGCTTCTCACTAAAGAAGGCTATAGGCATGCCCTCTTGACTTAACACTCCTCCTACTGCCACTCCACTTGCATCACACTCAACAGTGAACAATTTGTCAAAACTAGGTAACAAAAGAATAGGTTGAGTTGCCACTTCTTGTTTCAATTTCTCAAACCCTTTCTCAGCTTCTTGAGTCCATCGAAACTTAGTTTTTAAACCTCCTTTGATTGTATCTAGGACTGGTGCACATATGCCACTAAAGTTCCTTATGAATTTTCTATAAAATTGAGCCAATCCATGAAAACTTCTTACCTCTGTCCCTGTGATTGGAGTAGGCCAGTTTAGGATGGCTTTCACCTTGCTTGGATCCATCTTCAATGATCCTTTGGACACTACAAAACCAAAATATACAAGATCTTGCTTAAAGAACTCACACTTCTCTAGATTGATTGCCAACTTCTCCTCTTGCAACCTTCTAAGAACCAACTCCACATGTTTTAGATGCTCTTATGCTATCTTGTTGTATATGAGGATGTCATCAAGATACACTACCACAAATATCCCTATAAAGTCTTTAAGCACTTCATTCATGAGCCTCATGAATGTGCTAGGGGCATTAGAGAGGCCAAATGGCATAACTCTCCACTCATACAACCCATCATTTGTCTTAAAAGTTGTCTTCCACTCATCTCCATCCTTGAGTCCGATCTGATGGTATCCACTCTTGAGATCCAACTTGGTGAAGTATAGAGCTCCTCCAAGACAATCCATCAAGTCTTCAATCCTAGGGATAGGGAATCTATATCTGATTGTGATTCTATTTATTGCTCTAGAATCAATGCATAATCTCCACTTACCACCCTTCTTTGTTGCTAAGACCACTAGTACTGCACATGGGTTGATGCTCTTTTGAATCAATCCTTGATCCAACAACTCTTGCACTTATCTAGCTACCTCTAGATTTTGATCTGGTGTAAGTTTGTATGCTACTTTGTTAGGCAATGAGGCACCAGTTATGAAGTCAATTTGATGACTTATGGCTCTCTTTGGTGGTAGGGTTGTAGGTGCACCATCACTAACTATGCTCTTGTACTTCTCAAGAAACTTTTGGACTACTTCTGGTAAGACTGTCTTTTCAGCCTTGTCTTCTTCTTTAGGTTGTAATATAACCACATATCCTTCACCCCCTTGATGTAGATTGTTAAGGAACTCCTTCCCACTACTCAACATGATGCTTGGTGTCTTTGACTGTCCCTCTTCTTCTTCTGACAGTGACTGCAACTTGAAAGTATTTCCATCCTTCTTGAATGAGATGGTGTTCTCTTTCCCATCATATATGGCACCTCTGTCATATTTCCATGGTCTGCCCAATAGTAGATGGCATGGATCCATGGGTAACACATCACAAACTAACTTGTCCTTGTACCCTTCAATGGAAAATTCCATCGTTACTTACTCATTCACTAAAACACTTTGCCCTTTGTTTAGCCATGTGACCTTGTAGGGGTTAGTGTGGGGTACCTTCTCCAATTTCAGTTTCATTGCTGCCTCCTCTGAGATTATATTGTCTATTGAACCAGAATCTACTATGATCTTGCATACTTTACCAAGTATCTTGCACCTTACTCTAAATAGAGCTCTCCTTTGTTTTGGTTCTTCCTTGACCGGTTTTCTGATCAAAACACTACTAAACATCAGATTCTCTCCTACATCAGATTCAATATGACTGACCTCAGATGACTTAGGACTCATGGTGTCCTCTTGTGCATAAGCCACTTTCTTCTCATTGCTTGATGAAGATGCTTTCTCTGGGCACCTATAAGTAGGATGGCCTACTTGACTACAATGGTAGCATTTCATGTTTGCAAAATATGAATTGCTCCTGCCTGCTCCTCTTCCTCTATTTGAACCTCCTTGAGGTCCTCTACCTCTATTATATCCTCCTCTAGAAGATGTTTCTCCTCCATGCTTTGTGAGTTTAGACTCTCCTTGGTTTCTTTGGTTATTTCCTTTGCCTTGGTAGCCACCTCACTGCCCTCTTTGATCTCTTTGATCTTTGCCTTTGCCTCTACCCTTAGAAACCTGTTCTTGTTTCCTCTTGCTTCTTTCCTTAATCTTTATGGCCAATTGGTAGCATTGGTGTACTATCTTGGGGCTTAGAAGAGTCATCTCTTCTCGGATTTTCCATTTCAAACCGTTAAGGTATCTAGCCACCTTGAGACTCTCATCCTTTGTCACATTAGACCTCATGCAAAGTTTTTGAAACTCCTTAGTGTAAGTGTTTACATCTTGGTCTCTTTGCCTCAAGCTCTGTCTTTTCTTGTGTAACTGAATCTCATAGTAATCTGGCATGTATGCTTCTCTTACTTTGGAAACCATACCCTTCCAAGTTGAAATAGGCTACTTGCCTTCCTTTTCCCTCTCTATGTGAACAAATTTCCACCATGTCAAGGTAGAACCTCTTAGTCTTGATTTGGCCACCTTTACCTTCTATGCTTCAGTGACTCCATCACATTCAAAATGGTTTTCCATTCCCTCTATCCAATCCATGACTAGATCAGCTTCCATTTTTCCACTAAACAGTGGTATGCCTTCAAATGCTTTCCCACTCAAAGCTTTCAATGCTTTCAAGAAAGGTTCTTCTTTCAGAATAGGGTCAGGTTCAGGGGTCTTGTCTTCCTCTACAACCTCTTCTTCCTTTGGTATCCTTCCTTCAAATTGTGCACTCCTCACTGCTTGCTCAAGTTGGGCTATTCTTTCCCTCAATAGTTTATTGTCTTCCTCCTACTTTTCAACCATCTTAGCCAATTTTGCATTTGTCACCATGATGGAATAATCTCTAGACTCAACCTCTGACATATAAGATGCTTCCCAAATCTTTCACTTGCTCGGATACCAATCTGATAGGGTAGGGTTGGATGGAACACTCAGTGTCCCATGCTCTGGGTCTCACCTTGGCAAACCCTTTGGTGCCACTCTCCACCTTCTTAACCTATAGGCCCTAATGCTTGTTAGGCACCACTGGTTCTCCTGGCCAACCCTACTATCAACCTTCTTTCATTCCACCAAGCCAATCTTGATGCCTTGCCACTATCTCACCCTTGACCCTTACTCTTCCCTAAATGCCAATTACCCTCAACATTCAGCTAGGCTTTTGTAAGGGTGTAAAGATGAAGTAAAAAGCTTCATAGCAGCCTATTAGGGTGTAAAGATGAAGTAAAAAGCTTCATAGCAGCCTATTAGGGTTAGAAAAGGCTACAAGCCTAGAGCCCCAATTAGGCCTCTTAACTCGAGAAAAATGAAATTTACTCCAAAACCCTCCAAACAACCAAGGTTCTTCACTTGTAGTTTGTGTTTCCCATGCCCACACCTTGAATATTTTTTGGGTTTTGAGCCTGTACAGTCTGTACACTACCCTTACTCAAAAATGGCCAAAAACTAGGGTTTATAAGCCTTTTCCAGGCTGATTTCAAACTGTCAGAGTCTTCTCACACCAAATGGGTTGATGGATCCTCCTCCTAACCACCAAGCCTTTCCAAGACCCTCAACTAAATTCTCAAAAAGGATTTTTTCCAAAATCTTAACACCCCTGCAAGTTATGTGACTTGCACTCCTTGTCTCCCCTAGCGAGACTCTGCCTGGCTCGCCTAGGGCAAGACATTGCTAGCAGCTTCTACACACACACAAGCCCTAAAACCTATGATATTTACACTCATGGAGCCTAGTCACTATTCCCAAAGGGTCGTACAATTTTTATGGTGGGAAAGTGCTCTAGCACTCCATTTTCTCAAGACTGCCTAATTCAGGCCAGAAAAAGAAAGAAATCAAATTATTTACAAACAAAGGATGAAAAGGAATCACAAAGGAAAATGGATGGCACACAAATCTTGTAATCTATTCACACTACATTCTACAATAAAAAATAATAGCAGGTTTATTCCATCAAAGCACTATTTAGATGCAAAATTGAGAAAATTGCCTCACAGAACAATTTTTCTTTCAATTTCACAAAATGTCACTACAATATCAATGCCTCCAACTCTGCTCCATGGTCGAAGCACACTATAAATAGGCTCCAAAAATATTTAAGCTCTTTTTGTCGAACCTATTGAAGACCCAATCATCAAAATTATAAAACCCACTATGTTTTTCAACCCTTGCCAACTTTTGAAAACTCAGCAAGATGAGCTTCTAAAATTATTTATCTCTTGAAAATTTCTTTCCTAAAGATGAAAAACACCTCTAAGCTAACTACACAATGGTCAACATGACCTTTATGAAAACAAAACAAAATTACCCTTCTAGATTTCCTATTTACCTATTGAACTGCCTGTTGTTCCTTAGGTGCTCCTTACCAATCCTTGTTCAAAGCTTAAGATGATGCAAATGCAAATAGGATCAAGAGCCAGATGAGTTCTCAAACCAAGAGAGTAACCTTGCATAAAATTTGTAGATGGATGAATGAGGATTAAGGCCTTCTTTTATAGATTTTCTTGATGAGAGATTGTTCAAATGGGTTAATGTGAGACTAAAGATCCACCAATGAGAAGAGACCACTTGTCAAGTGGTGATAGGCTAATGGATGTGCAAGATTTGGGAAGTGTGCCCATGAGAGGGAACTTCAAATTCAAATTTGTGCAATAAATTTTGAGAGGGGGACATGAAAACGAGCAATAAATGCAATGTTAGAGGGACAAATCAACTTGTCATGTTTTTCAAAATTGAGGGCCATGTTGAGTGAAAATGAGGGTTTTAATAACTCAATAAATTGATTTATTTGTGCAAGTGGCTAAATCTAGAGAATGCAAACTGTGGGTGGGTTAGGTTAGGCTAATTAGGATTAGGTTAGCTTAATGATGAGTAGGTGAGTTTGACTTTTAGGACTTGGATATTTGATTTATTTAAATCAGAAAATGATGTAATATGATTTGGGATTTGATTAAATGGCCATTTGATTTATTAAAAGGATGATGATAATGTTTATTTGATTTTAAATAAATGACCTTAGGAGATGAGATTACCCAATGAATGGATGAAAGTGAACCTGATTAATTGATTAATGGACCTAATGTGAAATCTAGTTTAGTTAATGAATGAACTTGATTGAATGCACAATGTTAACTTTGCATGTCTATATAATCAATGATTATTCATGTTCTATGAGAATTTATTGTGTTATTTCTGTTGCATTGAACTCTAGATTGCATGGTTGGACAGTCCTTTCTGGAGCCCCCATCTATGACTATACCATGTGCATATGTTCACATAACTTCTTCAAAAAAGAAAAAAATATAGATATTTTAATTTATAAATAATTTTTTTAAAAATAGCATTAAATATATCTTGTGAAAAATTAAACAAATATGATAGAATTTTTTTTTTCAAAAAAGAAGAAGAAATCTTCAAAAAAAAAATCACAAATCATTGTTTTACACTAGTTTTAAATTATTGACCACATGTTTATTATCATTCATAAATGTGACAAATTTTAATAAACACTAGTGAATCCTTCTAAGGACATCATATATCTTGCAATATTAACACTTAATACTTTATGTTTGGCTTAAGAACTTATGATATTAGCTTTTATATACTTCAAATATGAACTTAATTATTCATAAGAACTTAGAATATAAATGTTTTGTATGAATTCTTATTTCTGTTAAATGCATGATTAAAATGATATTTAATGCGTGATTGTTTCATGATGGTGTGTATTTAATGCATAACTAGAAGAAGCATTTACTTATCAGAATCAACTGCTAATTGTTTCCCATTCAAAATGAGATTGGTGGCTAACATTTTACAGCTCAACATCCTCGACCATGTTACTTGTCAATCGATCAACAGTTCCAGTTGTTCCAGCTCTGAAGTTCTATTCGGCGTCAATTGAAGATAGTTGCAAGATCTTCATGACTATTTCCCCTACGCTCCAAAATATCTTTAATAGATTGGAGCTAGTTTAATTTCCTACTTTTCTCTGTTTTCAAATAAGAGATGGATATATGTATCTAATCTAAAGCTAGTTCTTCATTAGATTATCTTAGTTTTTAATTTCAAGTTTTTCTCTTCTTTTCAATTCCTAGTTGAAATAATTTGTAATCCGCCCCTCTTTGGGCACATTTGATGAAAATAAAAAGAAGCTGATCCAAATTCTATGTTGGTTACCTCCAGAGGAAGAGCAGGGCCTGCTCTACTGAAGGAAGGTGATTCTATTAAGTTTATAGTTGATCTTCATTCATTTAAAACTTCATCTTTGTTCTTAGAATGGTTTTACAAATTGAATGTTAGAATAGATCTCAAATATTTCATTGCAATCTTAGATTAATTAGTGTGTTAATTAAATCTTAGATCGATTACTGTGTTCATTAAATAAATATAGTCCTTTTAGTTTACTTCCAAGTTAACTAGATTGCAAATTAGACAGTTAGTTTAGCATTGATAAATCATTATGTTTTTAATGGACTATGAGCAGAACAAAAATTATTACTTGTTAAATTGAACAAATGAGGATTGGAGCAGTTTTTTTTTTAAAGTTAGAATTAAACCTTAGATCATGAATTTGAGCAAATGTTAGATTTTTTTGTTTTGTTTTGCAATTAGATTAAATTAATCATCCAGTCCTCACCATTCGATTTAGCTTGGAATATGACCTATCTCTACACGTTTTCCATTTTGAAGTAATTTTGA
This sequence comes from Sequoia sempervirens, assembly GCA_007258455.2. NCBI lineage: Eukaryota > Viridiplantae > Streptophyta > Pinopsida > Cupressales > Cupressaceae > Sequoia > Sequoia sempervirens. The sequence continues at coordinate 503,513,840 of VDFB02000015.1, forward strand.
TTCAAAGCTTTAGAATAAGTTAAGTAAGAAACAAGTTAGAAGAATAGCATAAGATAGCGTAAAGCCACTTCCAATAAGGAAGGAACAACTCCAAACTGCTCCTGACAAGGTGGAACCACAACAAACCCCCCAAAACCGATCCAACTATTACCGCAGATATCTTTAAACACCCATGGATTGACAAATAAAGATTAAATGATTAAGGAATTGTGACAACAACTCCTATCCATCAAACACTTGTCTTGCATGCAATTTCCTAAAGATGCACCAATGACCCCTAAGCTATAAGGTTTCCCTCATTAAATTGATTCAGGTAGAACCCTCCAAAAACATAAAGATTTGAAGTGGGCTTCTTAAAGGTTGCCATCCTTAAAGTTAAGGGACAAGACAAAAGATTGACCTCCACAAATACACGCTCATTTTATCCCTGACATATAATAAGCTATATACCTATATTTTCTCTCTAGTAAATGACGTGATAACCACTCAGTAAATGTCATGACAACGAACTCATAGCTTGAAGCAAGCGTCCCTTCTTGCCTTGGCGATTGAACTGATGTAAGAAGAACCATAAAAAAAAATAGATCACTATCTCGTCTATGATTTATACTGGCGCTTTCGGTACAATTGCTTAAAATCATTTCATATCTTGGTATCGCTGTAGTCATGCTAATATATCCATAAAAATTACCAGTGGTCAGACCTTCCAAGCAATAAATGTACAATGGAGCGGAAAAATAAACCTAATAATATCAATGATAATTAAAACTACGCGGTGAACACGGAGGGGATCTACCAGTTAAGATGTCATGTCCTTGCTATAAGTAGTATCATAACTTAATCTGTTTCTCACATAATACATTAAGTTTGGGCATCTCTATGTGCTTTTGCTTCTGGTAATATTCGTAGGGGAGATGAAGATGATGTTAATAGTGTTTGGATTGCTGGTGAGCATGACGATAGCAGATTGCGGTGGGCCTCATGGTGCACGATTCCTAGCATCATGTAAACCCAGCGGATATTTGAAAGGCAATTTCCACAAGTGCAATCAGGAACACGACTCGGAGTGTTGCAAGTCGGGTTAAATACCCATGGTACAAATGCTCACCCCGCGTGACAGACGCTACTCTAGCCACGCTCACTGTGAATGGGTTTGACAATGGTGAAGACGGAGGAGGACCTTCCAAGTGCAACGAAAAGTACCACAAGGACAGCGAAATGGTCGTTGCTCTTTCCACAGGCTGGTACGCCGGTGGCAGCCGCTGCCACAACTACATACAAATCACTAAATCAAACAATGGACGAACTGCGCGCACGATGGTGGTGGACGAGTGTGAATCTTTGTCAGGGTGTGATAGCACTCATGACTACCAACCCCCTTGCCCAAACAATATCGTCGATGCTTCTCCAGCCGTATGGAAAGCCTTGGGAGTCAAAAATGATGATGTTGGTGAGATGAGCACACATGGTCTGATGTCTAACTTAAACCCTTCTGGGCCTCTTTTTCTTCTTCCTCTACTTCAAATACACTCTCTCATGCAATCTATCTTATTTCTTGCTCTATAATAATATACTGGTCTTCGTTGCACAATATGCACTCCATTGCAATTGTACCTCTGAAACTAGTATACATTTCTTCTAAATGAATTTTGACAGCCACCTAGATAATTAATGAATGTTCAACCAGGATTATCACAGCCATTTGACATCAACCCAGATGGATAATAAATGTTCAATAATGTTTGTCCCTAATTTTAAGGGTGAAAAGGTGTTTATATTAAGAAAAATAGTTTCTTCCTATCTTGTCTTCAAAAAATGTGTTTGTGTCAAGGTTCACATCTCTAAGGTTTTGAAAGAAATAATGGACTTTCAAGTTAAGAAAATGCTTCATACCAAGTAGGTTCTTTATCTTATTTTATCAAACACTTTTTTTGAGTATCAATTTTATAATCATAAGATCATGGATAACCCTTTCTACGTCACTTGTTTTCTTCTTTCTCTTCATCAAATACACTCTCAACCATTATTTACACAATCGTACTTCTTTCTTTCTCTATTATAAAATACTGGTTTCCAATGTACATTGTACGCTACATTGTAATTGTACTTCCAAAATTAGTATAAATCTATACTAAATGAATTTTGACACCCATTTACATAAATAATGATTGTTTAACTAGGATTGTCACATCGATTTGTCATCAATCCAGATGGATAATAAATGTTAAGCAAGTTTTATCCCTACTTTTAAGGGTGAAAAAGATGTTTCTTATTTTAGAGGTCAATTTTCTATTATAAAAGTAAATTTTGGAATTAAAGTGAAAGTTCTGAAGTGGATAACATAACAATTTGTATTAAGAAATTGTTTTCATTTTCTTATTTAGATGCAACTCTTGAGTTTTTCGTTAACATGATATAATTTTTTACCACCATTATTGATTCTCTTAAAAAAAATATTTATGTTGAACCAAATAAATTCTTCTCAACTCATCTTGAAGAAAATGAGTTTGTGTTAAGGTTCATCTCTATTAGGATTTGAAAGAAAGAGTGGACACTCAAAAAGAACAAATTCTTTATACAAATTTATTTCTTTATCTAAAACTATCAAACTCCTTTTTCAAGTGTCATTTTTTTTCTTTCATAATATAATGGATTATCCCTTTGTCTTCCCATGTAGTATTCCCACTTATTGGAATTTTGTAGAGGATCCCCTTCCTAGGAAAGAATGGAGTGTAGTTGGATTCATAAAAAAATATCAAAAACCTAGTAATAATATAGTTCATACTAAGACCCTAGATAAAAATAATGATCAAGCTACAAGAATACTCACTTTTAAAATTTTAAAACATTGGTACAAGGAGAAAGTATTGATTCTCTCTAATGAATATGCATTTGGTAGGGTGCAAAGGAATATGTTCTCTAGAAAAAATCAATAAACTTCAGTTTTTTTTATAATTCAAATAGTATTTCTTTCGATCCACACAATATTGTTCTTCTCCTACTTCTCCTCTAGTTGGTCCATGACACTCTCACCATCATTTGGTTGGCAATGTTACATTGATAACTAATTAGTTAAGCCCAAATCCATCTGCATCACGGTGGTTACAGATGGTTACACCCACCATCCTTTCTAAATGGATTCCTTTCATATCAGTAATCAATCAATTACATTCGATCTATCAATTTTCATATACAATATTCGCTTCATATGGTATCATAGCCTCTGTCTGTCATAACGCACTGAAGTTTATATAACGGAGTGAGGTAAATATTTCTCTATCCTGCCATCGATCCTGCATTCTGTAGAGGCATTTTACTGGTTGTGTGCGTCAAAGCATGGTAGTTGGAGTGGCCTAAACGTCTCTGTTCTTACAATGGCTTGAAGGTTGGTGGAGAATGAGACTATATTCTCAGAGCCATTATTAGACCTAGGCAGCAAGGATAGCACAAAGCGACTTCATGATCCTGTGAAATGTGTTTTGGAATGGAGAAACCCACATATAAGTGTGTGAAGGAAGCAACAGAATAGTTTTGAAGGTGCTTTGAAGAAGAAGAAACAGTGTGTGAAGGAGGCCGCAAGAAAAGGTGCATGAAGTGGGCAATCAATATTTGAGTCATGTTTTGAAAGATCTGTGGTCTATATCAAGCAAAATCCTGAGCGTAAAAGCTAGCGGATCTGACCAAGGCTATGATCTCTTCTCCTGAACAGGCCATCTATCGTCATTCATTTGACATTGAGCACCCTACTTGCACTAATATTAATAGGCTCATTTCCGAGGTTATATCTTATTTAGCCATGTCTCTGCATTTTGATGAAGCACTTAATGTTTGATGTGACAGGATTTCAAGATTGATCAGTACTCTACCCTCGCTTTCTTTCATTCTATGCCCTTGTAATCTCCATAGAGAAGGCCTATCATGAGCAGCTTTCTATTGCCTTTGAGTCTTCTTCAATGATGGAAAAACGTGATCTTTTTCATGAAAAGTTCATGGTCTGATGTCTGATGTATAGAGGAGATATGGTACCAAAGCATGTGAATGTTATTGCCTCTTTTAAGATTAAGAGGATCATTTATTTTGTGGGCTGGTGTCTTGCTTGGTTTAAGTATGGTATCAATTATCAACCCCCAATGTTGGTTCCTAGAGGGGATCTTGCCAAGGTCCATTGGGTAATTAGTATAATATCTAACTCTACAGCTGTTGAGGTCTTCTTTCACATTGATCACAAGTTTAATCTCATATATGTCAAGCAGGCTTTCGTGAACTGGTATGTTGGTGACGGTATAGAAGAAGGAGAGTTACCAAGAGGCCAAGAAGATGAGCATTCATCAGATGATGAAGCTATTATTAATGACTCTTTGGGTGGTTCCAATTCTGCATTAGTACTATAAACCTTCACTTATTGGAGGTTGGTGGCACCATAGGATGGAAAAATTTCCATCATCTTAAGTCAGCTTCTCACTTTGAGATAATGTTGTGCATGAAAAGCATTTTTGGCTTTCTTTTTTTGTTTTTCCTTGTTGTTGCTAACAAATTTGAAGAATACATATATTGTCAAGTTTAATTTTTGGATACAGGTAAGGTGTTTGGTGTATCTAGCTCAATATGGATGGTTGTCCAACAAGCATTCGAGGTTGTGATTGAGAATTATACCCTTTCGAGGGTCATCAAGTAACTTGGTGGAGCTATGTGTTGGGAGAGCTCAATATGGATTGTTTTCGAATAATTCAAGAATTTGTGATTCGGGAGTTCATGGGAGGAAGAACTCAAGAATTCGGCTAGGGGTTACACCTTTCTGAGGGTCATGAGGTAGCTTGATGGAGTTCCACCTAATTTAAGATTTTTTCTTCAAGGAAGATCTTCACAAAGATGTCTATACGCTTTCTAATCAACAAGTTTTGTTATGTAAGCCTTAAGGAGGGGTCCCTTGGGAAGAAGAGTTTATAGGGGATACACTTTTATGAACAATGTAATAAGGGGAGAATGTTGGAAATATTAAATTGATAACTAATTAGTTAAGCCCACATCCATTCATATCAAGGTGGTTACAGGTGGTTACACCCACCATCCTCTATAAATGATTTCCTTCATATTAGTAATCAATCAATTACATTCGATCTATCAATTTTTGTATATAGTATTCGCTTCATATTTTGGGTGATAAGAAGAGAAAAAATATACCCAAAATAAAATCAAACTACTTGCCCCTTAAATTTAATAGGGTAACCTTTTTGGATAATTTATTTTAAGAATTTCTATGAGACTCTTGATGATTTTCGATAACAATGGTATGCCACTTGAATTCTATCAATGAATTTTATTTTCTATAATGTTTGAGTTCTTACAAACCTCTCTTATAAGTATTCAACAAGAGATACTTTCTATTAGTTCTAGTTCTATATATCCTTTGTTTATAATATGTCAATAAAGGATATCTTTCTTGTGTAGTAGTCACAATATAGGTCAATATAGCTACAATATCTTTATTGTGTAGTAGTCACAATATAGGTTAATAAAGGATCAATGCCCTTCCCTCTCTTAAATTGTAGCTATATTGTGTGGATCATGGATGTGACCTCACTTAAAAAACTTTATGTGTCCTTTTCAATATTGACAATCATTCATTTCAAGTTATTAATGTTTTTCATCTTATGGTGCTATTGAAGGATACACCCTTTTGTGCTAGATTGTTGACTCAAATCATAGAGATGTTTTCACCCCTCTATGGAACCTTTAGTTCTATGTTATTTTTTTTTTACCAATCTACAATTCTCTTCTATAGTGAATGATCATCAAAATCAAATTCAATAAGATCTATTTTTTCCTTAACACATACTTACTAACTTATGAACTCATACTAGCATGTGCTTGTTATGTTTGTAAACTTTAGCATTAGTCCACTTAATAGATAGGTTGATTACAAGACATAATACTCTTATCAATATTACTTATCATTCCTTCAAAATTTATTGTTTCTAATTAGCACAATTTCACCATCACTCATACAAGACAACCACCTTAAATATTTTCCAATCCACCATTATGTTGGAAGATCATCTATTTTCCCTCACTTTCTAGTTGTAGGTGGTTAAGATTCATCAATAGAAGAATATTATTTATATTCATCAACTATGGGTGCATAAATTAAAGTTTATTTTTGTTGGCCGAAATTGGGAGATTATGTCTCTAAATATTTTTTTAATCCTTTCATGCACATCACATATCAAGGATATGAGGATAATTAAAGGTGACCTAAAAAATTGACTAAGCTTGCCAATATCCTTCAAGATTTTAGTCATCATAATGAGTAGGTGTTTAAGTCTTAATAAAATTATCTGTACTGAAATCATGCTTTATTGCAATGCCTCATTGTTATTCCTTGTAGGCCTTTTAATTATCAAAAATACTTATGGGATTTTCTACTTACTATAGTTTATGTTTGAGAATCTATTTTTTCAATTGTCAATGATAAAGATCCTACATGTGATGGGTTTCCTTGTGTGTTATACAAAGCTCTCAATGATTCAATTGGAATGAATCTCCATGCATTTCAACTTGAATTATCTTATCCTATTTCTTATAAGAAATTATAGAATAAATAAAAATTCATACCTAATTCTAGTGATCTAGAGAGTATCTACAATTAGAAAACTATTAATCTTCTTAAAGACTCCTATAAAAACACCACAAAGGATCTTGATTCTAATATCTACTTTATCCTTTCAAAGATTTTGTGTCTTTGAAAAATGGTTTGATCAAGTCCAAGAATATTTTCAACAAAATTATTGTAGTTTAACATGATGTGAAATGGGCTCAAAGATGACTACTATAGAATATATTTATCAAATTTTTAGTTTTTAAAATGCTACAACTAAATCAAGTAGCACTCTATCCTTCCTATGCTTCAAGCATAAGATTTGGATATCACTTTACATAGTTTGTTTATATTCTCTTTTTGATGATTTTTCTTGCCTCAATATTAATGACCAATAATAAAAATATTTTTAACCTAGGCTTACAAACTTCTATCTTTGTGAAGGTATCAAAAGGAAAGATGAGTCAAAAAAAAGGATTGCAAAGGAGAATCTAGAAGATATCAAAAGGAAATGTGTAGATACACATCACAAAATCATGAAGGGATTGAATGATGTTCAAGATTGTGAAGAAGAAGCACATAACTTAATATCATATTGTCTAAAGTGGTCTAAACATCCAAAAAGTATAAAGGATGAGATGATTCAGACTGAAATTCGAATAGGAACTCAAGTAGATTTTTATGATTTAGAAAGTGACAGGAACAATCAAAAGTGGTCTTACATTCTGCAACTAGAGGATAATTTATTTTATTTACAAAATCAAAGGATAGAGACAATCAAGCAATATGTGGCACTAAGGGACTTAGTAAAGATAAGGAATGCTCCTATATCCAGTTCCCTTTCCAGTAAATAAACCTTAGTCCCAATACTGTGGAAGAAGGAATAGAGTCTCTAACGAAGCTTGAACTACTATACAGGACTCTTGTAGATGCAAAAAGTTCTTGGGAAGAAGGAAAATCTATCTGTCAGGATAATATGAAGAATCTCAAAGGATTTACATCTTCAGGTTGACATGTCTTTTCTTTTTTATCAAAATTTCTATTGAAATTGATGTATACATATATATGTCTAAGGGAAGCATGTTGGGCCCCTGCATGAGCTTTTCCACTAATGTCAAAGGGTGAGAGATAATCGGAGAGCTAGTGGGAAGAAAAACATTTTTTTAATTCATTTTCGATGATTGGAAAACCTTTTGGAAAGTCAAGATCAATTTTGAAAAGGGAAGTAAGAAGTAAGTTTTGATTCATGACATGGAAAATGTTTTTAATAGACATGTTGCCATAAATGACAAAGGGGGAGATTATTGGAAGTTTGGAAGTATGTCATTATTGATGCAACTTGGCAATATAAGCATGAAGTGTACATATATCAGTTGATTTAGCTATCCTAGTGTTTTCATTTATGTCAACATTATGGGTAAGAATTTTTGGTGTTATTTGTATAGTACTAACTATATCAGAAAGCTGATCTATCAAGAATTGGGCTAAGTGTTTTCTATTAACAATGTTGTGGTTTAGTACATCATTTTTTGGGTCCACACTTCACCACAAGAAGAGGTATAACTCTACGCTTTTAACCATATTATTATGACTGGCTTATACATCTATATTCAAGATCTCATGAAGTTTCATGAAGCTTACATGAAGATATCATTGATATAGTTCAACTCTGTATATCACTGTCATCTCTTTGTTCATTGTATCAGTGTGGGAGAGTCCACATTTCCTTCAGAAAAATGTTTTGGTGTTGTAGTTCTAGAGTTAGTCTCACTGATTTCGACGAAATGTGAAATTGAAGAAAGATCAAATTTGGAAGTTGTGTGTATTGGGAAGCGTGTGTATGATTGGAAATTTTTGTGATTAGGTCCAATTCCTAGCCAACCTAATACATGATATGTGTTGAGAAGATTAAATATACTTTGTGGATGTTTGTTTGATCTATCTTTGATTTGTGCTAACCTAAATTAAGTATTGCACACTTTCTTGGGTGTGAAGATGGTTTTGAATCATGTGTGGTGTTGACAAGAAGCTATTTTGGATTCTTTTTATTTGCATCTAATTAGGCCAACCTAATTCATGTGTGTGAATGTATTTGGGTATATATATGAGATATTTTGGAGTTCAAGAGTGTGGAAAATATATAGATGAGTGAGCATAAATGATGTATCGGATGTGAGTGGTCTCATATAATTCGAACATGCAAATTTAGTGGTAAGAGTTCACAATCATACCATATTTTTTGATGACTACTAAGCAGAGCAATACTTTATTTTCAGGGCTTCAAAGGAGCTGAAATACAACACAAGGAAAGTGCACTTTGTATCAGTTCATACTTTGGAAATGAGCCTTTTTTTATTGTATTTAACTCTAGTTGTGAGCCTTATAAGGATAGTGTGCTCTGGCAGTGAGTTGTTGTAATATACTATATCTGGATATAATATATATTGAGCTAATCCTCACTATGGTTTTTCTCATTTTGGATTTTCCACCTAAAAATCCTAGTGTTCATGTGTTTTGTGACTTTGTGAATGATTCTTGCTTTCATTCTTTATTTCAATTAATATTTTTTTGTTATTGGATATGTTGTGTTCAAAAGTTTAATAGAATATTGATTCACCCCCCTCTCAGTATTCTAAACATTCAACCAGGGAAAACTTTAGTGGCGAATATTTGCCAATTGGTGAATATTTGAAATTGAGACCTCTAGAAATGGTGAATAGTACAAGCTAAAAAGGATGTTGAATCGCCAAGTTTTTATAAAAAATTAATTTCATCTCGATTAATTCTCCTATGCATTAGGTCGGAAACTCAACATTCCCATAGTGGAAAGGAATGAGAGTGGACCAATAAAAAATGTATGGAAGAGAAAAAGATAATGTCTCGGATCAACCACACACCTTTCTTAATTAAATTTTAATTCTCCAAATGAAGTGTAAACACCATGTTGGCCAAACCTAATGAAAACACAAATGAACATTAATGTACACACTTCCCAACAAGAAAATGACACGTGGATGCCACAACACACTTCATTATGCATGAGAACACATCTCAGATTACTTTAGATACATCCACAACAAGTGAAACAATCTTTGAACACCAAACTTCTTCCATCAGCCTATCCAAACTGTGTGAATACACACATCAATATTGAAACATGACTTCTGAACCACCAAACCTCAACCTTCTTTGCCAGAACTCAAAGAACACCTCCAAAAGACATATCCCAGATCCAAAAGGTCTAAAAAAAAATAGTAGAGAGCTGTGGAGAAGAAACATTTCTCCCAATCCACATAATTGCTAGGTTGTTTGGATAAAAAGTGCTAGGTGAAACATAGTGAAATAACCTTGTATTTATAGGTATTAATCCTTAATTTACCGAAATTCAAATATCACAAGCTGACACTGAATTACATATTTAAAAACATGAAAATACTACCTAAAACATACTTTAAATTTAGGTCCTAAGGTTTAGAGAGGACCCATTCACCAATGGTAAAATGGGCCTGAGGTCCATAAACATAGGAAACACATTTCTCATTGTGAAATGTTATGTTTATCCATTAATAAATGTTGGATTTCCCCTTCAAAAATATAATTAATTAGGCTTAGAAAATGAATTAAAGGTCCAATTAAGGAATAATTAAGCATAATTAATTAAGAGGCCCCAAATAAGTGTGTAAATGTAATAAGGTACATTTAACAACACTAAAGTAAGTCAATATTAAGTCCATTTTAAATAGGAGGGCCCAAAGAAGTGAAAAAATGTAAAGGGTTACATTTTTTCGTCACTACATTTAGCCTCCACTTTAGTGAGAGGATGACCCTACACCAAACTCACACTAAAGTAGACAATCAAGAGAGGTCTAACTTCACAATTTTTGGAACGATTAGACAAAAAATATCAAGGAAGGTGATCAAGTCCCCGAGATCTAAGATCTCATGGAAAAGCCAACAAAGGCACAAGGAGACACATGTCTATGTTAAACATATAATGTATGCAATGATGACAAGTTACTCAATCATACAATACCAAAGAATCAAAGAAAGAGAAAAAGGAAAAGTGAAAGGATCAAACTTAAACTATCCAACGTGATGTGGAACACACCTCAACTATTTGTCCAAAAAGTTTTACAAGTGGAACTTCGTTGTCCACTATGCTAACAACAACATGCTTAGAAGGGCTAGTGAAACTCTAGTTGTCCGCTAGGTGAGCCCCCAAGGGTGGAAATGAGAGAATCTTATTAGGCTTCCATACCATGCCAAACTTATACCTTCAATAACTTTAATAATAAGACACAACAAAACATGAACTTTTAGCTCCATAAGGCTTAGCAAGTTGCATTATGCCAAACACTTATGAATAAACAATAAAGGATCTACAAGAAAGAAAAGTGCATTATGCTTGGTGGCAATAAAAAGGGTTGTAACTTCGAGCTTCATAAGGTTTAGCAACTTGCATTATGCTAAACATTTATGAACAAAAATGCAAATAGGATTAGATATTTTCAAAGGGATTTTTATTAGTTCATGTAAGGTCTCCTCTTAGGGAGAATTGTGCCTAATGTCTCTAAGAGAGGAAAATTCTAGGATAAAATATTTGTAACTTAGGGAATGCAATGCGTAGCATCACCACTAAGAGGAAAGGTGTATGCCAAGAAAGGTCACACTCTTGCAGGACATCAAAACAAATGGCACAAACAAGAAGAAGACACATCGTAAGAAGTAAGAAGACAACACAATAAAACATATGAAAAGTCCATGTATATATCCAAAAAATGATAATGCCAATGTATGTCCCCACTTTAAAGAAATTTCTAACACCATGCTATGAGAAATTACATGTTAAAGTAGAAAATGATAGATGCTAACAATAAAGAAGACATAAGATCTTATTTGGAAAGCCCTATGCCAAGTCATATGTTTCCAAAAGAAGCTACATCATGAAAAAGGAAGGGGTTGCCCCAAAAATGAAATCCAAATTTCATATATGGTATCCACGAATTTGAGGTTAGTATGTCTTTCATACATTGAAATATAGATCTCAGAAACCTCATCATTCCCCAAATAATTCATGGAACATGAATAATGACACATAGATAGCATAAAACCGAAAATTCCTTTTGGGTCAACATGGAAGAGACTAAAATATCTCAACGCCTTTCGTCATCCCCAAAGGAAAACACAAGAAAAAGAAGAGATAAATGTTTTATGACATATAGAAGAATGTAGATACAAATAGAGGAATGCAGATGAAGAAACATTACACAAAACAATACAAGGGATCACATTACACACATGCAATCACAAAAAGAGCATGAAAAAGAAAACAAAGACAATACTACTAAGGAACATGTGAGTCAACCTATAGTAGGTTGTCTACATCCCAATCTTGTTCATCATATGTGAAAGGCAGGCAACTAGCTAGAGGGACAAGATCAAGTGCCAAACTAGGAGAATCTCCAAGTTGAGCACGTGGTGAAGCACTCTTTCTAGGAGGATCATCACAATTGTTATCATTTAAGCTAACATAAGATGGAAATAGTGAATTTAGTTTGTTATGCACTTTCTCATCAATTTTTACAATTTCACTATTGTTACAGAAAATAATCGATCTCACACTCCAATGAAAACTCTCAGGAAAAATTAGGTAGAATAGTTTATTAGTTTTGAATTTATTTACCATGGGTGGTTTCTTTCCCATATTGGGAAGTTTTATACCTTCCATATATATTTTTCCTCTTCTCTGGTGAAATAGCCATTGCTTCTCTCGTGTTTTGTGGATGATGTATTTGCAGATGTTTTTCTCGGATTATTTGCTGTAACAATTATCATCATCCATTTTATCACAATAGAAGGTCTAATGATAATATTCATTGAAGGTTCTTGTTGTTTTTGAGATTTAGGATTTTCCTATTTCAGGGAAGGAGGAGAATCATCATGCATTTCTTGAGATAATTTTGGATTGTGATCTTGTATGTTGTTCTTTTCTTTTCCTTTTCTTTTAAAAAAAATGAGAAATAACAGGATGTCTACACTTACAATCTCTAGCATTTTGGTTTCTTCGTATTCTATTTTCAAGTTGTGATTGTACAAGGGTGGGTTTATCAACCATATGTTTATTTTCTTCCCTTAAGGGAGGAACATAAGGAACCATAGGAGGTTGTTCAACCACTCTCTCTTTATCTTTATAAACTTGTTTTATTTTAGGAGGTACAACGAGACATATTTGGTTATCTCATGGCCTCTTATAGGAAATGGGTGGAGGATTTGTTATGTTTTGGTCTTGGTTACTTGGAAGGGATTTCGGTTCAAGCATCATCTCATCTAGGGTATGAGGCTCAATTATGGGTTGAGGCATATTGGTAAGGGATAATTTTTCTATGCTTTTTGCCTTAAACTTTTGATAGGATTTGAAAAATAAGTCCCCATGAGGCTTAATGGGTTCCATAGGTTCAGACCAAAATAAATACAATGAGAGATTCCCATGGGAAGACATAGGATTAAAGGACTATGATGCATAGTAAAGATATCATTTCCGAATGGAAACTTTAAGCATTTATGCACAACTGATAGGACAAAGTTCATGGAGTGAAGCCATGGATAGCCTAACTTCACGTGAAATTAGTCCAATGATGGGATGATAGAAAATGAGATATGTAATTTTTTCGGTCCAACTTTCAAAGGAAGAGTTATCAAACCCATCGTAAGGCAAGAAAAACCATTATGCATTTTGATCCATGCTTTCATTTTTTCATAAGTATCTTGATAAAGCTCATGGAAAAATAGGAAGTCCTTAGTGATCAAATTCTCTAAATATATGGGATCAATTAATATCCCATCAGTAGGCTTATCATTGATTTTTAATTATGTCATTTTGTGAGAAAGCAATATCAAGAGGCATCTTAGTTAGGCCCTTATGAGGTTAGGTATGTGTAGAATAATGATGGGCCAAAAAGTGGTGATATGATGGGTATGTGTACAGTATGTGGCTGACGACTTTTTTTTACCCAAAATTGATGAACCGAAAAGGGTTTTTAAAGGAGATTCTCAACTTTCCACCTACTTCTTATTTTTTCCCTTAAATTTAAGTACTATTGCATTGAAATTTAAAATTTTCACCAAATAGATTTATTTTTTAAATAAATCTAGTAGTTTATAAACTACATTCAAATTTCTACAAATTCTATTCTTACATATTTTTGAAATAATATAGATAACTTATTCAAATTTTTACCTCAAGTTGCCTAACTTTGATTTTTCTGAATTTTTCACCACTTAAGGACCTATTTTTTCCCTGATGATCCTGCACATACCCAGTTGTACTTCAATAAGTCCAATCATACTATCTATAGGATTTTATTCATTGTCCTTCATGTTTTCATCATCTGTGTCAGAATTCGTCACATCATTCTTTGTTTGACTAGTTTTGACAAAGGAAATGTTGTGATTTGGCATAGTATTAGTAAATATTTACATATTTTGATTAGGATGGGCTACAGACTTATTACCTTGATCATTAACACCACCAATTTGAATATGATTAGAATCAATTTGGTGTTACATAAGATTTCTAAGACATTTGAAATCTTCCATATCATGTCCATTTTTTTGGTGGAAGTGACAATAGACATTTGGTCTATAGTTAGAAGGTAGAGCCTTAGTAGGATCAAGAGATCTAACAAGAGGTAAGGAAATCAAGTTCTTGTTTAAGAGTTGCAACATGGTATTATGAAGGGTGTCAAGTAGAGGTGTGAATTGTTTATTTATATCAATAAATGTGTATGAATTTGTTATCTCTATAACAACCACTTGGTTAAGTTGTAAAAATCCCTTATGTTGTTTCTTGAATGGTTGATAATTATTATGAGACATGGATTTAGATTTTTTAGGATGAATAGAGGGAGTTTTTACTTCATGACTACTAAGTGAATTTTGATAATCACGGAGAGTGGTACACAATTGTGTGAAAGAGGGAAACTTCAACATCTTAAGCTTAGTTTGGATTTTTTTTTGCTAATTGGAAATAAAAAATTTGTCTTTATTGTCATCATCAAGAATCTTAATATTTAATTTCTAGTAAACCGATTGGTATCATGCTATGAAATCAGTGACCTTTTCATCATCCTTTTTTTTGCATTTCATTAAATCAACCAAGGTCATCTTAGGACCCATATGTATTTGGAAATGTTTATAGAAGGCATCAATAAGTTCATTTAATGAGTGTATTGAATTATTCAGTAAGGAGAAAAATCATTCCAAAGTGGTATCCTTCAATAATCTACAGAAGAATTTAGCCAAAAGTTTATCCTCAAAAATGAAGTCACTACATAGGGTTGTATATGCAAAAACATGGCTAATATGATCTCCTTTCCCACCATATTTCTAAAATCTAGGGATCTCTATACCTTGTGGCATTTATGTTCTCAATATGCCCAAGGAAAAGGGATTTCATTTAGCATATTATGAAGGTTGGCCATTTTGATTATGACTTAATGAAACAATTTTTTGTTGGAGGGATGAAACATTTTGTAAGAGTGTGTTAAGGAAAATATCACTGTGAATGTTGTGAGATAGAGGTGTGTAAGGTGAAGAGGTATATGTATTCAAAGGTCAAGTGACTTGTAAGTTTGTGAGAGGATATGGATTAGGAGATATGAGATTTGAATGCACAAAGGTAAAGGGAATCCTAGTGGAAATACCTAAGTGTTGATAGTTCTAGTAGGTTGTATGGTTGTTGTAACAGTTGGATAAGTGTTTGTCGGAACAGAGGTCATGGTTGTGGAAGGAGGAATTGGATTTTCACTTTGATTTTAAGTATAACCCAAAGATTGAGCACAAATACCTATGGGGAAACATGTTTATAATTGACATGAGCTAACCCACAAACAACCTCTATTCCTTCTTCATTTTTAATTATTCTCCTCTAATTATCTATCATAGGGACCACATTAGGAGCATTGGAATTAGAACACACAAAATATTGCAATTTATCAAGTTCTTCATCCATTATTCTAAGGGTTTTAGGAGGGATAGTAGTCACATTAGGTGTAGGTAAGGAAGTCAAAGGAAATGAAGTGTTAAGGTTATGGTCCATAACGGGTTGACTAGTGTAAATACTATGAGTGAAATAGTTAGAAAACCCAAGATCCACGATGAATGGTGTATCACGGGATGACATGTGTCTCGAACTATGTCTCATGAAAGTATTGGCAATAAGACACTAAGTTGTGAAGCTCGTACAAGTTTCACAAACTTGGTATTTACCCAAAATGGATAAAAATTAAAATGCAATGAAATAGCCTAGAATGTAAAGTGCAATGTAATAAGAAATTATTAGATTACAAAAAGAATAATTTTTTAATTATGCTATGCAACAACCTGAACATGATGTCTTTAAAATGCAATTTTGAATTCAAATAATTCATTGAATTTAACAAATTATGCTTAATATGATCAATTTTGAGATAGCAAAAAATTTGTAAATAAACTCTAACAACAAACTAAAAACAACAAAAAAAAATATAGAAATGGAGATTTTAATGCCCAAAAATACAAGAAAAAACCCTAATCAGGGACTCATTCACCCATGGGTGAATGGGTCCTAGTTCAGGGTTTTAAAAAATGAATTTACAATTTTATGAGTTGATTTTTATGGTTTTCATATTTTGGACAGATACAAGTGGTTACAATTTTAAATTTCTATAAAATTAAGTCTAAATGCAAATGCAAAATACTGTTAAATGACAAACTAGGAGACCTAACTTAAAATACAATTTTGATTCAATTTTTAAATGAAAATGAATGGTGATGTAATGCTATGTAAACACTATGCAAAATGACTGACTTTTTGAATTTTTTAGATTTTAAAGAATGCAAAAATGCAAACCTAAGACCCTAAAAAAGATGCAAACTAATGTAATTTAAGAGCCCTAAATGAGATGAAATCAATGAAGTGCAATGCAAATGAATGAAACACCTAGATCTAGGGCTGAAAATGAACTCCAAATCAGAAAAATATGATGCTCAAAGGTCAAGTTCACCAGAATGAAACAACAAAAAATAGGTTTTATAGGAAGAGGTGTGTGGTGATCCAAATATGATATGAGATAGACCTATTTTTCATTATTTCATTAGGAAATGAGATTCACACAATGAAATGATTATCAACCCTTAGGTGAATCAGGTGAAAGTGGGAATCTTTTTATTTCCTTATGCTTGAAGGATGGGCATCAAGGTCAAACACAAACTAAAAACAACAAAACAAAATACAAAAACAAAGATTTTAATTCTTAAAAATGTAGGAAAAATCCTTAATTAGGGACTCATTCTCCCATGGGAATATGGGTCCTAGTTTAGGGTTTTGAAAATTGAATTTACAAGTTTCTGAGTTGATTCTTATGGTTTTTAGATTTTGGACTGAGATAGGTGGTTATAGTTTTAAATTTCTCTAAAATTAAGTCTAAATGCAAATGAAAAATAGTGCTAAATGACAAACCAAGAGACCTAATTTGAAATAAAAATTTGATTCAATTTTCAAATGCAAATGAATGATGATTTAGGGTATTTGTGTAGGATCATCATGGAAAAAATAGGGCCTTAAGTGGTGAAAAATTTAAAAAAATCAGAGTTAGGAAACTTGGCATAAAAATTTGAATAAGTTATCTATATTATTTAAAAAATATGTAAGAATAGAATTTGTAGCAAATTGAATGTAGTTTCTAAACTAGTAGGTTTGTTTAAAAAAAAAAATCTATTTGGTGAAAATCTGAAATTTCAATGCAATAGTACTTAAATTTAAGGGAAAAAATAAGTAGGTGTCTGTCTGACCACCCAAACCGCAATAAAATGATAATGCTTTTTTATAAAATTTTAGATGTAATTAGAGGACTCATGTCCCGATGTGATGCATATTTTTTTGTAATTTTTTCCAAGTAAATAATTAATTATGGATTTTTTATTACAACTTTTAAAAAATATAAAAACTCGTATGTCTGACCACCTTAATTGGTCAAAACTTCATGAAATTCATTTTTTTTAATCCTATAGTATGTGAAGCATAAAATGTTATGCATGTTTTGGATTCAAAAAATGTGATACCCTTTGAAAGCTATAGATTTTTTTCAATTAACCTATCAATTAGGACTTTAGTCATAATTCAAATAGAAAAGGAATAATAATTATTTATTAAATTCAAAGTAAACCATAATTTATATTGGTGGAAAGTTGAGAATCTCCTTTAAAAACTCTTTTCATTTCATTAATTTTGGGTAAAAAAAATGTCTTCAGCCACATACCCTACACATACCCATCATATTGCCACTTTTTGGCCCATCATGATACTGCACATACCATGTAATGCTATGTAAACACTATGCAAAAAGACTAGTTTTTTGAAATTTCTGATTTTTAAGAATGGAAAAATGCAAACATAAAACCCTAAACAAGATGCAAACTAATGCAAGTTAAGAGTCGTAATTGAGATGCAAATCAACGAAATGCAATGCAAATGAATGAAACACCTAGATCTAGGGTTAAAAATGAACTCCAAATTAGTAAGATATGATGTTGAAAGGTTAGGTTCACTAGAATGAAACAACAAAAAATAGGGTTTATAGGAAGATGTGTGGGGTGATCCAAATATGATATGAGATAAACCTATTTTCCTTTATTTCATTAGGAAATGAAATCTAGACAATGAAATTATTATCAACCCTTAGGTGAATCAAATCAAAGTGGGAATCTTTAGATTTCCTTATACTTGAAGGACGGGGGTCAAGGTCAAACAACACTTTGGGGAGAAAAACTAAAAATAGCAAATCAACACCAAAATGCAATCTAACACTTGAAACAACAATATTAAGCTCAATATTGACATAAACAGTAATCAAATTGTAGATCAAAGAAGGGCATAATGATGTTTACCAATAACAAAAAGTGCTTTTTTGAAGTAGGTCTGAGACTCATTCACCCATGGATGAATGGGTCCAAGTGCAGGGATTTTCTACAACTTGCAGGAGCCTTTGATACATATTTGAATCTTCCAAATCAGATTTTAAAACTTTAAAATACCGCCAAAAATAATGCATTGAATTTAACAAATTATGCTTAATATGATCAATTTGAGATAACAAAATTTTCTTAAACTGTAAAAAAAAACTTAAAACTGCAAAACAAAATACATAAATAGAGATTTTAATGCCTAGAAATGCAAGAAAAATACCTAATCAGGGACTCATTTTCCCATGGATGAATGGGACCTAGTCCAGGGTTTTGAAAAATGAATCTACAAGTTTCTGAGTTGATTCTTATGGTTTTCATGTTAGTGTAATTAATTAATTATTACACCTGCATAACTTTACTTAGGTAATATTTTAATTCTTAGGTTAATTATTCTCATCCTTATCTTGTTGAGCTATCTTGTTGCTCAAGATAATATTAGGGTTATGAATACTTTCTTTATAAAGCAAATCATCTCATGTAATTATGTATTCCTGAATAATAATATTTTGCACATTTTCATTCAAGTCTACCTTTTCTATTTTTCTCTTATGTGGAAGTTTTTTTGGTTTGCATGTCTAATCTTGGTTTCTACATGGTATTAGAGCTCCAAACCTTTGGCTTCCTGTTCATGTTTTGAAGATATTTTCTCACAACATTTTTCTTCTATGCAAGGGTTTCAAACTAGCTAATTTTTTGTAGATATGGGGTTACACAATTTTTCTATGCATTTTTGGGAAAAATGGACATCTCCATCACATTCAGAGTGCCCAAAAACCTCAAAAATTCCTTTCATTTCATCGATTTTCAGAGAAAGTTGAAAAAAAGGCAAAAAAGATTAGCCAGAGGTCGTACGGCCTCCCCAGCTCACTTCTTGAGGCAATTTTTTTTTGAAAAGCATGAAAAATAACCACAAAAAATTGTGCAAAATTTGTACTCCCCATTCAAACAGGCACTGCTGCTCCAGCGCCACCAAGTGGCCACCAATTCTCAGCCCGACAGCCACCCGCGGGCCACCAAACCCTGCCACTCATCGCCCCGTTCAGCCCCCGAGGGCCTTCTTGGTCCAGCCTGCGGTCATATTGGATATCGAGAGCCGTAACCTAGCCCCCGCTAGGAGTTTAAGCCCCTTCGGCTTGTAGGTGGTCACATTCGTGACTTGGTGTTTTCTTCTAGCCCCTAAGTGCCAGTGGCAGTCATATGTAGAATCGGGAGCTAAAACCGAAGGAGCTATATTTTTGCCCTTGTTTAGTGCTGAAAGTGCCTTTTATATGTCTTTTTTTCGTTTTCTCATAACTTTTGCATACAGCGTCATTGTTTTGAAAACGAGATATCCTCGAAAATTTGGTTCGATGAAATTCGCAGTGGTAGTGGTTTGATTTTTTTATTTTTCTATTTTGATGCATTTTTCGCCTGTCAAATTCTGAAGTTCTTATTTTCACTTTGGGAGGCATAATTTTTGCATCCTGGCTCCATTTTGTGAAAACAAATAGGCATTGGAATTCTGGTTTTTTCTTGCACATATTTTCTTTGAGGGTTTATAAAACATCTCTTCTTTTTGTTCTAAATATCTATTGCATGCAGATGATTCTTGGGGAGTGTGAAGTTGTTTTTGACACATATCAGATTCATATTGGTTCACACTTCAGATTGGGAGTTTATGGTTCTAGATCCACATTGATTCAGATCCATCTTGTTTGAGGGCCATGTTTTTATGGTTAATGTTCCGGAGTCTTTATAGTACTTGTTCCCATGGAAGAGTTTTAGTCTCAGTTTGGCATCGGCATTGAGATACCCGGTTTCTAGATTATTTGATCATTTCATCTATTGTTGCTTCATAGATTCTAGGGTTGTTCCAATTTGTGAGTTTTCTAGTGTTCTGTGGCATCGGGTTTGATGTTGCATTATTATGATTTTTCCTGAGTCCTTCAGTGACTCTCATGCGGTTTCTTGTAGACAGAAGTATCTTTCCTTTCTTGTTGGATTGTGGTTTCAGTGTTCTTCTAGTGCTTCTTTGTAGTAGTCATCTCATTGTAGGGGGGTTTTTTCCCACTGGTTTTTCCTTCTCTACCTCATTATTGCATTTGTACATGGGTACCTGATCAGGCCTTGTTTCCAGGACCCATTCATGTTTTCTTGCATTCATCTTAGTTTTAGGTGCATGCTTTTTTAGTCTCCCTAAGTTTCACTTATGGGGGGTGAGCTAGTTTAATTAATTAATTATTACACTTACATAACTTTACTTAGGTAATATTTTAATTCTTAGGTTAATTATTCTCATCCTTATCTTGTTGAGCAATCTTGTTGCTCGAGATAAGATTAGGGTTATGCATACATTCTTTTATAAAGAAAATCATCTCATGTAATTATGTATTCCTGAACAATAATATTTTGCACATCTTCATGGAAAGATTTGCTTTTTTTTGTTTTTCTCTTTTGTGGAAGGTTTTTTGTTTTGCATGTCTGATCTTGGTTTCTAACATTTCAAATTTTGGATTGAGATAGGTGCTTACAATTTTAAATTTTTGTAAAAGTAAGTTTAAATACAAATGCAAAATAGTGCTAAATGACAAAATAGGAGACCTAATTTGAAATGCAATTTTGATTCAATTTTCAAATGAAAATGAATGATGATGTAATGCTATGTAAGTATTATGCAAAATGACTATTTTTTTGAATTTTCTAGATTTTAAAGAATGCAAAACTACAAACCTAAAATGCTAAACAAGATGCACACTAATGCAAGTTAAGAGTCCTAAATGAGATGCAAATCAATAAAATGAAGAGAAAATGAATGCAATGCCTAGATCTAGGG
This sequence comes from Sequoia sempervirens, assembly GCA_007258455.2. Classification (NCBI taxonomy): domain Eukaryota; kingdom Viridiplantae; phylum Streptophyta; class Pinopsida; order Cupressales; family Cupressaceae; genus Sequoia; species Sequoia sempervirens. The sequence goes on from VDFB02000015.1 coordinate 503,535,250, forward strand.
CTAAAAATGAACTCCAAATCAACAAGATATGATGCTCAAAGGTTCGGCTCACCAGAATGACACAACAAATAATAGGGTTTGTAGGAAGAAGTGTGGGGTGATCCAAATATGATATGAGATAGACCTATTTTTCTTTATTTCATTAGGAAATAAGATCCACACAATTAAATGATTATCAAACCTTAGGTGAATCAAGTCAAAGTGGGAATATTTAGATTTCCTTATGCTTAAAGGACAAGGGTCAAGGTCAAACAACACTTTGGGGAGAAAAACTAAAAATAGTAAATCAACACCAAAATGTTATCTAACACTTGAAGCAACAATATTAAACTCAATATTGATTGAACCAGTAATCAAATTGTAGATCAAAGAAGAATAGAATGATGTTTACCAGTCACCAAAAGTTCTTTTCTGAAGTAGGTCTGGGACTCATTCACCCATAGGTGAATGGGTCCAAGTGTAGCATTTTTCTGTCACTTTCAGGAGCCTTTGATTCAAATATGAATCTTCCAAATTAGATTTCAAAACATTAAAATACCACCAAAAATAATACATTGAATTTGACAAATTATGCTTAATATGATCAATTTCAGATAACAAATTTTTTGTAAATTGTAACCACAAACTGAAAACAACAAAACACAATATAGAAACAAAGATCTTAATGCCCAAAATTACAAGAAAAATCCCTAATTAGGGATTCATTCGCCAACGGGTGAATGGGTCCTAGTTCAGGGTTTTCAAAAGTGAATTTTCAAGTTTTTGAGTTGATTCTTCTATTTTTTGATTATAGACTAAGATATGTGGTTGCAATTTTAAATTTATGTAAAATTAAGTGTAAATGAAAATGAAAAATAGAGCTAAATGACAAACTAGGAGACCTAAATTGAAATGCAATTTTTATTAAATTTTCAAATGTGAATGAATGTTGATGTAATGCTATGTAAACACTATGCAAAATGACTAATTTTTTGAATTTTCTACATTTTAAAGAATGCAAAAATGAAAACCTAAAACCCTAAACAAGATGCCAACTAATGTAAATCAAGAGCCCTAAATGAGATGCAAATCAATGAAATTAAATGCAATTGAATGCAACACCTAGATCTAGGGCTAAAAATGAAATCCAAATCAGCAAGATATGATGCTCAAAGGTCAAGTTCACAAGAATGAAACAACAAAAAATAGGGTTTATAGGAAGAAGTGTGGGGTGATGCAAATATTATATGAGATATACGTATTTACATTTAAATTTCATTAGCAAATGAGATCCACACAATGAAATGATTATAAACCCTTAGCTGAATCAAGTAAAAGTCAGAATCTTTAGATTTCTTGTGCTTGAAGGATGGGGGTCAAGGTCAAACAATACTTTGGGGAGAAAAACTAAAAATGAAAAATCAACACCAAAATTCAATATAACACTTAAAATCTATTAATAAATATAGTGCTTCCTAGGCCTTTTACTAGAAAAAAAAGCAATATTAAGATCAATATTGATAGAACTAGTAATCAAATTATAGATCAAATAAGGGTAGAATGATGTTTACCAATCACCAAATTTGATTCTTCGAAGCAAGTCTAGGACTCATTTTCCAATGGGAAAATGGGTCCAAGTGCAGGGTTTTTTTGTAGATTTCATAAGCCTTTGATATAGATCTAGATCTTCCAAATCAAATTTGAAAACATTAAAATACCGTAAAAATAAATGCAGTCAATTTGGAAAATTATGCTTAATATGATAAATTTGAAATAACAAAAAATTCCTCAAACTATAACAAAAAACTAAAAACATCAAAAGAAAATACAGAAATAGAGATTTTAATGCCCATAAATGCAGGAAAAATCCCTAATCAGGGACTCCTTCATCCATGGGTGAATGGGTCCTAGTTTAGGGTTTTGAAAAATGATTTTACAAGTTTTTAAGTTGATTCTTATAGTTTTCAGATTCTAGACTGAGATAGGTTATTAGAGTTTTAAATTTCTGTAAAATTAAGTCTAAATGTAAATGCAAAATAGTTCTATTTAATGAAAAACTAGGAGGCCTTATTTAAAATGCAATTTCAATTGAAATTTCAAATGCAAATGAATGATGATATAATGCTATGTAAACACTATGCAAAATGACTAAAGTTTTGAATATTCTATATTTTAAAGAATGCAAAACTGCAAACCTAAAACCCTGAACAAGATGCACACTAATGCAAGTTAAGAGTCCTAAATGAGATGCAAATCAATGAAATACAATGCAAATGAATGAAATGCCTAGATATAGGGCTAGAAATGAACTCCAAATCAACAAGATATGATGCTCAATGGTTAGGTTCACCAAAATGAAACAAAAAAAAGGGATTTGTAGGAAGAAGTGTGGGGTGATCCAAATATGATATGAGATAGACCTATTTTTCTTTATTTCTTTAGGAAATGAGATCCACACAATGAAATGATTATCAACCCTTAGGTGAATCGAGTCAAAGTGGGAATCTTTAGATTTCCTTATGCTTGAAGGATGGGGGTCAAGGTCAAACAAGGCTTTGGGGAGACTAAAAATAGAAAATCAACACCAAAATGAAATCTAACACTTGAAACAACAATATTAAGATCAATACTGATAAAACTAGTAATCAAGTTGTAGATCAAAGAAGGGAAGAATGATGTTTACCAGTCACCAAAAGTGCTTTTTGGAAGCAGGTATGGTTCTCACTCTCCCATGGGAGAATGGGTCCAAGTGGAGGGTTTTTCTGTAGCTTTCAGGAGCCTTTGATACATATCTAAATCTTCCAGTTTTCCCAGGTTTAAGAATCTAAATGTCCAAAATGACTTCAGGATCTTAGTTTCCATGAGATGACAACAATTTTGACAACTTTGAAAATCTTGCACTTTCAAGATTTCTTCAACCTAAATTTTCAATCACAAATACAAGAGGAATTTTTTTTCTTTTTTGGATGAATAGGGGTTTTCCTTGGTCAAGACCCATTTTGGAAATCAAAGCTTGAATTGAAATGAAACATGAAAGAGGGAATGACGAATGAACAAAGCTATGTTACCACTCAAAAAAACCTTGATTGAAACCTTGATAATGGAGATCATAGGAAGTCTACAACTTGCATGAGATGGATGAATCAGATGTGAATCTTGACACTTGAATCTTTCTTGAAATGATGCCTCAAATGCTTGAATTGATCATGAAACCTACATCACAATGTTAGCTCCAAAAATATGCATGATGCAGGAACACTTTGAAATGATGAATGGATCTTGAATGCTGCAATAAATCTCTGATATTTTTTCTCTTGAATGCCTTTAATTTCTCTTGAAATGCTCATGAAGTTAGACCATAAAATTGCTAGGTGAAAAATAGTGAAATAACCTTGTATTTATAGGTATGAATCCTTAATTTCCCAAAATTCAAAGATTAGAAGCCGTTCAAAATTGAATTATAGATTTGAAACCATTAAAATATTATCAAAAACATAATTTAAATTTAGGTCCTAAGGTTTAGGGAGGGCCCATTTGCTCATGGCTAAATGGGTACCATTTCCATAAACCTAGGGCACACATTCCTTATTGTGAAGTGTTATGTGTAGGCATTGAAACAAGGAAAAATGGGGTAGGGTTCAAAACACATAGGGTTTTATACTAAATTTGGAATGTTACACCAAAATTATTCTAAATAGAAAGGGGAAAGTAGAGTGAATGAACCTACCTATTCTTGTATTTCATTTAGGAATTGAGCTCCCTGAATTTAAAATCCATTTTCAACCCTTAGGTGAGTGAATTCTTTGAGGAACCTTCCAATTTCCTTTAAGTGTGTGCTTGGACAAAAAAACACTTTTTGGGAGATGAAAATAAAATAGCAAATCAATTGAAAACTAAAATATAAAACCAAATATGATAAAATTAAACATAAAGCGAACAAAAACAATTTATTTCATGCAAATCGGATGAGTGGAGGACACTTAAAACTTATGGAAAAAATATTTACAAAGTGTCCCTATTGGTTGCAAAGTGTCCTGCGATAACTTTTTGATAGAAATGAATGAATAGGGTTTTGGGAGAAAGATTAAAAATAACAAATGCACTCATTCATGACATGTAAAAATTGGATTTTACAGATGAAGCATAATACTAATAGAAATAGTTTATTTCATGCAAATCGAACAAAGGGAAAATCTTTTGCACCTGTTACAAAACGATGTTACTGGAAGTTGTTTGAGGACTCATTCACTCATAGGCGAATGGGTCTTTGTTCACCTTTCCAAAATTTATTTCTAGGTCCTCTACTCCTGTGTTTTCACTTCCAGATCCCTTGGATTTCACAATCGGATAGTTGAAAATAAATATGGGATATGAGTTTCCATGAGATGACAATAAAGGTGACAACAAATTAAACTTTGCAATTTTTCACTTTTGAGATCTTCAAATTTTCTTCAACCTACAATCTACAACACACAAGGAGAGGGGAAAAATGTTTATTTTTTGGTGAATGGGGGTTTTCCTTGGTCACACCCTATTTGGGTATTTAAACCTTGAAATGAAATAGTGAAACATGAACCTGAATGGTGAATGAATAAATGCAATGTTGCAACTCAACAAACCCTTGATTAAACCTTTGAAGGACAAAAATCTTGATTTTAATCTTGCATGAAATGGATTCAATGGATGTGGATATTGATACTTGAATCTTGACCTGAACCTTGAATTGAATCTTTGAAACCTACATCATCATGTTAGCTCCAAAAACATGAATGAACAAACATAACTTTGACACAACGCTTGAGATATTGAATTCTACAACAAATGATGAAGAAATTTTCTCTTGAATGCTCTTCACAATAATATTTTCTCAAGTGTGAAATTTCTCTCAATTGTGCTCTTGAAATCTAATGTTAATTTGATAAAACAACCTTGTATTTATGGACATTTATAGTCAATTTCCTAAAATTCAAACATTACAAGACAACCTTTAAAATTTGAATTTAGGACCATAAAAATATCACAAAAAAATATTTTAAAAATATGTTCCAAGGCTTGGGAAGGACCCATTCGCCCATGGGAGAATGGGTCCCAGGCCCTAATACTTGGAACACACATTGCTCAATGTATGGTGTTGTGTATTGGCATTAATTAATGTCGGTCTTTCCCTTGGAAAAAAATAATTTAATGGGTCTCTAAGTGAATTATAGGGATTATTAATGCATAATTAAGTCCAATTAATTAAGGTAGCCCTAAATAAGTGTGAAAGTATAAATGGACACACCTTACAACACTAAATTAAGACACAATTAATTCAAATTTAACTAGGAGGGGCCAAACAAGTGAGAAAATGTAAAGGGATACATTTTTCGTCACTAAATTTAGCCCCCACTTTAGTGAGAGGATGACCTTGCATCAAACTCATAGTAAAGTAGACAAATAGGTGTCAATAGGGGTCCAAGTGTACAAATGCTAGTAAGATAGGATTACAAAGATCAAGGAGGTGGCCAAGCCCCTATGATAAAGATCATATGGTAAACCAACATAAAAAAAGGGACACACACAAGGTGTATGATATGCAACAGCAAGACAAGATATACAAACATACAATGTCAAAGACTAAAAGAAAGAAAGAAAAAAGAAGAAAAGGGTGGATCAAGCCTCAACATAACTTCAATAAATTCAATAAGGCACCGCAAAACAAAACATGAACTTCAAACTTCATAAGGCCTAACAAGCTGCATTATACTAAGCACCTAACAAAATACAAACATGATAAGACAACATTAGATATAGTCAAAATTTTGAAAATGATAATTCCAATGTATGCCTCGACTTTAAAGAAATTTCTAAACACCATGCTTTGAGCAATTAATTTAAAGTAGAAAATTATAAATGTTAACAATAAAGAATACATTAGAGCTTACTTAGAAATCCTTATGTCAAACATATATTTCCAAATGAAGCTACGTCATGAAAAAGGGGTTGCCCCAAAATGTAATGGTAAAGATAACATAGAAAGAAATTATGTCACACATGAGCCAACTTAGGGCATGTCATCCACATCCCAAGATTGCTCTTATATATAGGTGGAAGGTGGTCAACTAGCCCAAAAGAGGCAACAAAAAGTGCCATACTAGGACAAGGCTACCTAACCCCTTTCCCCCAAGCACAAAAGGTGATCCAAAAATGGATGATGGTATGTTTATCCTTGTGAAAGAAAAATATGATTACATAAAGCTAAATTTATACACTCATGTATGGTAATGAATATGCTATTATACTACAACTACCACATGACAAGGAGAAGCAACTAATGTTATTGAATATAATGAGTAGACAAGGTATCAATTTTATGCATATCTAATGAGGCATTCCCACATGTAGTATCTATTAGTTCAGGATTCAACAAAGTTAAAGTTGTCATGGAAAAATCTTTTGTAATAGTGTTGGTATTGAGTGAGGGATTTTTTGATGCTTTTGTTTCTTTTGAAGGACAATAACCAAGACCATTAAGCATTTATTGTGTGTTATGCTCTATAGGGACACAAATACCTTGTTCTCTAGCACAACATCCTTTTCCACTATAACCAAATTATTTCAAAATTTCATAACATTTTCCATAAAGCTTTTTCACTTCTTTTGGATTCAATAGTTGTTCATTATCAACTTCATCAAATTTTGTTGTGCAATTTGTTTCTTCTTCTAAAGTGGTCAAAGTGGATGCTTTTAAAGGTTCTTTCTAATTTTGTGTTGACATTACCACTGGTTCTTTTCCTTTTTTAGAAAATTTTGTTATGATCTTGAATTCTCCCATGAATGTAGGTATGAAATCTAAGGAACACCAGTCATCATCCAATAACTTTGTAACTTTATCAATATCCTTTTCTTTTTCTTTCTCTTGCACGAGGTCCAGTTGTGTAGTTGGTGTCAAATATTTCAAAGGATTTTCCTTGTCTTTCTTAGTGTGCAAAAAACTTTTTGGTTTAGGATCAACCTTGATTATATACACTTTTTTGTTGTAGACATACTTCATTTTACAATGAAGGGTTGAAGGCACTCCATTCATTGCATGAATCCAAGGTCCACCCAAGAGAATATTATACGAAAGACTATCGTGTATGACATGAATAGGAGTTTGTAATGTGGCCTTTCCAACTGTCATAGGTAATGTGATCACACCGAGCAGTTTTTTTTCCTACATTATCAAACCCATGAATAGATAAAGAGTTAGGTGGAATTTGGATTTTGTCTACTCCAATCTTGTCAAATAGTTTTATGTTACACACTTTAAGGGATGATCCGTTGTCTTGACAAGGGTTCTCTTTATCCCTATCTGATTATGTATAGCTATTATCATGAAAGCTTCATTATATTTTTGCACTTCCAAAGGAGGTAGTTCACTTTGGTGGAAAACAATGTCTACATTCATTCCTTGAATTAGGGCTGCTATGTCATTTGGGTTTGAACTAGGGGGAACCATAGCTTGTTGCAATGATTTTTAAAGCATAATATGATAACTAGGTGAGGCTTGAATAATATCCCATAAGGATATCTTAGCAGGAGTGTTTCTAAGTTGTTCAACAAGATCATACTCCTTTCCACTATGTAAAGCCAAATGAGGACCACTAGGCAAGATGGGTTGAGGTAATGGTAATGAAGTAGGAATGATTTGAAGTTTCCTATTGTTCCTTGTATTGTATGTGTGAGCAAAGGTATTGTAACTTGTCTGCTTCTAAACATTGTTACTATCAATTTTCCTTCTAAATTTCAAGATATCTCCTAGAGCTAATGGCTTCTTTTTAGGTAGCTCTAAGATAAGAATGGGTTTGGTTTGAACTTGAGGTTGATGTGAGGGTGGGTAGATGGTAAGAAGTGGCTTAGGAGATCGCTTTAATGGATATCTAATGTGTATAACCTCAAAAGAATTATCCTTATTTTCATAATCTCTTAGTGAAGGGGGTTCTAATGTCACTTCATCATCTTCATTTAAGGAAGCCACATTACTATTTTTTTTGAAAGATATGTGTTAATGTTATCATTTTCTTGAACTATGATATATTCCCTAGTAGGAGAGTTTTTAGGAGAGCAACAAACTAGATGTTCATGAAATTCAATGGTTGGTTCTTCTAAAATGACTTCATCACAAGTAGGGGAGTTATCAATAGTTAGATTCTCTTTCTTATCAATGATGGCATCTTCTTGTTTAACAATATTTTCCCAAGTAGGAGGGGTAGGAAAACAGAAACAAATAGGATTCTCGTGACTCTTATTGATTGGATCTTCTAACACCAAAATATCTTCTTCACAAATGTAAGGGATATTAGGAGAAGAAAAAACTTGATTGTCATGATTTTCCAATATTGTATTCTCTTTCACTAAGTTTCACACATGGGAGAGGGATGAATGAAGAAAAAGAAAAGAGGAGAAATGACTTCACATTCATAAGCTTGTAACAATAATTTCTTAGAGTATTCAACAAAATATGAAAATAGAACATGAAGTATAATAAAAAGAGACTTTTGTAAAGAAAACATGATGTAATAATTGCTCTACAAATCTAAAATGCAACTATTGTTTCAAATTTAAATGCCTAAATTAAATGGATAATTAGACCTGAATGCATAAATCAAAATATTAACTTTTTAGAATGAATTATTGGCTTACCAAGAGATTTAGGAAGTGTAGAAAACTGCAAAAAAGCTTAGAAAAAAAGGTTTTAAGAGGCCTTGAAAGACTCATTCACCCATGGGTGAATGGGTCTCTATTTAGGGTTTTTAATATTGAAAAATATAATTTCTGAGTTGTTTAATGTGTTCTCTGTTCTAGATCTTAGACTGTAACTTTTGTAATAGAATTTTCCATAATTTGATGTGTAAATGCAAGTGAAATTAATGACAAATGATTAACTAGATGACACTCTTTGAAAAGAAATTTTAATCCAATTTTCTGATTTGAGTGACTACAAGTATGCTATTATGTAAAAACTATACAAAATCAATCTAACATTATACATTTTTTGTTGATTTTTAAGATTTAAAATGAATACTAAATGCAAGTTTACAGCTAAAATGCAATGCAACTTTACGCCAAATCTAGAAACCCTAAATGCAATGAATTGGTTCCAATCCTAGATCTAGGGTTTCAATGCAGTCCAAATAAAAAATTAGAATGTTCAAATACTTGGGTTCACCAAACTAAAACATAGAAAAATGGGGTAGGGTTCAAAACATATAGGGTTTTATACTAAATTTCCAATGACTCACTAAACTTAGTATAAATAGAAAGGGAAAAATGGGGTGAATGAACCTACCCATTCTTCTATTTCATTTAGGAAATTAGATCCCTCAAGTTAAAATCCACTTTCAACTCTTAGGTGAGTGAATTCTTTGAGGAATCTTGCAATTTCCTTTTTGTGTGTGTGTGGACTAAACAACACTTTTGGGAGATGAAAATAAAATATCAAATCAATTCAAAACTAAAATGTAAGACCATATCTGAGTAGATTAAACATAGAGCTAACAGACATAGTTTATTTCATGTAAATCAGATGATTGGAGGACACTTAAAACTTATCTCAAAGATAGTTGCAAAGTGTCTTGAGATATAACTTTTTGATAGAAATGACTGAACAAGGGTTTTGGGAGAAAGATAAAAAAATATCAAATGCACTCATTCATGACATGTTAAAAATGGATTTTACAAATGAAACATAATACTAACAAAAATAGTTTATTGCATGCAAAGCAGATAAAGGAAAAATCTTGTGCACCTATTACAAAATGATATTTTTGGAAGCTGTCTGAGGACTAATTCAACCATAGGTGAATGGGTCTTTGTTCACTTTTCCAAAATTGATTTTTTGGTCCTCTGCTCTTGTGTTTGCACTTCCATATCCCCCAAGTTTCATAATTGAATAGTCGGAAATAAATTCAGGATCTGAGTTTGTGTGAGATGACAACAAAGGTGACAACAAATGTAACTTTGTAATTTTGAACTTTTGAGATATTCTTAGATTGTGAGTTGTAAATATATTTTAACAGTGGATTGCAATTTTAAAAACCTTTCCTTGAAACTGGAGATCCCAACCACACATTAACTCTGTCTTTGACATCAAATTTTGTTTTTTTCAGAAATCCCAGAATACAAACTGTGTGAGCTATCCTACATCTTGTAATTATAGATATGGATGTGTTCTACTGAGACTGATCTTAAGAAAACATAATGTGTGTGGATTCTCTTAAGATTGTGCTCAATATTCACAAATATAGGGCATAGTTACATCCGTGCTTCGGGTCAAATAAAATAAGGTGCAATCCTATATACATAAATGCAATTCAACATTAATAGACATTGCCCAATAGAAAAAAATAGTAGAGGAAATAAATAAAATAGATCTGTTGCTAGTAGGCATACCCAGATCAAGGATGTTGCGATTACTGGTTATGCACCTTTTTGGTTTTTTTGAATTTAAAATTTATTATGCACTTATTGTTCATAACTAGGGTTGTGGATTCAATTCACTCAAATACATACAAATCCAAATGTTCTATGTAGCATATGAGAGGTTATAAATAAAAAAAGTATTATGCCTTACTATACCATGCCAACCTCCTGGTTAAGGCAGTGTTTGATCATACTCGATGAGTCAAGGGAAACACTAGATATTCAATTGAAACACAAAAAAAAAAAAAAATAGTAGATATGTAAATAGCTAAGCTATGGAACCATCGATGCAAGTCCTTATGATTGTCTGGAAACTTTCTGCAAAATTCCTAAAGAATTAACAGCCTGTCCTCCTTTTCTTTCACTAGTCTCCCTCCATAATGATTGCGATATGTTACCTTTTAAAGACCAGATGGAGGTGTTTCCACTTCCTCCATTCGAGTCACATTTTCTAATATTAGCATCCATTACCCACATTGCACCAATTTTCTTTTAAACTGAAGTTTAGTTTTAATGCATTAAATCAAGATAACGGTTGTTGCAAGAAATTGTATTCAAATTGTGTTATTTTGTAATGTGTTGAATAAAAATCTATTTAAGTTTTCTATAAATATCTACAAATTCAAGTATTTAATTAACGTACTATTTATATTATGCTATGGTTTTTATTTATCCAAAATTTAATATACATATTGAATACTTTAATTTGGAGAAATGAAAAATTATAGGTTTTAATTTCTAATAACCAAATAAATAAAGAGTCTATAATTGTTTCCAAAGGAGGAGGTTGTGATAAAAAAAATTGGAAAAGAAGCTTGAGAGATTCTTGATGACACCAAATAGAGAATTGAGATTTCTATCTCTTCCTATGATCTAATCTAGTACAATTTGCAATGGCTTGATAAATAGTACACCAGGCAAATGAGTAATGTTTAGAACTAAATATTTTACCAAACTCTCTTAAACAAATGATGTTATAAAATCAAAGAGGATTAACACATCCATCTCAAGTCTAAAATGGACTCCAAATGACGTGCGAAGAGAGCCAACAATATCCCTTGTGAGGATTTTATTTATTAAATGGTCTATATAGAAGATGTTTTAAATCTTTCCACAAGGGATTAGAACTATGAACTCTAATCTTATAAATAATATATGTATGCGTAGATTCAATAAGAAAACTAGAAAGTTGCAAGTTCCTTATTGGATAGACAAAATTTATCCTTTCCTTTTAATCAAGTAAGAAAATCCTTGTTCCTTCTAGAAACAATATCTAGAATTATCTTTAGTCGATTCTTAAGAAACCTTAATCATAAAAAATACCACAAAAATGGATGTGAATATTGAAGATAAGAATGATGTGAATGCACCCCCAAGGTTTAGCTCAAGTGGTGTGGAGGCCTGCTCTAAGTGAATGGTAGCCTACCCACCCAAGTTCAAACCCCATTCACCCTACTAAAATGGAGTGGGGGGACCATGGAGGCTTGGGGGTTATAGGGACTCACCCTGTTGATTGCCATGTTCATGCGAATGGTGTTAAGGCCAAGCTAGTCCACATCATTGGGCTATCGATTTCTCCAGATATATATAAAAAAAGAGTAATGTGATTGCAAAACCCTTTATGAGCATGCTTCCCATAAGGAAAACCTTGAGAGAGGCAATGAGACAATTATATTTTCGAGATCTTTTGTCTTCAAAATATTGAATAATCCACTTAGAACATAACGCTAAACCATCTCATTGATGAAATTCAAGCCAATCCCTTTAAATTCATGAGGGAGATAACAAAACTTCCAACCCATATGATGAAAACATCTAGAATTTTTTAGAGGAAACCAAAAGAATTTCCTTGAGAAGATTTCAATATTTTGATAGGATTATTTAGGAGGGACACAAAAGGACTAGTACTCACAAGTAACTCAAAATATTTCAAGAACACTATAATTTCCCTACTAGAGGAAGATGATTGGTAATCTAGGAATCACTACTAGAGATAACAACCTTTTATATAGAGGATGGGTACTCTTGGCAAGATAGTTACCTATGGATATAAAAAATTCTCGTAATTAATCTAATTCCACCAAAAAGTACCAAAATAAGGAATTTTAGGGAAAATTATTACTTACAACATTGAGAGTTTTTGTAGTCAATGCTAGAGCCTTGTGCATTATAAACATATCTAGAAAATGGAATGATTTTTTGATGTTATTTTCATCCTCAAGAAGAATAAGAAAAAAATTATAAAAGAAATCACATTAACCACTTAAGTTGAGGAATCAAATTAATAAATTCCTCTTACCAAATTTTAGGAAATAAAAATGGCCAAAATTTATCAAATCCCTCAATAACAACCACATAAGAGCATGAGCTATAGGGAATCCTTGATGGATGGACCTAAAAAGGGTAAAGGTGTGCGATTTCTTGCATTTGATACTAAGGCAAGAAAGAGCATTAGAGAAGTGTGTGTGAACCAATTGAGTTAAATGGAAGGAAAATCCTGATCCTTAAAGCATGAAAATGATGGAAGATCACTTAATTTAGTTTTAGGATTTAGCAAGCCCAATTTTTGAACTAGAAATGGTCAAAGAGGAAAACATAAAAAGGGCACCACATGGAGGGAAAAACATGTATAAAAATAAAATAAATATGATATTAAAATAATAACATTACTAAGAAATTCATACACTCTATTAAAATCCAACCCAAAATTTACTTCATATATACCAATGGTATTGATTGTGGTAGTGGCCAATGTTAAGATCATAAAGACATAATTTATCACACATGTAATCTCCATTTTGCCAACTATTGAACTCATGGGCAGAGTACAATATTTATCACATCTCATCTCCATGATATTAACTTTTTTTGCATAAAACTTAAGTGATGATGGGCACTAAATAAAAAATATAGCTCAAAATGGATAATATTTGAATATCATTATAGGAATAAACATTAATAACTCCAAATGAATTATTGTCAATATTGAGAAGGGCCCATAAATATTTTTTAGTGAGGTCACATCTATGATCCATAAAATCTAGTTACAATCTAAGACAGAAGGTATCAATTCATCCTTGACCAACATTATGACTACTCGGAAAAATATCTCATTGCCCACATAGCTTGACATGAATAAGAAAAAGAAAATATTAATAACATTTTATAAGAAAAGGATATCTAGGATTGAAATCCTATGGGAAATACCTCTTAGTAAGCACTTTTTAGACAAATTTGTAAGACCTCAAAAAATGTAGGAGAGAAAATTTATTAACACAAGTCAAGTGGCATATCATCACTATCAAACTCATTAAGAGTGGCATAAAAATTTGAATCAAAAAAATTCTCCAAGAGGAATTCATGGATGGGGAGAATATCATGGATCTACTAGAGGAAGTAAGAGAAGAACAATATTGTGTGACTTGAAAGAAAATATTATTTGGCATGTCAAAAAGAACCAAAGTTTTTTGAGGCATTCTAGTGAACTTAGGCCTCTAGAAGATACTACATGCCTCTTGATTAGAAAGAACCACTAATTTCTCCTTTTCCTAAGGTTTTGAAACTATACTAGTGAGTATTCTTAAAGATTGATTACTACTTTTACCTAGATTTATTTATATGAGCTATACTATTAATAGTATTCTAATTATTTTCATGATTTGTAATTATGGTCTACACTTCTTTCTAAGGAAGGATATGCTCAACAAAAGGCCATGGAATTGATTTGATACATGGGAAGGGCCAAGGGACAATCTATGATCTTATGATTATGAAATTGACACTTGAAACAAATGCTTGACAAACTAAGATAAAGAACCTACTTAATATGAACCTCTTTCCCAACTTGAAAGTCAACTATTTCTTTCAAATCCTTAGAGAGGTGAACCTTGCCACAAACTCATTTTTTGAGGAAAAGCCTAGAAGAACTTGTTTTTATCAATATAATCAACTTTGTCGAGAGAGGCAATGATGGTGGTAAGAAAATTATACCTTGATAAAGGGAAACTTAGGAATTTCATCCAAACACATACATGAAGAACCCTTCCTTTAGATCCAATAAAATCTCAAGTATAGCATTGAAAGACAAAAAAATAGGACACTATGTTTAAGAATGTCTCCCCACATGGCTCTTCCTTGAAAACATAAAATAAGTTAAAAAATTCATACTAAGACTTTGAATAGCCTCAAGTACGACACAATATAAGGCTCAAGTCTTGTTGATAAACTTTCAAATCATTCTTTTAGGAAGAATCCCTAACAAAATATTCTATTAAAATAAAATGTACAAACTATATATAAGGATTGTCAAACTCTGGGATGGAAAGCACTACATTTAGAGGGTAGTCCTAAATTTCATACCTCATGGAACATGTCAGGGGAAAATTTTATGGAGTGCTTATTCACTACATCTATCTTTTAGAATAGCTAAACTATTAACAATGACAAAAATTAAACTAGGTTGATAAAGTTTGAGGCAATTAGGAATGATAAAGTAAAGCCCACATCCATGTCAAACTATTATTCCCTACAATAAAGTAAAGGAATGACATCAAGAGGATGTCAGTAAGACAAGGCAATACAAGGCTAATCTACTGAAAGCCTAATAGAACTTGTACACCTCCAACAAAACATTAATAATATTTTCTTTTTACTTTTCTCATTTCTTGTCTTCTAAAATAATAAACCTTTTCAATTTCTTCTAGCTTAATGACAAATTGTTATATCATCCATTTTACATCTTTCACTTTAAAAAATGATATACAAAATTATGTAAGAATAAACTTTCCAAACATTATTTATTAGCTCGAATATAAAAGAAAATTCACCTCTAAAATAAGAAACACCTTTTCACTAAGAAACACTTTTTCACCGACGAACCTTGATGAACATTTATTGTCCATCTGGGTTGATGTCAAATGATTTTGATAATCCTGGTTGAACATTCAATAATTATCTATGTGGATGTCAAAATTCATTTAGAAGAAATGTATACTAGTTTCAGAGGTACAAATGCAATGGAGTGCATATTGTGCAACGAAGACCTCTATATTATTATAGAGCAGGAGAGAAGTAAAATTGCATGAGAGACTGTATTTGAAGTAGAGGAAGAAGAAAACGAGGCCCAGAAAGGTTTAAGCTAGACGTCAGACCATGTGATGCTCATCTCACGAACATCATCATTTTTGACTCCCAAGGCTCTCCATACGGCTGGAGAAGCGTCGACGATATTGTTTGGGCAAAGGGGTTGGTAGTCATGAGTGCTATCACACCTTGAGAAAGAGTCGCACTCGTCCACCACCATGGCGCGCGCAGTTTGTCCATTGTTTGGATTAGTGATTCGTATGTAGTTGTCGCAGCGGCTGCCACCGGTGTACCAGCCTGTGGAGAGAGCAACGACCATTTCGCTGTCCTTGTGGTACTTTCCGTCGCACTCGGAGGGTCCTCCTCCGTCTTCACCATTGCCAAACCCATTCACAGTGATGGTGGCTGGAGTATCGTCTGTCACGCGGGGCGAGCATTTGTACTCTGGGTATTTAACCCCTGGCTTGCAACAATCCGAGTCGTGTTAATGATTGCACTTTTGAGAATTGCCTTTCAAATATCCGCTGGGTTTACATGATGCCAGGAATCGTGCACCATGAGGCCCACCGCATTCCGCTATGGTCATGGTCACCAGCAATCCAAACACTATTAACATCATCTTCATCTCCCCTGCAAATATTACCAGAAGCAAAAGCAAGTAGGGATGCCCAAACTTAATGTATCGTGTGAGAAACAGATTAAGTTATTATACTACTTATAGCAAGGACACGACATCTTAACTGGTAGATCTCCTCCGTGTTCACCGCGTAGTTTTAATTATCATTGATATTATTAGGATTATTTTGCTGTTCCATTGGACATTTATTGCTTGGAAGATCCGACCACTTGTAATTTTTATGGATATATTAGCATGACTACAACGATTTCAAATAATATGAAATGATTTTAAGGGATTGTACCGAAAGCGCCATTATAAATCATAGACGAGATAGTGAGCTGTTTTTTTTTATGGTTCTTCTTACATCAATTCAATCGCTGAGGGAAGAAGGGATGCTTGCTTGCAGCTATGGGTTCGTTTTCACGACATTTACTGGAGTGGTTATCACGTCATTTACTAGAGAGGAAATATAGTTATTAGCCGATAGGCTATTCTAGGTGGGAAATCCCACCGGAAAAGTATACTGTCTAATGCCGGATTAGACTATTCGGGTGGGATTTGTTTTTGGGTGGTCCCTCTCACCAAATCCCGGGTAGAAGGACGCTAGCAGCAGCGTGCGGTGCAGTTAGTGTTTTTAAACACTTCTTCAAGTACGTTGTATTTGTTTTTTTCCCGTATTGACTGTTTCATTTGCATATTTGTTGTCTAATGCTGAGATTCCACAATCCTGAGACCATGTCAGTATGTATAGCCATTCCTCCCATATTCACGTCACCAGGTATAGTTGGGAGCCCGTTCACACCTTTCTACACCACTCCTCCGGTCTCCGTGCGTAGCCTGGCATTTACAAAGTCACCAAATCTTTGTTGAGTTAATAAATGTCAACCGGCTTTAAGATGGCTTCCACAATCAGTGTTTTTGTGCGGCAAACAAGGAGTTGGGAGGCTAAACGGGGAAACCAGTCGATTTCTTGAATCTGGGTCATAGTCACTGCAAGAGACTCCAGAGGGTGGCATTTTGGACTATCAGCTGCTGCAAGCAATTTCTCTGCAATTACTGGCTCTTTATTCTGAGGTACGACACTTGCATGAAGTCTTGGAAAGCCCCCTTTTTACAAACTATTTCATGTAAATTCCGCAGTAATGGTAATTCATTATCTTTATAGACTGCTGGATGTGTTAGAGGTGGCCTTCAAAGGCTATAGGAGTAAGTCTGAGGTTTCTCCTCAGACATCTATGGTGGTTTCCCAAAGCTTAAATTGGAAGCCAGAGTTTTGCTTTAGCTGGCCTATCTCTGCCTTGTCGATGTGCTTTCTGTGGTTTTTGTTCTGGCAAGCACTGTTTTTCAGCATAAGCACAAACCACCTGGTTTTATTCTTTTCTCTCTAGTTCCCACACCCTTTTTTGTCAGAGTGTCTTGATTAAACTAACTTAAAGTTGACCCAGATTCCCATCGCTGCTGCAGCCTTGGTTTTTTCCTATTTTTAAATTAGGCCCATTAGTCTTATTGTTACTATTTGGATTTTGAATGCATAGTATATAGGTGTCAGGAAATGTGTAGATGAGAGAGGAATTAGAATGCATGGCAGCCAATGTGGAGTTTGATCATATGAGCACTGCTTCTTGCTCCTCTGTTACATTCAATTCTACCCATAGCTTTGTGAGTGATATAAGTTCTGTTAGTTTCAGTTGCCCTTTTGGGTATTCTTTCAATGGGGTGGGATATTACAGTGCTAGAAGCAGCATAAGCTGTGAAACTACCTACATCTCTGATTAATCTCTCTTACTTTTGGTTGTTGTAGATACAGGGATTATGACCCCATCTCCATCGTATTGTATTTGACAACTGCAAATGTGTTTTATGTTATGCCAAATAATGTTTCAGTTATGATTGATGATTTACATTTTATTCACAATTCTATTCCAGTAATGTTGACCTGCTTCTGTGAGAAACCTTCTAGAACTTCTTATACGAAATATAGAAAATATGATTCCTTCAAGCTAATCCAAAATATGGATATTAGCTTTTCCAATTCATGTTTATCCAATTGCTTTTGAATACACTATTGAGGTTGTCCATAAGATTATTCTTCATTATGAATCTATAAAATCTTTGAACTGTTTTGATGAACTTCAATTATTCTAATTTGATGTTTTCAAAATTTTGAGTGTATTATCACTGTTGGAAATTGAGCTGCTAATCATCTGTCTGGAACATTCAGGTATTTATACATTACTTACTCTTGTAATTTAATCAAAGGATCAAGATGTTGTTTGCATTTTAATCATTTGTTCTCATTCTCAAGGAATTTTAAAAATAGAAAGCTATATAAGTTTCTTGACCGAGAATCGAGGGTAGAGCCATATGCATTAAAGCAATAAATGCCATTACAAAAAAATACCAGTAAATCAGTGACAATTTGAATCAATTATGTAAGTGGCACACCAATAGTAAATATATTATCATCACCTTTGCAGAACTTGGACTTGCATCCAGTGCTGCATTTTCCCTACAGTCACACAAACAAAGCAAGATTATTTATTCAAGCAAGTGTAAGTTGTTCCTAAAACAATAATCAATGGGTGAGGGAGGACCGAATACACATGTGAAGGCGTAGCCATATGCAGACACAAGTGCAGTCAACAACAGTATATGAAGAAACTTCTCTACCAGTGCCGCCAATGTTATATATAGATTTCATGAGCTATAAGTTAGCCCCCAAAGACTTGTCTTTTTCCCGAAAACTTGGATTAACTAGCAATGTAGCGGTTGAGTTTTTTCTGTTTGCATGTAATTTTCCACTGTTTCCAATGTTTCCAAGGTTATTTTTTTATTGTTTTTATTTAAAGAGGTACATTTGTACGCAATACTATCTTGCCATATATGATCTATTCACTGCTTGGAAGCAACACATGTTTGAAAGTGTCTTAATCCACGTTTATTCTTGAATGACGGGTGCCTGAAGGCTGGAAAACTACCTGCTACTGCTTCCCACCTGTAAATTCATTTGTTTTGAATGAGTTTTCTGATTTTATATCAAATGTTATTTTGCGTGCGACATTTGGAAGCAGATGGAAAATACATGTTCCATTGACAGTTCTAGCTAATCCTGCTCATATTTGAAAGAGTCCTCAGTGTTTATTTTGTAAGTTCTTAATTGAATGGCCCCATATTTAAGGTCATTGAATTTTGTGTAAACATCTCTTCCTGAAAGTTAAATTAGTTTATGCCCTTTTTTCATTCGCTGCAACACCTATGGTCATTTTGCCTTTAGAACGCAAACTTTGTTGTTCTTAGAACGTTATACCCTTTTCTTGAATGAAATTCACCTCATTTGCATTCAACTATTGGGTTTGATAGAGATGGTTGGTTTAAACCATTTTGTTGAAAATAGCTATGATCAAAACACAAATATCAAATATTTTATTGAAGGAAGGATCAATATGAGCACTTTTGGTTCGCTCACACGTGGAAGTTTGATTAAGCATTTTTTTAGTGCATTTATGATGTGTTGTTTTTGTGAAAGAAGACTCTTACAGTCCATTTGATTAGTTTGTAAGGTATAGTTTGTGTGAAAGAAGATTGTTACTATCCATTTGGTTAGTTTGTAAGGTAAAATGAAGGGTGGTGGGTTATTAAACTACATATAATGACACATCTTTTTAAATTATTATCTAGATTTACATGAAGGGTGGTGGGTTATTAAATTACATATAATAACACATCTTTTTAAATTATTATCTAGATTTACATGATAAAAAAAACAATATATTTTATGATGTTTTCAATAACAAATAATTTTGTTTGTTAGATTTTAAATTCTAACAACTTCTATTAATAGTACATGATAACAACAAAGTTCAAACTTACACAAAGTATAATAAATTATGGGTTTGTTCCTTTAATCACTTTGACAATATTGACTAATTTGTAAGAACTAGGTAAAAAAATGTAATATTCACATATCAAGACTCTAATATATCTAAATCCTTATTAGAGAACAAATCTTGCTTACAATATTGTAGCTAACTATAGACCAAATCCTTATTAGAGAACAAATCGTGCTTACAATATTGTAGCTAACTATAGACTAGATGGTAACATTTGAAAGCAAATATAATATACCTCTACTACCAAACAAGAATAAGGAGTTCAACTATATTTGATAGTGAACAAAAATTGGAGGATGCCTCTAACAATATCAAGTCTCTTGAAGACAAATAAATTAGCATAGACATACAATATTAGTCTCCACTTGAATGTTATTGGAGTAGGTCCCTTAATACAAGATGAAAACCTTTTTCGATAAATTTCATGGGTTTTGATTATAAAGTGATGACATGATTTAACTAATTTCACATGTTGCAAATGAAGAAACTCTAAACAAATCTAAAATTAGGAAAAGGGACAAAAACTTATTTCACAAAAAATGTCACAATACTTGCTTCTTTAAATTGGATAGCTAGAACAATTTGATAGACAATTTTAGAAATCACTTTACAAAAGTATTAGGTGAGTAAATTTTTAGAAAATTTAGACATCATTTGTTAATATAAGCTTATAGTAATTGTGATATCAATAAATGGTCAAGCTTTTTAATCAAATCTCTCCACAAATACTAAATATTTTATTAGTCATGTCAAAAATTTAAATGAACTTTTAATTATGAACATTTATCAATTTATATTTAATGATTGATAGTTGTAATATTAATGACATAAATTATAATGCTATAATGTCTTTGAGTTAATATAATATCTCATTGACATACACAAATTCACTGCCAACAATTTACCAATTTATCGAGGAAAATTCACTGCCAACAATTCACCGTGGGAAAATTCACCACCATGACAAATTCACCGTCAAGTAAAAATCACTGCGGCGAAAAGTTAATGCGGTTAATTGTTGGCACTGAATTGTATTTGGTGGTGAATTTGTCATGGCGGTGAATTTTTCGTTGAACAAATGAGCATGATAAATTGATCTTGAACTAATTCATTATTCAGATAAGGCCAAACATTGAAGTAACAAAAGATGATGTACAACATTGTCACAGTGATGTTCGTTTCCCCTCTCTCCAAACAACCAAAAATTGACTTAAAGATAGTCCTAACACATAATACGTCGTTTCATCAGCAAGATGGATAGGTAGAGAAAAATGTGAAGGGGGGAAATCATGTAGGAAGATAGTGACAGGAAGAAATAAAAGAATAAAGATGAAAATGTTGAACATTACTTTTATGGGAGGCATCAAGTTCATCCAAACTGTTCAACCCTCATTTGGGTAGATACTTGAGGCGTACTAAATCCTCTGGCAGTTGTCATGCTATCTATCCCTTCAATTTAGGTGCCAAATAATTAAAAATAGTTTGATGTCTTGTCTGTATCATTTAGGTAGATACTTGAGGTGTATTAAATCCTCTAGCAACTTTCATTCATTTCGTGCCACATGGACTATGAATACACATGCTTTGCTTTAATTTCACGTCATAAAGAAGAGTGATTTTCCTATAAGCTTCTAGCCTATTTATATTGACTGATGCGGGGTTGAAAGTGAGAGGATTGAGTTTCAATGGCTTTGACAATGGAACGGGAAAAGGGATGGCTCCTGAGGCCATATAGGCTATGTATAAGATCGTCTGGGGTAATAGAATCGACGATTGCACCATAACTGCTGCCATAGAAATGGTCATTTGGATGACCTAGATAATTGGTTTTTTGGCTGTCTTAGAACCAATTTTATATTCAGTTAAAGTTTTGTGTTACAATTTTATGTGGTTAAGGTTTTAATTAGTTTTGGGTTGTTTTGCAGGCTCTAGTGAAATAGTTAGTGTTGACAATCTTATAATGGTTACAGAGGCTTTGCTTGTCATGTCTTTGAGGGTAAAAGAATCACTTCCTCTGGGTTTATGCATGGACTAAAAATGATTTTAAGGAGTTGTGGGTGGCATTGCTTAAGTTTAGAGTTTTTTTCTGTGATATGATTTTTAGGATTTGTGGATAGAGCTACTTAAGTTTACATTATGTGCTTTCTTTTTATAGCCATTAAGGCTAATTTTTAAGTTTAGAAGCTACTAAGTAGCCTAGTGCGTGTGGAGGTTTGGTTGGGTTTTCTCTTTTGTATTAGGAAGTAGGATGGTATAGTGAAAAATATTTAGTTGGGTTTTCTGCGATGGCTTGTAATGTTTCAGTGCAGTCTGATATATGTAGCATTTGATTTAGTTTTATGGGACTCCTCATGGAATAGGCATCGCCATGGAGAGTAATAGAACTTAGCATCATCAACTACTTTTTCTTTCAATGGTAGGGTTGTGAGGATACTTCTCATTGGCTCAATATTTAGAAGTAAGACTATTGAGATCTTAGAATATATAGATATTATATAGCTTAGTTAAGCATTAAGGACACTTTCGGTAACAGGGAAAGATTAAAGATATGAAGAGGGGAGATTACTGAGTTTTATCATTTTTAGCTATACTGATTTATGAATATGATAAAGAGATGTAGGGTTGTTCCTCCTTTCGTTAGTTGTAATCCTCACAAGTGTGAATAGCTTCAATTCCCTGTACTACAATTACCATGAGCGCATATACTTACAAGCATGGGTTAGCATTAGACCAAAAGCCTCATCTAAGGAAAATTTATGAACAAGCATGGAATAGCATTAGAACAGAAACCTCATCTAAGGCAACTTTATTATTTTTATCTTCTCGCATCCTATCATCAATTGACTTTTGCTATAAATAGTTAGTCTTAAGAAAAGCAATTTACATTTCCTTGCGATTTTTTTTCCTGCCCTTCTATATATTGCCAGGGTATATCCTTCTATCGATGTAACCATTGCACCTCGTTGGGGTGCAGGTGCTAGTATAGCTTATTATATGTCAGGGATAAAATGAGCGTGTATTTGTGGAGGTCAATCTTTTGTCTTGTCCCGTTAACTTTAAAGACAACAACCTTAAAAGAAGCCCACTTTGAATCTTTATGTTTTTGGAGGGTTCTACCTTAATGAATTTAATGAGGGCAACCTTATAGCTTAAGGGTCATTGGCGCATCTTTAGGAAATTGCATGCATTCAATTATTTATTAGCCAATAGGTTATTTAGTTTGAAGTTTCCATTGGGATTCTCGTCAACCCAGCCTTGAATTGGATTTTTCAGCATTGGAGATGTTCTAGCCGGTGGCGTCTTCACTGGTTTTTTTTTGGTGACGTGGAGCTTGCGAATTACATGGGTTGGTGGTGGTGGAGTTGGTGTCCTCAATACATGAAAGCTGAACTTACCATAAGTATTTGCTCGCGAGAATTTTTTTTCATTCTATCGTTGTTGTATGATGGGGATGAATGGAGTAAATGCAGGTAGACGAAGTAAATGCAATATTGAGTGTTGTAGTGTGCAAAAGTATACTTGGTTTAAGTTGTATTGTTGAAACAACCATTGCAGTGTTGGTTTCATAGTGTGAGCTCCTTTTAAAATCTGCATATACCTAACTTCAAACAAGGGTTAGTACCTACAAATCTCTCAAGAACACTCCTATGAAATACCTTGTGAATGCTTCTAAATGCAATGCATGACAAGAGAAAACCAAAAGAAAAGCATTATGAAAACAATAACAAGTTACCTATTCCATAGTGGCTTGGTGTCAAATGTGTCAATGACCCTTTCCCAATCCTTGTTCAAAGCTTAAAATGATTCAAATGCCAATATGATGAAGAGAAAGATTAGCTCTCAAACTAAGAGAGTAACCTTAAATAAAAGTTGTGGCTGGATTGATGAGGATTAAGGCCTTCTTTTATAGATTTTCTTGATGAGAGTTTGGCCAAATGGGTGAATGTGGGACTAAAAATCCACCAATGAGAAGAGGCCACTTGTCAAGTGGTGATAGACCAATGGATGTGCAAGATTTGGGAAGTGTTCCCATGAGAGGGAACTTCAAATTCAAATTTGTGCAATAAATTTTGAGAGGGGGACAAGAAAATGAGCAATAAATGCAATGTTGGAGGGACAAATCAACTTGTCATGCTTTTCAAACTTGAGGGCCATGTTGAGTGAAAATGAGGGTTTTAATAAATCAATAAATTGATTTATTTGTGCAATTGGCTAAATCTAGAGAATGCAAGTGGGTAAGATTAGTATTTAATCATGGTTAGATTAAATTAATGATAATTAGGTTAGTTTGACTTTTAGGACTTGGATATTTGATTTATTTAAATCAGAAAATGATGTAATATGATTTGGGATTTGATTAAATGGCCATTTGATTTATTAAAAGGTTGTTGATAATTTTTATTTGATTTTAAATAAATGACCTTAGGAGATGAGATTACCTAATGAATGGATGAAAATGAACCTAATTAATTGATGAATGGACCTAATGTGAAATCTAGTTTAGTTAATGAATGAACCTGATTGAATGCACAATGTTAATTTTGCATGTCTACATTTTCCCCCTCTTTGAATCAATGTACTTGTTGCGTTGGTTCAAAGAATAAACTTGCCGTGATCAAAATAAAAAAAATTCTGATTTTTCAGATGCCCCAATGGAAAGAAGTACACTGGTACATTGCCCCCTCGAGAGATCGAGCAAAAAGATTCGATTTGAGGTTCGATCTCATGATAAAGAGGTTCAAAATGGATGGTTATGTACGATGATGCAAATGAGATGATTTCAAGATGCTTAGAATAAAAAATCTATATTATCCTAAACAACTTAAATGATGATATGATATGAGATGGATGAGATTGACGATGTGATATGTTGTAATTATGCAATGGATGATTTATGAGATGCTTAGACTAACAAATATATATTATGATGATGATATGAATGCACGATGGATGCATGATGGATGAATTGGTGATGATGATTAACTATTCATACTATGATATTAGTCCAGAAAATGAAGAAATTAGATGATGACAAGAGGATCCAACAAGCCAACATTATGAGAGATGATGATAAGAAATGATGATAAGAAATGATGATGATAGATGGATGATTTTCTTATCAAGGATTGGGATTTTAAAAGGGGTCAATTACCTTATGTTTGATAACACACATAAGTACGATGCATCAAGGTATAAAGGACCAGGATGGCGTTGTACTTAGTGTGATGGAATTTGACTTGACAAATAGATAGGAGTATTCATGTTCACACCTGACATACGAAAACCTTGCTAGGATGCACTTTAGAAGTTTCAAACATCTCAGACCAAAACATGAAAAGGTATAACCAATCAATGCAATAGTCAACAAGTTGTCCAAAAAATCCTCTATACATATCTAACAAAGCAAGTATTCACCAAGCTATTTTACAAGAACGTCCAACAAGCACAACAGACAAAAGAATAATGATCATTGCCCCATTCCTATCTCTCTAAATCCTTCGTTTAGATATCATCAAGAGGTCCTTGGACTGAGCGCAATAATATAAGTCAAAAGAAAAAGATAAAGTACACAAACAAGTTGATGTTCTTTTATACCACTAACCAGAAGGGAATGTGTTTTTAAGGATAAGAACCGAAACTTATTGCCAAAAGATAATGCCCATTGTAGGAAGGATACATCCTAGGACATGTTAGTGGATGGCGGCACGTCATTTCGTTTATCCAAAATGTTCTTTCTGATAAATAATGCCCCTTGTAGGAAGGATTCATCCTATGACATGATGTTATCAGATGATTGATATGAGACTGTTTGGATGATGGACTATCAACACAAAGACTTGACCAACTTGTTTATGTATTGATTGAGACTTGAGACTTGACGCTTTTGAGTTTTGCTTTTAACTTGCTAGACTTGTTTCTAACTATTTCACCAAAGGTTGAGGATGACGATCAGTTTATTATGAATGGTGTTTATTGCGGGTGCAAGCGAGATGAGGTGGATGGGTTTTTTCAAATATTTGGATGTTTTTGGAGTTTTGCAATGTTTTTGAGGCTGTTTTTGGTATTTTTCAAGGTTTTACAAATGTTCTGATTTTTCAAGTTTTCATATGTTTTGGGGATTTTCTGAGATTTTGACCAAGATACTAACCTAAAGACCTATCCTAGGGGCCTTGGGGGTTGATCAATAGATTAGCCTTGCCTACGTTATACACACAGAGACCACGTAGTTCGACTGACGACTTGACCGATTTATAGATGAAGATATACATGATGAATTGTTAGTTTATTATGACAAACTCCTAAAGGACTGACCTAAATGTCTCGGGGGATGATCAAAGATCAACCTTTCCTATGTTCAAGCTCAGAGACGACATAGTTCAACAAGACGACCTTGCTTTTGGTTTTTTGAATGACTTTTTGACCTATTTTTGGATTTTGATATGTTTTGAATGTTTTTGGATTTTCTGATTTTGAGGACTTTAAGACCATACCTGAATCCGATCTGATGAGAATGTGCCCCAGTGTGATGCAATAGACTTCTCCGATAAAGGCAGGACAAACTGACCTTGAGGATGGGCCAAGTAGTACTAGGAGGGATCATGATACGAACATAGGACCAAGCTATGGTGTGGATATGAGTGGATGTGTGATGGATGGAGACCTGAATGTGATGGTGATGGATCGTGAAATGGATATATGATGCAGAATAAACCATAAAGATCTTGGTGGATGGAAAGTGCTTATTTACACAATGCGCCTGTTTGCCAGGTTTTCACCAAGGTACTTGCCCAAAGTGCCGCCAAAGTGGTTTTCACTAGAGGACGATTTTTTTGATCCTTTTTCTATTTTTTCTGGAATTTTGCTTTTTTGATTTTTTTTTGTTGTCACCAAGATGCCTGTTTGCCAGGTTTTAGCCGAAGTAACCATTTTTTAGGACTTTTTTCTGATTTTTTAAGATTTTTTGGTTTTATACCCTAGAAGAATTAGGCATAAAACTTTTTGAGATGGGAGCTATTTATTGGCTCTTGCAGAGGTTCCCCTTCGGGTATTGATAACTGATATGCCCCTGATTTGTAACTTGTTATGATGAAAGGCCCTAACCAATTGGGTTTGAATTTTCCTTTGCTACTGGGATTTGGGACATTCTTCTAATTTTTCTTTTAAGACCAATTCTCTGACTTGGAAAGTCTTGCTTCTAATCTTCTTGTTGTAGCTTCGTTTGAGTCTATTTTGATAGACTTGCAGATGATTCAAAGCATCTATTCGTCTCTCATCCAGTAGCTCCAACTCATTTAATCTTGACACCTGGTAGTCCTCATCAGTGATGAGATTTTGCAATGATATTCTAAGGGATGGGAGCTCGATCTCAATGGGGAGTACGACTTCTGATCCATAGACCAAGGAGAAGGGGGTGGCACTGGTGGGTGTGTGCATGCTAGTTCGATAAGCCTAGAGGACGTTATTAAGCTGCAGATGCCAGTCATGACCTGCATCATTAACTGTTTTCTTGAGGATTTTGAGGATGGTTTTGTTTGTGGCTTCTACTTGGCCATTGCCTTGGGGATAATACGGGGTGGAGAAGCGATGCTGGATTTTGAATTTCTCACACAAGTCGCAAACCTCCTGGTTCTTGAATGGTGTCCCATTATCTGAGATAATGGCTTGTGGGACACCGTAACGACATATGAGATAGTTCAGGATGAATTTTGAGATCTGCTTTCCAGTGATATATGTCATGGGTATGGCTTCCACCCACTTTGTGAAGTACTTAGTTACAGTTATGATGAATTTATGGCCATTGGATGAGGTGGGTGTGATTTTCCCAATGAGATCGAGTCCCCACTGCGAAAAGGGCCATGGTGTGATAATCGAGTGAAGCTCTTGAGCTGGAGCATGGATGAGGTCCCCATGCTACTGACATTGTAAACACCTTTTAGCATGATCATGTGATTCTCGCTCCATTGTGGGCCAATAATACCCCATCCTCAGCGGTTTCTTGGCTATGGTTATTCCACTCGAGTGTGAACCACATATACCATTGTGTACTTCGGTTAGAGCAGTTAATGCCTCCTCAACATTTAGGCAGCGTAGCAATGTACCCTCTATGCTTCTATGGTATAAGGTATCACCTAGGATGACAAATCTAGATGCCTTTTTGACAAAGGTTTGTTTTAGGTTTGATGGGAGGTTAGCGGGTATGACGCCTATGCAAAGATATGTGTAGATGTCATGGTACCAAGGATCACTAGGACCAATAATTTCACACACATATTCTGATTCAGGTACCTCGAATGTGGGGACAAGAAGCTGCTTGATCAGAAATTCATATTTTGGTACGTTGTGAGGGATGTCTAATAGGGACCCAATTGTAGCCATGGTGTCAGCTGCTCTGTTGTTGGTTCTTGGAATCTGCTCAAATGTTATGTCAATGAAGGATTCATTTAAAGTTTCCACCAATTTCTGGTATGGAGTGAGCTTGTCATCCTTAGTCTAATATTCATTATTGACCTAATTTATGATCAACTGAGAGTCTCCATACACCTTGAGAGCTATGATGTTCCATTGCACTGCTATCCTAAGGCCTATAGCCAAAGCCTCATATTTCGCAATGTTGTTAGTGCAAGGAAATGCCAATTTGGATGACTTCGGTATGTAGTCCCCTTGTGGAGTGATGAAGAAGACACCAGCTCCTGATCCATGTTGTGTATATGAACCATCAAAGTATAGTTTCCAATGGTCAGTTACATTGAGGTTAAAGATGGATTCATCTGGGAATTTTGAGGCAAGAGGGTTCTCAGAATAAATGGGTGCTTCTGCTAGTTGATCTGCAATAACCTGTCCCTTGATTGCTTTCCTCTCTACATACTCGATGCCATACTTTGATAGTATCATCACCCATTTTTCCATTCTGCCCGTGAGCATTGCCTTGGATAAGAGATACTTGAGGGGATCAATTTTTGCGCTGAGCTTTATCTTGCGTGCCAGCATATAATGTCTAAATTTTTGGGATGCAAACACTACTGCAAGGAAAGCTTTCTCGATAAATGAGTAATTTATTTCATGACCAACCATTGTCCTACTGATATAATAGATGGCCCTCTCCATTCTGTTTTCATCATGCTAAGCTAGGAGAGCTCCAAGGGCTGCTGTTGTTGCTGACACATATAAGATCAATGGCTTCTTTGGGATAGGTGGCATTAACACTGGAGGTGTCCGTAGATATTCCTTGATTTTGTTAAATGCCTCTTCACACTTTGTAGCCCATTTGTACACTACCCCCTTGTGGAGTAGGTGAAAGTATGGGTTTTGCTTGTCTTCCAGTTGTGCTATGAATCGTCGGATGGATTGAAGTCGGCCTTGGAGGATTCTCAATTATTTTAATGTCTTTGGTGCTAACATCTCGAGGATTGCTTTCACTTTTCCCAGATCCACCTTGATACCCCTCATGGACACTATGTATCCTAGCAGTTTACCTGATTGTATGCCAAAGACGCACTTCTTGGGATTTAGTCTAACTTTGTATTCCTCCAGCCTGTCAAAGATAGCACTTAGGGTTGCTATATGATCTTGTCTCTTTCTTGATTTAGCTAGAATGTCGTCGACATAGTCTTCAACTATTTTGTGGATCATGTCATGGAATATTAATGTCATGGCCCTTTGATAGGTTGCTCATGCATTCTTTAGGCTGAATGGCATCATGTTCCAGAAGTAAGTTCCCCATGGACAAGTGAAGGTTGTCTTATGTTGATCTTCTTTTGCTATCATGATCTAGTTGTATCCTAAAAATCCGTCCATTAGTGATAGAATCTCATCTCCTATTGTCATGTCTACTATCATGTCGATGTTGGGAAGCGGGAAATCATCCTTGGGACATGCCTTGTTCAAATCTGTAAAGTCCATATAGATTCTGATGGCTCCGTCAGGTTTTGAAACAGGTACCAAATTTGACACCCATTCTAGATAATCAATTGGTTGGATAAATCTTGCATCTAACAACTTTTTGAGCTCCATTTTGACTAACAAAGCAATTTGAGGATGCATTTTTGGGAGCTTTTGTCTGACAGGTTTTGCTTTTGGATACACTGCTAAATGATGAACCATAGTCTTTGGATCAAGTCTTAGCATGTCAGCATAAATCCATGCAAAGTTTATTTTCCTTTCTCTTAGGAATGTTGCTAGGAGTTCTTGTTCTTCTAATAATAGTGATTCTGCATAGAATGTGATATACGAGGTCTCCTCTATTCCTAGGTTGATTGGATTGCATTTTTCGGCCAAGACTGTTGACTTCTCTTGATGAATAGCTCTTAGGGGAAGATTGAATTCCCCGTTCTCAGGTGCCTCCGAGAGGTTTTCACCATTGGATACGTCCTTTCTTTCTACTATTTTCTTGTCAAAGAGTGCCACGGTGTGGTTTTCACTCAAAGACTTGGATATGATTCTTAGTTTCTCACTTTTATGACTGAAGGATTCAATCGTTTCCCCGTAATAGGCGTGTGTGTCCAACTCCATTATAAAGCCTGCTTTATGATCTCCATCTGGAATGTTATCTCTCAATCCCATGAATTCTGAGAGTGCTTCATCATTTTCGAATGTATCAAGAATTGGTCGTCCTCGTTGGTCATAGTCGATCAGTTGGGGGTACACTAAACAAATGTCATGATTTGGATGGTCTGCTTCAAAGGAGAGGGTGCTAATCATACATAGGGTGGTGTCCTCAAATAACCTAGGTAGATTGGATAATGTATCCTCGTCATCGCTACTAATATAGGGTTCAGTTATGAAATTATGTGTCCCTACCTGTGACTATTGGTGAATGTATTTGTACTAGTACTAGCTGAGGAGAAACATTAGTCGTTCTAATTGGGGGACTTCGGCCATGTATGGTTATACTTAGAGGGGTACATCTAAGGCCAAGATTTGTTATCGGTCGCATCTTTGGCATGATAGGTATTATGAGCCCATTGTCGTTTTGTCCAAGTCTTTGGTTTCTGTCGTAGCCCATTGCAAGCATCATGTGTAGGCCCTTGCTTCTTTTATCCATTGGTAAATTAGCTACCGGTCTTTCATCTTGATACAACATGTGAGATGGATCTGCTTCAATGACATCATGGCCAAGGTCTCCCTATCTTGTGAATTCAGGATAGTCTTCAAGAGACATTTGTGATGTGGAAGCATGATTCTCTTATGGACGACCCTGTGATCTAGGAGATTGTGGTAACTCTCCTACCACAAAAGCATTGTTAGGGAGCTTGTAGTTTCCACAACCATCATCCTAGATAATAAGCTTGATGTCGGAGATGGTTGGAATGGCGGGAGTGGTAGGTGTCTTTGTCACAGAAGTGAATGCGAAGGTGGCAGGATCGATGTATTGTGTGGATGGGCCCTCATCAGTTTTTGGGACTTGGGGGATTTTGTAATATTTGGCTTCAAGATTCTTGTAGTATGAGAAAGGTTCAGGATTTCCATGGACAGTAACCTCTTGTCTCTTATGTGTGAATTTCACACATTGGTGGAAGGTTGATGCTAAGGATTTCATCGCATGGATCCATGGGCATACCAGGAGGATATTATATGGTAAGTCAAGATACAAGACTTGGCAAGTAGTTTCCATTATGGTAGGCCCTACTTGAATAGGAAGTTTAATCGTGCCCTAAGACACTCTTTCTTGGTCATCATATGCTCTTATCGTGATGCCCTTTCCTTTGTCGATGGAATCTTCTGATATTTTCAACTGCTTGATGAGGCTAAGAGAACAAATGTTCAAACCTGCACCTCCATCCACTAGGACCCTTTTGATTTTTCTCTTATGTACTATGGCTTCCAAGTGAAGTGCATGGTTGTGAGATGGTTGGGTGGGGAAATCTTGGTCAGAAAATGTAAGGAGATTAGGCATTATGATATTTCTGACCATAGCTTGGAATTGTTCCACATCGAGATCTGTGAGGATGGTGGATGAGGATAATGCTTCCTCAAGGATCTTCTTATGGGATGATGATATTTTTAAAAACTCCATGATGGAGATGTGTGTTGGTGTTCTATTGAGTTGTTCTACAACATTGTAGCTATGTGAAACAACTTTAGATGAAGGGATTCTATTAGGTTGGGATGATCTTGCAATGGTGACTTTTCCGCCTCTTGTGGTGACTCCACAATCTTCAGCATGGGCGCCCTTGATGGTGATGACCATGCAGTCTTCATTTAGGGAGGCAACGATTGTTTCATACACGTGATTTACACTACCCTTCCCTTTATCATTTTTATTGCCTTTGTTGCCATGATTCGGCATCGGATTCGTGTAGATTTTAAGATCCTGATTTCCGTGGGTTGTTCTACGTTTATGATTTTCTTATCGATGAGATCTTGGATGATGTTTTTGAGTCTCATGCAATTGTTTTTGGTGTGACCTTTTATTTTGTGAAATTCACAAAGTTGATTCTCGTTGTACCAAGGGGGTTTGACATTGGGTTCTTGGTAATTTTCGAATGTAGGAGGTTGGATGAGTTTTTTGGCAATCAACTTTTTCATTATGTCCTCCAATGGTTCCCCCAAAATGGCGTATTTACATTTTGGATAAGTTTTGCATTGGGGTGGTCCTCTTTGGTCAGTGAGGTTATTGATGGTGGGATTATTGGGTTGGTATGTTGTGTGATGAGTGTTTTGGCGTTGTGGTTGGATTTGCGGTGCTGGTGTATTTTGGCGTGGACCACTAATGACCACCTTGGCATCGACGATGCCATCATTAGTGATGTTCTTTTTTCTCGCCCATGTACGTGGTTTATCATTGTAATTAGATGATGGGTGGTTGTTTTGCAGTTCGCGATATGACGTTGATTCGGCGGGTTGGGTCACAAGGGCTCTTTCGATGCTAAGCGCCTTTGAGATTAATTGCTCATATGTGGTGATTCCATGAACTTTGAGATGAAATGACAGGTGGTTTTCAAGGTTGGCTATGATCGTCCATACTTGTTGTTATTCTAGCATGGTCCACTTGCTCCGATTGACCTTGGATCACCATCGTTGAAGGAATGAAGCAAAAGATTCATTCTTTCCTTGTTTTAGAGCGTATAATTCTTCGAGACTGACATCCATTGTGATGTTACATGCGTAGTTCCTGATGAATTCATCTCTGATTTCTTGGAATGTTCTAATGCCTGAAGGTAAGCGGAAAAACCATTCTATAGCGGGACCTGCCAAGCTCCTAGGGAATAGCTGCATCAGATAAGTATCATCATATGTGACTTCCATACAATGAACCTGGAATTCCCTGATGTGATCTTCAGGGTTTCCCATCCCTTGATACTTGTCAAATTTGGGGATTTCAAATCCCTTGGGGAATGGTTTCATGTCTAGGCTCCTATCAAATGGATAGGGACACAAGTTGCTTTGCGTTTTGGTTGTCTGCCCTGATTGAAGGTCAAGCACTTGTTGCGAGAGCAACCTGAGTTGTGTCGTCACATCATTATGGGGATCAGGGGGTGGGATGAAAGTGTTTTGGGGTGTTTGAATTGTTGGTTGGATGGATGGGTTGGTTGGTGTGTTGTTTGATGGTATCTGCATGTTTTGTTGAGCGAAGTAGGCTTCTACTTGTTTTTGTATGAACGATGCCTGTTGCTGATCTTGTTGTTGTTGCGCTAGGATTTGTGCTTGTTGTTGCACTTGTTGCTACTCCAACAATGCTTGTTGTTGTGTTTGTTGTTGGGCTACCAATTCTGCTGCTTCTTGTTGCTCTTTGTATTTCTTTAATGCTTGTTGATATGCTTGCAATTGTGCTTCTTGTGCAAGAAGTTGTGCTTGTGCTTGTGCTTGTTCTGGTTGATATTGAGATTGCGCTTGAGCTTGGGATTGCGCTTGTGCTGCTTGCATTTGTGTGGCTTGTTGTTGCAATAAAAGTTGTTCTTGAGTGACTCTTTGTGCTTGCAATGCTTGTGCAGCTTGAGCAGATTGTTGTTGTTGCTGTTGCAATAAAGCTTGGGCTTGTTGTGCTTGTTGGGCTTGTAATGTGGTGTGTGCAGCTTTGGCAACTTGCGCAGCTTGAGTGGCTTGTTGCATGACTTTTTGTTTTTGCACTTGTTGGTATCCTCTTTGAAAAGCGGCTTGTAATGCTATGTCAAATTGGTTTGATGTGGTGAACATTGGTGGTGGTGGAGGTGGTGGTGGATTTGGAATGGTGGTAGATGATGATGTTGTGTTGATATATTGCATGTTGGATAATGGTATTAATGTGATTGGTCCTTGTGAGACCATGCTTTGTGATGTTAAGGGTGTGTTTGATGGTGTTTTCATTGCTGGTGTATTTATCATTTGTTGTTGCGATATCAATGATAAATTTTGACTGTTTGGTGTGATGCTTTGATTGATGGTTTGGATAGCAGTTTGATTGATACTTAGTAGGGGAGGCAACCCCAAACCAAGGAGTGGTGTGGATGATAATGGCAATGGTGGGATAGGTGGAAATGTACGGAGTGTTATTGTTGCGTGGTATCGAATATGGCCCCTGGTCCGAACATATCTCCCTCTTCTTGTGAGTTTGTGAGAAGAGGTGTTTATGGTGCTCCGTGGAAAAATGTTGATGATGGGTCATAGTGTAAGGTGAGAGGAACATTTTTGTGCAATGGATTTTGGGGGATGTTTTGTTCCAATGTGGTGTTTGCGTCCAAGTTTTGATTACTAACAAGGGGATGTGATTCAAGAGCATTGAGAAGTGTGTTTCCCTTGTTAACATTGGGTTGGGTTGGAGCAAATGATGTTGGGATTTGTGGGATATTTTGTGTGACCTTTTGAGATGGGGGTGTAGATGAAATGGGGATGGTGGATGAGATTGGTGGAAAAGATGTTTCTACTATAGTGCTCACATCAAAATCCGAAGGCAACTTGGCCCCTTGTTTTGCTAGTTCAAACATGTACAACGAAGGGTTAAGTCTCATCATGATGTTGATGATTCTATGGTTGTTCGGATTTTGGAGCATTTCTGTCATTTCTTCGCAAGACATTCCAAAAGTGAGATCCTCTCCTTGGGTTTCCTCTTGTGGGTTTTGTGATGATGTTGGAAGGTTAATTGTGAGATTTCCAGACCCAATAGGATTCATTTTAGGAGTGGTTTGACTAAGATCACTTGAAGCGGGTGTTTCTTTGTTGGCTTCCATACTCTTCTTGTATTGAGATATAGTTAAAACCATAAAACAGGGATCAATCTTTGAGAATATGGGAGATGAATCTCTTGATTCTTTGGATTAATCTCTATTTTATGTCCCAAAGTGAAAGTTCTAGGATGCTTTTTGGGGATCAAAGGTGATGATATGATGATGAATGATATGAATGTTTTTGCTTTTGATAAATCTTGAATGAGACACTAGGCTTTAGGACTTGGATTTGATTGGA
Source organism: Sequoia sempervirens (assembly GCA_007258455.2). NCBI lineage: Eukaryota > Viridiplantae > Streptophyta > Pinopsida > Cupressales > Cupressaceae > Sequoia > Sequoia sempervirens. Next base: position 503,570,641 of record VDFB02000015.1, read on the forward strand.
TTTCGGATTTCGGATTTTTTCCTTGACTTTGATTTGGACTTTGTTTTGATTTTGAAGAAACGAACCCTAAGATGTTTGATAATGATCTAAGGGATGGATTTGTCAAAGGATGACTATTTGAATATGTGTGAGGAGAAGGATGCATCTACCCACACCTATTCAAACAAGATGATAGCTTTTGCTAAGTATATGGAGAAGGATTCATCTACATATACTAAGCTAGGCAAGATGATTTGGATAACTTTGACTAAGGATATGCAAAATGATGCATTTACACATTCCTAGCCAAAGGTGATTTTGGTAATGTTCTCAAGGATAGAGTTTCAATGTTTTGGATGATTTTTGATTTCACCACAAATCCTAGTATTAAGGATGATTTCAAGATTTTCCAAAAGATGATTTGTGAGATGGATTTGATGTTTTGAAAGATGGATGAAAGAGGCTTCATTTGTTTTGATCCTTAGGTGAACCTAAAAAGACACTTTGTTTTCCTAGACCTAGGTATTGAAGAGCATGCAAATGTTTCCTAAAGACCTTTGTAACCAAGAAATGATTTCATTTGAACATTCATTTTCAGATTTCCAATGATTCTTGCTTAGGGATTTGTGAGTCTCCAATCACACATGAAAATTCATTTTGCTTAGCTTTGCTTAATGGCTTTATTTTACCAAAAATAACTTTCTTTGATTAAGTTTTCAAACTAAGATGTCCAATGTCTTAATTTCTTCAAACTCCAAAAGATATGTTATGTGGAAATTTAATGAACTTAAGGCAAGGGTTTCCTATTGTTTACTTAAGGAGACAAATTGAGATATAATCCAATGTTTAGAAACCTCTAAGGATGTGAATCCCAAGGGAAAGCAATAACATATGGATTTAGTCAAATGCATTTGTCTCCAAAAGGGTTTGAAATTTGAATGATATTGTTAACTGTTTGTTTGCAAATGTTTTTGAATACAACAATGTGTTTTCAAGCAATGTAACACCCTAGCTCAATTGGTACGTTTTTCTTAGTGGGCTTGCCTCATGCCCTTCGTAGTAGAAGAGATGATTTTACATGCAACCAAGGATAAAATATAAAGGAATGTTAAGAATGAAGTCTTAACCTCTATATTTCAACCAAGATTGGACATGGCAAGTAACTTCTTGGAATCTAAGTTCCAATGCACCACTTTGATAAACTCATTTGGATGGACTGGTTGGCTGCTACAAACAAGATTCTTAATGACACAACATCAGGGACATGGCACCTTGCAAGTGTCCAACAAGCCACTAAAGGCTTTAATCAATCCTACTAGGGGCTCTTATACGTTTTATGGTAGTACCCCATTCTGAAAGACACTGTATGGCTAAGGCCTACATACCATGAGGACTTGACAGTTTAGTCTTATCCATTTTTATACCAGACCAAATGAAAAATAGTTGGAGTCACCTTCAAGTTCTCCTTTCGGATGTGTCTCTTAGGTAGGCCCCTCTAAAGGTAAACAATAGTGAGCAAGAACATCCGTAGTCCGATCGATCTTTATTTAGAAACAAAGAGAGAACACATGCGATATACCTAACTCACACTCACAAAGTGTTTTGTTCAATTTTTAAAACCCAAATCGAAGTGTGTATGGGCAATTATTTACACAACTTAATGTCACCAAAAGTCTTTTGATTCTCAAGATCATCGTGAGGCGCGAGAGAATCACATACGTCTTTTGGTGATATTACTTTGTGTAAATAATTACAAAACAATGAAAGAACACATTCATTTTATCCTTCAAAGCAATGGTTTGATTTGTTTTAAGCACCAAAGGAAAGATGAAGATTGCTTGTGCAATTTTAGCCCAAATTGAAATCTAGTAAATATCTAAGCTTTAATTTTAACCCTTTGCAAATGAAAAAAATCAAAGTGTTCTTCTTAGACCCAAACAAAAGTTAGTGTCCTAAAAAATGAAAGATAACAATTTTGTGAAGAAGTGTTAAACAAACACTTAAAGCATTTAAAAACACTTTGATTTTTCAAAAGATCCTCCTTCTTTCATTTTCCTTCACTAGCCTTGTCTTCCTCGCTTTCCTTCGTTTGTACCTTGTGTCTCATTTTCCAATGTTTTATTTTGACGTCAACTTTCACCTTTACCTATAAACATCATCATGACAAGTAAGATTCATCAATAATGTTTCAAGTATAATGAATTTCCAAACTTTGTTAAATAAGAAAAAATATTCTCAGAAACAAGTGATAAAAAGGAGAATGGTTCAATTGGTTAAAAATAACTCATAAAGCATTTTAATCCATATTCAACTTATAGTTAAACAAACTCAAGGCTTCTTTTATGCTTTGCTTGTTTCAATAAAATATTGTTTTTCTAGAGAAAATCTATGTTACTCATAATAAATCTTATAAACCAAGATAGCCGAGCTACACACTTCCATGCATTCACACTGTCACTCTTACAAAGGACATGGTATCCAAAAAAAATGGAAAAGAACATCAAAGAATCACGCCTTCTGTGATTGAACCATCCTTTGGTATTGATAGAATTATCTACTGCTTTTACATAAGATCAAACAAGTCTAAATGAGAACTATGAGAAAATAATTTGACTCATTTCTAAATCATTAACTGCAGTGGGTATATCACATAAAAATAGATAGGACAGGTATTTTCATTGGAAAGAGATATGTAAAAATAGATATGTTAGAGACGCAATTAATTGACTATTGATTTTGAAACCACAGTAACCATTAGAAAAAGATCAAATTGGAGTCTCGGTAGCTTTTGGAGTGAAGGACGTAACTGAAGGTCAAAGTACTTGGGTAGATTTTTTTTTGTTTTACACATACAACCAATGTTGCAAATGTGCAGGGATAGATTTGATTAGGTAACCCATTAATCAAATACATCACTCACAGTATTTCGACAGGCTCAATAAAAGATGAGGAATGTTCTAAGTGAATGCTATTGGCAGGTGTAAGGCCGATTTTCTTTTGTAGCGAATGCTCTTGACAGAAATAGAATTGTACTCCCTGGTTTAATTTGGCAGAATGTCAATGAGAAGCCTTAATTTCTCTTACCCTGCTCATGTTCAAAGGTCAAATAGATCAATCACGAGATGACAGAAAGGTTAAACATATGAACTAACAACTAGGACTTAGTTCAATCAAAACCTGCCAATAGGATTAACAGGGATGCGCAAAAAGAGAATGGCAGTTTTAATCAAACTTTTAAAAGTCTGCTCACAAATATACATATAGGGGCGCACAAAGTCTTGAAAGTTACTTGAGCAAGAAGTAAAATAATTTGGTGGAAGCACTCCTTTATGGCATTAGATGATTATGGAGGTAAATGCGGGCTTCTTGCAACTTTTGAAAATAAACAAAAGGATACTTACAGCCTTTGATTATTCTGCCAGATACATTGATAGCTACCAAGCCGCCCAACAATTAATATGATAATGATTTAAGAGGAGCATTTATCCTTGAGTCGTGATAGGCTTGACTCTTATGCCAAATATTAATGAAATGCAGAGAGCTAGTAGCTGCTTGTTAGATGGAGCATACATTTACTGATTTCAAATAATATTTTAATGAGCAAATATAGATGGTAATGATTGGCGAACATATCTTACACCTTCTGTATCATCAACTTTACTACGCTATGCAAACAAGTTTAACTTAGCATTTAGTTTGTCGATGAATATTTGGAAAGATATGGGATAACAACTTCCACCTGTACAGGCATCTACTTTAGAACAATCATCAGAACATTTACACCCACTCGAGTTTAGAACAACATCTACATTTATTAAAGGCATACAAAGACTTAAGCACTGAGATAAAGAAAATTATGACATATTCTTTAAAATGCGTAAACACAGGGGGAAATCCGTTATTGAATGCTTTCTGATTCTTCACTTCTTCAGCTACGATCAGAGATGAAGCAAGGTAACCCCACATAAATTGCAAGTAGCCTTCACATGCACAGTCAGGTCTCGAAATATGAATTTTTAGAAGCACAAAATATCAAATGTTTTTAATCTTTCATTGAATGTACGTTATGGAAATAGGATATCATGTTGAAATAGATGCAGAACATGCCTTACATTAATGTCATATAATACATAACTGAAGCTTATTAAAGCATAAAGTCAAGCTGATATGAAATAATAACCCCAAAATGAGATAACATGAAAACAAGGCTTGTTGTTTTTTTTTTTTTAACAAAGCTTGCCCTCCTTCTAGCGCCATATGTGAGCTCCTTTTAAAATCTGCACATACCTAAATTCAAGCAAGGGTTAGTACCTACAAATCTCTCAAGAAGACTCCTATGAAATACCTTGCGAATGCTTCTAAATGCAATGCATGACAAGAGAAAACCAAAAGAAAAGCATTATGAAAACAATAACAAGTTACCTATTCCATAGTGGATTGGTGTCAAATGTGTCAATGACCCTTTCCCAATCCGTGTTCAAAGCTTAAAATGATTCAAATGCCAATATGATGAAGAGCAACATTAGTTCTCAAACCAAGAGAGTAACCTTGCATAAAAGTTGTGGATGGATTGATGAGGATTAAGGTCTTCTTTTATAGATTTTCTTGATGATAGTTTGGCCATTAAATGGTTCAATGTGGGACTAAAGATCCACCAATGAGAAGAGGACACTTGTCAATTGGTGATAGGCCAATGGATGTGCAAGATTTGGGAAGTGTGCCCATGAGAGGGAACTTCAAATTCAAATTTTTGCAATAAATTTTGAGAGGGGGACAAGAAAATGAGCAATAAATGCAATGTTGGAGGGACAAATCAACTTGTCATGCTTTTCAAACTTGAGGGACATGTTGAGTGAAAATGAGGGTTTTAATAAATCAATAAATTGATTTATTTGTGCAAGTGGCTAAATCTAGAGAATGCAAGTGGGTAAGATTAGTATTTAATCATGGTTAGATTAAATTAATGATGATTAGGTTAGTTTGACTTTTAGGACTTGGATATTTGATTTATTTAAATCAGAAAATGATGTAATATGATTTGGGATTTGATTAAATGGCCATTTGATTTATTAAAAGGTTGATGATAATTTTTATTTGATTTTAAATAAATGACCTTAGGAGATGAGATTACCTAATGAATGGATGAAAGTGAACCTGATTAATTGATGAATGGACCTAATGTGAAATCTAGTTTAGTTAATGAATGAACCTGATCGAATGCACAATGTTAATTTTGCATGTCTACACATAGTAGATTGGAGGATTTTAAAACTATTGTTCTCCTTAATCTATAAGTTGTTTTACACGGGTGTTTAGCATAAATGATTTATTGATTATTTATGTTAAAAATGATGTTCTCTGGAATGTGTAAGTCATTTTACATGGGTGTAGCAGTGTGGGAAAGTAAAGTTTTAAATGTGCGAGAAAATATATTGATTAAGTTGCATTTTCGAAATAACCATTGTGGTGTTGGTTTGATAGCAAACTATTCTAAAAATCATCGGCTTTGGTTTCATGGTTCATTTGATAGGAGACTATTGTAAAAATTGAAGGCTTCGACTCCATTTTATAGGAGATTGAAGGGTTTTAAAACTGTTGTTCTACGCAATCTGTAAGTTGTTTTACATGGGTGTTTTGCATAAATGATTTATTTATTGTTTATGTTAAAATTATTGTTGTCTGAAATCTATAAGTTGTTTTACATGCATGTTTTGTGTTATGGTTTTGTACACTTAAATCTTCTTTCTTTGCTCAAAAAATATGGTTAGGATTAGTAATTTTTTTCGTCCCTCGTTTATTGCTTGTTGATATGTCTGTGCATCTTTTTCCTTTATTTGGTAAAAAAATATGGTTAGGGTTAGTACTTTTATCGCCCTGTGTTTGTTGTTTTGGTTATCTCTATGCATCTTTTCCATTACAACCATTAACATAGGACCAGTTGCAGATTAACATAGGAGTGATTGCATAAATATATGGCCTTATACTCGTTACCATAGGAGCAATTGTAGTTAAATTTTGTTTCTTTGGTAAAAAATATTGTTAGGGTTAGTGATTTTATCACCCTCCATTTATTATTTTAGTTATCTCTATGTATCTTTTCCATTACACCCATTAAGATAGGACCAATTGCAGATTAACATAGGAGTGATTGCATATGTATATATATGCAGAGGGTTAGTATGAAAGCAGAAACATGTTGGAGATAAAATTAGTTTGGTGGGTGTTAAGTGTTATTCTTTGTAATATCTCTTTTATCTATTCAATTTATTTTTTTGAAGTTTCCAATGAGATTTTCTGTCAACTGAGTCATGAATAGGTTTTTTCATGTAATAGCTCTTTTACGATTTCTCTATTTGTCTAGAATATTTAGTGCCAGGCAATGTAGCTCAAATTTTTTATTGGGTGTGTGGCATTATAGGAATTTTGTACAGGTTATTGCTACTCGTTTAACTATAATTCTTGCTATGGTAATGGCTACAACGTCAAAGATACACAAAGATAACCACAAAAAATAAACAAAAGATTCACAGAGATAACTAAAACAGTAAACAAAGGGCGAAAAAACAATTTCTCCTATGTTAATCTACAATTGCTCTTGTATGAATATGTTTGGTGTGGGTTTTCAATCATCTATGATTTACATATGATTCTTAAGTGTTTTTCTAATAGTTGTTTTACAATTTTCCAATTTTATCTATAATATTTAGTGGGAAATTATGTAGCTTGAATTTTGAATTAAGAAGCAAACTGTTACATAGAATTTGTTGTTACACCTTATCTAGATACTGATAGAATTTTTTAATCTGCAATTAATCTTGTATGAATATGTTTGGTGTGGGTTTTCGATCATTTGTGATTTACGTATGATTTTTAAGTATTTTTCTAATAGTTGTTTTAAAATTTTCCTTTTCTCTCTATAATATTTAGTGGGAAACTATGTAGCTTGAATTTTGAATTGAGAAGCCAACTATTACATAGAATTTGTTGTTACACCTTGTCTAGATAGTGATAGAATTTGAGGTAAGTAGGAATATGCTACAAACTCAAATCTATACATACATTTGACTTGAATTGGGTTCTTTACTTTGAATATTCTTTGTAAGTAATTTCACATACATAGATGTCCATATCTAAACCTTTTGGGTGGAGGGAAATTGCAAAAGACCTATTAGGAAAACATTTAACAATCACAGGAAAATGACAGATACTGGAAAACCCACATTAAATAGAACTTTAAAATATGGAGAATAGAACAGGAAAACTACGATAATGAATAGTTTGGTATGGGGAACTAGAAAAAAGAATATCATGAAGAACAGTTTGGTATGGAGAGGTTCAAATAGTTGAGAAAAAAAGAATATCATAAAACATATTGGTACAAGACCAAAAACGAAATTGGAAAAAGAGCTATTAGAAAAATACTTAAGAATCACAACTGCCTTGTCAATTCAAAATTTGAGCTACATTATTCCCCACTAAATATTATAGAAAAAATAAGGAAATTGTAAAACAACTATTGGGAACAAAAAAAAAGAATATCATAAAGAACAGTTTGTTGTGCAAAAATTGAAAAAGATGAGGAAGAAAGAATATAATGAAACATATTGATATAAGACACTGCCATCCCAAGTAATTAGCAAGCTTGACCGCTTACATAAACATACCTGGGCAGTTTGTTCTAGGGAGCTTCAAGCAAATAAAATAATAATAATATCATGAAACATATTGATACAAGATTCAAGCTATGTTCTTTGTTAATAAATATTGAAGACAAATAGAGAAATTGTATAAAACGTGTTAGAATAACAATTATTTGCTACAAGTTGTTTTACATGGGTATTTTGTATAATTGATTTGTGTACAGTATTTAATGCCAAGCAATGTAGCTTGAATTTACAATTAAGCCTGTGGCGCTATATGCATTTTCTAGAGATTGTTGCATCATATAATTGTTGTCATAGCCTAAAGAAAATAGGTATCGTGATAAAGAACTGGGTTTAAATAATTGTTTTTCCAGGCTGAAAAGATATGTGTATAAGTGTGGAGGGAAAAATAGTTTGGTGGGTTTTAAGTGTTATTCTAATAATTCTTTTATATATTAAACTGTATACTTTTAATTTGAGAAAAAAGGAATATCATGAAACATATTGGTGTAAGAGAACAAGCAAAATTGGAAAAGAGCTATTAGGAAAACACTTAATAATCATAGGAAAATGACAAATGTTCTAGAACCCACATTAAATAGAAATTTAAAATTTGGAGAATAGGGAAGGCAAACTATGATAATGAACAATTTGTTATGGGGAATTGGAAAAAAAATATGACGAAGAAGTGTTCATTGTGGGGAAGTTGAAATAGATTAGGAACAAAGAATATAATGACACATATTGATATAAAACATTGTCATCCCATGTAATTACCAAGCTCCACCCTTTACATAAACAAACCTAGGTAGTTTGTTTCAGGGAGCTTCAAGCAGATCAGAAAAAAAAGAATATTATGACACATATTGATACAAGATTCGAGCTATGTTCTTTGTTAATAAATATTGAAGAGAAATAGAGAAATTGTATATGAGGTGTTAGAATTACAATTATTTGCTACAAGTCATTTTGCATGGGTATGTTGCATAAATGATTTCTCTATAATATTTAATGTCAAGTAATGTAGCTCAAATTTACAATTAAGCTTGTGTCGCTATACACATTTTTTAGAGATTTTTGCATCATATAATTGTTGTCATGGCCTAGAGAAAATAGGTATGTTGATAAAGAACTAGGTTTAAATAATTGATTTGGAAACTTGAAAAGATATCTGTATAAGCATGGAGAAAAAAATAGTTTTATGGCTTTTAAGTGTTATTCTAATAGCTCTTTTATCTGTTTGGCTTTATATTTTTAGCTGATAGGCTATTTGTTTGATGTTTCCACTGGGATTTTATCAGCTCAACCGTGAATAGGATTTGTCGTCTCATAGCTCTTTTACAATTTCTCTGTTTGTTTATAATATTTACTGGTAGGCAATGTAGCTCAAATTTATGTCTATATATATGTATTGAATTCCCCATTTGAAACTGAATACATTCAAAAAGCACTGAAAATAGTGTAGCTTGTATTGGCTTGTTGCTGCCATCTTGATTGCCATTGTCTAGCATGCAAGCAATCATTTCCCATTCCGCTTTAGTGTTCGAAGGTGGCAAGGAGCCCCCCTGTGGTGTATATATTTTAATAAGCTCTGAAGTTAAAAACATGTTGTTGGTTTGCATAACTTTTTCACTTTGCTTGCCCTTCACTTTGCACGCTGTGCAGATCCCACATGGAGTTGATACTATGCATCTTTTGCATTGTAACCATAAACACAGGAGCATTTGTAGATTAATAACTCTTCCCCTTCAAATTTATGAAGACAACAAATGTTCAGATTGGATTTTCCCTCAATTGATTGGCTGAGAAGGCTACGAATTCAAACCTTTTGTTCCCTATAGTAATGCCTTGGTTTGGAGTGGACAATATCCTATAGGAAACAAAAGGTTTGAATTCATACCCTTCTTAACTAGACAATTGATGGGAAATTCAATCTCAATGTTTGCTCTCTTCATAAATTTCAAGGGGATGAGTTACATAGTGACGAAAAAGCATGGTATACACATCTATTTAGATATAGCAGTTTGTATATAAATAGGTGTATACATATGTACATATGGATATATATATTTAGTTATATGCGTGTTTTTAATTGTGGAGACAAAGGGGAGATTCAATGCATATATGTACTTAATCATTTCTAGTCTTATTGTTGTAGAGCCTATTGTTTTGTTAAGAAAGGGTGAAAGGACCAGCTAGCAACATATACAAATATTTGTGTATAGCTATATGTAGAAATATAGTAAAATAATAAAAAACTACATGGATACATATATAAGCAAGCTCAAAGATAAATAGATACATATAGGGGTATTTCGATATGCATTTATCATTTTTATTCTTGTTGGTGTATCCCCTAGTGTTTTGATAGTATTAAAAGTGCATTTCTATTCTTGTTCTTGTATCTCGTGTTGTTTGTTCATTTTTAGAAGTCAAATGGTTATAGATCAATATTTCTAAGTTATCTGCCAATTGCCATTGGGATGTTGCAATAGATTAATCTTTTATTTTTATTGTGAAATAGAGCTGTCAATTAGTCTTGACTCAAATTGTAACATTTTTTTCTTTAAAAAAAAGTTCCCAGAACTATGTCTATGGAATCGGGTTTTGTGGATGGGTCTCTAGAGCCCCCCAATATTGATTTGTTGAGATCTACCATGGTTCCCATTGCAGAGTCTGGCTCTAAGGGTGTGAACCACCGACCTTCAGATCCTGATCTTGTAAGTATAAATTTCATTTTTGCTATAACTATTGCAAATTGGGTGTAATTGTTTCTAGCTTTCTTCGCTTTAAGGTGTATACACACATGGGTAGACTTGAAAAAGCATATAGATGTGCAGGGAGATACAGATTGATATTTCCCAACATATAGAAACATCCTTTCATATATATTTATATGTATACATATGCATATGTATATGTATATGTGTATATGTATATGTATATGTATATGTATATGTATGTATATGTATATGTATATGTATATGTATATGCATATGTATATGTGTATGTATATTTGTGCATGTGTGCATGTGTATCCATATGGATATGCATCTGCATATGTATATGTATATGTACATGTACATGTATATGTATATGTATGTGTATGTGTATGCATATGTATATGTTTATGCATATGTATATGTATATGTATATATGTACATGTCCCGGTTGGTGGCGACTTGACCCAATTTTTTTATGGTGATGTGGGGCTTCATGATTATGTGGGTTGATGGTGGTGGAGTTGGCAGCCTTGATATGTGAAAGGTTGATGGTAAGTGTTTTCCCACACAAGGGTTAATGCATCTTTTCGTTGTTGTATGTGTATATGTATATGTATATGTATATATATGTATATGTACATGTATATGTATATGTATATGTATGTGTATGCATATGTATATGTATATGTATATGTATATGTATATCTATATATATGTATATGTATATGTATATGTATATGCATATGTATATGCGGAATTTGAATGGCAAGTATTTGCTCATGCGAGTGTTAATGCATCCTATCATTGTTCCATGATCGTAGAAGTTGAAGTAAATACAATATTCAATGTTGTAGCGTGGGAAAGTATACTTTGATTAGGTTGTATTGTCGAAAGAGTAGAATATGATAGATCACATATGAAGACAGTAGATTACCCCGTACTTTGTTATTGTGTGATGTGTGATGGAATTCCATGAAATTTTTTGTGGGTGTTTCATAATGTCCTTGGTCATTATATTCTTTTAAACGAGGGATATAACAATTGTGAAATAGTGGAAATGGTTAACACAAAAAACTATAAAATCCTTCTCTATATATTTTTATATATTGCGATGTTCAAACTATGTTATTCATTTTTTGATCATCCATACCCATACATTTATATACACATGGATACACATATATATTTTGTTACATGTTTATGTGTAATTACTACGTTAAATATATGTATGGTTATACATATATATTCATATATGCTAATATGGTTGAACTTGTATGTATATTCCTAGGCTATGTGAGTACATTCAAGTTCCACAACCCAATCACTTGCTGAATTTAGAAAGGGTAAAAAAATAGCAGTGAAACCATTTGTACTATAGCCAAAGTAGAGAGGAAATTTGTGTGAAGCGCCATACAAAATACATGGAGCAAAGGCTACCTACACCATGCATAGTTGTGGCTCTGCCTGCTACCAATCTTCCCTCACAGTTCCCATTGGCAATGGTAAATGCCACCCCTTATAAATAATATTAGAGCAATCCCCCTACTACACTAGGACAACAATGCTTGAAAGAAATATTCAATTATTTCTACTTTTCTATGGTGAAAATATTTCGACACCACATAGATGCACTATCAAACCTTTATGTTTGTTAGATATGTAGAGAAAGCTACATAGGGATGTACACTTGAATGTGAGCTCAACAAAAACATGTGCAAGATGCTATTCTAAAAATGACATCCACCGCTTTAGCTTTGCAAATGGCATGGACCTCGGCCCACAACCATTGTTGCTAAAAAATCTAGCACAGGTTGAACAAATTTTTATTGCTAGGGTGGCTCTACTTTTGCAAGTATCCCACACTAGAGGAGGTCAATTTAAATACAATGGTCACACGATAAGCTTTCCTCAAGATGTCTCGAGCATAGCAAAACTTTTACTGCACTGCATGAAAGACCTTGAGGTTGTCATAGTACGTTGAACCACTATTGAAGGTGGTAATTATGATTGCTATGTTAATAAACATCATGCCATGGATGCATTGAAATACAAAATTCAATATGATAAATATTACAATGATGTTGATATTGGTGTTGATGCTCTTAATATGTTACCTAATTTTGTTGTTGATGTGTCCAATTTATTGCATATAATAGAGAAATTTTTTGATGAAGACCTAATGCCATCAACTAGCTCAACAAATGTTGCTCATGATGAAAATGGCTGTTCAAAATTTTAATCATTTATCCCTTTCCAAATTCTAAACGAGAGCTCCAAGCAATCAAATAGGTATTACAAATGGAAAAAAAGACCAGAATATTTTTTGTTGGCCTGAAATTAGGTCATCTCCTGTTAATAAATACAACACTGAAGATTTATTTACAATGGCCTTTCAAACATTGTTTCTCACTGGAGCAATACTTCCCCTCCAACTAAGGAATGTTTGAATTCACTTGCATGAATATTCCCTCCACTTAATGATATATTTTGACCACAGATTTGGAAAACATGTCAAGTTTAGGTATTTCCTCTACAATTTGATAATGAGATATCATACCCAACAAACTATTTATGTCTTTGTTAGAGCGGACTTGGAAGAAAAAATCCCCAAGTCGTTGTCCACATTGTGTGAACGCCTTCAAGTTGCTACCAATGGCCAGATAGCTAAGCATCTGATGCATTTTGGTGCATTGTTACATGGGACCTATTCTTTTTGGACCTCTTGTTGGGCCTAACTCTCTGCAATGATTGAAGAACTTGGCATACCTACCCTTTTTTCACTTTAAGTTGTGCAGACACAAAATGGGATGACCTACAAAATGTTTTCTCTTATGTGGCTCGATTGGCGATGGAGCCCTCAACAAAGACACTAACAGATAGTGTTGTTCAAAATCCACATATCACGTCTTTATATCTCCATCATAGATTCTCAAATTTCTGTGAAGAGGTGATTGAAAAGCTTTTGCATGCAAAATATTATTGGTATAGATATGAATGGCAGCATCATGGCTCTGCATATGTGCATGTCTTTTTATGGCTTCCAGAAGCCCTCAACATGGACACTCTTGATTGGTCCAATGACCATTATGTTACCATGGCAAGGCACTTTTTTGATAGATATGTTTCATCTTGGAATCCATGTTTCCCTACACAGAAATTGCTTAGAATGTATCATTGTTCTGAAGAAAATATGTGCTTGCTTTCCACAAGCTAGATTCTTTGCAGTGATTCAATCATAGATTATGAAGAACTGCTAAATACAATTCAAAGGTACACAAATTTCTCTAAGTATACTTGTTTAAGGTAAAAAGGAGAGCAATTACAATGTCAATATAAAGCACCTTGGCAACAACAACTTATGTCTACATTGACATCTGATGCTGAGACTAACAAATCCTACAAGCCAACAAGAAATGATGATCTCCTAAATATTCATAGCCCACCCATGCTTGCAATCTAGTGTGCCAATGTTGACTGCCAGCCAATTGTTTCTAGGAAAATCCTTCTAAATTATATTTCTAAATATGCAGCTAAATCTTAGAAGAAATCAAAAAATTATCTTGATATGTTGAAAAGACTTGCAAATACAAATACAGTTGAGGATAGAGCACTTCTCGAATATCAAAAATTCATTCAATGAATATTCTTGTGGAGTGTGACATCTCTGCATAGGAGACATGCCATATGTTATACAAATTGCTTCTCACTTCAAGCCGACAATATGTTCATTTCAATGTTGGTAAAAAAAATGGTTCCGTATAAATAAAGATGATGTTGATGAATACCTACCAACAAATTATATTCATTTCTATATGAAAAGGCCTTAAAAGCTACCTGGTGTATCCCTAATTGACTCAATCCACTTATATACACATTCAGAGTAGCATAAAAAGGCTAAATGGAAACTGAGACAACAACCTACAATTGTCCTTGTGCACCTGTTGTTCAAGACTATTCCCATTGAAGATACAAAAATATTTGAGACATTTTTTTGGAATGAACTTATGTTATACAAACCTTTCTAAAACATATAAACAGATATAGGTCTTGCCAAACAAGAGATATAAAAAATTGGAAAGTTTTAAAAACAACTGGTTATCATCCTTGGCATGTTAATAGACTTCCAATTACATCCACGATTGAAGAAGAATATGGCAGTGATACTGATGATTTGAACCATCGACGTTCTATGGATGAATATGAATGGAAAATTTTCTCTCAGCTTGGTGCAACTACTAACTTCATTATAAATTAGCTCCAACTATTGGGTAGGTGAGACTTTGATATGAAGCATTCATGGAATACAGACCATGTGCCTGAACAACTTCATAATATTGTTTTGTAGTTCATCCCATCATCCATGGCACAACATGAGCAAGCTATGATACATCTTTTTCCTATAAATACATCATCCCATCAACTTTCACCAAAACAAAAATTGGCTCTTCAAATCATCAAGTCCCATCACATGCAACCTTTCCCCAAAGACCCTCTTCACATGATCATTCAAGGGACAACTGGAACTAGAAAATCCTTTTGATAAATTGTATTAGACAACTGATAAACACATCTACTACTAGATCCAATAGTTCGTTGTTCACATTGGCCCCCACAGGTGTTACTACGTACAACATATGTACCTCCACAATCCATACAGCCCTTTGGATCCCCATCAAAGATATGAATCCTTTGCAAGGTCAGGCATTGACAATATTCCAAGAACAATTTAAATATATTCAATATATTTGATAGATGAAATGAGTTTTCTAAGCTCGAAGTTGCTACTAAAAATAGATAGCCAATTGCGCCAAGCATTCCCTGATAACTAGAGGGAGCCATTCGGTGGTGTTTCCATCATCCTTGTTGGTGATCTTGCCCAGTTGCCACCTGTCATGGATACCCCTATTTATGCTTCACAGTCATCGGTTGTAGCCTTATGCAATACTTTCATAGTCTCGGTCACATTAGACACTATTTTCTGCCAAAAAGGTGATAGCCCTTCCCAGCAAAATTTTTGGGAAATTCTTCTCCATATAAGAAATGGTGAGGCTCTCCACGATGACTGGGAAGAGCTTATGAAACAAAAAAATAAAATTCTTTTAGCCACAAAAAGAGAAAATTTTGATGTTTCCATGTACATTTGTTCCCCACAAATGACAATCATATTCCACAACAAAAAAATGATCAAACAGTTAAACCTGCCCATAGCCACTAGTATTGCTCGAGTGGCACAACAACAGACATCTGATCATGGAGATGATGACTAGCTTCTCCTAGAATTGCTGCTTTGTGTTGGTGAATAGGTCATGCTAAGAAAAAATTTATGGATTCAAGTTGGCCTTGTCAATGGATCCCTTGGTCTTGTTATAGCTATTGTGTACAATGCAAATTGTAAATTGCCAGATTTTCCTGACTATGTTGTTGTTCACTTCCAAAATCACATTGTGCCACCATGGGACTCAAAATACCCAAGAGACATCCCCATCCCAGCTATAACTTGGGGTAGTTGAACACAAATCCCACTCACCATGGCATGGGGAATCACAATGCATAAAGCACAAGGCTTAACATTGGACAGAGCAATGATAAAAATAGGCACCAAAGAGAGGTAAGGGTTGGATTTTACAACTATCTCTCATGTTAAATCAATTGAAAGTCTCTTCATTGATCTAACATTATCATTTGAAAGATACTCCAAGCTTAGCAACAACAAATACACTACTAGACATCGCACTGAAGAGGTGTGGTTGGAACAACTCCAACCCCTACCAAATTTTTTTTCCCCCAGCTCATGCACCAACTTATAGAAAAGGCTCTGCAATAATTACTCTTGCATTTGGTCCAAACTGAATACCATCCTCTTTTCAAGGATTTGTAAGCTAAATTTTACATAACCATACTATGTAATAATCTGTGCAAAATGGGTATAATGCCAAACATGGATAGAGATAGTAGGCAAGAATAAGCAGAGGACAAGACTTTATTCAATGCTTTGCATCCTCTTTATCTTTACACATTGAAGATAATTTTGTTCTTGTTTACTACTCTACCTTCAGCAATACAATTTTTTGTGAAATTCAATATGCAAATATGCACCCATAAATATTAATCTCCTAACTTCACATTTCAAAATTTTGTTGAGTCATTCTTTTTGTAAATGGCATTCTGAAGAATACATGCTCCTCTATATATTCCACCTATCTCTGTTTGTCCAAATGTTTTTAAATTGCATGATGCCAATTCTTTATCAGCATACCTACAATTCTCTTTCAACCAATTTTACATGCACTACTCTAAACATACCATTGCAACTCTTACAAATTAATACATATTCAGATACAAACAACTTCAAGTCTCAATGATGCATAGAGATTGTAACCGGCAATAAGTAGAGCCCAAAATTTTTATAAGTCAATAATGTGCTTTGAACATTTCAATATATTAAACTATATATGCACATACTCTACAAAACATTTTCAAAAAAAAATTTGATCCATTTGACTAATAAGTTTAAAATTCTGCAACCATGTTGTGTTTTCTATTTTCTCTACCTATATACCCTTAGTTTTAACATTTGTGCTTCATGCTTTGCTCCCACAGATTCTTATCTCTTCTTGTTAGGTTTTCTATTAGCTTTATTTCATTCAACTAGCTGCAAATGTCTATGTAAAAAATTCTTTTTTTCCATCATTTCACTCTTTCACTCTTCCTGTATATTGCATTTAGAAATATATAGTCTTGTCTAGATTGCTTTATGTTTTCCTCAATTATGATAAAACTCCATCCTATTTGTGACGGGTTGCTTGGTCCCGTTTACAACAATCATCAAGATTGTTGGCTGCGTGGTTTTCTGGCCGTGGAACTGGTCACCTTGTTTAGCGGAATCGCAATTGCAGGTTTATAGTGCCGACGGGGTGGGTGCACCCCAACATTGTTGCTTGATGCCATGCAAAGGGAGTACATGTAATATTTTTTATTCTGATATAAGGATGTCTATTGTTTTGCTTGCATACTGAAATGACACACCATGGTGTTGGTTTCATACCAGGCTAATCAACAAAGCTTCCATACACCTCCATTGGATACTAGATTGGAGAGCTTCCCAACTGTTCTGGCTCACACTTTGTAGTGTTTCAGCTTTTATTGTTGTTGTAAGACATTTTTCAATGCATTTTTTCCCTTCTATACACATCTAACCAGACACATATATTTTAATATGTTCAAACAAAATGTTGCTTTACAACAATATCATATTGGCCTCAATACAAACATAGAAGGAGAATGAGATATTAAGCCCATGTGTTGGAAAATTGCTACATGAAAGACGACCATAGCTGTAAGCGTAAACAAGGTTTTTTTTATAGAATTGTATTTTCCTGATCTATACATTCAACCCTGTTCTTCCTCCATGGTTAGATAGCCTCCATATATTTTTTGCTATATATATACATTCATACACGAATTCTTACATGCACTTTACTACAATAAACATTGTGTATTTTGCACATTACATTTTTCCATGCTCATATATTTTACTTTTTAGCTAATCAAAAAAATATCTAAATATGCCAAAAAATTCTAACCACGGTTGCTCTGACAGAAACCCTTGTGGAAATTTCAAACACATAGCCAATAGGTAAATGACAACTATTACATAGATTGCTTGTTTTTTATTAATATGTTTCATGATATTCTCTTTCTCTCATCTCTTTGAAGCTTCCTGTAACAAGGTCTTTCTTGTTGTAGTTTATTTGTTCTATTCTTCAACAAACATAAGATTGACCTCTACTTTTTGAATGGTTTCTTTCTTTTTTTTCCCGTGTGTGCACCGTGCCCTCTGCCTACTATTCGTTGTTATTTGTGTTCATCCTTCCTTCTATATGCATTTTGTACAACAAAAGCTCTGTATAAGAAACTCTCTATATCTATGGTCTATAGTTTGTACTCTCCATATGTTAAACTTCCATATAAAATCTATTTTACATGATCTGCCATTTGAGACACTCTAAAACAGCTATTACAAAAACACTTGAGAATCATAGGTAAATGACAGGTGCTCAAAAAACCCACATCAAATACAAGTTTAAAAGAGAGAAAAACATACACATGCCAAAAAAATTGGAAAAACGGTAAATGGTTTTTGTTCATAACCCATTTACATGTGATTCTAAACTATTGTTCTAATACATCTTGCAACTATTACATAGGTTGCTTGTCTTATACCAATATGTTTGATGATACTCATTTTCACTCATTTGTTTCAAGTTGCTTATAACAAACTGTTAATTGTTGTGGTTATTTTGTTTGGATGCAACATGTTATAGGTGTTGTATCAATATGTTCCATGATATTTATTTCCCCTCATCTATTTGAAGTTCTGCATGACAAATTTTTCTTCATGGTGCTCTTCTTTCCACATGCCCATAACACACTATTCATTGTTGTTGTTTGCCTCTTATATATTGCATATTTTAAAATTCTAATAAATGTGGCTTTTCTCTATAATATTTAGCACCAGATAAGTGTCACTCTAGTACTTGTTATATGAGTGAAAAGACACTTAATAATCACAAGAAAAGCAC
The DNA here is from genome assembly GCA_007258455.2 of Sequoia sempervirens. Classification (NCBI taxonomy): domain Eukaryota; kingdom Viridiplantae; phylum Streptophyta; class Pinopsida; order Cupressales; family Cupressaceae; genus Sequoia; species Sequoia sempervirens. Next base: position 503,589,568 of record VDFB02000015.1, read on the forward strand.
AGATGGTCGTAAACCCACATTAAATAGACCTTAGCACCATGAAGAATACAACAGGTGACCTACAATAATTAATAGTTTGTTATGAGCAAGTAGATATTGATAGAACACAAGCAATCTATGTAGCAATTGGCTCTTCAATTCAAAATTCAAGCTACATTATTTGTCACTAAATATTATAGACAAAATACATGAATTCTAAAAGAACTATTAGAAAAACACTTAATAATCATAGGTAGATGGCACATGATCGAAAATGCACAATAAACATATTAATACAACATATCCAGTCTATGTAACAGTTGAGTTGTGAATTGAAAATTCAAGCTACGTTCTTTGGCAGTCAACCCACATTCAATAGAAGTGGCAAAGCCAATGGCCTCCAATGCCCTACACAAAATGGGTATTAACACCACAAAATTAAAATTGAAAATTCGAGGTGCATTACTTGCAACTAAATATTATAGGCGAATAGAGAAATTGTAAAAGAGCTATTAGAATAACACTTAACAGCCACTAAACTATTTTCATCTGCAAAATCTTCATGCTTTCATAATAGCTCTCTACATATATATATATGCAATTACTCCTATGTTAATTTGGAATTGCTCCTATGTTAATGGGTGTAACACCAAAGGTGCATAGAGATAACTACAAAAAGTACACGAAGGGAAAAAAAATTACTAACCTTGACCATATTTTTTGACAAAAGAAAGAAGATTTAGGTGTAATTTCTCCATCCATACAGAGCCATAATCTCTTTTAAGTCTCAAAAATGGGTATAATGTCAAAGAATAATAAGCAGAGATCAAAAGACGTGAACAATAAATATTTCACTCTAACACCTCTTATACAATTTCTCTGCTTTTCTTCAATATTTATTGCCAAAGAACGTAGCTCGAATCTTGTATTAATATGCTACATGATATTCTTTTCTTCTCATTTGTTTCAACTAGAGAGCCACCTACAAAGGTTCATTCCACACACTATAGAGACTATATAATTACTAAAAAGGTGCATAAAGATGCATAGAGATAACTAAAACAATAAACCAAGGGCGAAAAAACTACAACAATCTATTGTTTTAACTGCAATTTGTCCATCCAAACTATGGCAATAATCTCTTTAAATTCTACATAATGGGTGCAACGCTGAAGATAGAAAAATGTAACAAGAAGAAATGAAAAATAAATTAATCATCTATGCAAAATACCCATGCAAAACGACTTTATCTACATTCCATGCTTAAGATGTGTATGCAAAAATATGTTTGTGAAACATGGGCACATGTATAACAAGCAATATCCAGTGAATTTTTTTACTATAGTCTTCTCTTGAATGAAGATCACAATGAATCTTTCAACAATACAACTTAATCAATATATTTTCTTGCACATTTTGGAGCACATCTATGTTCAAACCCTCCAATGAGAATTCAACCTAAAATAATATACATGTGCATGTATGTATATGTGTATATATGTATATGTATATGTATATGTATGTATATGTGTGTATATGTATATGTATATGTATATGTATGTATATGTATATATATTTATGTATATGTATATGTATATGTATGTATATGGATATGTATATGTATATGTCTAACCTATTTTATTGTAGATCTATATGATTTTCTTTATAATGTTGCATAAATACAATAGGCATCCAAAAACATAAAGCACTCTAAATTGTCTATTTTAAATTTTTTAATGCTCCAAAAACTAAATCCAATGTTGCTCACATTTGTTAAACATTTTCAACAATACATGTAAGTACAAGACTTTTCCATTATCAATAAATATATTTGGTGAACCAATTGTAAATATTATTGATTATTTCCAGTTTCAGATTGTTTATATTGATTTTACCGATATACGTACTGATTTTTAATGGTTTGTTCTTGATCTTGCTTTCCTGTCCACTGACATACCCCTCTCTTTTATTTGTAGGTAGTAGGCTAAAGCATACAAAAGCACTCCAAAATCATGATACTTGTTTTTTACAAAATTATTGTACAACAAAAAAACACTTCAACATGATAGATCATATACAAAAACACTAGATTTTTCTCAACTTTGATATTGTGTGATGTATAATGGAACTCCACAAAATTTACCATGGATGTTTCATACTTTTCTTGCTCGAGGGTTTGGCTAGAGTCCCCGGGGCTACATGATGCCAATGGCAGGATGGATAATGAGCATGGATTTTGTGTTTTGGCTTTTAACATCATATATTTGTTCTTACATAGGTATTGTGTAATCTTTTATTCATTTATTATAAGAATCCAAAAAACACTATATTGCATAATCACACTCTTCTCTTACTAAGGTCTGTTTATTTGTTTCTAATAAAAAATGGTCTAACTGAGTCTTCAATTCCACTATGAAGTAATTCATTCAAAATTGATATTTTTATTCCAAATTTCTATGTAATTGACTAATTTTTAATCTTTTATAGTTTTCACCATTTTATTTTACTACTACTAACCCAAAAAACACATGCATATTAAAACTTTAATTTACAAAATTATGCACACTAAATAGTAACTATAAAAAGTATCCAATATCAAACATCTTTCTTTCTTCAAACATATGTGATAAAAAATATGAATACTTTTAGGCAATGTAAAGTTACATGATTTTTATGTTTCTCTTGCATCTTACACTATCAATGAGAAGAACTTTGAACTTGTTGCTCAAAAATAACTCCACAGAGCAAGATAATTTCATCACCCATATTAGCCTACTTTTGGTTGAGAAGCACATGAGCCATCCACATGTAAGTTAGCTTATCAATAAATAATATTTTTCTTTTATTTTCTTTATAGGGTTTTCTTCACCATGAGTATGTCCAAAATCTACATAATTTCCTTGTGTTTCTTTCTAGATATATACATTCTCAAATTTGAGACTTCGTTACTCTATGCATTATATTTGAGACCAAGTACATGATAGGAAAATATATTTTAGACATTGAATATGGATGATATGTTCATTCCTTCTAATAATTGAATTGGTTCACCTAATTATTGTTAATAATAATGTTGTATGCAAAACATCACAAAATAAATCTCCTACTTCAAATTAATAACATCAATCATTAGGAACTAATACAAAACCTCAATCATGTTGATAGATCTACAAAAAAAAATTGCACTATATATTAGACAAGTGATTACTTTGGAAATAATCTCAATTTCCATAGATCTAAGAGGGATCTAACACTTACCATAATTTTAGAGACATTTCAATTCCCTATTGAAGCTGATAATTAGCATATAGAGGGTATTGGGATAATTCAACACTTTTACAAATGTTCAATTTAGGGAATAACCATGCTCTTAAAAATGAGTAAATATGTGCATTCACTGCTTCTATGCAACAATATCTTGTTCACTACGACTTGATCAACTCTAGTGCAATATTCCTACTAGAATTAAAAAATTCCAAATAGAAGTAGATTGGTGCAAACATGACCCCAAAAATAAGAATCACATGAAAAGAAATCTTAGAACTTGAAAATTCCTTGTTGGAGTATGATGACAATTTATTAGTTCTACCAAAATGGACATAGGTGGTCACTGGGTGACCTTAATGATAAAATTATGCAACCCCTTTTGATTGATTATAATGACGATAGTAAGAAGGAAATTCTAAAATTAATATATCACCCTAATCTATTTTAGCACAATGATCAAATGACCATACACCTTAAAATTGAAAGTTAAATTGTGTCACATGTAGCCCAAATTGAGGAAATAATCCCATGTTCTATAAATCACCTAGATGTAGATTATGAAAATTATTATATTTTATTCATGATGAGTCATGTGTAATTCTTAAGAATCATGGAAATATATTTTTATATAATTTCTACTCTTCTAATTTTAATGATTTAAAAATGGTAATTCAGTATAATTATAATAAGGATAGGCATACACATAGGTAAGTACAAATCACCACTACTTCAAGTTATTTTTGTATGAAGATGGTTTACTTAATTATACTAGGGTATACATTAGTAGTCATGGAAATGACATATATAATAAAATATTGTAATTGGTTTTGATTAAGATAATACTTTTTCTAAATAATTGTCATGTACATGAATTGTGGGCATGTGAGGGTTATGTTATTCAAATATGACACCACATTTACAAGGAGAAACCCTTTCAGGAAAATAATCCAAATAAGAAAAGAGGAAAAGTCTATTATTTATCATTTCGTAAGAGAGATACACCACAATACACTTCTTTTATGATCTCCAACAACTTGAAGTTTTCCATACACCTACAAGTAACACACAATGAAACTACCATCTTAGTGCTCTCATTTATAGAACTTGTGGGAGGTAAAGCAACAATGGTAAATTGAAACAAGAGGTGCAAAAATCACTTGCAAAAACCTATGTTCATTACTTGGAAGACCAAGAGTTATGTTAATATATTTAATAAAATTCACAAGCGTCGAACATGATTTCCTAACCCATAGCCACTTCAAATTTTGTCATTCAAGATGCTCCAATAATTATTCAGCTTCCAAATGGAGAACCAACAGACAACAGCTTCTCTGTAAACATTGACGCGCCACTCAAGACCTTTCACATTCCCAAGGTGGATGCCTAGGAGAGATAATTTTTCCTTTAAGGATGTCTAACCTCCACCAACATTGAATTTATTCTTGGAAACATAATATAATATGCCAATATTAAATTAATTTCTCACTTGTCCCCTAGGACACTTTCCAAAAAACATAGAGACATAAAAATGACATAGGTTTGCAAGGTTAATGTCACCTAACCTAACACTTTACATCTAAATACATATTTTCTTCTTTTAAGAATGGAAAATATAAAATACTTTTTTGATGGGGATTGCATTTGCATAACCAAATATATGTTTAATAATAAAAATCTAGCACATGGGTTTTGATTTCATTAAGTAAATTATTTCAAAAAATATAATCTAGGTATACTTATTTATATTTCCCATGGTTTTTTGGAGACCTAATATTCTACAAAGTATGGTGGTTGTTTTTGGGAAACTATTGGGCCCTTCTTGTTATATGTTGGTGTAGCATAGGAAATTGTTTAATTAAATGTCCTAAGTCCCACTTTGATTAAATGATTTCTAATTGTTCAATTAAAGATCTAAATTCCCTCCACTTGCACAATTAAATAATTTCTTAATTAATTATTTAATTTACTATTTTCTTTGAATTCCTAATTATTCAAAGAATATTCTCATGGAATATTCCTTAAATTTGAATTCAAATATTTCCCTCCACATGGAAGTATTTACCATATGCTCCTAAATTCATGGGATTTGCATTTGTCTGAAACAATTTAAGCCCTTGATTAATATCATTGATCCATGTCATTGAGAAATCTCAATCATTGATTTGATATTTGGTCCATGTCATCTTCTTTCCTTCAACATCATCCATTGATTAGTTAATTTGATCTAAACCATTGATTCCTTCAAAAATTCTATAAATAGTATTCATTTTACATGAACTTCTATTCACAACCATTTTACGAAAATTTATTATGCAGGATTTCATACTCACCAATTATCATTCTAAGCTTTGTGAAACGTGTTGCCACCATTAACAACCTTTTATCAAAGCTTTGCATCATTCAACATGGATTAGGCTTGAAGCTAAGCAATCCATATAAGTTTCAACACTAATCTCCCAATGTGATGTTGTTTGCAATTATTAATTAGGCTTTTGAATTTATTTAGCTTTTATATTCATAATTTCCTTAATTTTTCTTAATATTTGCAAGAATTTTATTGGAATACGGCTTAGTTACATCAATTTCTTTCTTTTGTAGTTGACACCTAGCTTATTTGATCTAATTAATCTTCCATGTTTATATTTTGGCATGCCTAGTGGGACCCACATCCCTAATTAACTAACTTTGTTTGAAGTTTTTTAGATATTGTAGATGCAGGTAGCAAGATGATGCCTTTTCCATCACAGACCAATGCATATGAAAATGGTGATGCCTTCACATGTTAAAGGATCACACATTTTCAAATGGTGACACATTTTCCTAACATCATTTTTCTTTTCTTCTTGTAGATTGGCAGGTTGGTGCTTTTGTATATATCAATGCATTTTTCAAATACCAACGCCTTTGCATATTTAACAGAGCAACACCTTTGTTTGACAGAGTGATGCCTCTATTTGATAGAACGTCGCCTTTGCTAGAACAAAGTGATGCCCTTAGAAGTAAACCAAGAAGCATAAATTCTTAGGGTTTCATCCAATTCAATTTACATTTTTTTCTAACCCTAACTATTTCTAATTTGTTGTTCTCTGGTTTATGAGACTAAAAATTGAAGGAAAATAATGAGGCATGGATCAAAACTAAAAAATTTATATTCACACTTGTTCAAGGGATAAAGATGAATCAACTGCAAAGTTTTTTTTAACACTTATGTGAAGGATAACCTTAGAGGAATTTCATTTTAATACCTTAGACTAGATTCATATTTAGCTTTCGTGTTATAAAATTGAACCCCATCCCTCTCATTTTTGGATTTGGGCTTAAAATGAACACACATATGTTTCGGCTTAAAATGAGCACACTTGTCATTTGGGTTGAAAAAGAACCACAACTTGCACCTTTTATATGTAGTTAAAATGAACCACGCATCTATGTTGGTGCACCTAAATGAACATTATATTCATTGTCTTCCATGCTTGTTAAGTTGGATGTGTATCCTCTCCCCTTACGTCTAGTGTGATATTGGGTGAAGAGAAACATTCTTGAACTTGCACTTTATTCATTGTAACCCTAAGGTAGTTGCTACGTATCCTCTCCCCTCGTGCATAGTGCTATCTTGGGTGAAGAGAAATAATAAGTCCCTTTTTTATTTTTAGTAGGAGGCAAGCCTTGAGATACATCCTCATGGAGAACTCAAGGGTTTGGCATCAAACGATGTTTTTGGGTGTGCTATGAAAATTGGATGAGAGTAAAATTTTTAGGTTGATCCATGCATGTAGCACTTTGAAATTTTGTTAGGGACCACGTCTTTTTGTTTTCCTGAGGAGATGTCTATGAGGTTGGTGGTGTTCACCAATGTTCTACCCACTAGAAACATATTGTTTTAGAGGGCTATGAATTTCTAATTTCTTCTTTTAGTGGTGAAATGGAATAGCATCATTCCATTTAGTTACTTCCTATGTACCAAAGATAGTTGAGGTAGTCAAAACCACCTGCAAGGAACATTTCCTTCGAAGGTAAGAGGTCTATCGTGTACACATGTATACTCTAGTCACCCATTCTATGTGTAGTATTTTATGATGCATTCCCACTTTGAGAAGATAAAGCTGATCTAAATACTAAATATGTTGTACTCTATGGTGTATTTTCATGTTGAGATCTTGTGACACCAATTAGTGTGTTCTTATGGAAGAACATGTGAAAATAATAAAACACCTAATTCAATCAATTACATGTTGTCTACCAGGTTTTTCAAAAGTTAAACATCGAAAAGATTAGGTCAACTCATATTTGAATTTGAATTCCATGAGGGAATTACTTGTAAGAGGACTAAGGATACCAAAAGAAAAACTTATGTGGATGAGGAACTTGTTCGATCCCCTAGTTAAGTTGGGAAACTAGAGAAAGGAAGGTCATTAGTAATGGTAAGAGATTTGATACATGAAGAATTGACTAAGGAACCACCAAAAAGAAGGAATTTTCTTAGGACAAGATGTAAATCCGAAGGAAAGGTATATAAAGTTATCATTTATAGTGGTAATATTGATAATCTAGTTTCAGAAGAGATGGTAACCAAGTTGAATTTGAACAAATGAGGATTGGTGTAGGTTTTTCTTAGAGTTAGATTTGAATAATAGATCTTGAATTGAGTAAATATTAGATTCTTTTTTTCCTACAATTATATTAAGTTAATTGAGTAGATGTTGGATTGTTTTTTTCCTGCACTTAGATAAAGTTAATCATCGAATCCTCACCATTCAACTTATCTTGGAGTATGAACTATCCCTATACATCTTTTGTTTTGAAGTAATTTAATTTAAAACTTTAGAATAAGTTAAATTTATAAATAGATTAAAGGAATAGCATAAAGTAGCGTAGACTCACTTTTGATAAGGAAGGAACCTCTCTGAACTACTCCTGATAGATTAGAACTACTACAAAACCCCCCAAAAACCAACAGAACTAATCCATCATATACTCTTTCATAGACTTTCTTTCTTTTCCTCAGGTTCTGTAATCTTTTCAACAATTCAAACTCATAATCAGTAGGTATAGGTTTATTCTTCAACCTTATCACTATCCTATCCCACTTTTTGATATTATCTTTTCCCCCCCTATTCCTTTCTAATTGAACTTATTTCAACCAAATAGCAATATGTCATTTCAACTTGGTTTTTTCAAATATCACTCTTTATGGAAATTCAATTTCTTCATGCTCAAAGTATTCTTCCATATCATTGGTCAAATCAATCAATTCCTTAGGGTTTAATTTTCTTGTGTAATTTTGAATTTTAATCCTTGGTATCAATCTTGCAAATAGCTTGAATCAATATCTTTACCTGATCCAAGTCTTCTTCTTCTAGGTTTTCCTTATTTTTCTCTATAACATGATCTAATTCATCATCACTTTCATCTAGATGTCTAAGGTTTAGACCTCTCCTTCTATCCTCTTCCTTGGATCTGGTGCAATTTCCTCAATTTGATGATATGGCTATAAGGTCTCATTTATGTCATAGTTGGCATTTGGTTGAAAACACTTGCAGTCTACCTCAAGTCGGGGATTTGTTCACCACAATAAATTCTTTCTCTCCCAAAGGACTTGTAAACTTTATTTAATACCACTTGGTGCAGGCATGGATGGAGGGTCCAGAAAAGACTATCCAACCATGCATCCTAGAGTTCAACAAAAAAAAATAAAACAAGAAATACTTAATAAACATGAATTATCATTGATTCAAAAACTTGTGATCTTACATGAATCATATCCCTCATATGAAGATTAACTAGGGTTCATAGGCCTCCCACAAGGGCATTACAAGATACTACAATTCGCACAAGGCCTTATTCGGTTCACAACCTAGACAGCTTGAATTATTATTATATCTATAAACTCCCTAATTATTGACTACTTAAACTAATCAATTACAAATAATATTAAATATGAATCTCTAGCTCCAATGCAAGATCAAACATGTACCTGTCAACCAAAAATATGAGAAAAACCCATCGACAGATGGAAATGTATTGCATATCTCAAAGAATGTTCCCCTAGACCTAAAATTCCTTATATGATGTTTCATTAAGCTTTGTATGTTCCAAAAATGGTCCACATGATTGAACTGAGCCAGGTAGGCCTTGAATGCTCTATTTTAGAATTGGCAATAAAATTATGAGAGTGATAACTTTATACAAATGAATGTAAATCACCCAAAATATGGATGTTGTAGATGAACCCACGTAGAATTTATATCTTACCCCATGAGCTAAGAAATGATAATTCGGTAAAAATATGCAAGAAAATACTGAGACAACTACAAAATGAATTGCAAGGAAAGGAATTTTTTTAGTTGATACAAGATTTCCTTACAACTACTAATTCTCCTATATCAACTCAAGAAACTAAAATACACAAAAAAATAAACAAGATAAAAAATATGAATACTTTTAGGCAATGTAAAGTTACATGATTTTTGAGTTTCTCTTGCATCTTACACTATCAATGAGAAGAACTTTGAACTTGGTGCTCAAAACTAACTCCACATAGTAGGATAATTTCATCACCCATATTAGCCTACTTTTGGTTGAGAAGCACATGAGCCATCCACATGTAAGATAGCTTATCAATAAATAATATTTTTATTGTATTTTCTTTATAGGGTTTTCTTCACAATGAGTATGTCCAAAATCTACATAATTTCCTTGTGTTTCTTTCTAGATATATACATTCTCAAATTTGAGACTTCTTTACTCTATGGATTATCTTTGAGACCAAGTACATGATAGGAAAATATATTTTAGACATTGAATATGGATGATATGTTACTTCCTTCTAAGAACTGAATTGGTTCACCAAATTATTGTTAATAATAATGTTGTATACCAAACATCACAAAATAAATCTCCTACTTCAAATTTATAACATCAATCATTAGAAACTAATACAAAACCTCAATCATGTTGATAGATCTACAAAAAAAAATTGCACTATATATTAGACAAGTGATTGCTTTGGAAATAATTTTAATTTCCATAGATCTAAGAGGGATCTAACACTTACCATAATTTTAGAGACATTTCAATTCCCTATTGAAGCTGATAATTAGCGTATAGAGGGTATTGGGATAATTCATCACTTTTACAAATGTTGAATAGGGAATAACCATGCTCTTAGAAATGAGTAAATATGTGCATTCACTACTTCTATGCAACAATAGCTTGTTCACTCCCACTTGATCCACTCTAGTGCAAGATTCCTACTAGAATTAAAAAATTCCAAATAGAAGTACATTGGTGCAAACATGATCCCAAAAATATGAATCACATGAAAATAAATCTTAGAACTTGAAAATTATTTGTTGGAGTATGATGACAATTTATTAGTTCTAACAAAATGGACATAGGTGGTCACTGGGTGACCTTAATGATAAAATTATGCAACCCCTTTTGATTGATTATAATGACAATACTAAGAAGGAAATTCTAAAATTAATATATCACCCTAATCTATTTTAGCACAATGAACAAATGACTATACACCTTAAAATTGAAAGTTAAATTGTGTCACATGTAGCCCAAATTGAGGAAATAATCCCATGTTCTATAAATCACATGGATGTAGATTATAAGAATTATTATATTTTATTCATGATGAGTCATGTGTAATTCTTAAGAATCATGGAAATATATTTTTATATAATTTCTACTCTTCTAATTTTATTGATTTAAAAATGGTGATTCAATATAATTATAATAAGGATAGGCATACACATAGGTAAGTACAAATCACCACTACTCCAAGTTATTTTTGTATGAAGATTGTTTACTTAATTATACTAGGGTATACATTAGTAGTCATGGAAATGACATATATAATAAAATATTGTAATTGGTTTTGATTAAGATAATACTTTTTCTAAATAATTGTCATGTAGATGAATTGTGGGCATGTGAGGGTTATGTTAAATTCAAATTATATGTTCAAACCACATTTACAAGGAGAAACCCTTTCAAGAAAAAATTCCAAATAAGAAAAGAGAAAAAGTATATTATTTATCATTTCATAAGAGAGATACACCACAATACACTTCTTTTATGATCTCCAATAACCTAAACTGTTCCATACACCTACAAGTAACACACAATGAAACTTCCATCTTAGTTCTCCAATTTATAGAACTTGTGGGAGGTAAAGCAACAATGGTAAACTGAAATAAGAGGTGCAAAAATCACTTGCAAAACCCATGTTCATTACTTGGAAGACCAAGAGATATGTTAATATATTTAATAAAATTCACAAGGGTTGAACATGATTTCCTAACTCATAGCCACTTCAAATTTTGTCATTCAAGATGCTCCAATGATTATTCAACTTCCAAATGGAGAACCAACAAACAACTGTTTCTCTCTAAACATTGACGCCCCACTCAAGACCTTTCACATTCCCAAGGTGGATTCCTATGAGAGATAATTTTTCCTATAATGATGTGTAGCCTCTACCAACATTGAATTTCCTCTTGAAAATATAATATAATATGCCAATATTAAATTAATTTATCACTTGTCCCCTAGGACACTTTCCAAGAAACATAGAGACATAAAAATGACATAGGTTTGCAAGGTTAATGTCACCTAACCTAACACTTTACATCTAAATACATATTTTATTTTTTTAAGAATGGAAAATATAAAATACATTTTTAATGTGGATTGCATTTTCATAACGAAATATATGTTTAATAATAAAAATCTAGCACATGGGTTTTGATTTCATTAAGTAAATTATTTCCAAAACTATAATGTAGGTCTACTTATTTATATTTCCCATGGTTTTCTGGACACCTAATATTCTACAAAGTATGGTGGTTGTTCTTGGGAAACTATTGGGTCCTTCTTGTTAGATGTTGGTGTAGCGTAGGAAATCGTATACCTTTAAAATTTCACAATATATTTTGGTTCCTTAATTTATTGGACTTAATTAAGCTTCTAATTTAACAAGTTATGCATTCCAAATCCTTTCTTTTCTTGTTTTTCAAAAGGAAAGATGACATTTAATAAATGCAATCAATATTAAATCACATTGGAGCATGTGTGTCATAGACTTATAGGCCATGACCCATTCACCAAAGGGTGAATGGGTCCCCTTTAAGTCCTAATACCCATTTTAAAATATTTTTTTGGTGGCATTTTATTGATTCAAATTCAACTTGCAATTGTTGACTTTTGGTATCTAATTTTTGGGAAATTAGAAAGAAACCTATAAATACATAGTCTTTTTATCAATTCAAATCTAAGAACCCTTAATGAAAAACTTTCATGAGAAAATATTATCATCAAGAGCATTCAAGAGAAAATTTATTAGTCATTTATTGAAGCATTCAAGGTCCTAACATCATGCTCAATCTTATGTGTGTTTATGTTATCTTGTGAAGGCTAATATGTATTGTTGATCCTAAAGCATCCAAGCATTTTCAAGTGTCCAAATCCATCAAGAAAATCAAGATAAAGTTCCTTGGAGTGATGTATATGTCTTTGGTCCTCTATGGAAAGCCATTGAAGGCTTGGGGAGTTGTAGAAAGCATTGCCAATTCATTATTTGCTTCTCCATTTTCATTATCTTTCTATCAAGGTTTAATTACCAAACTTGGAGTTTGAATAAGGAAAACCCCCATTCAAACAAAACAAATTTTCTCTTTGTGTATATGTAGATTATAATTTGAAGAAGGATTGAAGATATCTCAAATCCTGAGACATTTTGCATTGTTGCATAAGTTGTAATCATTGTTGTTGTAGTAACTTAAAAATGTGTTGATCATATCACATCTCAATTTTGTTTGCTAACACTATTTATATCCTAATTCACCCTATTTCATCTATTTAATTAAATAATATCAATTGTTTAATTAAATTCACTATTTTCCCCTAGTAATTAAGTAATTAATATTATTTGATTAATTCATGCCTTCATACTAATCTTCATCTTATTTGATTAAATAATGCAAATTATTTAATTGAATCTCCTAAGTCTTCTCATTTGATTAAATAATGAAACTTGTTTAATTAAATGTCCTAAGTCCCACTTTGATTAAATGATTTCTAATTGTTCAATTAAAGATCTAAATTCCCTCCACTTGCACAATTAAATAATTTCTTAATTAATTATTTAATTTACTATTTTCTTTGAATTCCTAATTATTCAAAGAATATTTCAATGGAATATTCCTTCATTTTGAATTCAAATATTTCCCTCCACATGGTTCCAAGTATTTACCATATGCTCCTAAATTCATGGGATTTGCATTTGTCTCAAACAATTTAAGCCCTTGATTAATATCATTGATCCATGTCACTCAGAAATCTCAATCACTGATTTGAACTTTGGTCCATGTCATCTTCTCTCCTTCAACATCATCCATTGATTAGTTAATTTGATTTAAACCATTGATTCCTTCAAAAAGTCCATAAATAGTATTCATTTTACATTAATTTCTATTCACAACCATTTTACGAAAAGTTATTATGCAATATTTCATACTCACCAATTATCATTCTAAGCTTTTGCGAAACCTGTTGCCACCATTAACAACCTTTTATCAAAGCTTTGCATCATTCAACATGGATTAGGCTTGAAGCTAAGCACTCCATATAATTTTCAACACTAATCCCCCAATGTGATGTTGTTTTCAATTATTAATTAGGCTTTTGAATTTATTTAGCTTTTATATTCATATTTCCCATAAGCTTTCTTAATATTTGCAAGAATTTTATTGGAATATGACTTAGTTAGATCAATTTATTTCTTTTGTAGTTGACACCTAGCTTATTTGATCTAATTAATCTTCCATGTTTATATTTTGGCATGCCTAGTGGACCCACGTCCCTAATTAACTAACTTTGTTTGAAATTTTTCAGGTATTGCAAATGCAGGTAGCAAGACGATGCCTTTCCCATCACAAACCGATGCATATGCAAATGGTGATGCCTTCACATGTTAAAGGCTCACACATTTTCCTAACATCATTTTTATTTTCCTCTTGAAGATTGGCAAGTTTGCGCTTTTGTATATAGCAATGCATTTTTCGAATACCAACACCTTTGCATGTTCAACAAAGCGACACCTTTGTTTGACAAAGTGACGCCTTTGTTTGATACAACGTCACCTTTGCTAGAAAAAAGTGATGCCCTTAGAAGGAAACCAAGAAGCATAAATTCTTAAGGTTTCATCCAATTCAATTTACATTTTTGTCTAACCCTAACTATTTCTAATTTTTTGTTCTCTGGTTTATGAGGCTAAAAATTGAAGGAAAATAATGAGATATGGATCAAAACTAAAAATTTTCTATTCACACTTGTTTAAGGGATAAAGCATGAATCAATTCCAAAGTTTTTTTTAACACTTATGTGAAGGATAACCTTAGAGAAATTTCATTTTAATACCTTAGACTAGATTCATATTTAGCTTTCGTGTTATAAAATTGAACCCTGGAATCACTCTCATTTTTGGATTTTGGACTTAAAATGAACACACGTGTTTCGGCTTAAAATGAACACACCTGTCATTTGGGTTGAGAAAGAACCACAACTTGCACCTTTTATATGTAGTTAAAATAAACCACACATCTATGTTGGTGCACCTAAATGAACATTGTATTCATTGTCTTCCATGCTTGTTAAGTTGGATGTGTATCCTCTCCCCTTACGCCTAGTGCGATATTGGGTGAAGAGAAACATCTTGAACTTGCACTTTATTCATTGTAACCCTAAGGTAGTTGCTACGTATCCTCTCCCATCGTGCATAGTGCTATCTTGGGTGAAGAGAAATAATAACTCCCTTTTTTATTTTTAGTAGGAGGCAAGCCTTGAGATACATCCTCATGGAGAACTCAAGGGCTTGGCATAAAGTGATGTTTTTGGGTATGCTATGCAAATTGAATGAGAGAAAAATGTTTAGGTTGATCCATGCATGTAGCACTTTGAAATTTCGTTAGGAACAACATCTTTTTGGTTTCCCAAGGAGATGTCTATGAGGTCGGTGGTGTTCACCAATGTTCTACCCACTAGAATCATAATTTTTTAGAGGGCTAAGACTTTCTAATTTCTTCTTTTAGTGGTGAACTAGAATAGCATCATTCAGTTTAGTTACTTCCTATGTACCAAAGATAGTTGAGGTAGTCAAAACCACTTGTAAGGAACATTTCTTTCGAAGGTAATAGGTCTATCATGTACACATGTATACTCTAGTCACCTATTCTATGTGTAGTATTTTATCATGCATTCCCACTTTGAGAAGATAAAACTGATCTAAATACTAAATATGTTGTACTCTATGGTGTGTTTTCATGTTGAGATCTTGTGGAAGAACATGTGAAAATAATAAAACACCCAATTCAATCAATTACATGTTGTCTACCAGGTTTTTCAAAAGTTAAACATCAAAAAGATTAGGTCAACTCATATTTGAAGTTGAATTCAATGAGGGAAGTACTTGTAAGAGGACTGAGCATACCAGAAGAACAACTTATGTGGATGAGGAACTTGTTCGATCCCCTAGTTCAGTTGGGAAACTAGAGAAAGGAGAGTCATTAGTAATGATAAGAGATTTGATACATGAAGAAGCAACTAAGGAACCACCACAAAGAAGGAATTTTCTTAGGACAAGATGTAAATCTGAAGGGAAAAGTATATAAAGTTATCATTGATAGTGGTAATATCGATAATCTAGTTTCAGAAGAGATGGTAACCAAGTTGAATTTGAAGATATTGGAACATTGAAAGTTGTACAAGATAGCATGGATTCAAGATGAACATAAGATCTTGGTAAGTGAGCAGTGTTTGGTGAAACTCCATATAGGATCATATAATAATGAAATATTGTGTGATATTATTCCTATGGATGCATGCGATTAAGTGTTAGGAAGACCATGGCAATATGATAGAAAATAAATTCGTGATAAAAGAAAGAAAACCTATATTGTGACTTCAAATGGAAAGAGGAAAAAAAGGAAGTTTGTGGAATGGCCATACTATATTGATTTCAAAGAAGTGCAGTAATCAGGATGTAGATAATTCTACCAAAAAGGATGAAGATCCATTGCAGACTGAAGTAGCAAAACAATTGATGGAATAGTAGGAAATGACATCAGAGGATGTACTAGATGGATTACAACTGCTCTGGAGTATCAGCTAGCATATAGATCTAATCTCAAGAGCAAGTTTACTTATAAAAGTGGCACATAGGATGACACCTAGAAAAAATACGTAGCTAAATAGACAAGTACAAGATTTGATGAAGAAATGATTAATCAGAGAAACTTTAA
This sequence comes from Sequoia sempervirens, assembly GCA_007258455.2. NCBI lineage: Eukaryota > Viridiplantae > Streptophyta > Pinopsida > Cupressales > Cupressaceae > Sequoia > Sequoia sempervirens. The sequence continues at coordinate 503,606,124 of VDFB02000015.1, forward strand.
GCCCATGTATGGTACTTGTACACTGGTACCAAATAAATACAAAGTGGATAATGCATATATACTCAAGAGAAATCAATAGGATGACAATCAAGTATAGATTACCATTTCCTAGGATGGGTGACATTATGCACTGTGTGAGTGGAGCAAACTATTTCACAAAGATTGACCTAAAGAGTGGATCATATTATCAAATTAGAATTAGAGAAGGAGATGAGAGGAAGACCACATTCAAGACTAATTAATGGTTTTATGAATGGTTAGTGATTCCTTTTGGATTGAACAATTCACCTAACACTTTCATGAGGTTAATGAATGAAGTACTTAGCAATTCTTGGGTATGTTTGTTGGTGTTTACTTGGATGATATTCTAATTTTTAGTAAGACCAAAGAAGAAAATTTGTCGCACATCATATGTAAGCATTATAGAGGTTGAGAGAGAATAAGTTTTTGATGAACATTTGAGAGGTAAGATAATTCCATGGATTGGCAAGTTTCTACCAGAAGTTTATTAGGAGCTTTAGTAGAATTCACACACCCATGACAGAAACATTAAGAGGAGATAGGAAGGACTTTAATTGGACATCCAAAGCATAAAGAAGTTTTTAATATAATGATGAAATATTGTGTGATATTATGCCTATGGATGTATTTCATTTACTATTAGGAAGACCATAGTAGTATGATAGGAAAGAAATTTATGATATAGAAGAAAGAAAACCTATATTTTGACATCAAATGGAAAGAGGTATATATTGATACAGGTTTGGGAAAAGAGGAGAAAAAGGAAGTTTTTAGAATGGCCAACTATATTTGGAAGATGGGAGGAAGTTTTTGGAAATAAAATTTGGCATGAAACCATGTGTTTTGTATTGATTCCAAAGAAGTGAATTAATCAGGAGGCAAATAATTCAATTGTAAAGGATGAAGATCCAACGCAGACTGATGTAGCAAAATAGTTGATGAAATATTAGGATATCATATTAGAGAATGTACAAGATGGATTACCACTAGTCTGAAGTATCAATCATCATATAGATCTAATGTTAGAAACAATTTTACTAAATAAAGTGGCACATAGGATGACACCTACATAAAATATGGAGCTAAATAGAAAAATACAAGAGTTGATGAAGAAAGGATTGATCAAGAAAGCTTTAGCCCATGTTTGGTACTTGTTGTATTGATTCAAAAGAAATGTGGAGTTTGAGGAATGTGTATAGACTCAAGAGAAATCATTAGGATCAAAATCAAGTATAGATTCCCCTTGCCAAGGATGGACATGACATTATGGACTATTTTGACTGGAGCAAAGAATTTCAAAAAGATTAACCTAAAGAGTGGAAATTATCAAATTAGAATAAGAGAAGGAGATGAGTGGAAGACCACATTCAAGACTAATGAAGGGTTCTATGAATGGCTATTGATTCCTTTTGGATTGAACAATGCACCTAGCACTTTCATGAGGTTAATGAATGAAGTACTAAAGCAATTCTTGGTAAGTTTTTTATTGTTTACTTGGATAATATTCTAATTTTCAATAAGACTAAAGAAGAAAATTTATGGAACATCTTATGTAATAATTATAGAGGTTGAGAGAGGAGATGATGATAAACACCAAAAGGTGTAGCTTTATGAAGCAAGAATTTGTGTACTTGGGTTTTGTCATTTATGTTGAAGGATTGAAGATGGAACCTGAGAAGGTTAGAGCAATTGTTGAGTGGCTTACACCTATGAAAATTGGAGAGCTAAGATCATTCCATGGATTGGAAAGTGTGTACTAGAAATTCATTAGGAGCTTTAGTAGCATTCACACACCCATGATAGAAACAATGAGAGGAGATATGAAGGAATTTAAGTGGACATCTGGAGCACAAAGAAGTTTTTAATTACTGAATCAAAATGTGACAGAGCAACTAGTGTTAACATTAACAAATTTTTAAAAAGTTTTGAACAAGTTGATTATGATGTTAGTGGAAATGAAATAGGAGTAGTGTTGAGTGAAGAAGGAAGACCCATAGCCTATTTTAGTGAGAAGTCAAATGATGGTAGAAAGAGATATTCAGTTTATGATCAGGAATTCTATGCCATAATCAACCCTTAAAGAAGTGGAGACATTATTTGTTACCTAAGGAGTTTGAGTTATACACTAAACATAAAGCCTTGCATTATTTGAACAATTAGGGAAAGTTGAATCAGAGACATATGAGATGGGTTAGGGTCTTGTAAATTTTATAAATTTATGTTGACGCACAATAGTGATAAGTCGAATAAAGTTGTAGATGGATTGAGTAGGAGAAGGAATTTGTTGATAAGAATGACTTGATAGAAGTATTGGGTTTTGAAGAAATGAAACACATGTATGAAGATGAACCATAATTTTCTAATGCATGGAAAGCATGTAAAGAACTAGTAGTGATAGATAGGAGTCAATAGTTTGATTTTTTCATGTAGGAAGACATGTTGTTCAAGGGAAATCATTTTTTTATTCTAAAGAGTTCAATGAGGGAGAATTTGATTAAGGAGAAGCATAGTGGAGGATTAGAAGGAAATTTTTGAGTTGATAAGACAATAGCCTTGGTGAGTGAGCACTATTTTTGGTCACATATATATAAGGATGTCAAGAAGTATGTTCAAAATTTTAGAATTTATCAAGTAGAAATAGGGAGTAGTCGACATATTTGATTGTATAAACCTTTGACAATACCAAAGAGACCGTAGGAAGATATAATCATGGATTTCATATTGGGATTACCTAGAACACAAAGAGAATATGATTCTATAATTTTGGTAGTAGACAGAATTTATAAGATGGCACATTTCGTTCCTTGCAAGAAGACTAATGATGTTATGCATGTTGCTGACCTACTTTTCAAGGAGATGGTGAGTTTGCATGGATTACCAAGGAGTACATAGTTTTAGACAGGGACATCAAGTTCATTGGATACTTTTGGAGAAGATTGTGGAGGAAGATGAAGATAAACCTGAACATCTATTCAACATATCACCCATAGATAGACAGAAAAATAGAGGTAGTAAACATGAGTTTCAAGGGTAACTTATTGAGATGCTTTGTTGGAGATAGAGCAGTAAATTGGAACATAGTTCTATTGCAAGCAGAGTTTGCATACAATAATTTAGTAAATTAGAGTACGTGGAAAACACCATTTGACACTATGACAGGGATACATCCCAAAGGAGTTGCAGAGCTCAAAAAAATTAGTATGTAGTGTACAAGTAGAATAATTTGTAGAATTCATGGAAAAATTGCGTAGTTAGGTTCGAAAACACTTGGAGAACATGAACAGTAAGTACAAGGAGTAGGTAGATGAGAAAAGGAGATATACAGAGTCTTTTGTTGGAGATTAAGTAATGGTATATCTCAGGAAGGAAAGGTTACCAGAGACACTTGGTATATAATATATTTTCAATGTTGCAGACATTTATGAGTACCATGAAGGAGATCTAAGAGTGGGATTAACAAAGAAGTAGGATTGGAGGAACAATTACCACATCAACCTCTAGAGAAGATTGTGAAGATCTTGGATACCAGAATTGCAAAGAGCACTAGGAACAAGCAGTACAACTTGGAGTACCTAGTAAAGTGGAAAGACAGATGAGTGAAGGATTCATGATTGATTTCTCAGGTTAAGGTTGACCACTTTGGTTTTCCTCTAGCCCCTAGAAAGTGAGGGACTCACTTTTATTCCAACCTTGGGTGTCTAATGCAAGAGCATCCCTAGTTGTAAACCAATCCTATATCAACCAAAAAACATTTATTTTCTTGCAATTCAATTTGTAGTTGTCTCAACAGTTTCTTTCGTATTTTACCACATTATCATTTCTTAGCTCGTGGAGCAGGATTTAGCTTCTACACGAGGTCATCTACATCATATCCAGATTGTAGGTGATTTATATTCGTTTGTAGAAAGTTAGCACTCTCATAATTTCATTGTCAATTATCAAACAGTACATTCAAGGCCTACCTGGCTTAGTTCGGTTATGTGGACCATTTTCAAAACATGCAAAGCTTAATGAAACATCATACAAGGCATTTTAGGTCTAGGAGAACATTCTTAGAGATCCACTATGCATTTCCATCTCCCAATGGGTGTTTCTCATATTCTTGGCTGAATTGCATGTTTGATCTTGTATTGGGTTTGTAAGCCTTGGAGGTCGATGAGGATCATAATTCAAGCTAGAGATTCATATTTAATATCATTTGTAATCCATAGAAGGTAGTCAGTAATTAGGAAGTTTGTAGATAGAAGAATAATTCAAGTTTTTCAGGTTGTGGACTAAATAAGGCCTTGTGCTAATTGTAGTATCTTGTAATTCCCTTGCGGTAGGCTTGTGAACCCTAGTTATTCCGCATATGAGGCATATCATGCATGTAATATTGCAAGTTGTTGAATCAATGATTATTCATGTTTGATGAGCATTTCTTGTGTTATTTTTGTTGCATTGAACTCTAAATTGCATGGTTGGGCAGTCCTTTCTGGAGCCCCCATCTGTGACTATACCATGTGCATATGTTCACATAACTTCTTCAAAAAAGAAAAAAAATATAGATATTTTAATGTATAAATAAATTTTTAAAAAATAACATTAAAAATATCTTGTGAAAAATTAAACAAATATGATAGAATTTTTTTTTTCAAAAAAGAAGAAGAAATATTGAAAAAAAAAATCACAAATCATTATTTTACACTAGTTTTAAATTATTGACCACATGTTTATGATCATTCATAAATGCGACAAATTTTAATAAACACTGGTGAAGCCTTCTAAGGACTTCATATATCTTGCAATATTAACACTTAATACTTTATGTTTGGCTTAAGAAATTATGATATTGCCTTTTATATACTTCAAATATGAACTTAATTATGCATAAGAACTTAGAATATAAATGTTTTGTATGAATTCTTATTTCTGTTAAATGCATGATTCAAATGATATTTAATGTGTGATTGTTTCATGATGGTGTGTATTTAATGCATAACTATAAGAAGCATTTACTTATCAAAATCAAGTGCTAACTATTTCCCATTCAAAATGAGATTGGTGGCTAACCTTTTACAGCTCAACATCCTCGACCAAGTTACCTGTCAATCGAGCAACAGTTCCAGTTGTTCCAGCTCTGAAGTTCTATTCGGTGTCAATTGAAGATAGTTGTGGTATCTTCATGACTATTTCCCGTGCGCTCCAAAATATCTTTAATAGATTGGAGCTAGTTTAATTTCCTACTTTTCCCTGTTTTCAAATGAGAGATGGATATATGTATCCAGTCTAAAGCTAGTTCTTCATTAGATTATCTTAGTTTTTAATTTCAAGTTTTGCTCTTCTTTTCAATTCCTAGTTGAAATAATTTGTAATTCACCCCTCTTTGGGCACATTTGATGAAAATAAAAAGAAGTTGATCCAAATTCTATGTTGGTTCCCTCTAGAGGCAGAGAAGGGCCCGCTCTACTGAAGGAAGGTGATTCTATTAAGTTTATAGTTGATCTTCATTCATTTAAAACTTCATCTTTGTTCTTAGAATGGTTTTACAAATTGAATGTTAGAATAGATCTCAAATATTTCATTGCAATCTTAGATCAATTAGTGTGTTAATTAAATCTTACATCGATTACTGTGTTAATTAAATAAATATAGTCCTTTCAGTTTACTTCTAAGTTAACTAGATTGCAGATTAGACGGTTAGTTCAACATTGATAAATGATTATGTTTTTAATGGAATATGAGCAGAACAAAAATTATTACTTGTTAAATTGAACGAATGAGTATTGGAGCAGTTTGTTTTTAAAGTTAGAATTAAACCTTAGATCGCGAATTTGAGCAAATGTTAGATTTTTGTTTTTTTTTTTGCAATTAGATTAAATTAATCATTTAGTCCTCACCATTCGATTTAGCTTGGAATATGACCTATTTCTGCATGTTTTCCGTTTTGAAGTAATTCTGATTCAAAGCTTTAGAATAAGTGAAGTAAGAAACAAGTTAGAAGAATAGCATAAGATAACGTAAAGACACTTCCAATAAGGAAGGAACAACTCCAAACTGCTCTTGACAAGGCGGAACCACAACAAACCCCCCAAAACCGATCCAACTCTAACCGCAAATATCTTTAAACGCCCCTGGATTGACAAATAAAGATTAAATGATTAGGGAATTGTGACAACGACGACTCCTATCCATCAAGCACTTGTCTTGCATGTAATTTCCTAAACATGCACCAATGACCCCTAGGCTATAAGGTTGCCCTCATTAAATTGATTAAGGTAGAACCATCCAAAAACATAAAGATTCGAAGTGGGCTTCTTAAGGTTGCCGTCCTTAAAGTTAAAGGGCCAAGACAAAAGATTGACCTCCAATAATACACGCTCATTTTATCCCTGACATATAATAAGCTATATACCTATATTTTCTTTCTAGTAAATGACGTGATAACCACTCAGTAAATGTCGTGAAAACGAACTCATAGCTGCAAGCAAGCGTCCCTTCTTCCCTTGGCGATTGAACTGATGTAAGAAGAACCATTAAAAAAAACAGCTCACTATCTCGTCTATGATTTATACTGGCGCTTTCGGTCCAATTGCTTAAAATCATTTCATATCTTGGTATCGCTGTAGTCATGCTAATATATCCATAAAATTACCAGTGCTCGGATCTTCCAAGCAATAAATGTGCAATGGAGCGGCAAAATAAACCTAATAATATCAATGATAATTAAAACTACGCGGTGAACACAGAGGAGATCTACTAGTTAAGATGTCGTGTCCTTGCTATAAGTAGTATCATAACTTAATCTGTTTCTCACAGAATACATTAAGTTTGGGCATCTCTACGTGCTTTTGCTTCTGGTAATATTTGCAGGGGAGATGAAGATGATGTTAATAGTGTTTGGATTGCTGGTGAGCATGACGATAGCGGAATGCGGTGGGCCTCATGGTGCACGATTCCTGGCATCATGTAAACCCAACGGATATTTGAAAGGCAATTTCCACAAATGCTCGCCCCGCGTGACAGACGATACTTTAGCCACGCTCACTGTGAATGGGTTTGACAATGGTGAAAACGGAGGAGGACCTTCCGAGTGCGACGGAAAGTACCACAAGGACAGCGAAATGGTCGTTGCTCTTTCCACAGGCTGGTACGCCGGTGGCAGCCGCTTCCACAACTACATACAAATCACTAAATCAAACAATGGACGAACTGCGCGCACGATGGTAGTGGACGAGTGCGACTCTTTCTCAGGGTGTGATAGCACTCATGACTACCAACCCCCTTGCCCAAACAATATCGTCAATGCTTCTCCAGCCTTGGGAGTCAAAAATGATGATGTTGGTGAGATGAGCATCACATGGTCTGATGTCTAACTTAAACCCTTCTGGGCCTCGTTTTCTTCTTCCTCTACTTCAAATGCACTCTCTCATGCAATCTATCTTATTTCCTGCTCTATAATAATATACTGGTCTTCGTTCCACAATATGCAGTCCATTGCAATTGTACCTCCGAAACTAGTATACATTTCTTCTAAATGAATTTTGACATCCACCTAGATAATTAATGAATGTTCAACCAGGATTATCACAGCCATTTGACATCAACCCAGATGGATAATAATGTTCAATAATGTTTGTCCCTAATTTTAAGGGTGAAAAGGTGTTTATATTAAGAAAACAGTTTCTTCCTATCTTGTCTTCAAAAAAATGTGTTTGTGTCAAGGTTCACATCTCCAAGGTTTTGAAAGAAATAATGTTCTTTCAAGTTAAGAAAATGCTTCATACCAAGTAGGTTCTTTATCTTATTTTATCAAACACTTGTTTTGAGTATTAATTTTATAATCATAAGATCATGGATAACCCTTTTTATATCACTTGTTTTCTTCTTTCTCTTCATCAAATACACTCTCTCAATCATTACTTACACAATCGTACTTCTTTCTTTCTCTATTATAAAATACTGGTTTCCAATGTACATTGTACGCTACATTGTAATTGTACTTCCAAAATTAGTATAAATCTATACTAAATGAATTTTGACACCCATTTACATAAATAATGATTGTTTAACTAGGATTGTCACATCAATTTGTCATCAATCCAGATGGATAATAAATGTTAAGCAAGTTTTATCCCTACTTTTAAGGGTGAAAAAGATGTTTCTTATTTTAGAGGTCAATTTTCTATTATAAAAGTAAATTTTGGAATTAAAGTGAAAGTTCTGAAGTGGATAACATAACAATTTGTATTAAGAAATTGTTTTCATTTTCTTATTTAGATGCAACTCTTGAGTTTTTCGTTAACATGATATAATTTTTTACCACCATTATTGATTCTCTTAAAAAAAATATTTATGTTGAACCAAATAAATTCTTCTCAACTCATCTTGAAGAAAATGAGTTTGTGTTAAGGTTCATCTCTATTAAGATTTGAAAGAAAGAGCGGACACTCAAAAAGAACAAATTCTTTATACAAATTTATTTCTTTATCTAAAACTATCAAACTCCTTTTTCAAGTGTCATTTTTTTTCTTTCATAATATAATGGATTATCCCTTTGTCTTCCCATGTAGTATTCCCACTTATTGGAATTTTGTAGAGGATCCCCTTCCTAGGAAAGAATGGAGTGTAGTTGGATTCATAAAAAAATATCAAAAACCTAGTAATAATATAGTTCATACTAAGACCCTAGATAAAAATAATGATCAAGCTACAAGAATACTCACTTTTAAAATTTTAAAACATTGGTACAAGGAGAAAGTATTGATTCTCTCTAATGAATATGCATTTGGTAGGGTGCAAAGGAATATGTTCTCTAGAAAAAATCAATAAACTTCAGTTTTTTTTATAATTCAAATAGTATTTCTTTCGATCCACACAATATTGTTCTTCTCCTACTTCTCCTCTAGTTGGTCCATGACACTCTCACCATCATTTGGTTGGCAATATTACATTGATAACTAATTAGTTAAGCCCAAATCCATCTGCATCACGGTGGTTACAGATGGTTACACCCACCATCCTTTCTAAATGGATTCCTTTCATATCAGTAATCAATCAATTACATTCGATCTATCAATTTTCATATACAATATTCGCTTCATATGGTATCATAGCCTCTGTCTGTCATAACGCACTGAAGTTTATATAACGGAGTGAGGTAAATATTTCTCTATCCTGCCATCGATCCTGCATTCTGTAGAGGCATTTTACTGGTTGTGTGCGTCAAAGCATGGAAGTTGGAGTGGCCTAAACGTCTCTGTTCTTACAATGGCATGAAGGTTGGTGGAGAATGAGACTATATTCTCAGAGCCATTATTAGATCTAGGCAGCAATGATAGCACAGAGCGACTTGATCATGATCCTGTGAAATGTATTTTGGAATGGAGAACCCCGCATATAAGCGTGTGAAGGAACCAACAGAATAGTTTTGAAGGGGCTTTGAAGAAGAAGAAACAGTGTGTGAAGGAGGCCGCAAGAAAAGGTGCATGAAGTGGGCAATCAATATTTGAGTCATGTTTTGAAAGATCTGTGGTCTGTATGAAGCAAAATCCTGAGCATAAAAGCTAGCGGATCTGACCAAGGCTAGGACCTCTTCTCCTGAACAGGCCATCTATCGTCATTCATTTGACATTGAGCACCCTACTTGCACTAATATTAATAGGCTCGTTTCCGAGGTTATATCTTATTTAACCATGTCTCTACATTTTGATGAAGCACTTAATGTTTGATGTGACAGGATTTCAAGATTGATCTAGTACTCTACCCTCGCTTTCTTTCGTTCTATGCCCTTGTAATCTCCATAGAGAAGGCCTATCATGAGCAGCTTTCTATTGCCTTTGAGTCTTCTTCAATGATGGAAAAACGTGATCTTTTTCATGAAAAATTCATGGTCTGATGTCTGATGTATAGAGGAGATATGGTACCAAAGGATGTGAATGTTGTTGCCTCTTTTAAGATTAAGAGGATCATTTATTTTGTGGGCTGGTGTCTTGCTTGGTTTAAGTATGGTATCAATTATCAACCCCCAATGCTGGTTCCTAGAGGGGATCTTGTCAAGGTCCATTCGGTAATTATTATAATATCTAACTCTACAGCTGTTGAGGTCTTCTTTCACATTGATCACAAGTTTAATCTCATATATGTCAAGCACGCTTTTGTGAACTGGTATGTTGGTGATGTTATAGAAGAAGGAGAGTTACCAAGAGGCCAAGAAGATGAGCATTCATCAGATGATGAAGCTATTATTAATGAATTTTTGGGTGGTTCCAATTTTGCATTAGTACTATAAACCTTCACCTATTGGAGGTTGGTGGCACCAGAGGATGGAGAAATTTCCATCATCTTAAGTCAACGTCTCACTTTGCGATAATGTTGTGCATGAAAAGATTTTTTGGATTTCTTTTTTTGTTTTTCCTTGTTGTTGCTAACAAATTTGAAGAATACATATATTGTCAAGTTTGATTTTTGGATATAGGTAAGGTGTTTGGTGTATCTAGCTCAATATGGATGGTTTTCCAACAAGCATTTGAGGTTCTGATTGAGAATTATACCCTTTCGAGGGTCATCAAATAACTTAGTGGAGCTATGTGTTGGGAGAGCTCAATATGGATTGTTTTCGAATAATTCAAGAATTTGTGATTCGGGAGTTCATGGGAGGAAGAACTCGAGAATTAGCTAGGGGCTACACCTTTCTGAGGGTCATGAGGTAGCTTGATGGAGTTCCACCTAATTTAGGATTTTTTTCTTCAAGGAAGATCTTCACAAAGATGTCTATACACTTTCTAATTAACAAGTTTTGTTATGTAAGCCTTAAGGAGCGGTCCCTTGGAAAAGTGAAGAAGAGTTTATAGGGGATACACTTTTATGAACAATGTAATAAGGGGAGAATGTTGGCAATATTAAATTGATAACTAAATAGTTAAGCCCACATCCATTTATATCAAGGTGGTTACAAGTGGTTACACCCACCATCCTCTATAAATGATTTCCTTCATATTAGTAATCAATCAATTACATTCGATCTATCAATTTTTGTATATAATATTCACTTCATATTTTGGGTGATAAGAAGAGAAAAAATATACCCAAAATAAAATCAAACTACTTGCCCCTTAACTTTAATAAGGTAACCTTTTTGGATAATTTATTTTAAGAATTTCTATGAAACTCTTGATGATTTTCGATAACAATGGTATGCCACTTGAATTCTATCAATGAATTTTATCTTCTATAATGTTTGAGGTCTTACAAACCTCTCTTATAAGTATTCAACAAGAGATACTTGCGATTAGTTCTAGTTCTATATATCCTTTGTTTATAATATGTCAATAAAGGATATCTTTCTTGTGTAGTAGTCACAATATAGGTCAATATAGCTACAATATCTTTATTGTGTAGTAGTCACAATATAGGTTAATAAAGGATCAATGCCCTTCCCTCTCTTAAATTGTAGCTATATTGTGTGAACCATAGATGTTACCCCACTTAAAAAAATTTATGTGTCCTTTTCAATATTGGCAATCATTCATTTCAAGTTATTAATGTTTTTCATCTTATGGTGCTATTGAAGGATACACCCTTTTGTGCTAGATTGTTGACTCAAATCATAGAGATGGCATGTGTTAAAGATTGTACCCTCCCAATTTGCTATATAGTTTTCCAAAAGGAAGCCTAGTATTTTGTGTGTAATAAATTAGGTTATTACCATCTCAATATGGGCTACTACCACAATCAGAATGATTGGTAAATCTTGAGTAATTTTTGAGTTAGGTTTAATAAAGTGTACAAGATGACCGATCATGCTATGATTTTAATAAAATTCACCATTAAATTTTAAAGATGTTTTCACCCCTCTATGGAACCTTTAGTTCTATGTTATTTTTTTTTTACCAATCTACAATTCTCTTCTATAGTGAATGATGATCATCAAAATCAAATTAAGTAAGATCTATTTTTTCCTTAACACATACTTACTAACTTATGAACTCATACTAGCATATGCTTGTTATGTTTGTAAACTTTAGCATTAGTCCACCTAATAGATAGGTTGATTACAAGACATAATACTCTTATCAATCTTACTTCTCATTCCTTCAAAATTTATTGTTTCTAATTAGCACGATTTCAGCATCACTCATACAAGACAACCACCTTAAATATTTTCCAATCCACCATTATGTTGGAAGATCATCTATTTTCCCTCACTTTCTAGTTGTAGGTGGTTAAGATTCATCAATAGAAGAATATTATTTATATTCATCAACTATGGGTGCATAAATTAAAGTTTATTTTTGTTGGCCGAAATTGGGAGATTATGTCTCTAAATATTTTTTTCAATCCTTTCATTCACATCACATATCAAGGATATGAGGATAATTAAAGGTGACCAAAAAAATTGACTAAGCTTGCCAATATCCTTCAAGATTTTAGTCATCATAATGAGTAGGTGCTTAAGTCTTAATAAAATTATCTATACTGAAATCATACTTTATCGCAATGCCTCATTGTTATTCCTTGTAGGCCTTTTAACTATCAAAAATACTTATGGGATTTTCTACTTACTATAGTTTATGTTTGAGAATCTATTTTTTCAATTGTCAATGATAAAGATCCTAGATGTGATGGGTTTCCTTGTGAGTTATATAAAGCTCTCAATGATTCAATTGGAATGAATCTCCATGCATTTCAACTTGAATTATCTTATTCTATTTCTTATAAGAAATTATAAAATAAATAAAAATTCATACCTAATTCTAGTGATCTAGAGAGTATCTAAAATTAGAAAACTATTACTCTTCTTAAAGACTCCTATAAAAACACCACAAAGGATCTTGATTCTAATATCTACTTTATCCTTTCAAAGATTTTGTGTCTTTGAAAAATTGTTTGATCAAGTCCAAGAATATTTTCAACAATATTATTGTAGTTTAACATGGTGTGAAATGGGCTCAAAGATGACTACTATAGAATATATTTATCAAATTTTTATTTTTTAAAATGCTACAACTAAATCAAGTAGCACTCTATCCTTCCTATGCTTCAATCATAGGATTTGGATATCACTTTACATAGTTTGTTTATGTTCTCTTTTTGATGATTTTTCTTGCCTCAATATTAATGACCAATAATAAAAATATTTTTAACCCAGGCTTACAAACTTCTATCTTTGTGAAGGTATCAAAAGGAAAGATGAGTCAAAAACAAGGATTGCAAATGAGAATCTAGAAGATATCAAAAGGAAATGTGTAGATGCACATCACAAAATCTTGAAGGGATTGAATGATGTTCAAGATTGTGAAGAAGACGCATATAACTTAATATCATATTGTCTAAAGTGGTCTAAACACACAAAAAGTATAAAGGATGAGATGATTTGGACTGAAATTCGAATAGGAACTCAAGTAGATGTTTATGATTTAGAAAGTGACAGGAACAATCAGAAGTGGTCTTACATTATGCAACTTGAGGATAATTTCTTTGCTTTACAAAATCAAAGGATAGAGACAATCAAGCAATATGTGGCACTAAGGGACTTAGTAAATATAAGGAATGCTCATATATCTAGTTCCCTTTCCAGTAAATAAACCTTAGCCCCAATATTGTGGAAGAAGGAATAGAGTCTCTAAAAAAGCTTGAACTACTATACATGACTCTTGTAGATACAAAAATTTCTTGGGAAGAAGGAAAATCTTTCTGTCAGGATACTATGAAGAATCTCAAACGATTTGCATCTTCAGGTTGACATGTATTTTCTTTTTTATTAAAAATTCTATTGAAATTGATGCATACATATATATGTCTAAGGGAAGCATGTTGGGCCCCTGCATGACCTTTTCCACTAATGTTAAAGGGCGAGAGATAATGGGAGAGCTAGTGGGAAGAAAAACATTTTTTTAATTCATTTTTGATGATTAGAAAACCTTTTGGAAAGTTAAGATCAATTTTGAAAAGGGAAGTAAGAAGTAAGTTTTGATTCATGACATGGAAAATGTTTTTGATATGCATGTTGCCATAAATGACAAAGGGGGAGATTGTTGGAAGTTTGGAAGTCTATCATTATTGATGCAACTTGGCAACATAAGCATGAAGTGTACATACGTCGGTTGATTTGGCTATCCCAGTGTTTTCATTTATGTCAACATTGTGGGTAAGAATTTTTGGTGTTATTTTTATAGTACTAACTATATCAGAAAGTTGATCTATCAAGAATTGGACTAAGTGTTTTCTATTAACAATGTTGTGGTTTAGTACATCATTTTTTGGGTCCACACTTCACCGCAAGAAGAGGTATAACTCTACGCTTTTAACCATATAATTATGACTAGCTTATACATCTATATTCAAGATCTCATGAAGTTTCATGAAGCTTACATGAAGATATCATTGATATAGTTCAACTTTGTATATCACTGTCATCTCTCTGTTCATTGTATCAGTGTGGGAGAGTCCACATTTCCTTCAGAAAAATGTTTTGGTGCTGCAGTTCTAGAGTTAGTCTCACTAATTTCGACGAAATGTGAAATTGAAGAAAGATCAAATTTGGAAGTTGTGTGTATTGGGAAGTGTGTGTATGATTGGAATTTTTTTTTATTAGGTCTAATTCCTGGCTAGCCTAATACATGATAGGTGTTGAGAAGATTAAATATACTTTGTGGATGTTTTTTTGATCTATCTCTGATAATTGCTAAACTAAATTAAGTATTGCACACTTGCTTGGATGTGAAGATGGTTTTGAATCATGTGTGATGTTGACAAGAAGCTATTTTGGATTCTTTTTATTTGCATCTAATTAGGCCAACCTAATTGATGTGTGCGGATGTATTTGGGTATATATATGAGATACTTTGGAGTTGAAGAGTGTGGAAAATATATAGATGAGCGAGCATAAATGATATATCGGATGTGAGTGGTCTCATATAATTCGAACATGCGAATTTAGTGGTAAGAGTTCACAATCAACACCATATTTGTTGATGACTACTAAGCAGAGCAATACTTTATTTTCAGGGCTTCAAAGGAGCTGAAATACAACACAAGGAAAGTGCACTTTGTATCAGTTCATACTTTGGCAATGAGCCTTTTTTTATTGTATTTAACTCTAGCTATGAGCCTTATAAGGATAGTTTGCTCTAGCAGTGAGTTGTTGTAATATACTATATCCGGATATAATATATATTGAGCTAATCCTCACTATGGTTTTTCTCATTTTGGATTTTCCACATAAAAATCCTAGTTTTCATGTGTTTTGTGACTTTGTGAATGATTCTTGCTTTCATTCTTTATTTCAATTAATATTTTTTTGTTATTGGATATGTTGTGTTCAAAAGTTTAATAGAATATTAATTCACCCCCCCTCTCAGTATTCTGAACGTTCAACCAGGGAAAACTTTAGTGGCGAATCTTCGCCAATTGGTGAATTTTTCAAATTGAGACCTCCATAAATGGTTAATAGTACAAGCTAAAAAGGATGTTGAAGTGCCAAGTTTTTACAAAAAATTAATTTCATCTCAATTAATTCTCCTATGCATTAGGTCGGAAACTCAACATTCCCACAGTGGAAAGGAATGAGAGTGGACCAATAAAAATTTTATCCAAGAGCAAAAGATAATGTCTCGGGTCAACCACACACCTTTCTTGATTAAATTTTAATTCTCCAAATGAAGTGTAAACACCAGGTTGGCCAAACCTAATGAAAACACAAATGAACATTAATGGACACACTTCCCAACAAGAAATGACACATGGATGCCACAACACACTTCATTATGCATGAGAACACATCTCAGATTACTTTAGATACATTCACAACAAGTGAAACAATCTTTGAACACCAAACTTCTTCCATCAGCCCATCCAGACTGTGTGAATACACACATCAATATTGAAACATGACTTCTGAACCACCAAACCTCAACCTTCTTTGCCAGAACCCAAAGAACACCTCCACGAGACATATCCCAGATCCACAAGATCTAAAACAAAATAGTAGAGAGCTGTGGAGAAGAATAATTTCTCCCAATCCACAGAATTGCTAGGTGAAACATAGTGAAATAACCTTGTATTTATAGGTATTAATCCTTAATTTCCCGAAATTCAAATATCACAAGCCGGCATTGAATTACATATTTAAAAACATTAAAATACTACCTAAAACATACTTTAAATTTAGGTCCTAAGGTTTAGAGAGGACCTATTCGCCAATGGTAAAATGGGTCTAAAGTCCATAAACCTAGGAAATACATTTCTCATTGTGAAGTGTTATGTTTAGCCATTAAAAAATGTTGGATTTCCCCTTAAAAAATGTAATTAATTAGGCTTAGAAAATGAATTAAAGGTTCAATTAAGGCATAATTAAGAATAATTAATTAAGAGGCCCCAAATAAGTGTGTAAATGTAATAAGGTACATTTAACAACACTAAAGTAAGGAAATATCAAGTCCATTTTAAATAGGAGGGCCCAAAGAAGTGAAAAAATGTAAAGGGTTAAATTTTTCATCACTACATTTAGCCCCCACTTTAGTGAGAGGATGACCCTACACCAAACTCAAACTAAAGTAGACAATTAAGAGAGGTCTAACTTCACAATTTTTGGAATGATTAGATGAAAAATATCAAGGAAAATGATCAAGCCCCCGAGATCTAAGATCTCATGGAAAAGCCAATAAAGGCACAAGGAGACACATGCCTATGTTAAACATATAATGTATGCAATGATGACAAGTTACTCAATCATACAATACCAAAGAATCAAAGAAAGAGAAAAAGGAAAAGTCAAAGGATCAAACTTAAACTATCCAACGTGATGTGGAACATGCCTCAACTATTTGTCCAAAAAGTTTTACAAGTGGAACTTTGTTGTCCACTATGCTAACAACAACATGCTCACAAGGGCTAGTGAAACTCTAGTTGTCCACTAGGTGAGCCCCCAAGGGTGGAAATGAGAGAATCTTATTAGGCTTCCATGCCATACCAAAGTTATACCTTCAATAACTTTAATAATAAGACACAAAAAAATATGAACTTTTAGCTCCATAAGGCTTAGCAAGTTGTGTTATGCCAAACACTTATGAATAAAAAATAAAGGAACTACAAGAAAGAAAAGTGCATTATGCTTGGTGGCAATAAAAAAGGGTTGTAACTTCGAGCTTCATAAGGTTTAGCAACTTGCATTATGCTAAACATTTATGAAAAAAAATGCAAATAGGATTCTAGATATTTTCAAAGGGATTTTTATTAGTTCATGTAAGGTCTCCTTTAAGGGAGAATTGTGCCTAATGTCTCTAAGAGAGGACAATTCTAGGATAAAATATTCGTAACTTAGGGAATGCAATGCATAGCATCACCACTAAGAGGAAAGTTGTATGCCAAGAAAGGTCACACTCTTGCAAGACATCAAACCAAATGACACGAACAAGAGGAAGACACATCGTAAGAAGTAAGAAGACAACACAATAAAACATGTGAAAAGTCCATACATATCCAAAAAATGATAATGCCAATGTATGTCCCCACCTTAAAGAAATTTCTAACACCATGCTATGAGAAATTACATGTTAAAGTATAAAATGATAGATGCTAACAATAAAGAAGACATAAGATCTTATTTGGAAAGCCCTATGCCAAGTCATATGTTTCCAAAAGAAGCTACATCATGAAAAAGGAAGGGGTTGCCCCAAAAATGAAATCTGAAAATCATATACGGTATCCACAAATTTTAGGTTAGTATATCTTTGATACATTGAAATATAGATCTCAGAAACATCATGATTCCCCAAGCAACTCATGGAACATGAATAATGACACATAGACAACAAAAAAATGAAAATTCCTTTTGGGTCAACATGGAAGAGACTAAAATATCTCAACGCCTTTCATCATCCCCAAAGGAAAACACAAGAAAAAGAAGAGATAAATGTTTTATGACATATAGAAGAATGTAGATACAAATAGAGGATTGCAAATGAAGAAACATTACACAAAACAATACAAGGGATCACATTACACACATGCAATCACAAAAAGAGCATGAAAAAGCAAACAAAGACAATACTACTAAGGAACATGTGAGTCAACCTATAGTAGGTTGTCTACATCCCAATCTTGTTCATCATATGCGAAAGGCAGGCAACTAGCTAGAGGGACAACATCAAGTGCCAAACTAGGATGATCACCAAATTGAGCACATGGTGAAGCACTCTTTCTAGGAGGATCATCATGATTGTTATCATTTAAGCTAACAAAAGATGAAAATAGTGAATTTAGTTTGTTATGCACTTGTTCATCAATTTTTACAGTTTCACTATTGTTACATAAAATAATCGATCTCACACTCCGATGAAAACTCTCAGGGAAACTTAGGTAGAATAGTTTATTAGTTTTGCATTTATTTACCATGGGTGGTTTCTTTCCCATATTGGTAAGTTTTATACCCACCATATATTTTTTTCCTCTTCTCTGGTGAAATAGCTATTGCTTCTCTCGTGTTTTGTGGATGATGTATTTGCAGATGTTTTTCCTGGGTTATTTTCTCTAACAAGTATCATCATCCATTTTATCACAATAGAAGGTCTAATGATAATATTCATTGAAGGTTCTTGTTTTTTGTTTAGATTTAGGATTTTCCTATTTCAGCGAAGGAGGAGAATCATCATGCATTTCTTGAGATAATTTTGGATTGTGATCTTGTATGTTGTTCTTTTCTTTTTTTTTCTTTTTAAAAAAATGAGAAATAGCAGGATGTCTACGCTTACAATCTATAGTATTTTGGTTTCTTCGTATTATATTTTCAAGTTGTGATTGTGCAAGGGTGGGTTTATCAACCATGTGTTTATTTTCTTCCCTTAATGGAGGAACATAAGGAACCATAGGAGGTTGTTCAACCACTCTCTCTTTATCTTTATAAACTCATTTGATTTTAGGAGGTACAACGAGACATATTTGGTTATCTCATGGTCTCTTATAGGAAATGGGTGGAGGATTTGTTATGTTTTGGTCTTGGTTACTTGAAGGGATTTCGGTTCAAGAATCATCTCATCTAGGATATGAGGCTCAATTATGGGTTGAGGCATATTGGTAAGGGATAATTTTTCTATTCTTTTTTCCTTAAACTTTTGATAGGATTTGAAAAAGAAGTCCCCATGAGGGTTAATGGGTTCCATAGGTTTAGACCAAAAGAAATACAATGAGAGATTCCCATTGGAAGATATAGGATTAAAGGACTATGATGCATAGTAAAGATATCATTTCCAAATGGAAACTTTAAGAATTTATGCACGACTGACAGGATAAAGTTAATGGAGTGAAGCCATGGATAGCCTAACTTCACGTGAAATTGTTCCAATGATGGGATGATAGAGAATGAGACATGTAATGTTTTCGGTCCAACTTTCAAAGGAAGAGTTATCAAACCTATCGTAAGGCAAGAAAAACCATTATGCATTTTGATCCATGCTTTCATTTTTTCATAAGTATCTTGATAAAGCTCATGGAAAAATAGGAAGTCCTTAGTGATAAAATTCTCTACATATATGGGATCAATTAATATCCCATTAGTAGGCTTATCATTGATTTTTAATTATGTCATTTTGTGAGAAAGCAATATCAAGAGGCATCTTAGTTAGGCCCTTATGAGGTTAGGTATGTGTAGGATCATGATGGGCCAAAAAGTGGTGATATGATGGGTATGTGTACAATATGTGGCTGACGAATTTTTTTTTACCCAAAATTGATGAACCGAAAAGGGTTTTTAAAGGAGATTCTCAGCTTTCCACCAATATAAATTATGCTTTACTTTGAATTTAATAAATAATTATTCATTTTCTATTTGAATTACGACTAAAGTCCTGATTGATAGGATGATTGAAAAACATCTATAGCTTTCAAACGGTATGACATTTTTTATTTTGAAACATCGTCACATTCTATGCTTCATATACTATAGGATTTAAAAAAAAAAACATGAAGTTTGACCAAATGTGAGTGGGACATACAAGTTTTATATTTTTCAAAAGTTGTAATAAAAATTCATAATTAATTATTTACTTGGAAAAAATTACAAAAAAATATGCACATCGGGACATGAGTCCTCTACTTATATCTAAAACCTTATAAAAAAATATTATCATTTTATTGTGGTTAGGGTGGTCAAAGCAGAGACACCTACTTATTTTTCCTTGAAATTTAAGTACTATTGCATTGAAATTTCAAATTTTCACCAAATAGATTTATTTTTTTAAATAAACCTAGTAGTTTAGAAACTACATTCAAATTTCTAAAGATTCTATTCTTACATATTTTTGAAATAATATAGATAACTTATTCAAATTTTTACCTCAAGTTGCCTAACTTTGATTTTTCTGAATTTTTCACCACTTAAGGACCTATTTTTTCCCTGATGATCCTGCACATACCCAGTTGTACTTCAATAAGTCAAATCATACTATCTATAGGATTTTATTCATTGTCCTTCATGTTTTCATCATTTGTGTCAACATTCATCACATTGTTCTTTGTTTGACTAATTTTGATAAAGGAAATGTTGTGATTTGGCATAGTATTAGTAAATATTTACAGATTTTGATTAGGATGGGCTACAAACTTATTACCTTGATCATTAACACCACCAATTTGAATATGATTAGAATCAATTAGGTATTACATAAGATTTCTAAGATATTTGCAATCTTCCATATCATGTCCATTTTTTCAGTGGAAGTGACAATAGACATTTGGTCTATAGTTAGAAGGTAAAGCCTTAGTAGAATCAAGAGATCTAACAAGAGGTAAGGAAATCAAGTTCTTGTTTAAGAGTTGCAACATGGTATTATGAAGGGTATCAGGTAGAGGTGTGAATTGTCTATTTCTATCAATAAATGTGTATGAATTTGTCATCTTTATAACAACCACTTGGTTAAGTTGCAAAAATCCCTTATGTTGTTTCTTGAATGGTTGATAATTATTATCAGACATGGATTTATATTTTTTAGGATGAATAGAGGGAGTTTTTACTTCATGACTACTAAGTGAATTTTGATAATCATGGAGGGTGGTACACAATTGTGTGAAAGAGGGAAACTTCAACATCTCAAGCTTAGTTTGGATTTTTTTTTGCTAATTGGAAATAAAAAAATTTGTCAATTGTCATCATTAAGAATCTTAATATTTAATTTCTAGTAAATTGATTGGTATCATGCTATGAAATCAGTAACCTTTTCATCATCCTTTTTTTTGCATTTCATTAAATCAACCAAGGTCATCTTAGGACCCATATGTATTTGGAAATGTTTATAGAAGGCATCAATAAGTTCATTTAATGAATGTATTGAATTATTTAGTAAGGAGAAAGATCATTCCAAAGTGGTATCCTTCAATGATCTGCAGAAGAATTTAGCCAAAATTTTATCCTAAAAAATGAAGTCACTACATAGGGCTGTGTATGCAAAAACATGGCTAATATGATCTCCTTTCCCACCATATTTCTAAAATCTAGGGATCTCTATACCTTGTGGCATTTATGTTCTCAATATTCCCAAGGAAAAGGGATTTCATTAACATATTGTGAAGGTTGGCCATTTTGATTATGAATTAATGCAACAATTTTTTGTTGGAGGGATGAAACATTTTGTAAGAGTGTGTTAAGGAAAATATCATTGTGAATGTTGTGAGATAGAGGTGTGTAAGGTGAAGAGGTATATGTATTCAAAGGGCAAGTGACTTGTAAGTTTGTGAGAGGATATGGATTAGGAGATATGAGATTTGAATGCACAAAGCTAAAGGGAAACCTAGTGGAAATACCTAAGGAAGTGGGTATGTGCAGGTTAATGGTGGGCCAAAAAGTGGCAATGAGGTAAAAAGCACGTCTTTCATCGACCGAGAAAATGCGAAAATAACATGTTGACTTTTTGTAGGCTCAGGTGTCACCATACCAAACACCAAAGCTACTTTTACACATCGGATATCTGATCCAAATCAGATATCCAATTTAAATCAGACAAATCAGATATCCGATTTGGATCGGATTATCCGATTTGTAAAAAGTATATATTAAACACTTATGTCTCTTTTTTGAACTCATTCGGCTAAGAAGAACCCGTAGGCGCACTTTTCATCCATTGTTTGCGTAACAGATATCCGATATAGGCTAAATTCGATTTGGAAAGGTAAGTTTATTTATTTCATTTGATTTGATTCAATTTTGATTTAGATTTGAATAATTTCATATGTTTTTTGTTGAATTTTTTTTAAAATAGGGTTTTTGATTGAGTTTTTGTTAAAAATTTGAGTTTAGAATAGATTTTAATAAAAAAATGAATGTTTTTTGTGGATTTTTTTTCACAATAGGGTTTTTGATTGAATTTTTATGAAAATTTTGAATTGAGAATGGATTTTGATAAAAAAATGAATGTTTTTCATGGATTTTTTTAAATAGGGTTTTTGATTGAATTTTTATGAAACAATTGATTTCAAAATAGATTTTGATAAAAAAAATGAATGTTTTTAATGGATTTTGATTTAAAAATAGTGTTTCATTTATATTGTCTAATTTTAGATTAATTATTTTTTAACTTTAATCAGGCATTATGGTTGCCGAGAATGAAAATACACAAAATCCACCAGTTGAAAATGAAAATCCACTAGCTGAGAATCAAAATGCAGAAATTCCAAATGCTCCACCACCTCCGTAGCCATCAATTGAATAGTTAATTCATGAAAAATTGTAGCAATTGAAGGGCACTAGTGATGTTTATAGGAAAATCCCTTGATTATCCCATATGTCAACCACATTCACAGGAATAATTACAAATGTAGAAACCCTCTCCACCCAACATAATGCATTTCATTCGTGGTGAGAAACCATGAGGCAATATTATGCATGTGGAATGTCTTATGATGATGTGAAAGATCTTGAAATAACAAAAGCCCAAATAGCCTCTTTATTTATTAACCTCAGCAATGGTTTTCCAGTTAATCTTAACAAGCCAAAACTTTCTATAAAATGGAGCACACATAGGGGGATAGTAGATAACTTTTGGGATCGTTGGTGTATGGTTTTTGATAAACCACCCAACAATAATCTTGATGTACCTTTCTACTTTATTAAAAAATTATATGCTGAGTTTTTGTTAGGGCATCATGTCAATTACTTTGACATTAAACCCTTCCAGAGCGTTGGTAGAGGTATGCCTCAGGATAGGCCAGGGGCAGCTAGAGTAGTTAGGTGCCCACATGTTCCCCATCCTCCCCTTCCTCCGCCACCTCCAGTAAAACATCCAGATATTACGGAGGATGCAACCACACAAACTATCCAAGCCATTCACTCTTTGAGTGGTCATTTGGTTTCCCATGTTTCTTCAGTAGCCCAGCCACAGTCTGGTGATCTTGGCAATGGATCCAATGCTATTGCATCATCCTCCTCATGTCCACATATTTGTGTGCCACATATTTGCAATACGTGCCAGCAAATATGTTTGGGTCCTATTGTACAGCCCCCTGAGCATCCATTAGACACTTCTGATTATGACATCTAGGATGTGGATATTATAGCAGATCACACGCAGGGGAGTGGAGAACACCCTATAGATTCCTCTCTTGCTAGAGAGGCAGACATTGGAGTAGTTACATAGGTAACATTTAAGGTGTAAATTCATAACTTGCATTTTTTTAAAAATGAATATTAATAAGAGATAGTATCAAGTACTAATATTTATTTACATGGTCTATTTAACAGTTAATGTCTGAGGAGGAGCTCACATAGGTGATGGATAGCACCCTTAGGGCCATTTCATTTGGCCTCGACATGCACACAGTATGTATTTTCTCACTCACTCATTTACATTTTTTTACTGTATATTTGCTTGTCATTTGAATTGTCAATAATGAAATTATATATTAACTTATATTTTTATCTTACTCTCTGCTGTATCAAACACCTAGTGCGAGTGAGGTGTGATTCTCTCAGAATATGGAGGCCGCGGTGTTGGATGAAGGTTGAACTCAAATTTGTTGAATTAAAATTTATAAGATCTTTTATTGATTATGCATGACATTGACATAGATTAAGTAGTTTCATATGTACTTGTCATTTTTATGTACAGGTGGTTGTGAGCTATACATCACTGTTGATAAGTGCCACAACACCTGAAGGAGTAGGTATTCGAATGCCTGAAGGAGGAGGTGTTGAAACACCTCAAGGAGGAGCTGTTGAGACACCTAAAGGAGATACAGAAAAAAGATCAACCTAAAGAGGTATGTGTTTATTTTATTTTGTGCTTGGTAAATATGTTCTTATTACTTGACAATTCTATGCTAACTTGGATCAATTTCATGTTTTGTTCACATATATAGATTGACATTACAAAAGTTGGTTTTGGTTAGTTCTTTGAGAGGGGTATATTCTAGGATTCCCGACCCTTCAAAGAGACGTATATTTCAGGTAATCAAGATTCAATTTTAGAGTTCAATTATAATTCAATGTGTATTGATTTTTATGTTAATTATTCAATTTTAAATTATATAGTATATCTAATCTCAATTGTGGTTTGACTTTTTCTTGTGCAATACCTTCAGAGCCAATGAGTGCTTCAAAGAGGCTCCATTTTGATGATCCACCAGTAGTTTAGGATGAGATAGACATTTTGGCATGTAAATTTTGAATAGATACCGAGATGGCATATGCCACATATTGTAAAACTTTGTTTGAGTTGGCATTGATGCCATTTTTGTATATGGACATACACTTGATTATTGGATAATTTGATATATATAGAAGTTGACAATCAAAATTTATTTTCCTCCTCATGTGCATGATTAAACTCTTTGAAGCAATGGTTAAATATCAATGTACAATAGCATAAAAAGAATGGTTAAATATTATGTAGTTTATATTCATATTGCTAATTACATTGCATTGCACATCTTTCAAACTCAAAGCATTATTTCACATTGCATAAGTAACAACTAGATACTCATATGATTAACCCTACAAATTTCATACATTTCAAATAATTCAATGATCCTTAACTAAATTATTCATACAAATTTCTTAGATTTGGAATAATTCAATGAAAATCAGCCAAAACATTTAAACAAGATATTTAGATCTAAAACATTCACATATGATAAATAGATCTACACATATAAGTTGGTTGGAATAGAGTATTTAATTCAAATAACTCACTTGATGATTACAATTTTTTTGCTTCAATTGTTTGCTCATAGCCAAGATTACAATGATACAATTTTTTTTTAGAAAAATATTGGGATGCTAAAATCCACTATGCTTGGCATATAGATGCAACCTTTATGTGAAATTTCCCTCACAAATCTAAACAAGTTTCATCCTCCAAATTGGTGCAGGAGCACCTTAAGGTCTTTTGGAAGATCTTAGTGATTTTTGGCTTGTAGGTGGTTCTACCCAACCACCAAGGGAATAAGGACTATGATATAAAGTCCCTAGGTTGTTTTTAAGAGTGTGTTAGGGTAGTTTTGGCTTAGAGTCTTGAACTTTATGAGTTCCTAGACAAATCTTGGCAATTTGAGCATTTTGGCAATGTTGCCTTGGCAATTTGGCCTAAAAGTTGAAAAATAGCATTAATGTTGTTCTAAGTCTGAACCAAGGGTCTTATCACATGGGAGAAAGGTATATAAGGTCATCCAAACCCTAATACCTGGGTTGGAAGTTCATTTTCATGAATTGAGACTTGGAGAGCATTTTTGTGTGATTGGAATTCAACAACTTTTGAGTGCATTTTTGTGTTTGAGCCTTCATCCAGTCAAGAATGGATTGAAAGGACTAACCTGATGCTTTGAGTATTTCATTTGTTTCATTTACTTACTGTACCTAGCATTATATTAGTCATTTAGACCAACTGGTTAAGGTTTTGCAAGTTTTTGGGTTTTTGGACTCACTGTCGGTTTGGGCCAGTTTTGTGAATAATGAGTCCCACTTGAGTTCCCGTGGCTTTCTGATAGGGAGGGGTTAGAGGAATCAATCACAGATTCCTACTCTAAGGTCTTTCTTGCAAGACCTCCTTAGTGTTTTGCTTCACCACCTTAACCTATAGGTCCCTTCTCATGTTTAGGTACCCCTGGTTCTCCTGGCCAACCCCACTACCATCACCATTCAACCAACCAAGTCAATCTTGGTGCCATAGCTCTAACTCTTTTTTAGCCTTTAATCTACCCTAAAGACTAACAATACCTCCAAAGATTGAACTTTGATTTGCAGGGCTGTGGAGGTGTTTCAATTAATTGCAATCCATCCAATTTTGGTTCTTGAGTATCCTCCTAGCTCCATTTATTGGTCGCTTTCAACAAACCCTTGTTTAGGTCTTAAAAAGGCTACTAGCCTAAAAGCCCCAATTAGGTCTCCTTCTCCAAGAAAACTGGTTGACTCTCTCAATTTCTCCAAAGAACCCCCAATCTTTCTTTGAGTTTCTTGCTTCAAACAGACACCTCTCAAGGATTTTTGAGGTCTTGGGTTTTAAGTTCCCATACAATGCCTCCACTTAAAAATGGGAAAAAACTAGGGTTTTTAAGCCTTTTCTGGCTGCTTTCAATCTACTAAGTGTTTATCCCACCAGATGGACTGATGGATTTTCCTCTTGAAAACAAAGTCTTGGAAAGACTCAAATATACCTTCACAAAAAGGAAATTCAACAAGATTCAATCACCCCTGCAAGTTATGTGCTCTGTACTCCTTGTCTTCCCTAGCCGGACTCTTCCTGGCTCACCTAAGGAAAGACTTTGCCAACGTCTCTTGTGCTCACACAAACCCTAAAACCTACCATATGTACACACATGGAGTCTAGTCACTGTTCCCAAAGGGTCTTACAATTTGTACAGTGGGAAAGTGAACTAACATCCCATTTCTACAAAATTGTCTGGTTCAAACTAGTAGTAGGGTTAAAGAAAAATATTTACAAACAATGATTGAAATTGAATCAAAAAGACTAAAAGATGGCACACTAAGCTTGAGAAAACACTAAACTACATCCTCCACATAACACAGTAACAATTTCAATCCATTAAATCTCTACTTTGAAGTAAAAATTAGTAATAACACAAAAAAAACACTATTTTTCTTTCAATTCACAATACTTTCCCACAATACCAATACTTCCAACCCTGCTCTCAAGTCGAGGCACACCTTATATAGGGTTCCTCAATCAGTTATTCTCCCTTGGTCGAACATGTAAGTTATCATGTGGCAAAGTTGCAAAGTGTACCATTTTGCATCTTTTGCCAATTTTCTTGAAAACTAAGTAAAATGAGTTTTTAAACCCACTCACCCTTCCTCAAATTCTATTCTAAAGATCAACCACATCCCTAAACTATCTTCTCTACTCAATGGCCAACATGACCTTCATGATAAACATCAAAAACAAAAGAAATGCATCCTAGACTTCCTAAATGCCTAATGTTTCATAGGTGCTCCTACACCACTTTCCTCTCATGTCCACTTGGAATAAAGTTGGGGACTATGTAAATAATGTACATACAAGTTTAGGAGTCTTTTTTTGTAGGGGAAGTGAAGAAATTATCAAGCATTAGGCGAGTGCAAGTGCATTCTGGCTAGTGGCTTGGAGAGGACAGTAGTAAAGAATTTTGCTAAATGGATTGGTTTGTGCCAATCAAGAGCATGGGAGTGTAGGCACATGTATTCCAGACATGTGTGTACAATGAGGAGAGTTGAGAAAGTCATTGAAGCCCTCAAAGTTGGAAAAAGGAGCTAAAACCCTTGAAACCCTTTAAATTGGGGAGGTATGAGGATATTCATATGAACAGCCACTTGGGAGACCTTACACCTAGTAAATATTGAGGCCTAGGGTACCACTAGAAATAATATCAAAAAATATTTTGGGGTTGTTAAGACCGTTTTTGAGAAAAGCCAAGAAAACAGGTTCTAGGAGGCCTAGTTGGGGCAGAAGGCTACAAGGCCTAAAATGGACTTTTTCAAGAAAGCAATGGGAGAATGGTGAAAGAATCCAATGAGATGGATCAGTGAGGTGTCAAATCAACAAAGAGATAGTAGAATAACCTTTCCTATCCCCTGGAGTGGTTAGGACACTTTGGGTCAGTTTGGAGCCTAGGGAAGCCTAGTGGCGAATTGAGAGTAATGGAGAAGAATTTGAAATTGGTTGAGAGTCTTATGAGGTGAGAGGGGTTTAGGAGAGATCCTTGAATAGGGTAGAGAGGAATACCCTAGGAAGAATAGAGAATAGGTCTTGGGAAGAGCAAGAGTGCTCTTGAAAGGTAAGTCTCCCCATCAAATTGGTAAAGGAAGAGGTAGAGACTCTAGAGGTGGACAACTCAGAGAAAGGAAACCAACTCATGTTAAGAAGGATTTTGATCAAAGAACCTATCGAGGATGAACACAAACAAAGGAGAGCTCTTTTTAGAGTCAAATGCAAGATACAAGGTAAGGTTTGCAAGGTCATCATAGACTCAGGATCAATTGATAATGTCATCTCAGAGGAGGCAATACAAAAGTTGAAACTCATCAAGATACCCCATTCTCAGTTGGCCTACTCCAAAGACAGGGACAAAAGTTAGGAGTTTCCATGGATTAGCTCAATTCTAAAGGAAATTTGTGAGAATGTTTAGTGAGATTTGTGCACCGGTTCTTGACACCATCAAAGGAGGACTGAAAACAAATTTTGTGTGGAGCAAAGAAGCTAATGAAGGATTTGAAAGGTTGAAGAGGGAGATAGCTACCCAACCTATCTTAGTTTTACCAAGTTTTGACAAACCATTCATAGTAGAATGTGATGCAAGTAACATAGTAGTAGGAGCTGTCCTAAGCCAAGAAAGTTAAGATGATGCAAGTAACATAGCAATTGAACAATTTTAGAAAAAAGAAAGTTGTGTCATGGTCCGCATTCAATCCAACAAGTAAAAATCAAAGCTCAACCTCTTTCGAATGAAAATGCTTGTTTGCAAATCAAATGAATAAGAATGAGGTAGTTAAGGTGTTTGAAGTTATTTAGAGGTCACTTTTAGGGTGGAAGGCTTAAAAATTCATTTTAAATGCACAAAAAAGAATGAAATTACTTCAAACGAATTTTGTGAAGAAGTTAACTATGTTGCCCACTAGTTTCCCTTAAGAGTCCAAAGTGCTAAAACACAACAATATTTGAAGGTCTATTTCTCAGAGACCGTGATGCTTATAGAATCTTCGTCCAAGGCTATGGGATTGCATTGGGACCATCTACAAAAACCTCTCTCGGTTTTTACTATCTCAGAGGCATTTTCCTATGGTGATGACTTTTTAGTGGAGGGAAAAGTTGCCAGATGCAAGCAGTGTAAAGTTGCAAAGTGGTGCAACTTTCACTCCGTAGCTCGTACGACCAAACGGACTATTCCAACACGTCCAGATGGTACGTTTACACTAGGGATGGTCCTCTCTTGCACCCAATTATGCCGAATCACTCCGAGATACATTGGACCGGCGATTTCCCTTAAGAGTCCAAAGTGCTAAAAGAAAACAATCTTTGAAGGTCTATTTCTCATAGACCATGATGCTTACAGACTCTTCATCTGAGGCTATGGGATTGTGTTGGGACCATCTACAAAAACCTCTCTCAGAGGTGTTTTCCTGTGGTGATGACTTTTCAGTGGAGGGAAAAGTTGTCAGATGCAAGCAGTGTAAAGTTGCAAAGTGGTGCAACTTTCACTCCACAGCTCATACGACCAAACAGACTGTTCAAACATGTTTGGATGGGTACGTTTACACTAGGGATTGTCCTCTCTTGCACCCAAATATGCCGAATCACTCTGAGCTACATTGGACCGATGATTTCCCTTAAGAGTCCAAAGTGCTAAAAGGCAGCAATATTTGAAGGTCTATTTCTCAGAGACCATGATGCTTACAAACTCTTTGTCCAAGGCTATGGGATTGTGTTGGGACCATCTACAAAAACCTCTCTCAGTTTTTGCTATCTCGGAGGCATTTTCCTGTGGTGATGACTTTTCAGTGGAGGGAAAAGTTGTCAGATGCAAGCAGTGTAAAGTTGCAAAGTGGTGCACTTTCACTCTCGTATGACCAAACGGACTGTTCCAACACGTCCATATGGGAACGTTTACGCTAGGGATGGTTCTCTCTTGCACCCAAATACGCCGAATCACTCTGAGCTACATTGGACCGGCGATTTCCCTTAAGAGTCCAAAGTGCTTAACGGTGGCAATCTTTGAAGGTCTATTTCTTAGAGACCATGATGCTTATAGACTCTCTGTCCAAGGCTATGGGATCATGTTGGGACCATCTAAACAAACCTCTCTCAGTTTTTGCTATCTCGGAGGCGTTTTCCTGTGGTGATAATTTTTCAGTGGAGGGAAAGTTGCGGGGGCAAGCAGTGTATAAGTGCAAAGTGGTGCAGCTTTCATCCGCAGCTCTCACGACCAAAAATATATTCAACAAGTCTGGATGGGTACGTTGTATGTAGGGATGGTCCTCTTTTGCACCCAAATACGCTGAATCACTCCGAGCTACATTGGACCGACGATTTCCCTTAAGAGTCCAAAGTGCTAAAAGGAAACAATATGTGAAGGTCTATTTCTCAGAGACCGTGATGCTTACAGACTCTCCCTCCAAGGCTATGGGATTGTGTTGGGACCATCTACAAAACCCTCTCTTGGTTTTTGCTATCTCAGAGGAATTTTCCTGTGGTGATGACTTTTCAGTGGAGGGAAAAGTTGTCAGATGCAAGCAGTGTAAAGTTGCAAAGTGGTGCAACTTTCACTCCGCAGCTCATACGACCAAACGGACTGTTCCAACACGTCTGGATGGGTAAGTTTACGCTGTGGATGGTCCTCTCTTGCACCCAAATATGCCAAATCACTCCGAGCTACATTGGACCGACGATTTCCCTTAAGAGTCCAAAGTGCTAAAAGGCAGCAATCTTTGAAGGTCTATTTCTCAGAGATCGTGATGCTTAGAAACTCTCTGTCTGAGGAAATGGGATTGTGTTGGGACCATCTACAAAAACCTCTCTCAGTTTTTACTATCTCGGAGGCGTTTTCTTGTGGTGATGACTTTTCAGTGGAGGGAAAAGTTGTAAGATGCAAGCAGTGTAAAGTTGCAAAGTGGTGCAACTTTCACTCCGCAGCTCGTACGACCAAATGGACTGTTCCAACACGTCCGAATGGGTATGTTTATGCTAGGGATGGTAATCTCTTGCACCCAAATACACCGAATCAATCTGAGCTACATTGGACCGCCGATTTCCCTTAAGAGTCCAAAGTGTTAAAAGGCAACACTATTTGAAGGTATATTTCTCGGAGACCGTGATACTTACAAACTCTCCATCTGAGGCTATGGGATCGTGTTTGGACCATCTACAAAAAACTCTCGATTTTTACTATCTCAGAGACATTTTCTTGTGGTGATGACTTTTCAGTGGAGGGAAAAGTTGCCACATGCAAGCAATGTAAAGTTGCAAAGTGGTGCAACTTTCACTCCGAAGCTCGTACAACCAAATGAACTATTCCAACATGTGTGGATGGGTACATTGACGCTAGGGATGGTCCTCTCTTGCACCCAAATATGCCAAATCACTCTGACCTACATTGGACCGGCGATTTCCCTTAAGAGTCCAAAGTGTTATAAGGTAGCAATCTTTGAAGGTCTATTTATCGGAAACCATGATGCTTACAGACTCTCTGTACGAGGCTATAGAATCGTGTTGGGACCATCTAAAAAAACCTCTCTCATTTTTTTCTATCTCAGAGGTGTTTTCCTGTGGTGATGACTTTTCAATGGAGGGAAAAGTTGTCAGATGCAAGCAGTGTAAAGTTGCAAAGTGGTGCAAATTTCACTCCTCAGCTCATACGACCAAACGGACTATTCAACATGTCTGGATGGCTACGTTCACGCTAGGGATGGTCCTCTCTTGCACCAAATGCCAAATCACTCACAGGCTACATTGGACGGTGATTTCCCTTAAGAGTCCAAATGCTAAAAGGTAGCGTCTTTGAAGGTCTATTTCTCGGGAGACATGATGTACAAACTCTCCTTCTAAAGCTGTGGGATCATGTTGGGGCGATCTACAAAAACCTCTCTAGGTTTTACTATCTCGGGCGTTTTCCTATGGTGATGACTTTTCGATTGGAGGGAAGGATTTATGGGATGCAACGGGTGTAAAGTTGCAAAGTGGTGCAACTTTCACTCATAACTCGATATGACCAAATGAACTGTTCAACTTTGTCCGGTCCGATGCGTTTACGCTAGGGATGGTCCTCTCTTACACCCAAATATTCCAAATCACTCTGAGCTACATTGGACTGGCAATTTCCCTTAAGAGTCCAAAGTGCTAAAAGGCAGCAACCTTTGAAGTTCTATTTCTCAGAGATGGTGATGCTTGAAACTCTCTACTCTGAGGCAATGGGATTGCGTTGCAGGTTCCATCTACAAAACCTCTCTCAATTTTTACTATCTCGGAGGCGTTTTCTTGTGGTGATGACTTTTCAGTGGAGGGAAAAGTTGCAAGATGCAAGCAGTGTAAAGTTGCAAAGTGGTGCAACTTTCACTCCGCAGCTCGTACGACCAAATGGACTGTTCCAACATGTCCGGATGGGTATGTTTATGATAGGGATGGTAATCTCTTGCACCCAAATACACCGAATCAATCTGAGCTACATTGGACCGCCGATTTCCCTTAAGAGTCCAAAGTGTTAAAAGGAAGCACTATTTGAAGGTATATTTCTCGGAGACCGTGATACTTACAAACTCTCCATCTGAGGCTATGGTATCGTGTTTGGACCATCTACAAAAAACTCTCTCGATTTTTACTATCTCAGAGATATTTTCTTGTGGTGATGACTTTTAAGTGGAGGGAAAAGTTGCCACATGCAAGCAATGTAAAGTTGCAAAGTGGTGCAACTTTCACTCCGCAGCTCGTACAACCAAATGAACTATTCCAACATGTGCGGATGGGTACATTGACGCTAGGGATGGTCCTCTCTTGCACCCAAATATGCCAAATCACTCTGACCTACATTGGACCGGCGATTTCCCTTAAGAGTCCAAAGTGCTATAAGGTAGCAATCTTTGAAGGTCTATTTATCGGAGACCATGATGCTTACAGGACTCTCATCCGGGGCTATAGGATCGTGTTGGGACCATCTAAAAAAACCTCTCGGTTTTTCTATCTCAGAAGGTGTTTTCCTGTGGTGATGACTTTTCAATGGAGGGAAGTTCAGATGCAAGCAGTGTAAAGTTGCAAAGTGGTGCAAATTTTCACTCCTGACTCATACGACCAAACGGACTATTCCAACATGTCTGGATGGCTACGTTTACGCTAGGGATGGTCCTCTCTTGCACCCAAATATGCCAAATCACTCTGAGCTACATTGGACCAGCGATTTCCCTTAAGAGTCCAAAGTGCTAAAAGGCAGCAATCTTTGAAAGTATATTTCTCGGAGACCGCGATGCTTACAAACTCTCCCTCTAAGGCTATGGGATCATGTTGGGATGATCTACAAAAACCTCTCTCAGTTTTTACTATCTCGGAGGCGTTTTCCTATGGTGATGACTTTTCAGTGGAGGGAAAAGTTGCCAGATGCAAGCAGTGTAAAGTTGCAAAGTGGTGCAACTTTCACTCCACAACTCGTATGACCAAATGAACTATTCCAACACATGCGGATGGGTACGTTTATGCTTGGGATGGTCCTCTCTTGCACCCAAATACACTGAATCACTTCGAGCTACATTGGACCGATGATTTCCCTTAAGTGTCCAAAGTGCTAAAAGCCAGCAATCTTTGAAGGTCTATTTCTCAGAGACCGTGATGCTTACATACTCTCCCTCTGAGGCTATGGGATCGTGTTGGGACCATCTACAAAAACCTCTCTCGGTTTTTGCTATCTCAAAGGCATTTTCCTATGGTGATAACTTTTCAGTGGAGGGAAAAGTTGTCAGATGCAAGCAGTGTAAAGTTGCAAAGTGGTGCAACTTTCACTCCGCAGCTCATACGACCAAACAGACTATTCCAACACATCCAGATGGGTATGTTTATGCTAGGGATGGTGCTCTCTTGCACCCAAATACGTCGAATCACTCTGAGCTACATTGGACCAGCGATTTCCCTTAAGATTCCAAAGTGCTAAAATGCATCAATCTTTGAAGGTGTATTTCTCAAAGACCGTGATGCTTACAAACTCTTCATCTGAGGTTGTGGGATCGTGTTGGAACTATCTACAAAAACCTCTCTCAGTTTTTGCTATCTTGGAGGCGTTTTCCTGTGGTGATGACTTTTTAGTGGAGGGAAAAGTTGCAAGATGCAAGCAGTGTAAAGTTGCAAAGTGGTACAAATTTCACTCCGCAACTCGTACAAAGCCAGTTCAAAACCCTGTTCTCCATGCCTTCCACTCTTGAAATAACGTCAAGACATGTAATAATGTTTCTACATAAAGTTTTTATACAAATCAATGGGAAGATAAAACCATGTAAGTGTTTTCCCCAAACTAATTGCCACCAAAACCATTCTTGATAGTTTAAAACCATGAACCACCCCAACGTGTAATTATGATAGCACTCAAGATATCCCTCCACCATGAACATATCAACTGAGTAGGAACCCATAACATTATGGAAAGATGATCCACTTCTCCCAATGTAACTCCCAAGCATTACATGTGAAAGATGGTCAATTTCATTGATGGCAACGGTTGTGTGACTCCCATTGATGACCTTCTTTATTCAATTCCATTACAACAATATCCAAAGCATTCCAAAGAATACTAATGAAAACAATATTTCCGTCAACACCTCATGATCATTTAAGTACTCATTCTAACAATACAAGAGATTTACACTTCAAATTGCAAGTGAATATAATTTACTATATCTTAACATAGAAAATGCAAAACCGAATAGAAAAATGTATCAATGAGGTACAAGGATGTATAAAATCCAATCAATCAACACACAATCAACCTAACATAATTAAGGGTTGATAGGGGTATTGGATAATTAAGGGTTGATAAGGGTACATGAATGTTTATCTTTGCATCTACTCTTGAATATCTAGGGACTTAGTGGTATTTAGAAATTTGTTACTCATTTTTATTGCATTGAATCAAAATGTCTCACTATTAATTGCTCCAATGCTATAAGATAAATGAATGTTTTCATGATTATAATGAATATATTGTATGTTATTAATGCTAGCATATATCATCAAATTATGCCAAACATGTGTTTAGTCCACTCAAAGTGGGTGAATGACACCACTTAGCGAAAAGTTTGAATTTTGAATTTTAAAATGAAAGGGAATAGGTTTATGACTATGAGGTCACCCTTGTGAATTAAAGAATTGGGTTTGAGGAGAAAATGTTGCAAGCCACTATAATTTATTATATATAAATGGGAAATATTACAAAACCTGGTTCAAACGAGCATACCGACAGGAAAGAACCAGGAAGAAAACCTTCGGTTGTAGCTCGATTAAGTACAAAAATAGACCCCTTTACAAAACCTATGAGTTTCCAAAATACAGACCCCTTTACATTTTAAACATACCCTTTATACAATGCCAGACATTTGACCCATATTTCAAAAAACATCACTGGGTATAGATTATGCCCATAGACAATTATGACCATTTTACATTGTTTCCAATTTGAGAATTCAAATTTTACAAAATTTTCCTATTAGAGGCATTCAGGGCATAGTCTTCAACAACAGTAGTATGTTCATGTTCTGCACTAACAAGCACCTATACAAACCATCAAGGTAGCTTAGAATAACCAATTTATATTATTCTAAATGACACAAAATATGATGAGATGGTAATGCAAACTATAAAAGATGCTTAGATCTATTGCATACCTATCTGAAAGGATCAAAGCTAGCTATTGTTGCAGCAAGTCCATGATCAATCATGCCAAGAATATCACAAAAGTGGGAAAATGAGAAATCTATATTGTCACAATAGAAAAGATGTTAGACTAACATATCTATATTAATCTAAACAACCTGAATGATGATGAGTTGGTGATCACGAACTATAAAGATGCATACCTCTTCGAAAGGATTAGAGTTGGCTATTGTTGTAGCAGGTCCATGATCAATTGTGCTAGGAATATCATAAAAGTGGGAAAATGAGAAATCTATATTGTCACAATAGAAAATATGCTTAGAATAAAGTATCTATATTAATGTAAACAACTTGAATGATGATAAGCTAGTGATGCAAACTATAAAAGACGCATACCTCTTGAGAAGAGTTAGATTTAGCTATTATTTACTTGATAGGTCCATGAATTAATCTTACCAAAAATATGCATAAAATTACATACAAAATATCACTAATAAGACACACGCATTTGCAATAGTATATAAAATATAAAATTAACTAAATAAAACGATTAATAGAACTTAATCATAATGAACATAAGCATTCTACCTTCCATTCTTGAAAATGTTATTCAAGTGTGCCTGAAGGGTCATCTAACTGCTTAAAGGTATCCAATGTTGCTTCGTCCAACATTACTAAGTGT
This sequence comes from Sequoia sempervirens, assembly GCA_007258455.2. Taxonomy (NCBI): domain Eukaryota; kingdom Viridiplantae; phylum Streptophyta; class Pinopsida; order Cupressales; family Cupressaceae; genus Sequoia; species Sequoia sempervirens. Next base: position 503,642,622 of record VDFB02000015.1, read on the forward strand.
CCATAGTTGTTTGTCTTTGGTCTAGCATGATACTTCCAGCAACTTAACATTTATTGCTATAACAAGGTCACGAATGCTTAGGGAATGGTTTGTGTTTCTCATAGTCTTCAAATGCAGGTATGCCATTCTTTCTAATCATGTATGTTGCAATAGGTTCACTTTTAAGCCACAACAACTAAACCTATAGGATACATGAGAAACATCATCATCTTCCATGGTTGTATTTGGCTTATGTTTTTACTTACACACACATCAAACTGACCAATAGTACATCTCTCTTCATTTCCACTGAATTTACAGCAACTGCAAAAATATGTCTAACTATAGTAGATCTAAAAGCAAATTAAATTGTCAAGCTGAACTTTCCATTGTGTCATTTTCATGGATATTGTTTGAGATAAAGAGGAGTTGAATCTTGTGGTTGCCCGTATATCCACCCCTCCGCCAGCTCACATTGATCCCACTCACCCAGAATACAACTCGACAAAATAAACCAACTCACGTGTCCAAATGGTCCATGTGCATGCATCGAGCTTGAAATATAGATGCATCTTTGAAGAGATCTACGATTGTATGACCATTATTCTACCTCCCAATGTACCTTCCTCGATAGACCAAAAGAATCTATGCATTTGTTGGATCAAATTATCCCTCCACAGCTGACAATGTTGGAGCTACACCAATCAACTATAGAATGTGCATCGCTAAATTTTTCTTCTAAAATCTTCAATTGCTCCTTAACTAGAGCTCTCTTTATGCATGCACCTGCTCCATCATGCTCCCCTTTCCCATTTCCAACTTCAAAAAAATTCCAAATATGAGGTAGACCCCTCTCTACATGCATTCTACTCAACCAATAAAACATACGAGCATTCTTGAATTGACCTGTGCAATTATCTAACCAAATTAGATGTGTTATTAACATATCATGCTCCTGCAAGAACTCAAAAAAAATCTTGGAAACAGTGTTGGACATGCTAGAATGAGGTGAGATCTATCATCACTCATATAAGAATGACACTCTTATTATCTTTCAATCCTCCTCTATACTATTAGGTGCATGTCTAAATGTTATGTGGACAAAATAGCAATCTGAATGGAATTGTAATACTAAGATTGTACCTCATTTTGTGTGGATTTGCAATGTGTAGTTTTCTACAATGTCAACCAACTGATATAATGAGTGCCAATCGAGAAAAGTCCTTACATCTAAATTGTTGATCCAACCACTGAGACCTATGACTATGCCTTGAATACTTGTAGAAAAGATTGTCCTTAAAATCTGAAATAAAATCTAGCAACACTGCATTCTTTTCTAACCAACTCACATCTGGAACCTTCACCTCTGCTTTGCAAAGTATATTTGACTATCTCATATCTCTTTTTCTCAACAAGCTTCTTTCCAAATTCATGTTCAGAACTGTCATCAAAAAATTGGACAAACTTTGACAAACCACCACATTGTGAGCACTTTGCATTTAAACAATCATTTCTATAGAAAGAAGCAACCATCATCTCTAGAACATAAAAATAGATCCTAGCAAGTCCCTTGATGATTTTGGAAGATGCATTGCACCATACTCACCACCCAACATTTCATTAGTATGCAAAGTAGAACTAATATAGCATAATAGCTCATGGTACATTGAAAACTCCACATGGTATTTGCAACAACGAGTATTATGAATCTTAAGAGGCACACAATAAAATGTCTTCAAACCCTCAACATTCCTTTGCGAGATTTCCATATTTTTATGTGTGGAAATAAATTTTTTGAACATTATTTGGCTTGATTCCAAGAAATGTTTAGGATGTGGTGTGCGGTCTCGATTGCCAATTCTTAACTTTAAAACATCCTTTGCATTGGGTGATACTCTAGAGTTATCATGCCAAAATTGTTGAATTACCTGCTTTACATTATCGGTTAGCTTCTTATGAACACATGGAAGCCTCCCAGAAAAAGCCCATGTATCATTTTCAAGAGGATCATCTATTCTTTCTCTTCTTGCAAGTGCTCTATCCAAAGTTTTACGATTTATGTCAAAATCAATGCAAGTTTGTCTCATAAAGTGAGCCTTTTTCAATTTATGGCTTACTAGGGCAGTTGTAATGACTCTTCGAGCAGCTCTCTTATCCTTTTCCTTGTTACTTTTCCAATAGACTTGAGAGCATTAAAAGATTTTTGACAATAATGGGAATTTTTTAGGTCTTCTTGTTCACATGAATCTTCAATTTGGCGTATACAAGGTCATCGTTGCATCTTTTATGGTGTACAAAAATTTGGCATTGCTTTCGGTCAATGTCTTATCCACTAAAATATTGGTTGAAAAAGTCTTCTAGCCACAACCCAAGCGGTTCATTATTGACCTCTTGCCTTCAAAATTGTTTATAATGTTCTCATCAATTTCAATTAACCATTTAGGGGTTTTTGAAGGTCTTGAGTTTGGAATATGTCTTTCTTCCACACAAGGTTCTTCATTTCTCATGTAATTTGGTGAAAAATAATTTACACTTGCTTCAATATTATGTTCAAAATCTTCATTTCCAACATTTTCACCTTGAACATTTTCAATATCAATTTGAATAATTTCATTCCCAATTTCAATATCATGTTCAACATCTTAAAATCCAACATTTTCACCTTGAACATTTTCATTATCAATTTCAATAATTTCATTCCTAATTTGAATATTATGTTCAACATATTCAATTCCAATATTTTCACCTTGAACATCTTCAATTTCCTCTTAACTTGAAAGACCATAGGGGTTAGGTTCACCAATATTTAACATACCTTGTCTTCTCTTCCCATGACTTTCTCTATCTTTTTGTCTATATGCTTCAATTTCTTCTTTTTTAAGCTTTCTCTTACATTTTTGCTTCCGACGACTACTGCTCCCCATTATACCTCATAAAAGATGCTAAAAATCATTGCTTATGAAAAATTTCAATAGAAGATGCTCCAAGAAGTTGATCTTTATCTCTTCCTATCTGAAACCATGTGTGTGTCGCCTACAAATAGAATGTAGGGTCCTTTGGAATGCACAAAACGGCCCGCATGGGGATTTTCTATGGCCTGCAAATCTGATATCCATTATGATATGATATCTGATTCATTTGAAACAAATTACGATACTTGTAACGGTATAATTTGTGTTCTGCAAATCGGATATCTGATTTGAATCGGATATCTAATTTGTGTACACATAGACCTAAGGGTTAATGGTAGATAGTAGAGGGTTTAAGGGTTAAAGGTTTAGGGTTTAGGGTATATGGTAGAGGGTTTAATGGTTAAGGGTTTATGGTAGAGGGTTATAAGGGTTTATGGTTTCATGGTAAGGGTATAGGGGTTGATAGATAGATGGAGTGAGTGTGTGAGAGAGTGACTTGAGAGAGTGGGATAAGGTCAGAGAGGGTGGGAGAGTGGGATAGAGTGGGAGAGAGGGAGGGAGATGGT